>CM035435.1:146842917-147482917 GCA_020310875.1 Ceratopteris richardii
AAACCCCTTTTTGATAATTCCTCTAGTCTATGGTATGGAAGCCTTTTCAAATAAAATCTCTTTTTGCACACATCCATAGATTTCCCACGTAGATTTCCCACGCTTATATTTGTATTGAAGAGGGTGGTTGGAAGGAATATTTGAAAAGATCTAGAGAGATATGAGCATGTGCTCCTTTTTGACTAGTCAAAAAGAGCACATGGGAGAATGAGCTGAGCCTATAAATAGAGGCTATTTCTTGTAAAGAGGAGGTCCCTTGGCCATGGCCTTGGCCTCCATTTTGGTAATGGAAGAAGGTGTCATTTGCTACTCTCCTGTTTCCTTGTGTGCAAGGCGATGATCTTGGTGTATGGATTTGCATGTGTGTGTGCATGGTTGGGAGGATGTTCCCCTTTGCTCCTTGTGACGTTGGCCATTGTTGCCATTGCTCCATGAGCGTGGGTGAACCTCTCCTCTCATTCTTTGCCCCAACTTGGAGAAACCTCTCACTTCCATGTGAGGCGGTTAGGGTTGTTGCTCCCCTTTTCTCAACAAATTTGGCGCCGTTGCCGGGGACGTCGGCCTTTAGCCGATGGTTTTTCCAAGTTTGCGTGTCCATACTTCGTGAGATGCACCTTGACACTTGGAGGATGATGAGTACGTGTGGCCTTCGGTGGGCCTTGGGTACCTCTTTCTTTTAATTTTTTGAGTAAGTTTTAGTTCAATTTTGATTGTTGCACAAAAAAACACCCCCTAAAACCCTTCTCCCCCCCTTTCTCTTTCACATCTACACACCTCCACTCACTCATTCTCTGGGCATTCTCCCATCTCTGTCTTCTCTTAGTGAGGTTGCCGTCTTGATTGGAGGGAAGGATAGTCATCCCTCTTCGTCCTCCCTCTTTCCAAGAAAACCCTAGAAAAAAAAAAAATATAAGGAAATAAATAGCTTCATCGGATTCCATTATCCCATATGAATGTGATATCTTTTTCAAAATTTGGACGTGCTGACGAGCCTGTGCGCATTAAAGAGTTGTTGGTACCTGCATGTGGTCGTTGGCCAAGTCATTTCCCCCCCGCATTGATTTCTTGAGGAGGGTGGTTGGAGGAGCCTAACCTCCCCATACCCCCCTTTTTTCCCAAATTTTTCGGGGTTGAGCTTCATCTGCTCCCCCTCCCGCGCCTGTGCGTTGGGGTTGAGCTTCATCTGCTCCCCCTCCCGCGCCTGTGCGTTGGGGTCGAGCTTCATCTGCTCCCCTTCTGCTATGGGCTCTCTCGCCTTTCGGAGGCTCTACGCTTGCTTTCCCCTTCTCGGGTCTATTCTTTCACGCTGCTTCCATCGTTTCTCTGTATTCCCATTATGGGGTTGAGACCTCGTGTCTTCTCCTGAGCTATGGGTGCTGAAGGAAGCGGTGGCTTTTCTTCTCCCCACGCCTACTCCTCTGTGGGAATGCAGACGTGTGCATTCGAGTTCCTGCGACGAAACACTCAAGCTTGTTTTGTCTGTTGATGTTCTCCTGTATATCCAATGGTTGCTCTCATGTGCGGGAACCCGGCTCCCTGTGCCCCTCTCAAGGTTATCGTCTACTGCTCCAAGTTCGTGTCCAGGTGTCCAAGCGCCCTTTCCGACTGCCGCAGTGTTTCGAAATCACGTTCCTTCTCTGTGTGGCGACGCCTACCATTTGGGCATGGACTTCGAATGACAAATCTCCTTGTCATGCACAATTTGGATGGCTCTATTGTATGGATGAACTCCGTCGAGCTACCTGTGACCTATCATCCGCTTGCCTTGGGGTGTAAGTGGGGTTGTACGCATGATCTCCCAAGGCTTGATAGGCTCTCAATCGAGTTCTGCTCCATGTCTATGATGCACCATCGGTCAGATTTTTGCACACCATCTCTATGTGGGGTGTTTCCCTACAATTAGAGAGAGGCTCCCTGGTGGCTCATATTGTTGAGATATGATGGTCGCTATGGCCAGGATGATGAGTCCAGACTGGCTTGTTTTCATTAGTACTGTGTATGGCTATAATCAGCATTGGCAAGATCACCAACGTATCTTCATCTGATAAGTATAAACTTCAGAAGGCACTACGGGACTAATTAGTAGATGAATTTCTTCATTTTTGTCCAAAATTCGAAAAGGATCATTTTGATGTTTGTGCGAGAGGAAGAATGTTTTTACCTTAAATTTTGATCTTTTTTCCGCTGTGCAAGGGTTGTGAATTTTCTGACCTATCTTCTCTGCCGAGGTGTCAACTGCATGTCTCATCTTCTTCTTGCCCACCCTCAATAAAAGGGGTTGAACTTCTATTCCCCAGGTGTGGCCAACCTTTCATGCTCATTATTATGAGGTTAAGGTAAGTTGTACTCCCGCACTATGCAGTCGAGCCCCGATCACCCGTCCTTCTCTGGTGTGATCTCTGAAAGTGAGAACCGTTTCACCCTGTTCTACTCATTTGAAGTGCTCTGCACATGTTTATGAGTTTGGTGCTTAAGCATTGTTCTAGCCCTCATCTTTCTAGCAAAAGATGACTTTATTTCCTGCGCTGATTTGGGCCTTATGTTTTCTCTCCACCATTACGGTGTATGCCAAATTTTTACCTTGGGAGATCAACCTTCTTGTAATTTTGATTATGAATTTTTGTGTTGGTGTCCACCTAATAGCTATTTGTTGAGAGGATGTTTTCACGTCCAAATCCTTGACACCTTGAGGTTCCTTTTGACAGAAAAACTTGCCAGAATCGGGTTTTTGTTGTACAACTATCTCTGACTTGCGATATGTTGACCATTCTAGCAGTTGCGGCAGATGATGGTCCTATTAGGATTGTATGTGCTTGGTTTTATGTCACTATAGATGGATAATATTTGAGTCACACTGGGTGATCTTTCAGCAGTGGCAATGTCTGGCAAGGACAGTCATGATGCTATCATAAATATCTAGTAGGCGGTGGCCTAGAACTATAGGGCAGGGCCCCACTTCTGTTGGAGTCCTCTTCTCCTGACCATAGTGTTGTTGTCCGTACCATCTACATGTGCATGGGATTAATTCATGAAAGGAAATCTTGTGCCATTTTATTTTTGTTGTACTCAACTCTGCTAAATAAAAATTTTGGAGACGAAGGCTCTTTGTTGATCCATTTATGAATGATAATGTTTCATACGGTGATGTTTGTTGTAAACATGTTAACAGTAAGTATAGGCGTGCATGGATTCCCTCTTTCACTGTGGTGCCCTATAGGTTTTCTCATCTCATACATGATGGAATTCAGGAAGACAACTCTTCTCTACACTGGGTCAATTAAGAGGTCAACACCATGATGATAATATTTGTATGAAGATTGCTTCTTTAGGATAAGGTATGCTGGATGGAGAATGCAAGGAATGAGCATGGCAAGCTAACTCTGAGATGCTGAGAAAGACCACCATTTACTTCGGAGTCACTTGAAGTCATATTTGTACCACAAACTTGAAGGCCTTGTCGACATAGAGCTTGATTATTGTTTGATGGCTAATCACCACGACACAAGATCAAGAATAGGCCTGTATAGGACTGAAGAAGACTGGAGTAATTGTGACTGCTCTTCTTCAGGATGGGTCAAACATGGTGATCCAGATCATGAAAATGCTAGTCGTGAATATTGGTTTCTCCTAGAACTGAATAATTGGGGAAAAACTTGCAAGAAAGTAGTTGATGGTCCCCTAGGTCTTGGAATACATCATTGCTACAAGATGACCTACTAATACCTGTGTTGCAGGTTCGTGGAGGGTGACGCACATACACTTGTTGGTAGAGGTTTGAGTGCAAGTGTGGTTAACATGATGAGTTGGAAGTACTGGTAGACCAATCATAGGACAGATCTCTGTCTAGGACAGAAAACTTGTTCATACATGTTGAAGAAGTTGCTATGTATTTTGAAATTACTGACTGTTTGATAACAGCTTTGAATTCCTGTGATTAACCCATGTAGGTATGGCTCATGAATTACCCACTTCACAAATTTTGAAGAAAAATTGGTATGACTCAAGGCAAGGGAGTGGCGTTAATTCTTATGAAATGACACCATGATAGGAATTGTTGATGCATAGTTTATCTGACTGCTTGATGACTAGAAGGATGGATCTCTTAATACTGTGTGCAAATGAACTTTGTTGTTATTGAGGGTGTAACATACTGATCATTTACACAAAGTCCCTCTAATGTTATTCGAATTTTTGTGTCAATTTTCTATTCTCAGAACAGGGTTGGCAGGAAGGAAGGTTGTATGTGGCTCCTGGTCTTTGGGATGTCCTGCTGAACTCTATGAGGGCAGCAGCTACTTGCTCACTTTCATCATAGGTTTGGTTGCATGTGTTCACTTGTGTTAGTGGACAAAAAGTTAGTGATATGGTTGCTGTGTGAGATCGCTCTAACTAGGGTTTCGTGTCCTCTTCTCCAAACTGCGTGTTCTTCATGTTGTCTCCTTTTTTCTTTTGTTCTAGGTGGATTATCTGTGTTCAAGGGAGGGTAGGGGTTGGGATTTCCCTTGTATCCACTGGTGAATATAGTTTTGCATGTTCTAAAATTAGATCTTGAACCCACACTTGCATGCTCCAATCCTATGATTGAGGTCTAGATCCACTATCTCCATTGTTGGCTTGTGGGCAACCCTATGATTCAGGTTTTGGAGTTTCTGCAGGCATTTCCAGCCTTAGAAAAGACTGCACAGTAGGAGGAATGTTGGGCTCACTGCCCCCCAAGGGGATTGTGTCGCCCAACACATTTAGACCTTCGGCATATTCTTCTTACCTCCTATGGATGATTTGCTACCATGCCTTGCAGGAAGAGAGTTGGATAAGTTGTTTGAATCTCATGAATGCTTGTAAAATGATAGGACTCATAAAGTTGCACTATTGTCTATTGATTTTATGAGCACAGAACACTCATGTTAAATTGCAAACTTGATTGACTAGGAGCATAGTATGAATGATGGCAGGAACATAAGTTAAACATGCAACTACATATTCATCTCATGCAATGCAATATGTCACACTCACTTGGGGATTACAGATTATGGCATCATTTTTTGGTGTGCAAAAATGACGTTTTCAGGAGTTCTTCTCACTAGAAGAGCAAGCCCTAACTGAAAGATGTTCCCAGAAGCGGAAACTAAACATGGAATTATAATTTTGTGGTTGCTTCTTTTTCAAAAATCAGTCTACTTGTTGTGTATGTTTTAATTTTCAGGTATTGGAGCTTTGAGTGAAGGCATGGGAAGGAGGCTGGGCTGACTGCCCCCCCAGGGGATTGTGTCGCTTAGCACTGCTGGATTAGAGATTTGCAGGCAGACGGCTTGCTGATTCAAAAGATTTGCAGCCTTGCAAAATTTAGATTGGAACTGCTGCATATTTGAAGAGTTGAAGATTCCAAACTTGGACCAGTTCGGCACTATATGCTTCTCTCTTAGCTTTGTCGAGGACGACAAAGTCTAGGAGGAGGAGGGTGTTGTTGTAAGGGTTGCCCACAACACAATTTCCTCATGCAATGGCACCCTCTAGCCCTCATAAAAATATCTCTTTTTGTATTTAGGAGATGTCCATATGAACACTCTCCTAAAACCCCTTTTTGATAATTCCTCTAGTCTATGGTATGGAAGCCTTTTCAAATAAAATCTCTTTTTGCACACATCCATAGATTTCCCACGTAGATTTCCCACGCTTATATTTGTATTGAAGAGGGTGGTTGGAAGGAATATTTGAAAAGATCTAGAGAGATATGAGCATGTGCTCCTTTTTGACTAGTCAAAAAGAGCACATGGGAGAATGAGCTGAGCCTATAAATAGAGGCTATTTCTTGTAAAGAGGAGGTCCCTTGGCCATGGCCTTGGCCTCCATTTTGGTAATGGAAGAAGGTGTCATTTGCTACTCTCCTGTTTCCTTGTGTGCAAGGCGATGATCTTGGTGTATGGATTTGCATGTGTGTGTGCATGGTTGGGAGGATGTTCCCCTTTGCTCCTTGTGACGTTGGCCATTGTTGCCATTGCTCCATGAGCGTGGGTGAACCTCTCCTCTCATTCTTTGCCCCAACTTGGAGAAACCTCTCACTTCCATGTGAGGCGGTTAGGGTTGTTGCTCCCCTTTTCTCAACAAATGAAAACTTTCTATCCACCTATCTTGTGTTGCATTGGAAAACTCTAATTTCAATCTCTTTTCAAAATAACTTACATATTTAATTCTATGTTTAAAGTTTAATTTTCATTCATTTATGGAAGAATATATCAATATGGTATTCTTTGGAGTATTGGAAAGAGTTGAAGGTCTGTCATTTTCTTGATCCTATGCATATATTCAAGAATATTGGTTATTCATTAGGCAACATCTTCTTGGATTAAAAGACACCATAGCATCAAGGAATGATTTGAAGGACCAAAACTCAAAACCAAAGTTATGGCCAGTTTTTGATAGAGATTGAGAGGAAACCATTTATGCATCTGCTCCTTGGGTACTTACGACAAAAGAGATGCAGACTATCAACAATAGAATTCAATTGATTCAGAATCCTACATGATATGCAGCATATTTCTAGGACATGTTTACTATGGATGATAAGAGCTTATCTGGGTTAAAGACTCATGATTGGCATAACTTTTTGAAGCATGTTTTACCTTTGATTTTCGATGGATGTACAACAAAAGGAGTAGAAGATGTGTGTTGATATATTTAGGTAGTGATGTGTGTGAACACTCTAGGACCGCCGGGGCACTTTTTTCCCTCTTTAGGAGGTTTTTTCCCCTGGCTTGTATATACGCCTATTGCCCTAATGGGCTACTTATCTTTGTACATTCTCTAGTAATACATTCAGTCTTGTGTGTTGTGCTCCAAGCTTCTTCTTCTTCTTCCTTGTGCTGTTCGCGTGCTTCCGCAGACGTCTATCTCCAACAATTGGTATCAGAGCAGGTCGTCGCTTCTTCTAGGGCGCCGTCGACACTCCTCCGTTTGCAGTCTCAGATTCGCACGAAATTTGGTGAGCATACTCAGGGTGTTTTCGAGATCAAAACAGCTTTGCTGTGTGGTGCCGAAATTGCGATCTGAGCTCGTTTCGGCCTCCGAACGCACTATCGTAGCACTTGTGCAGGCTATTTCGTCCTTTTGTGCCAAAGGTATATACCAGTTTCTGTTCGCCAGTTTAAGCGTCTCGAAGTCTGCTACAGGTCTAGCAGAACTCGTCTGGGCAATTCTGTTCAACTTTTTGAGATACAGTCAATTTTCTGCATCAAGGTATTTTAGTCACCGGCCATGGCTGAAAGCAGTGATGTATTCCGTATGTTGGCTGTTGAGGATAAGTTGGATGGTACCAACTACCCATTATGGGCTTATATGATGCGACATGTACTAGTTGCAAAAGGATTGTGGAACATTGTGTAGGGTGTTGAAAGACGTCCTGTTACACCTGTAACGACAGGTACTGCAAATACAGGTGTTGGAGCTGATGAAGATGGTGTCGAAGATGATATTCCGCAGATTCCTGTTCGTGCTGCTGTTTCTGTTGCACCTACTGCAGAGCAGATTCGTTGGGATGGCAGAGATGCCCAAGCACATGCATTGATAGCCTTGTCTGTCAAACGTGCCATTATTCCTCACATTCGCTCTTGCAGAACAACAAAGGATGCTTGGGATACACTTACCACTTTGTACCAGGCTAGGAATGAGGCTCGTGTTGCTTACCTCCGAAAATAGTTGGAGAGTGAGCACATGAATGAAGGTGATTCTATGGACAGTTTTCTTACAAAGATCAAAGACCTGAAGGAACAATTGATTTCTGCTGATGAGGTTATACCAGATAGCTCACTTGTGTAGACCGTTCTGAATGGTCTTCCTGATTCATATCAGAGTTTTGCCTCTACTCTTCGGTTGATGATGAAAGGCAATCCGAATGCCTTGTCATTTGAGCAATTAGTCTCTGTTTTGTTGCAGGAAGATCAGTCCATGCAAAACAGGTCCATTATGCGTGTTGCAGATCAAGCTTTCCTGGCTAGTCAGAAGGGCAAAGGAAAATGGAGCTCTTCTACTAGTAAGCAGAAATCTGCGAATGCTGCACAATCGAAGAACCAGGATAAAGATGAAAAGAAATCAGAAAAGCAGAAATTGTTCTGCAAGTACTGTAAAGGAAATGATCATATTATAAAGAACTGTCCAAAACTGGCTTCTAAAGAGGCAAAGAAGAAAGAGGCTGGAATGGTTGTTGCAGAGGCCTCTACACCAAAAACAGAGTTTGCAAATCTTGTGCAGGAAGAAGAATGGGCGTTTACTACTGTCTGTAGTTTTGACCCATCTTCTCATGATCAGTGCATGTCTGCAGTAGACTCAGATGTTTGGTACTTTGACAGTTGGGCGACCAAACATATTACCTCGCAGCGCAGTTTCTTCTCTTCACTCGAGCCTGCCCCTACAGGGAATACTGTCACATGTGCCAATAACTCCTCTTATCCTGTTATGGGAGTTGGTAAGATCATTCTGACTACTGCTGATGGTAGTTCTTTCACTTTGTCAGATGCTTTATTTGTGCCAGGGATAAAAAAGAACCTGTTATCAGTTTCTGCATTAGCCAAGATTGGCTTGGTTGTGAAATTCGTTGATGACAGGTGTACAGTCCATGATCTCTCAAATGGCGATGTGATTGTTGCTTCTGGCATTTTATGTCATGGGCTGTATAAGCTCATAGACTATGAAAGATCTGTGAATGACTCGGCATGTGCAGTTCATGATTCTTAGGCTATGTCAGATGTAAAGCTTTGGCATGCACGCTTTGGTCATGTGAATTTTGCTAGTTTGTTACGCCTGCAGAAATCTGAAATGGTGTCCTCTTTGCCCAAACTTGAGGCACCTGGAAAACATGTTTGTGAAGGCTGTATTTTGGGCAAAATGTAGCGTTCTTCCTTTCCAAAAGATGGTTCAGTTCGGGCTACGCAGAAATTACAGCTTGTACATAGTGATGTCTGTGGTCCTATGTAGACACCCTCTTTTGGAAATTACCTTTACTTCGTGACTTTCATTGATGATTTTTCCAGGCATGCATGGGTATATCCACTCAAAGCAAAGTCCGAAGTGTTCATGTGCTTCAAAAAGTTTTTGGTTTTGGCTGAAAATCTGTCAGCATGTAAAATGGGCACCCTCCGTTCTGATCGAGGGGGGGAATATATGTCTTCAGATTTTAATGCATTTCTGGCTGAACGTGGGATAAAACACCAGTGTACAGTGCCGTATACACCTCAACAGAATGGAGTTGCTGAACGAAAGAACAGGTCACTCATGGAGATGGCGAGGTGCATGGTCAAAAGTCAGGCTTTACCACATAGTTTCTGGCTTGAGGCTGTCATGTGTGCAGCATATGTACTGAGCAGGTGTCCCACTAAAGCGTTGCAGTCTATCACTCCATATGAGGCTTGGCATGACCGCAAGCCATCTGTTGCTCATCTGCGTGTTTTTGGTTGTTTGGGATATGCATTAGTGCCTAAAGAACATCGCAGAAAATTGGATGATAAGGTAGTAAAATGTATTTTTGTTGGGTATAGTTCTGAAAGTAAAGGCTATCGTCTGTATCATCCACAGACTAAATGCATTCTGGTTAGCCGTGATGTTGTCTTTGTGGAAGATGCTATTCAGCCATTGCTTTCATGTACTAAGGAGACATCTGTTAGCTCCAAAGACATGTATGATACTTTGATGCCTCTTTTTATAGGTGGACAGGCTAGTGCTGGTCCTAATGAGGCAACTTCTCAACCTTTGCAGGTTTCATATGATGATGCAGATCGTTCCATTTCTGATGCAGATTTACATGATGCACTTGTTGATGAGAGAGCTGATATTGAGCAGGCAAAAACTATGCCAAAATGGCTGGTGCAGACTTTGCGTGACAGCAAATTAGATGCACCTTTGTCATATCGTACTCGTTCAGGCTCTCATAGTGCCTCCTTTGCATCAGATTGCTATGCTATGGCTGCATCTAGTCTCTGTGATGAGAATGAGCCTGTTTCTTTTGATGAAGCACAAAATTCAGAAAATTGGATGGCTGCTATGCAATCTGAATATGATGCTATAATGAAGAATGGTACATGGTCTTTATGTGACTTGCCTCCTGGCAAGAAGGCCATTGGCACTAAGTGGGTATACAAGCTGAAGCGTAAACCTGATGGTACAGTTGATAGGTATAAGGCTAGGCTTGTTGCAAAGGGTTATGCACAGGAAAGAGGCATTGATTTTGATGAGACCTTTGCACCTACATGCCGTATGACTACTGTTCCCAGCATTTGTGCACTTGTAGCCCATCATGGTTGGAATGTACATCAGTTGGACATTAAAACAACATTTCTGAATGGTGACTTGCATGAAGAAGTGTATGTTTTTCAGCCCCATGGCCTTGTGCAGAAAGGGCATGAAAACCAGGTTTGCAGGTTAAAGAAGGCATTATATGGTTTAAAGCAAGCACCACGTGCTTGGTATGAGAAGATACATGCCTATCTGATTGCACATGGTTTTGAGAATAGTCCAACTGAAAGCACCTTATATGTTAAGCGTGCTAATGATGTGCTTCTGATCATTGTTGTCTATGTTGATGACATGCTGCTCACTGGTCCTATTGAGACACATATTGCTGATTTTAAGGCTGATTTGCATGCCTCATTTGAGATGTCTGATTTGGGGCATTTGCATCACTATTTGGGCATTCAGTTTATGCACGTTGATGGTGGAATGGCTTTGTGTCAAACGAAATATATTGACGCATTATTGCAGTGTTTTGGCCTTGAAGACTGTAAGCCTATTGCCACTCCTATGGAGACAGGTTTACGATTGAGTCTTCATGATGCTGGAGATGCATTTGATGCTGTTCTCTATCAGCAGGCTGTTGGATGCTTCATTTACTTATGCATTACTCGGCCAGATATTCAGTTTGCTGTCTCACAGATGAGCAGGTTTATGCATTGCCCAGAAGTCGTGCATTGGAAAGCGGTTAAGCGCATCTTTCGCTACTTGAGTGGTACTCGGCTACTTGGGTTGTTTTATCCCAAGGGGGGATCACTACCGCCAGATTTGCATGCTTTTTCTGACTCAGATTGGGCTGGTTGCTATGACACTCGTGTGTCCACTAGTGGTTTTTGCTTCATGCTTGGTAGCTCATGTATATCTTGGTTGAGCAAGAAGCAGCCTACTCTGGCCACTTCCAGTTGTGAGGCTGAGTATAGGGCAGCTTTCACAGCGACTATTGAGTGTGTGTTGCTCAGACGCCTTATGGTTGATTTGGGTGTTGGCCAGTCTTCTGCCACCACCATCTTCACTGACAGTCAGAGCGCATTGGCAGTTGCGAGGAACCCTGTGTTCCATGCTCGCACTAAGCACATTGAGGTGCATTATCACTATGTCAGGGAGAGGTTCTCTGCTGGGGAGATCAGCTTGGCATATGTGCCCACACAAGAGAACATTGCAGACCTTTTCACGAAGGCTCTGCCTAGGGAGAAGTTTGAAGCTTTCCGCAAAGCTTTGGGCTTACTTCCTTTTGTGGAGTGATTTCCACATAGCTTGGCACTTCCTTATACATGAGTGCCAGCTCCTTGTTCACCGCATCACTCCGAGGGGGGATTTGTTGATATATTTAGGTAGTGATGTGTGTGAACACTCTAGGACCGCCGGGGCACTTTTTTCCCTCTTTAGGAGGTTTTTTCCCCCGGCTTGTATATACGCCTATTGCCCTAATGGGCTACTTATCTTTGTACATTCTCTAGTAATACATTCAGTCTTGTGTGTTGTGCTCCAAGCTTCTTCTTCTTCTTCCTTGTGCTTTTCGCGTGCTTCCGTAGACGTCTATCTCCAACAATGTGATCTATCATCTTGAATTGCTTATAAGGTAACTATGATACTTTTATATTTAATATATATGAATATTTGATATGTTTTATTTTTGAATTAATTTTTTTATAATTTCAATGAGTGCTCTTCAAAAATAATAGACGAGGTATTATCAGATAAGAGAGTTCCATTTTTATTTACATTTCAAGAAAAAATTGATGTTTCTACTTTTGTAGCATATAATAGCAAATGCATGCAAGCATTCATTAGTGAGAACGAATAGAAACTTCAAAATCTCCAAAGTAAAAGATGGAGAAACAAAAGATATAGAAGTAATCTCAATAATAATGAGGTTACAAATATATCTTCTTTCACGGATTGGCTATATGCTCGTTTGCAATGATCCAATGCAAATAATGAAGAAATCTCAGATGAGCAGAGAGCATTAATGATAGGTTGTGAGTGAAAGGAAATTTTTTTTAACAATATTCTATTTTTTACATATATGTATATTAGTTTTTCTTTACTAATTTAATTTCTTTTGCAGGCTTGAATGCTCACTAATATGTGGGCTTTTGGACAGCATATTAGAATCAAAGCTATTGATTCTTTATGTAAAACAGAGGATTCTAGCATTATTGCTTCTTTCAAGCAACTATCATGTGCTAGATCAAAAGATACAAACCTTATAGATGACAAACTTGGTTCCATGGGAACTGTTGTAGGTATCTATGAAATATCGTTTCGTACATTCAAATAGGTAAAAAAAGTTTATATTTTTTATGATAGATTTTATTATTTTTTTAAGCACCTAATAATGGTCTTTTTGTTTTTATATATTTTGATAGGTCATTTTGAGGTTGACTAGTTTCGAGCCGAGTATAAAGGTAGTAATTCCACATTGAGAAAATAATTATCTGGGTTTTGGGCAATTGATTCTTCCAAGGTAATGCGATCTACTAGAGAACCATATATTCTTCCTAGGTATATTGAACAAGCATTTTTTAATAAAAACCCTGATGCTCATCCTTGGTGGCAAGTCATTCATGTTCAACCTAGAGGTAGGCCATTGTTTTAATAGTTTATTGTTACAGAGTCAAAGTAAATCCTCTTGATGATTCAACATCAGATATTGATACATCGACATCGGAAAGAGAAATTAGAATCATTGTACAGGACAATGGTACTAATCTTCTTGATGAAGAGGATAATACTCTACATGCTGATTCTACTGATGATGAAGAGGAATTACCGAAAATCGATATTAGTCCATCAACAGATGATGTCATTCATGAGAACACATATTTAACAATAGAAGAAATAGATGAAATCAATAATGATAATGAAGATGAGACTATATTGATGTCTTACCAAAATGATGGCGATAATGAAAACATATGAGTAGATTAGATGATAAATCCTACTCTAGTTATCCATCGATAACTTGAATCATTTGAATGGATATTGGATAATAGATTCTCCTTTATTCAACTAGAATATTGGTGAGTCCCACTAGAGAGATGAAATCATGTTCTTTTAAGTTAGAACATGAAGCTCGGGGGTACCCCTAAAATTTTATTTATTTTTGAGGACAAAAGTTTTGTCATGTATGTATGCATATGTGTGTGTATTCATGTGTATTATATGTATACATGCGTTAGTATGCACATATTTGTGCTTCATGTATATGTATGTGTGTGCATGTGTGTGATATATGTATACATGTGTTAGTATGCGCACGTTTATGTATGCATATGCATTTGTGTAATATATGCAAGTGTGTTTATAGTTGTGTATGCATGTATAAGTATACATGTGTGCATGTAGGCATGTATATGTGATGTGCATATATGTATATGTGTATATGTGTAAATGTATACAAGTAAATATGGATGCATGTATATGTATACATGTGTGCATGTAGGCATGTATGTGTGATGCATATGTATCTACTCCATCATTTTATATTTATGTATGTGTATCTACATGATGTGTATGTATCTTTATATATATTATGGTCCTCATTGGTTCGAGTAGCTATATATAGAGCCATAAGGTTCTGAGGAGAGACATCTCTCTAGTAGGTGGTGGAGGAATAGATGCAAAGTGTACATATATTTCAACCATATGGCAAAAAGGCTGAATTAGGGTTTGTAAAACCCTAATATCAAAATTAGTGTTTCTGAATTAGGGTTACTGAAATAGGTTTTTTGAATGTGTGTGTGTGTCTATGTGTGTATGTTTTTGTCTATGTGTGTATATACATATGTATGTGTGTATGCATGTGTAAGTGTAAATGTGTGTGTATGTGTGTGTGTGTCTATGTGTGTATGTGTGTGTGTCTATGTGTGTATGTGTGTCTCTATGTGTGTATGTGTATATATGTGTGTGCGATGCATGTGTATGTGTGTGTGTAAATGTATGTGTGTGTGTTTACCTCGTCTCTTCTCTCTCTCTCTCTCTCTGTCTTTCTTGTGGATGTGTTCATGTGCTCTCTCTCTCCCTCTCTCTCTCTCTCATCTCAATCCTGGCACATTTATCAAATTTTTTTAATCAATCTAGAGCATCACTTATGTGATGCTTTAGTGTTGTAAGCAGTGTGCTGACATCGCTAATAACATCATTAATTAGGGATGCTATTAATGATGGTCATTAGAGCATCACATAAGTGCCACTAGTGATGCTACTTTTTTTTTAAATAAAAAAAGCAGTCATTGTTTATGCGATGCTCTGGGAAATGAGCATCGCATAAGCGACAAAACTCACTTTTTTTTTCAATGCGGCATTGCTACAACCCCCCATTTCTAGTAGCGCGAACCACATCATCATACATGCATAAACCCTGCAGTTAGTGATGAACACAGTTTTAGGTATATCAGCCTCGGCCATTCGGACTTGGTTGTAGCCACTATGACATTAACAATGAATACATTTCTCTGCTAGCTACATCATCCAACATGCTATCTAAGAACAGTAAAGGAAATGAATTAGGGAAAGTGGCTGCATTTAAATTTCTATAATCTACACATATGCAAAGCTGCTTATTCTTTTTGGGTACGATCACAATAGGAGAGATCCATTCTGCATGTTCTACATGGACAATAAATCGGACACATAGTAAGCTATCTATTTCCTCCTTAACCTGCTGAGCAAAGTTAGGATTCATCTAGTAACTTTGTTGTTTGGATGGTCAAGAATCCAAATTCAATACAACTTGGTGCTGGTAAATTCGGGGATCTAGGCCTTTCATGTCGCGATATTCCCAAGCAAAGACATCCGTGAATTCTTTTAATAGAGTTAACAGATCCTCTTGAAAGGTTGAAGTCAGGCTAGCTTTACATTTGACCGGACATGGATTAGTATCATCACCCAGATGGAAGGTCACTAACTCGTCTTCTAGCACATAAAATTGCTGTGCTGTAGAAGGGTCACCCTTAGACTGAAAGGTATTTTGAAAATCCATAATGTCCACTAATTCCTAGGCTTCATCACCAGATTCATCTGCAAAAGCTTGTACCGTATAGGTTGCCAGAGACCATTGGTCCAACACCTGCTATAAGTCTACTATCCCGAGGGAAAGTAAATCCTAATTTGCAATAAAAAAGGCCTCTTCTTCATTGTTTGATAGTCCATCCAACATATGGATAGATTCAGCTACGTAAAGTTGTGCATGAATTTTGCATGGATTCATATTGTCTAATGGGACCGCATATTTATAGTGGTTACTTTTAAAAACAAGCTCATGTGAGGACCAATGTTGTAGCACTTTGGCTTGCTTTAGCCAAGGTTGCCCAAACAAAAGGTTGTAATCTAAGCTAGATTTTGCTTGCTTTAACCAAGGTTGCCCACACAAAAGGCTGTAATCTAAGCTAGATTCAGGGAGTTCCATAATGGCAAAAGTCATTTTAAACACTGTCCCTTGTAGTGTGATAGGAATGTCACACACTAGGCCCACTAGGTGGACTCTTGATTGATCAACCATCCTTACGAAATATTAACTGGCTCTATATTATTACAACCTAACTTTTTGCAGATTGCTGCTGTAACTATGTTAACTTGAACCCACAATCAAGAAGGACCTGCAAAATTTTATGATTCTTAAACCAAACAGTAATTAGTGGGACTGCATTATCCATCGTAGAATCACACTCTAGGTTGATAGCAGTCATGGATGGTGCTCGAGTTGGGCTTGGATTGATTTGTTGCTGGAACTACTGACGAATGCTAGGAACTAACGTTAGTAACTATCTGAATGGAATAGTAATCGAAGCCTTTGCTAAAATATCCCATGCCAAACCAGGACTAGGTGATTTTGGTGCAATTTTTGATGAGGCCACTAGCTGTACTGTTACTGGTTCCAGTGAAAACTTTGCTGGCTAGTCCACGTTTTGCCGAGTAAGAGGGATGGGATCTAGAAAAACTGGTTGTTCCTCTTGAGCCCTATTATGTGGAGAACTCCTTGGAGAGAGGTGTGAACCACCTCTTAGCCTTTAATAGATGGGCTCACACATGAGTGCCAAGTGGCACCCATGTGTGTAGCCATTTGGGAGTACTCTATGAGAGAAGAAGGAATGCATAGAGAGGGTACGTGGCTGGGCAGACAATCTTCTTGATCTTTGTGTCTTCTCTTTGACAGCAGCTCAACCTCCTCGAGTTCTGTGCTAGTCTACCCAAAAGTGAGGGGCGTCACCAGAGCATCAAAGTATTAACAATTGGTATCCGAGCTGACAATTGTACACACGAAGATAGCTACCAAGCCCATGAAGGAGCCCAAAAGTAGGTATACATGACCAAGGTTTAGACGGAGCCACCCACACGCACGGACATGTGCCAGACCACATAACTCACGAAGAGAGAGCTCCTCTCCTCTTCCCCTCCTCTCGCGTGAAGAAGCTTTGAAGAGAGCTCTAGTTTTATACCCATTCCAGGCAGCCCAGGAGATCCATGTGGGATATCTGCATGCATTGTGAGCTATGAAGCTGGAAGAAGAAATCGCTTGAACGTTGCAAGGAGGTAAAGCCAAAGTTTTTTTTGAGTTTTTTCTCAAACTTGGGGGGAGAAAATCCATCCTTTGGATAAAGACCTTGGGAAAATAATTATGCAAACATGTATTATGGGATGTCAAATTGGGATATGGGTCATTAGCATATTCAAAAAGGCTTCAGGTTCTCAGTTTTGACTTCCCAAAGTCACTACTTCATGAAGATTTGCCTTCCCACATCCTATCCTTGACATACCCATCATCACTGGACCATAGCTTGGTGATACGACATCCGATTTCAGAAATCTTTGTCATTTACGAAGCTATACTTTGAAGCTTTTCTTTGCAACAAATAATGCTTGATTTGGAAAGGATTTGGTCAACCAAAATCCCTCTGCAACACTTCAGTAGAAACTAGGTGGCCACTCTCGGGCCTAGTTTTTCATTATTTGGTATCCAAACCAATTGGGATAGCTTGGGATAGCTTCATATCTTTGAAGTACAGGCACTAGACTACCTATTTTGGACTGGTGAGGACTAGAAAAATTGAAAAGTGCTTTAGTTTGACTCAGTTTACCCATTTGGGGCTTTTGCTATACAATTTTGGCATTGTTCTTGTTGGGCTTTGGTGATTAGAAGCTCCTTGGGCCAACCGAACATTTTGAATTTTCATTTGGGCCTCGCGAGGATTGAAGATCAGTTCCTTCACGCCAAAGATCGCTTGGATTTTGCTTCCAAAGCTTCATTTTGTACCACGGAAGTGCTCTAGTGTCATATTTCTCTTATTCTTGCATATTTAAAGTTTACTTCCATTCTTTTCACATACTTTAGTTAGTAAACGGGGGAGTGAAACATGGATTCAAAAGGGAAACAAACAGTAGAACACACTTCTCCATCTAAAGAACAACTAGAGGATCCTAACCTTAGGATGGAAGAGGTAGAACTTGAGCAAGAAGTAGAGGGAAAACTAGAGGGAAAAGAGCCTCAACAAGAAGAGTATACCTATGAGGAACTTTTGGATGAGTTTGTTACGCATGAGCAATTTGCAGACTTAAAGGAACATACCCGTAGGCTAGAGAGAGACATAGGTAGCATGACGTCTCTCATTGAGCAGCTTAAGTCTCAAATGATCTCACTTGAGACACATATTACCTCTTTCCTAGCTAGGAAGGAAAGAGAGATTCCTAATCTTCCTCTAGAAATGACTAGGAAAGATTCTTCCTTTCCTAGTAAGCATAAAGGAGAGAGCTCTAGGGAATCTCCCCTCCTGAAAGACATAAAGCCACCTACCTTTACGGGGGATGACCGAGATAGAAACAAGGATGCAATCTACACTTTTACAAAAGTGGAATGATTTGCAAGGGCATGCCATCCGAATACTGTGTGCTAGAGGCGAGTCTCTCGCTTGGCCCGCGTTCTTATAAGTAGTGGATGAGTCTTAAGACTCTATCCCTATTGTTGAAGCCCAAGGTCAAGGACAAAGCATGGAAGCACATCAAGGAAGTGGACACACAAGAAGAAGGAGCATATAGGGAGCTCCAAGAAGCACATGTCAAATTTCAGAAGAATCCCTATAAAAATAGTGATTTTTATCACTAAAAACCATTGTAAATACCATTTTCCATTTTTGCAACTCCATTTTGTCCAAGCCGAGGAGTCCTCGAGCTTGACGAGCCGTCGAAAAGATTTCAGGAAAACGGGGCCAGAAGAAGCCGTTGCTCATCGCCCCCTCCCCCTTTTTATGGGCTTTTTTCTTTTCCTTTCGATACCTCCCCAGGCCATGTCTGCAGTTCTCGAGAGAGTGCCACCCCCTATACAGCAGCCATGTGCATTCATGGGCACTTCCCCTCCCTCTTTAGAGCAGTCGGCAGCACTTCCTCCTTGCGTACCTGCGTGAGTACCATACACACAGAGAGGAGGAACCAAAAAACCAAGCAAAGAAAAAAAAAAGATCTCCCCCCGATTACCCAACTGGATGTTGATTCCCAGAAAAGAGAACCTCCCTTCCATTCATGGCTAAATGCCCTCCCTCGTGTGTATTCAGGGCGTAATCCCCCTTCCCCAGTCTTTCTTATGACATTATCTGAGAGGAGTGGACAAACCACTGCCTACCCCCATACCTCCGATTTCATGCTTTTCCCTTTTGCCCAACATTTTTCTAAAAGTTGGTCGTCCAAGTCTACAACGTATATTTTTTCGCGCCTCTAGAAAGTCCTCTGCATTTTCCATACGTGGAGATAAATGTATTGCTGCCAAACATGTGAGAATGAACCCCTTAATTGTGTGTAATGTCCAACCATGAATAAGATCACCCATGCTTCCTCAACCCCTTGTGAGGCTGGCATGTGTGAAATTGTCTGCCACAACACAATCATTCTGCCTAACTACCAAATGACCAAAATGTCCGCAAAGGCAACCATGATGGCATGGTGTCGAGATCGCAAAATACACCCAAGTCCCTGCTCCTGGCCGTAAAATAGCTATGACCCTTACTCACCTCATGAACATGCTCATATTTCCCATAGCATGCAAACAACTGCTCAACCAACAATGACATTTGATCTCGCAAGCCCCTTGCAAGTCAGTTCCACATGTGCTTCTCTACCCTCGTCAATGGTCCCCACACTGCAACACGCTTTTAAGCTACAAACAAAGGTGACAACATGGGCAGAACCCCCTTTTTGCAAAACATTTTAGTGCTTCTTTTTCATGCAACACACATTGCTCCTCTTCGCAATACCTGCAACCAAGCATCTATTCCACACAATGAGGATGTGTTAGCACAAAAAAATCAATCATAAACATAGTTAACATACTCTCCCCTTCTACTCGCGAAGTCGTCCTCGACAAGCCAATTTGGTACTTGCGCTCCAGCCAATGATTAGTTCTCTTCAAAAAACATTTAACTGGATTATCATCTATGACACCCTTCCACGTTTATATGCAGCACATTTCCATTCTCCTATTCACTCACTCACCTCTTCTACTCTTTCCCATGTCCAAGCACCTAGCATTGTGCACACACATACCCACATCATGAGTTACACATTCTCACTCGCGCTCACTGATCTCTCCATGCATTCCAAAAAAGACGCATGACAGCCACATTCAAGTCCTCATGCAATCACCTTTTATTTCTTCTCTATCTCACATCTCTTCATCATGCCATATGCAAGTCTATGCGAACACACACATGAACCATGCCGCATACCATGTTCACAACCATGTCCATATACTTACACTCCCTCCACCAACCTATTTTCAAACACAGAATCACAAGAACCATGCTTACATCCTTGTTACCACTTCATTGACTCGATCGCTTCATATCTTACTTACCATCCATGCACTCTTCCTTTTAGCCCTTCACTTGTGTTCCTCCACTATCCATCAAAACAAAGTCCAACCATCACAAAAAAAGACTTACCATGTATAAACATACCGGACGGAATCCTTCTTTTCCATTGCACCTGTTCATTCACACATCTCAACAAAAATGTAAGTACCAAAAATGTGTCAAAACCAAAATCATCATATCTAATCCGCATGCATATAGGCATCCTACCTAACTAATCATACGCAAACGAGACGAAGTCCGAAACAAAACCGAACTCATGCAATCAAAAAGAGACCAACTCCAAAAATAGAATGCGACCCAAGTAAAATAATCAGAGTGGTATACCTCATGGCCGTCTTCAGAAAGGACCTGTTGACAAGAATAGAAAAGCCAAATACAGTGAGCAGGCAGCAAGCAAGTCAAATACACATATGAATATTGGTCCTCATTGGCGTCGACGTTAGGCAAATCGATCTATCAGCAATCACAAAAAGATCACAAAAACATATACATGCATGGCACACCCATCCGGACGGTCGTCGTCCTCCTCCTTTCTGTCTCTCCCCCTCAGGGATGGGAACACAAATATTTTCTTTTCCTTTTCTTATTTGTATTTATTTACACACGAGTTGGCCTATGCGGCAACCGGATGCGACTAATGGCCCTAACCGCCCGGCTAGGTTCGTTCCACCCATCTACCGGTGTAGCATAGCGTGCAACGACATAGATACGCTATGTACGAATAGACACGGAAGGGCTTGCCCATAGCGAAGCCGAGTGCGGCTTGTGGTCTCGTCCACCCGACCGAGATGGCTCCACTCACCTGTCGACCCACTATGGCGCGAAGCGCCAAAACACACACACATACTCCAACACCTATGGTGAAACTAGCATCGGTTCGCAGTCCTGACCGCCCGGCTAGGTGGACTCTGCTCACCTACTAGCCCGGCATAGCGCGCTGGCACGCATATAGACACGATGTTTTTTCTTTTTCTTTTTGTTTTGTATTTTTCTCTTTTTTCTTTTTTTTCTTTTTTTCTTTTCTTTTCTGTTCCCCTCAAAAGAACCCTGAGAGTTAGGGAGAGGCAGAAAGGAGCGCTCCCCCACCTGTCCCGCACGGCAAGCATACAAAAAATGCAAACAAAACAGACTCCTGATAGATCGATCCTCCTATTGTCTTTGCTTCCTCAGATGCGACACTCCAATGGTATACCCGACTGCTTACAACCTAACTAACTGACACTTAGCTGTTCATCCCCTCGCAAGGCCTCTCTTCCAAGGACTCTACTGTAAGACCGACTCGAGACTCTCTTACCTAGCCACATCCAACTCTCAAAAATTAGTACTCTCTAAGAAGGCAAATCCGGCTCCGCCTCAGGGGCCTCGTCGTCACTGCCTATGACCAATTGGTCCGTCCAAGCCCAATAGATATCGTTTACCTCATTAGGCAATTCCCTCGTGCTGTCATAGTAGAAGTACCGGTCCTCGACATATCTAGCCCACCCAAGTAAATACGCTTCGAATTGAGGAAACGGGAAGTCGATGTCTAGACCTTGATTCCAAAACCGTACAAGCCAGTGTGCCTCCTCCACGTCGTAGTCTGTCCGCAAGGTCTCGACCACCATCTCCATGCTTTCTAACGCTTGATCTGAAAAATATACTACAAGGTCGAACAGAGCACTGTGATATACCTGGTCAGCCATTGGTCGTCTAGTCCTCAGCAATCCCGCGTAGCAACACACTTGGTCTAAAAAGTTCTATGATCCCTATAAGCAAAAGGTAAGTTGTTTGCTAAAATTGAGGAAGCCTCTCTCTTTTTGTTCTCGTATCCACTCGCACATTCCTCGTAAGAAGACCCATATCATGCAAAAAATTGTCATCACCCAACGGCTCACTCGAAGCCCACTCCGTACATAGTCACATGTTGGCCCTTGTATGCTCTGAAATCTGTCCCCATCAACCCTCGGTTGAATAACTATGGCATGTTCAACATGATTCGATCCTAACTCCTTTAGGCGATCGCCATTCTTGCTCGTATTCTTTGTACGGAGCACTTCCTTCCCTGTGTCCTTTTTTGGCTCTTTGCCCGATGCATGAGCTTTCTCAAGGCCTTTATGTCTAGCGTTCCTCTCTTCGTAACCACCCTGGTTCTCCTTATCCTTGCATTCCCAAAGGTTTTTTTTTTAATCAACTACGTCCTTACTAGGACTATCGTGATCCACACCCCATTTTTCTCGCTTGGATTTACTTTCGCCCTCGTCGATGTGCATTGTGTAGCACTCAACCTCGCCCGTACCTGCCAGCCATCCTAGCAGTTCTTGGTCCGAGTCATCCTTGTAGTCTATTGGGTCCTTATACTCACCCATCTTTGGTTGGCCTCGCCTTTTTGTTTGTAGGTTAAATCCATCTTGCAAAAGGTTTTTGTAATTTTCTACTTTCAAGGAAAACTTTTCACGTACTTTTTCACGCACGTCGTTTTCAGCCACCTTCTTCTCCCGCTCGTTGATCGGGACCATTTTCTTAGCATCTTCCTTAGGGGTCACTTGCATTTGTATTCGACCAGTTTTGGGCCCAATAGTGATAAACCCCGTTCTCCAATCATGTACACAATCAGCCTGCATCAGCCAAGGTCGTCCCAATAATATAGAAAATGTAGTTTCGGTGGATCTCGGTCTCACAACCAAGTAGTCAACAGAGAATTCGATCCCACCAACAATAGTTTGCACATTTCGTATTAATCCTGCAGGCTTTACCTGCGTCTGGTCGGCCATTCGGAGATACATTGGGGTGTCTTCCAATTGTGTCAATCACAATGCTTTCATCATGTATTCTGTCATTAGGTTCACTGCAGCGCCGCTGTCCAATTGCACGCCTGGAACCGCATATCCATTGATCTCCACTCTGACTACAGGGGCATTCGAGTCCACTTGAGTCATAATACTTTGGATTGTCCCTAAGACCACCTCGTCCACCTCTTCTTTTCTTCTCGCTTTCCTTGGTTTCTTGATAAACTCGGAACTGCTTTCTGCAAGTTGGCGAACGCCTTAGTAATGTGGACAAATCCAAAGTGACTTCGGTCTCGGCAAGCCTTTGTACGATGTCCATTCCCGCTTCTGCTTGCTTCTTTTTTGGCAACTTCTCTTGGACTTTTAGCCTTCCTGGAAATGGTGGGATACCCGGTACAAATTTTCGTGTGATTGGTGGAAGGACCTCCACTTTGTCTTCTTCATCTAAATCTCTTTGCCTATGAGTCTCGTCATTGTCATTCACTTGAACTGAGTTCCCTCGAGTATACTCTTGTGCGTGAGTGACCACAGCCACCATCGGTTCTTTACCTTTCTCTTTTCCTTGATTTGCCTCTACATGGTGGGTAGAGGTGCTAGCTCCCGGATCCAATTCCCTAATTACTACTCCAGTGTTGGGCACTCTACCTTGCGGTTGCATCATCGGTTGTGGTTGCGGCTGTGCGTAGGTGGACGTCTCAACCCCCCTTTGTCCTTGGCCATAATCGTTTCTTCGTTGCGGGCGATCAACATCATAATGGCCCTCCCTACTACAATATTGGCACAGAGGTGTAAAGTCTTCTTGCTTCCTCGCATTCGGACAATGTGCTTGTATATGCCCAAGGCACCCACATCGCCAATACTCTGGTGGTCCAGTTCTCCTTTGAGTTTGTGGTTCAGGCCTTTGATATCTGCCTACTTGGCCTTGGCCTCCATAAGCATACGTGGGTCTAGGCCCCCATCTAGGTACAGGAGGTTCACTTTGGCCCGGTAATCCTTGATAAGCATAGTTCCTATTGTTTAGCCACCTTCCCTTTTCATGACACTCGTCTTCAGTATGATTGTTCCTTTTACAAAAGTTGCAGAAGACTCTTGGTTCCACGTATAATCTCGAGACTGTAGGACATTCTATGGCCATGTGCCCATATCCTTGGCATTTCGCACAAAAGATGTTTGATCTAAACACTGCTTGACTGGGCTCGGGTGCCACTTCTTGCCTTACCGCATATGTTTCATGAGTTAGAGTGGCAGCTTTTACCGCCTGAGCCACGATTTCGATAATCCTTTCTTCAGTCAACACCGGCTTTACCTCTTGGGGCGTGTTTGTAGCGGCCATAAATGCCGGCGGAGTTGCAGCAAGATTTGCTTGAGTAGTGCCACTTGTAGGCCCAACGTTTGTACCGAGCATTGGTTCAAATAAAAGTTCTTGCCTTCATTGTTGGCCAAGTTGAACCTCTTCCCACACGCGGGCAATATCTTTGGCAGCCACCAACATCGCTGATCGGCTCAAACTGATATGCTGTTGAGCGCTTGGATCTTCTGTAAATAAAATTCATTTGATAAAGCTGCATCACGACTGACTTTCATGTCTTCAATCTGTTTATCTATTCAG
Source organism: Ceratopteris richardii (assembly GCA_020310875.1). NCBI lineage: Eukaryota > Viridiplantae > Streptophyta > Polypodiopsida > Polypodiales > Pteridaceae > Ceratopteris > Ceratopteris richardii. Next base: position 146,867,427 of record CM035435.1, read on the forward strand.
GATGAATAGATAAACAGATTATTCAGGACAAATCATGTGCTTGTTGATACAGCCGCAACTTTGAACCATTTATCACCTTTGGAAGAGGAATTCCGATCAAAGTAGTCAACAAAAAAGTAGCTGGGCCCACTTGTTCAGTAATCCGGTAGGGACCAAACCATCGTAACTTGAATTTTCCAGCAGAACGATTTGATTTTGCATTATAAAATAGCACAAGTTGTCCTATCGTAAAAACTGGAGTTTTTAGATACCGATCATATGTACGAGCTTGCCGCAACTGCACTTCTTGAAGAGTCAGAAAACTTTCCCAGCGATGCTCATCTAGTTCTCTGAGTGTGTCCAACCGAAATGGTAAAGAATCTTCGGGTAACAATTTCTGAGAGATGGCCACACGTAAGCTTGGTACTACAAGCTCCATTGGTGCAATTGCCTCCATTCCATATGCAAGTTTGAAAGGAGTCAGTCCGGTGGCAACTTTGTAAGTAGTCCGGTATGCCCATAATACTGCAGGTAGTAATTGATCCCATCTTTCTGGTGATTGGATAATCAATTTACGAAGCATACTCAGCAAGGTCTTGGTTGTACTTTCAGCTAAGCCATTAGCACGAGGATAATAAGGAGAACTGAATTTATGCAGGATTTGAAAAGAGTGTGTGAGCACTTTCATTAAATTGTTAACAAAATGTGTGCCTTGATCTGTCACAAGTTCCAGAGGTAACCCAAATCGTGGAAATACGTCTTTCATTAAACATTTTGCTACCGAAATAGCTGTAGCGGACCATAAAGCCCAAGCTTCTGCCCATCTGGTAGCATAATCTGTACATGTCAGAATGTATCAATTATTACTGAGTATTGCTGGAGGTGTGATTGGTCCAATAAAATCAAGACCCCATTTCTGAAAAGGCTCCAAAGGTAATACAGGTTGGAGAGGGAAAAAATGTCGTTGTAAAGGCTATCCAGACCGTTGACAATTGTCACACTGTTTGACAAACTGAGATACATCTTTGTACATGGTAGGCCACCAAAGCCCACTTTGCAGAATTTTCCGGTGCGTTAAATCTACTGCAAAATGTCCATCGAAAGGTATGGAATGTGCTAGAGCGATAACTAAGTTTACTTCATGTGGAGGAATACAACAAAGTAAAACCCCAGAGTGATCCATATAATACAATTATCCAGTAATCAACCGGAATCTACGACTGTAAACTGCAATTTTCCTACGCATTGTAGGAGAAGTCTGAGCAGGAAGATATCCATCAATAAGAAAGGTTAATAACTGATCATAGTAAGTAGTTGTCAGAGGAGGTTCTGCAGATTCATCATTAGTTGGATCAGTAACATAAATTGCAGGTGTGGTGTTATCAACACCGACCGGAGTTTCACCAGAATGTAACCGAGAAAGGAAATCTGCTAATGCATGTGCAGTTCCAGGTCAATGAATCACTTTGTAATCAAACTCTTGTAATAGTAGAACCCAACGTGCTAAACGACCACCTAAATGCTGCTGCCGAACCAGATATACTAGCGTAGCATGATCTACATGAAAGACGAATTTTCGGCCTAACAAATAATGCCGAAATTTCTTTACAGAATATACCAGACCAAGACATTCTCTTTCAAATACAGAATAATTCTTTTCAGCAGGAGCAAGCCGTCGACTTGCATAATAAACATGCCGAAATCACTTATCAGTTTGTTGCATTAAGACACTCCCAATGGCTATATCTCATGCGTCTACAAAAACATGAAATGATGTTCCCAATCAGGAGGTTGTAGAATTGGAACCTGCGTTAATAAAGCTTTTAGACGATCAAATGCTGTTTGACATTCTTGAGTCCAAGCAAACTGTCGAGGAGTACTGGTTATTAATCTATTGAGGGGTATTGCCAAATGAGCAAGCCACCATAAATGTCGACCATGCCACCTGACTTGACCCATGAATCGCATGACTTCCTTCGGCGTAGTAGGCACAGGTGCTTCGAACACAGCTGCAACTTTGTCACGACACTTCTCATAGCAACACCGTAAATGATACAGGTGTGCTACCATCTTACCAAATAAAGAGAAATCATCTAGATATACTTGCATGAAAGAAGTAAGATAGGGGGAGAAGATTTCCTGCATACATCGTTGGAAGGTGCTAGGAGCATTCCTAAATCCAAACCACATGACTGTACAAGCAAAAACACCCCAATTCGTAATAAACGCTGTTTTTGGTATATCTTGCTTAGCCATTCGAACCTGGTTATAACCACTATAACCATCAAGAAATGAATACATTTCATGCCCAGCCACTCTATCCAACATTGTATCAAGAAATGGAAGTGGAAATGGATCAGGTTGGTGGCTGCATTCAATTTCTGGTAATCGACACATATTCGGAGCTGCTTGTTTTTCTTTGGTACAATTACAATCGGAGATATCCATTCAGCGTGTTCGATGGGAACGATGAATCCGACTTTTAATAACCTATCAAGCTCTGCCTTTACCTGTGCTGCATAGTTAGGATTCATCTGGTAGCTGGGTTGTTTAATTGGTTTTGCCTCCGGTTTAAGTACGACTCGATGCTGATATATGCAAGGGTCCAGACCCTTCATGTCATGGTAATCCCATGCAAAAACATCAGAGAACTCACAAAGAAGCTGGATCAAATCTGCTTGAAACACTTCAGACAACCCTTCCTTTATCTTGACAGGTCGCGGATTTACTTCATCTCCTAAATTATAAGTTATCAACTGATCTTCAGGAACATAGAGTTGACGAGGGTTTCCTGAATCATCGACTGACTGCAAAAGTTGTTGTATAGTAGCTTCATCCTTAGCAGCAGTATCCTCTGTCTCTACTTCTTCCGTCACAGGCACCACCGTACAAACTGCCGGATTCCAGTTATCTACAACAGATTGTAAGTCGACAGTTCCCAAGGAAATCAAATCAATGTTATTCTTTAAAAATTCTTCTTCTTCATCATCGGATAAACCATCTAGCATATGGACCGGTTCTGCTACATATGGTCTAGCATGTAGTTCACAGGGCTGAATAGCATCTAATTTTACAACATATTTTCGGTTATTGTCTTTGAAAGTGAGTTCCTATGTGGACCAATCCTGTATAACCTTAGCTTGTTTCAACCAAGGACGGCTGAAAAGAAGATTATAATCAAGACTAGACTCCGGTAGTTCTAGAACTACGAAAGTCATCTTAAAAGTGGTTCCCTGCAAAGTGATTGGGACATTCCGTACGAGTCCTACTGGGTGGACTCGGGATTGGTCGGCCATTCTAACAAAAAACTGAACAGGCTCAATTTCGGTCCATCCTAACTTTTTACAAAGTGCTGTAGTGGCTATGTTTACACCGGAACTGCCATCAATTAATACTTGAGTAATTTTATGATTTTTGTACCATATCGTAATTAAGGGGACCGAATGATCTACCGTAGAGTTAGTTTCCGGTTGTACTGTCGCTGTTGCTGGAATGCAGGAAGACGCAGAACTGAACTGCTACTGGAATTGTTGCCAAACTCCTGGTACTAATGCCAGTAACTGTCCAAGAGGAAGAGTAATGGATGCCTTAGATAAAATTTCCCATGCCTGATCTACTTGACTTGTACTTTTTACTGATTTTGAAGATGATGCATCTGTTACTGGGGTAGAATGTTTTTCCTGCGAATCTTCATTTCGCAATGGAACTTGTGTCACCGGAATTGGATATGGGAACACTGTAGGTTCTGTGGTGGTCCATTGACTAGCTTTGTCATACATTCTCTGATGTTCACGTATGCTTGGTTCAAACACTTCAGCTGCTGGTTGCAGTGGCTTACCAGATCGGGTCTAGACTACTGCAGCTTGTGTTTCTATTGGTGTGATATGAACCATATTTGTCATTGGGTTCTGACGCTCTTTTTTCCTCTGATCATATTCGGCTGCATCTTTATAGAATCTTCTGATGTGACCAAACTCACCACAAAAATGACAACGAGGAGGTTCCAAAGAATTACCTTCCTGTGATGTTCTGGTCTGCCAGTGGTTTGTATTGTAGTTATTATTCCTCTGTCCTCGATAATTTCTGTATCCTTGTTGCTGGTTGTTTCTCATCTGAGGTGGAATATAATGAGTGGCAGGGTGCCCTGGTTCCTGTATAATAGCATTTACCGTTGTTGTTCCCTGCACTTTGGCATTATATGCACAGTTTTTGGTGGAATGTCTGGTCGTATTACAGATAGCGCAATACATCTGATTAAGGGCACATGTGACACTGGTATGCCCTGGATTCTTGCACTTAGTGCAGTACATTTGTCTAGCCGGATCTTCTGCAATACTTTTACTGGATTTTAACCACTCCAGGTCTTCGGTAAAACCTCCAACCTTATGCTCGAGCTGCAAAGCCATTGCAATAACCGCATCTAATGTCATAGCTCCCACACAACGGATGATCATAATCTGTTTGAGCTGCGGAGTCAAACCATTAATAAACCACTAAGTGATGACATCATCCGGTAAATTAGCATGTGCCGGAGGTAGTTGTCTCAAATGAGTTCTGAATAGGGTGGCATATTCCTGCACTATTTGATTCAGCTTCTGTCTATTGTTTTGCAGGTAATCGAAAATTTTGGTAGGATTCTTCTTTAGCTGAAATCTCTGCAAAAACACATCCCTTACCGCTTCATAGGTGCCAAAATGGTTGATATCATATTCTGTAAGCCACCTGGCGGCTTCATTAACTAGTGTTGACTGGAATACTATGGCCTTGTATGCCAGATCGGGTGATGATTAAGTACTACATAACTAATTTCAAAGGTTCGTACATGAGCATCAGGATCATCACCTGGAAATCCACCGAATTTTGTGTAGGTGACTCCTGTTGGGACCGGACGAGGTGGAAGTAGCTATTGTTGTTGTTGTTGTTGTTGTTGTTGTTGCTGTTGCCCACTCATGTTGGTACTGTTAATATTTCCTGAGTTCTGAGGATGTGCTTTCGGTTCTTCAGAGTCTATATGATTAGACTTCTCTTCTTCCGGTTCAAAAATAGCGCTTAACCTCTTACGAATTTCTAATTCGAATAGCTTATCCTCTTCTACGGTATCAAACGTAGGTAAACTTGCTCCGAATCAGTGGTGTCTGAAATGAAGATTCACCGAGAAGTACAACACTGTCACCGGAAAATTGTAAATTTTTTGCAACCGGAATCGAACTACCACCGGAATTAGTGGAACTTTCCCCAATCCAGGTTAGTCTTTCACCTTTAATGACTTCTCTAGGTAAGACAACTCTATTCTCGGACTGATCGAATCCTAACCAAGCGTTCTTGCAGACTCAGAAGTTACTGTATCTTCTGCAGACTGCACCGAAATTACACCGGAATCTACCGGAATCGCAGAATGTTCCACCGGAATACTACCGGAATCGCTACTAATAGGCTTCGCTTCTTTGACTACCAGGCCTAATCGGTTTGTGCTTCTTCCTCCTAAGGGTGTTTTTCGCAAATTTGGTACCACCCAAGGCTATCTGTACTTCGGATACGACTCACCGGATCGAGTAACTGGCATATATCACCTTTACAATACTTTCGTACTACTTCTACCTTAATGTCGCTTCACAACCCACAGACGGCACCAGTGTTGAACGCGGGTATTGCCGTCAGAGACGCATTTAAACATCCGTTCGGGTTCTTGGGAGTGGAAGGGGTCTGTTAAACAGAGGCCCTATACTTGATTTTCCCAAATCAACTCACTCACATGACCGTAATCTAACATTAAAAATCTCTGTCAATACAACTTACTTATCAAGACTCTGGTTATACTCTCACAGTCTTACTGTCTATAATCAGACTCTTTCACAATCCACCGATTACACTCCAATTGATGCGTTCTAGACATACATCGCAGAACTATTCAGTACCGTAATCTAGAATTACGTTGTCCAACTTAAAGAGCTAACCCAAGCACAAACTATTGTAAACAACAGAGACAAGAACAGTAACTCAATCTGTACCGTACAAGTGCAGATAATCAAACAGAACAGAAAGACACAGAATAACTTAGAGTTCTCAAACACACCACGGAAACTACACAGACATCATCAACCAGACAAACAGTCTGGGGACTCCTCTGGTCGTCACCGAAGCCTCTTTTTCATTGATTTATAAAAAGGTTACAACATCTACGCAACGACCTTTTGGTTCGTGCGGAATATAAAAAGAGTCAGACTTTACAATTGCCAATCCGGCGGCTTACAATGCTTGGTCGACCACTTCATTTGCTTCATAGGTGACCTCGAACAATTGGATAAAGCTATCCGGATCCTCATCCCACAATCCTAAGAATTTAGGAAAGTCTCCTAAATGCACTTGGACTCGTTGTGCCATTTCAAACAGTGGCGTAATGTCAATATCTTCACGATCCCAGAAATTTAGTGCACGCGGCCTTAGGATCCCTCCTTCAAACTTTTGCACTTGATTCGCGACTCTCCTACGGGAGTACACTTTTTTGACAGGTCTCTTCCCGCTAGTCGAGGTCGACTCACCCTGCGACTCCAACCTCTTCCTTTCTCTTTCAAGGGCTCTTCTGTTTGCGCACTCTTCTCGTTCGTGTTCCTCTTGAAGATGAGCTCCCCTCGCTCATGTACTAGATCCGGGGTCCGCAAGCTCGGCCAACATGTGGCGCTAGGCGAACCTATGGTACTCTCTTATAGAGACGTACCAAGCTTTTCCCGGAAAAAGCACCAAAATGATGACACTCTCAGTCCAAGGGAAAATGCATACGCTCAATGATATTTTGCCCAACCCTTTTGATACTAGGTCAGTTTTGGTTTCCCTAAGTCCACAATTTTGCTCCAATGTGTCAATAAAATGGACGGAAACTACATGCAAAGTGGATATCCAACTCTGGTAGTTGTTCCTTGAGGCCTCTCTCTCCCTCTACTCACTCCCAAGCTACTCCCAAGAACGTCCACTCTTATGCACAACTACCCACATACACTCACTTTTCCCCCCCTCTTTTTTTTAGCTTTCTCACTTACGAACACTCAATTTCCCGCACACCCTTTCACACGCTCATGCACTCTCCTTTTCCCCTCTCACTCTTCTACATACACATGCTTACCCACACACTCCCGTATTCATTCACCCTCACTCTTCTTCCCACGCATTCACACTCACTTACACACATGTACACACACCCACTCACTTTCTCTTGATTTCTTCCTTCTCACTTACTCTCAATCACTCTTGCTCCCTTTCCTTTGTCTTACCTACTCCCACACCCTCTCTCAACCCTTTCTCTTCTCGTTCTTCTACATGCCCATACCCACCTACACACTCTTACGCCCTCCTACACACGAGCATAAATGCTCTCACACACCTTGTACATACAACCACACACACAGCCACTCTCTCTCTTTTCCACACCCGCTCACACACACCGAGTTACCTTCCTCCTTGCTCACTCCTTTTCCAAGTTCACACATATCCCCGCATGCCCACATACCCATGCAAACATGCACTCACATTCAAACACACTCAAAACACTCACCCTTCACCCCCATTCACTCATGTGCACCTGGTCTCCTCATGCACACCCTCACACATATAGACACTCACTTATTTTCTCTCTCTCTCTATCCCTCTCTTACTTTTGTGAACATACCCACACATAGACATGGCCCCATGCTCCCAAGCATGTATACCCAAACACACATTCACCTTCACTTCCCCTCACGCACACACCCGTATATCCCCAACCCGGGTTAGATTCCGTGACAAACAAACATTTCAAGCTTTTTATTGCGCCAAGCAGAGGTAATTAAAAGTCTTAACGTAGGACGTGAAGTGTGTATTGCTTCTCAATTCACATAATGTCAGCATCATGCAATCTATCAAATCTGAACCTTTACCAGCTTATCATGAACTATTTTAACAAACCAGAGCTACCACGTGTGTGGTTCTTGCAATACGTAAATAATCTTATGAATTTGTGAGTCTCAAACATGCATTTCTGCATGATAAAGGAGCGAAGTCAGTAGTTGAATATTTGCAGGAGGTGGCATCATCCACATGTTGTCCAAACACATGCACTCATAACAAACAATTATCTCTTATTTGTGGTAGTCCTAATATTCGTCGAACTGCATAAATGAGAACTAAGAAGGTTCTTCATTAGCGTAGGCCTTTGCACACTATGGAATCAAAATTGAGAGAAACTTATATTTTTACAATTTCTTCACATCAATAGATTCTTCCTCGAAGTCTTATGAGTCCTTATTAATCAACGATGAGCTAGAGGGCATGGGGAAAATTAACAGCAGTGCTCGTCCACTGGTAAAATTGAAATACTCCTTCAAAGAAGTGGGCATGCAGTGCAATTCAATTACATCCCAGTATTAAAGTAAATATGCATTCGTTTTTACCATGTAGATAAACTAAAACCCTGCGATTTCCTTGATTACAAGAAGAATTCGCCACAAATCATTGACAAAAGGTAATCGCTGGAATTATCATACCTGCTTAATAAAACAGAGATGCTCCTATGTCCGAGTGCCGGAGTAATACGCTTTTTAATCTACTCTCATAAAAGAAAATATTCTTTGATAGATCACAGTGGGTGGAGGTCAAATCTCTCAAAAAAATCCTCAGCCACTTCAACCAATGGAAAAGCCTCCTCAGTCTAGCAGCTCTCCCCTCCAGCCTTCTATTGCCGATCACCTGGACGGAGTCCACAATCTCCTGTAGAAGAGGCAAAAGCTTCTCTGCCCACCAGCAAATACAACTTGCCCACGCCCTCTCGGTCTTGCACAAGCAGCCAGGAAGAGGCCCCAAACGATGATGAACGCCGTACTTTTTTCCCCTCCTTTTGAAACATTGAACAAGTGGATGTCCACGGCCTTCAACTCCCTCCAAAACCTGCTAAGAAGGAACAAGTGGCAAAAGCAAGTGTCTGCGCTCAACTTCTCCCAACGACCCCTCAGTCCTCTGAGTCTGAAGAGGGAACCCAACAACTCTGAAAAAAATCCCGCAGCCTTCGATGACGAACTCCCCAAAACACTCCTACCACATAAGGCTCTCTCTCCTCCCCTTCTAATGCCCACTTCCCCTCATTGTGGTGATGTCCAATATCCACAACAGATGGTCACTCAGATAATAGAACAACACGAGGTCTATGTGCCAGAGGCAAAAAAGCAGAGAACAACCTCCTTTTCCTTCTCCTCCACTTCCCAGCCTATCTTCCTCTTTGATTACCCTCCTCCCCAACCAGAATAGCAGACGGGGCTCCCCACTCGACTGCCCACCAGCCAGAATCCTATCATGTAGAGTGATTGTACTCCTCTGCGAATTTCCCCCCCTCTACAGATGAAACTCACAACAAAACAGCAGCCGTCGAAAAGATTTCAAGAAAACGGGGGCAGAAGAAGCCATTGCTCGTCACCCCCTCCCCCTTTTTATGCGCTTTTTTCTTTTCCTTCCGATAGCTCCCACGCCATGTCTGTAGTTCCCGGGAGAGTGCCACCCCCTGTAAGCAACCGTGTGCATTCATGGGCACTTCCCCTCCCTCTTTAGAGCAGTCGGCAACACTTCCTCCTTGCGTACCTACGTGAGTACCATACACACAGAGAGGAGGAACCAAAAAACCAAGCAAAGTAAAAAAAAAATCTCCCCCCGATTACCCAGCTGGATGTTGATTCCCAAAAAAGAGAACCTCCCTTCCATTCATGCCTAAATGCCCTCCCTCGTGTGTATTCAGGGCGTAATCCCCCTTCCCCAGTCCTTCTTATGACATTATGTGATAGGAGTGGACAAACCACCGCCTACCCCCATACCTCCGATTTCATGATTTTCCCTTTTGCCCAACGTTTTTCTAAAAGTTGGTCGTCCAAGTCTACAACATATATTTTTTCGCGCCTCTAGAAAGTGCTCTGCATTTTCCATACGTGGAGATAAATGTATTGCTGCCAAACATGTGAGAATGAACCCCTTAATTGTGTGTAATGTCCAACCATGAATAAGATCACCCATGCTTCCTCAACCCCTTGTGGGGCTGGCATGTGTGAAATTTTCTGCCACAACACAATCATTCTGCATAACTACCAAATGACCAAAATGTCCGCAAAGGACAACCATGATGGCATGGTGTTCGAGATCGCAAAATACACCCAAGTCCCTGCTCCTGGCCATAAAATAGCTATGATCCTTACTCACCTCATGAGCATGCTCATATTTCCCATAGCATGCAAACAACTGCTCAACCAACAATGACATTTGATCTCGCAAGCCCCTTGCAAGTCAGTTCCACATGTGCTTCTCTACCCTCGTCAATGGTCCCCACACTGCAACATGCTTTTAAGCTGCAAAAAAAGGTGACAACATGGGCAGAACCCCCTTTTTGCAAAACATTTTAGTGCTTCTTTTTCATGCAACACACGTTTTTCCTCTTCGCAATACTTGCAACCAAGCATCTATTCCACACAATGAGGATGTGTTAGCACAAAAAAATCAATCATAAACATAGTTAACACAAAGCTCCATTTCAGCCATGGAAGAAGTATGAGCAACCAAGGCATTCGAGGCAGCCCTTTTGTATGTATCCATGCGATCTAAACCATTACATAATGTGCAAGACACACAGAGAAGACGATGGCTGGAATAGTTCTGTCTATTGTCGATGAATTGAACTGAAGTAAGAGCTGAATAATATCCCTAAGTACTAAGTACCACCACATATGAGAGTATCAAATATGTGGTAACATGGGGTAAAAACCTCTAGCCAGCACTAGAGTAAAAAGTGCCCATATATAGGGAAAAGGTTCAATCAAAGCTACTCGAAGAACACATAAGTGTAACAAACCCCCCTAGAGCAAATGATGTGAACACATATAGGGAGTGACAAATCAGCCCCCACAAGGTAGTAAGCCTAAAGCTTTGCAAAAAGCTTCAAACTCTTTCGGTGGAAGAGCTTTGGTGAATATGTCTACCACATTATCTTGTGTAGGCACATATACCAAATCAATATCCCCTGCATGAAGGCACTCTCTCACATAGTGATAATGCACCTCAATGTGTTTGGTTCATGCATGAAACACTCGGTTTTGTGCAATAGCCAAAGCACTCTGACTATCAGTGAGAATATGCGTAGCTGCATCAATCTCCATGCAAAGATCCATCAATAGGCGTCTCAGCCATATAGACTCCACTATAGCTATGAAAACTACCATGTACTCAGCTTCACAACTCGATGTCGCCATAGGTTGCTTCTTACTCAATGAAGATATGCATGAGTCTCCAAGGAAAAAGCAATTACCACTAGTGGACACATGAGTATCATAACAACCAGCCCAATCACTATCCGTAAAAGCATGCAAGCATGGCTGAATATCTTTGCCATAAAAGAGACCTAAGCTCAAAGTGCCTCGAAGATATCTAAACACACATTTCACCGCTTGCCAATGCTTAGTGTCAGGGCTATGCATGAATCGACTCAACTGGGAAACTACATACTGTATATCCGGCCTTGTGTTGCATGCATATATAAGACATCCCATAGCTTGCTGATAAAGAGAAGTTTCAAATGCATCACTAGAATCCTCAACTGAGAACCTGAATCCTGTCTCAACTGGTGTGGAAAATGGCTTGCAATCCTCAAATGCAAAATGCTGAAGTATTTTTACAACATACTTTGCTTGATGCATAACAATTCCCCCTCAATGGACACAAATTGGATGCCAAGATAGTAGCTCAAAACAACAAGATAAGTGACATCAAAAGTATGCTGCAAAGCAGCCATAAGAATGTCAAGTTTTGCATCACATGATCTAGTCAAGAGTATGTCATCGACATTAAGAACAAGCACTATAAGATCAGCCCCATTTTTGCATACATAGAGTGTGCTTTCAATCGGACTACATGTGAAGCCAAGAGCAATCAAGTGCTTATGGATTTTGTCATACCATGCACGTGGAGCTTGCTTGAGACCATACAAGGCTTTATGCAGGTGACAAACCATATGCTCTTTCCTTTTCATAGCAAATCCAGGAGGTCGCTTCACATAAACCTCTTCTTGCAAATCACCATTCAAGAAGTTTCTTTTTATGTCCAACTGATGCACTTTCCAACCTCAATGGGCAGCCAATGCAACCACGCTATGAATGGTAGTCATGCATGAAGCAGGTGCAAATGTTTCCTCATAATCAATGCCATATTGTTGTGCATATCCTTTGACAACCAATCTAGCTTTGTAGCTATCAATGCTACCATAAGATTTTCTCTTAATCTTATAAACCCACTTTGTACCAATGGCATTCTTTCCTTTTGGCAATTCACATAACTCTCAAGTACCATTCCTATGTATGGAATCCATTTCTGATTGCATAGCACTTATCCATTGTGGATCATCACATGCATCTTCAAAAGAAAGTGGCTCTTCATTACATGCTATAGAAATAAAGAATAATCCACAAAATTACTTGATGCATGGTGAGAGCTTGATCTTGTTCTACCAAGTAAAGGTGCACTCAATTTGCTGTTCCGCAAAGTTTGCTTCAACCACTTTGGCATAGTTTGTGCACTCTTGATAGACATGCGTTCATTGTGTAAAACATCTTCAATATGTACATCATGCGTGGGCTGAATTTTATGCTCATTTTCAGCCATATTTTGACACAAATGTTCAACCATATGTGGCTGGAAATTTCTAGCAGTTTTGGCAATTTTTGGTTGAAAAATTTCAGCCATGTTTGGCTAGAAATTCTGTTCATTTTCAGCACTATTTTGCTAGAATTTTTCATCCCTTTGAACTTCAATTGGCTGGTCTACATGGCCATAGTCAAGCACACCATTTTGGAACAAAGGCATGAGTGTATCAAACACATCTTGTGAGCTAACTATTGGCTGATTTTTGCATTCAAGTAGAGGGAAAATTGAATTTTCAGCAAATACCACATCTCGACTCACTATAATTGTGTTCGACAATGGATGGTACAATCGATATCCCTTACTTTCAACATTATAACCAACAAATATACATTTCTTTGCCTTGTCATCAAGTTTGTGACGTTGTTGTGATGGCACAAGAGCATATGCCAAACAACCAAACACACGCATATGACTAACCATAGGCTTATGACCATTCCAAGCCTCATAAGGAGTGATGACTCTTAATGCTTTTGTAGGGTAGTGATTCAACACATAATTTGCACACATGATCGCTTCCATCCAAAACTTATTAGGAGGACTCTTTCCTTTAAACCATACATCATGCCATTTCAAGTAGAGTTCTACTTTTACGCTCGGCTACACCATTTTGATGAGGTGTATATGGCGCTGTACATTGGTGTGAAATACCTCTTTTGCAAAGAAAAGCATTAAACTCATGTGACATGTATTCACCACCACGATTTGTGCATAGAGTCAAAAGCTCTTGTGAAGAAAATTTTCATCCATAGCTAAAAATGCTTTGAAGCAGGAAAATACCTCATTCTTTGCTTTCATAGAATACACCCATGTATGGCGAGTAGCATCATCAATGAAGGTAACAAAATATACATGCTTCCCAAAAGATGGAGTCTTGACGGGACCACATACATCACTATGAACAAGTTGCAATTTTCTTGTAGTGTGTGTATGACTATCTTTTGGAAAAGAAGCACGATGCATTTTTCCAAGAATGCAACCTTCACATGCATGATTTTCAATGGACTCAAGTGTAGGCAAACCAATAACCATGTCCTTCTTTTGCAGGTAAAGCAAACTATTGAAGTTTAAGTGATCAAAATGAGCATGCCAAAGCTCCATTTCAGCCATGGAAGAAGTATGAGCAACCAAGGCATTCGAGGCAACCCTCTTGTATGTATCCATGCGATACAAACCATTACATAATGTATCCGACATCACGATAACATCTGCGAATGGTCATGCAGCATTTCGCATTTCCCGCTCAAGAGAGGTTCACAATGCCACCTAAAAAGATTTGGTTTAGTCTATACTTGGCCGACGCCTTTGATTTGACAATCAACATGCCCCACTAGATTATCGACCAAATCCACTTGGCTCATCAAAGGTGGTATAAGAAACAAAAATCTGTACTGTATGGATGCTGTGCTCTTACCAGGATTGTGTATAGATGTCTCGCGTATGATGTGCCAGTGCAAAGGGCACTCATTTGGACCAGGGTACAGGAGTTTCAGTGCAGATTATCCTCCGTAGGGCCACCCTCCAAGAAAATGAGAGGGGCCGTTCAGATGCCATGTGCACAACCCCGCGGTGCGACATTGATGCCAGAGACAACTGCACGACTTCCAAGGCGGGTACAACCCTTCACTATTAGATTACCAAGACACAGCATTGTTGGACCAAATCTAGTGTTTCCACCTGTACCAACCGACCTAGAGTTCCCTCACGGATTCACTTTAGAAGACCTAACGGATGAGGAGGTAGCCAGAATCATAGAGGCTGTTAATGCGGAACTCGAGACAGAGCAAGCTAGTGGACAATAAACTGCTACAGACCAACCCCATCCCAGACAACCCGATGTCATCAATGTGGAGGGTGAAGAAGAAGAAGCACAAGAGGAGGAACATGATGGACATTCCGAGGAAGAAGAGCAGGAATACGATCAGGAAGCTCTGCAGGTACTTGAAGGTGCCCCAGCTTATACGAAGGCATTGAAAAAGCTCTACGATACCATGAACAGAGTTCAAGAGCAACATAGACTGTCCCTAGCAGCAGGCAAGGCTCTCATGAATCAAATTCTTGAGGAGGAAGGCGTAGACGAGCAATACCGCACCACTCTTGACATGATATCTGAGGCATTAGGCATACCTGAAACGGTGCATACTGCCCTTGCACAAGCACGAAGAACGGAGCGAAGATACGGCAGACGCCCCCCTCGAGCAGGGAAACAGATGAATGTACTAGTATCAGAACCACAAGGCACATCCACAACCACGGGCACCGCACACACTATACACGATACTGAGGAAACTCATGTATCAAGTGAACCTACGTCACCCCCTTTGCCACCCCTACCTCCAACTCCACCACATTCACCTCCCACAACCAGTGTAACCACTACCGTCACCGCCTCCGAGTCCACTACCCATACTGAAGCCCAAACCGTCACACAACCCGCACACCCTATCTCCACTTCTTTTGTCTATACGGCCACTGAAACAGTAGTTCTAACCTCTGCCACAAAAAATCTCAACCCCCCAATCACACTTCCCGGCAGTTCGTATTCACTATTGCACACACCACTGTACACTTTCACCACTATCACCGCACCCACGATTCCAATATTCACAATCACTCCCACTACCGCATCCACCGTTGATTTTATGGACATCTCACCCACCTCCGCACCCCTCCCTCCCCCCATACCCCCAACATCTCCCATCCTCCCACATCACCATTTTCCAGCACCGTATCCACACTTCCATTTCCCTTCCCCTTTCCCTTCCCCTCTGCATTCAACACCCTACTCGCATCCACCCCTATCAATAATGTATTTAATAATATGTATCAGTGTATGTCACAACTGCAACAACACTACCAACATCTTGATAACCAACATACACGACTCTTTCGAAGCCATGAGGAACTTCAATTCCGATTCATTGATCTCGAAAGGGAAAAGCGACTACTACAACAACATCATGCCACTTTACAGGAACAACATGAACAGTTAGTAGCCAATCCACCCCAGTCAGATGCAGAGGAAAGACAACATATGGATGAATTGCTACACTCCCAGATAACAGAGAATCTCAAGCTTAGACGCAACCTGGCTCTCCTACGAAAACACATGTCCACAGCCCTCGAAGAGAATAAACGGCTGCAGAAACAGAATGAAGAAAACTTGGAAGCAGCAATGGAGGGTTCCCCTCAGGAAATCGACCCAGAGAAATTCAAGGCCATTCCCTCAGAGAATATGCAAATGGTGTTAGAAACCCATGCAGATCTCTTGGAAGCCCATGCAGCATTAGAAAGAGAAAGAGATGACCTATTAAAGCAGATGGCAACCCAGCATGAGTCACCAAGCAAAGTCACAACCGCAGTGGACACATCTGAAGAAGTCGAAAAACTCAAAGCAGAATTAGAAGAATTACGAAGTAAAGTCATGCAATACGAGCGTCAACCTTTGCCTCTTGTAGAGCCCGAGCCTGAAGACCTTGTGCCAATTGAAATAGAGGAAATTTTCGAAGACCCATACGTTCCTATGCCAGCACCAGGGGGCAAGCAAACAGAAGCGGGCATGGACACCATTGAGATCGAGGCTCCTGAATGGATGCAGAGGTTAGAGAAAGTGGCCACAACCCATGATGACAGAGTGGCAGTTCAGATAGCGTCAATGTCACAATTGGAGGAGGTAGTTATAAAATCGGATTACTTTAGAAACCTCTCCCATCATAGGTGGATCGGCACATCCGACGATTTGTATGTTCCTTTCTGTGTCTTAATGGCGGACTACAATGCCGAAATCAAGCAACACACCTCAAAAGAACCAACCTCAGCTACACAGTTTGCACCGGACGACATCCCAACAAGTGCAAAGCAGGGCAACATACATCAACCGACGTGGAGGATTCGTCTACTGGAAACCTACCCCGAGATGGTAAGAACATGGAATAACATGCCTTTGTACATCAAATACAACCCATGCTACTGCCCTGTATTTCGAAGAAGGTCATGGCCGGAATACACAAAAACTGTGCTGACAACCAAAGGGTGCGAGAAATGGCTCAATTATGTTTACTTAGCACCACCCAAAGGCCAACCTACCATAGGATATATGATCTCGACGGTTTGGCATTGGGGGGTCAGGTTTAAAAATGTACCAGATGTCATGGCCCAAATGTGCTTGAAAATTTTTGAACTCATGCTGGTCACCTTCAGGACTTTCAAGAATGTCAAGGAACCTCATCTGTCAGCCCTGGGATTTAATGAAGGAAATCAGGACCTCGTCTACGACATGAGCGCAACCCCATCTATTAATGTTGTATATGCATGGCATGTGCATATAAAGTATCTACCAGCCTGCTTCAAACAAACGTTTGAAGAAATGTTCGTCACGGGATTCTGGGAATATCATTCAGAGATATTCATTCCCAGACCATCACATTTATTGCAGTTGTTTGTAGTGGAACAAGCTCTTCATTCAGAAAAGTTACGTATACCATATCCAGAGGTTCCCGGGCCGGTAGATTGGGATGTTCTACTCACGGACTTGGCCAAAGGGTTGCGGATTGCAGAACATCACTTAGCACAAGACGTTGTTGAGTACTACATCCAACGACCCACCCAACAAGGGTCTGTCAGGGACGACAGACGCGAGAGAGGGGGGGGTGTTGGAAATGAAGGACTCACAAGGCAAGGAAGCTTACGAAGAGAGTCAGAGAGAAGGGAAAGCACAAGCAGACAGAGCAGTCAACGACGGTCTGGCAAGTAGGCCAATATTTTTTCAAGACATTTACGCATATAAGAGAGGTGGACACAACGAGAAGGAGCAAGTAGGGAGCTCCAAGAAGTGTATGTCAAATCTTCAGAAGAATCCCCTACAAAAATAGTGATTTTCATAACTAAAAACCATTGTAAATACCATTTCACATTTTTGTAGCTCCATTTTGTGCAAGCCAAGGAGTCCTTGAGCTTGAGGAGCTTTAGAAGTATCTACCTGTCAGTTTTCACATTTTTTAGACTTCGTTTGAACCTCCAAATAGGGTAGAGAACCTAATTTTTAACTAGGCTGGACACTAGGTCTGGACAAGGCCAAAACCTAGTAAAAAACTATAAATAGAGCTAGAGAGCTCATTTTTGAGGTTAGCTTGTATTTGAATTGAACTTGTATGAGCTTTTGGAAGTAATCTAAAGAACTCCATTGCTTCTCACTCTTTGTCTTGCCGTGTGTGCGCGTGTGTGTGTATGTGTGTGCATGTTTGTGTGCTTCTCACTCACGCACTTGTGCCTCCACTTGCTCGAGGTCTTCATACCATCCTCACGTCTTCCCAGATTGACATTAAAGGAGTTGCTACTCATCATTGAGCTACATATACACATAGATAGATAACCTCATTGTGATCCCTTTTGATGAATAGAGAAGGATCTCAGCTGCTAGCTTTGAAGCCTTGATCTTGAAGATATGTAACCAACCAGTAATTCCAAGCTCTAGGAGCTTGTTTCAATCCATACAATGCTTTCTTAAGTCTGCAAACATAAGATGGATGATTAGGGTTTTCAAAACCTGGTGGTTGTGACATGTATACCGTTTCACTTATCCAACCATTTAAGAATGCATTTTTCACATCAAGTTGGAGGAGTCTCCAATTCCTTGCAGCAGCTACACTTATCAATGTCCTGATTGTAGTCATCTTTGCAACTGATGAGAATGTTTCCTCATAGTCTATACCATGAGTTTGTGAGCATCCTTTGGCAACTAATCTTGCCTTGTACCTGCAAACTGATCCATCTGAATTTCTTTTAACTTTATATACCCATCTACAACCAATTACCTTTTGATTCGGCGACATTGGAACTAAATCCTAAGTGTCCATCTCCTTCAATGCATCTATCTCTTCGTTCATTGCCTTTTCCCAATTAGGGTTTCCCTTTGCCTCTTCATAGGTTGAGGGTTCCTCTGAAATAGATTCTTTTGCCAAGTAGATTGAATGCTTCATAACAAACGTGGAATCATATCCATACCTTTCTGGTTGTTTCTTCTCTCTTGCTGATCTTCTAGGTGCTTGTTTGGAGCATTCTCCAACCTCTTGCATCTTTGCTTTGCCTCTTGACTTCCATAGCTTGTAATCCCTTTCTCTTTCATCTTGGTCATCGTCTGTATCACTTCTTGGATCTTGGACATGTGTATCATGCTTGCTTCCTAATTGATGAGAGTCAGAATCAAGATCATATGGTAGTGTTACCTTTTGTTTGTCTTCATCATACCAAGACCTGTGTTCTTCAAACACAACATCTCTACTTGTAGTGAATTGCTTGGTTGAAGGATT
This sequence comes from Ceratopteris richardii, assembly GCA_020310875.1. Taxonomy (NCBI): domain Eukaryota; kingdom Viridiplantae; phylum Streptophyta; class Polypodiopsida; order Polypodiales; family Pteridaceae; genus Ceratopteris; species Ceratopteris richardii. The sequence goes on from CM035435.1 coordinate 146,886,407, forward strand.
GAAGAACCTGTAACCCATCTGAGCTGAATCATATCCAATAAACACTACCTTTGTTGCCCTTTCATCTAGCTTACCTCTTATTTGTGATGGTACATGAACATAAGCTAAACAACCAAAAACCTTGCAATGTCCAAGACTAGGTTTCCTTCCATGCCATGCTTCATAAGGAGTCATACCTTGAAGTGATTTGGATGGTAGTCTATTGACGAGGTACACTACAGTTGAAATAGCTTCTGCCCATAGATAATGTGGCAACTTCTTCTCTTCAAGCATTGTTCAGGCTGATCCAACCAATGTCTTGTTTCTCCTCTCTACAATTCCATTTAGTTGAGGAGAGTACCTAGTAGTCACTTCCCTTTTGATACCTTTGTCCTACAAGAACTCATCAAACTCTTTGGAGAAGTATTCTCCCCCTCCATCAGATCTGAGCTTCTTTAGTGATCTACCTGTATGATTCTCCACATGTGCAAGATACTTCTTGAAGCAATCAAACACTTCATTATTACTCTTGATAAAGTATAGAATAGTCCATCTACTATGGTCGTCAATAAATGAGACATAATACCTTGATCTTGCCAATGAAGGTTCTTGACTTGGTCCCCATACATCGGTATGTACTAAGTCCAATAGGTTGTTGTGGATGTAGCCTTTGTGGTTGAATGGTTGTCTTTGTGCCTTCCCAATCTGACATGCATCACACCTGTTGATCATGTGTTGCTTTGATATGTTCGGCAGTCCTAGAACACTTTGATCCTTGCATATATCCTTCAAGGTTCTTTCATTCACATGAGCAAGTCTCTTATGCCACACTTCAAGCTCACTTAGGGTTTGAGACCCAAAGTTGAATAGAGCTATGTTCCTGGTTTCTCCTACTTCAAAAGTAAAGAGCCTACCATGCTTCTCACCTCGGGCTATCTTCTTGAAGCCTTGACATGGATCTTCCACAAAAGCTCCATGTTGGGTGAACCTAACTTGCAAGCCTTTTTCAACTATTTGGCCTACACTTATTAGGTTTTTAGTGATAGTGGGTACATAGAGAACCTTACTCAAAATGTTTGTCCTGCCATTGGAAGCTTTGACATTACCAATCTTCTCCACATTGTGCTTTGTGTCATCCCCTGTTTGCACTTCATGTCTATGCTTTGGATAGAAGAGCAATGTTGCCTGCAACATGATTCGAACATCCTGAATCTATGTAAAACAAATGATCATCTTCTTTACCTTCTTTGTGGCTTAGATTCATAAGAAGCAATGAGTCTTCATGTGGTTGATCTTCTGAATAATTGTTGTAGTCCCTCCTATTATAGCTTCTATTGTTATTTTTGAAGTTGTGTCCACCTCTGCCTCTATTGCTGCCATATCCACCTATTCCACTTCCTTTCTGGGTCTTCCCATTGAACCAGCAATTCTGAGTGGTGTGGTTGGTCTTATCGCATATGGCACAAGGTTGAACATTCTGACCTTTGGCTTTGTCTTGCTTTGGTCCTTTCTTCTTCCCTTTCCACTTGCTCTTGCTTGCGAAGTTGGCTTGAGAAGTCTCTTCTTCATCTTCTTCCTTCTTCTTGCCTTTCTGCTTCTTATCCTTCTTATCTACATATAGAGCACTATATGAATTTCCATGATAAGAGTTACCTTCCTTTATTCTATTGTTGGCTTCTTGATTGAAGAGTTGTCCAAGAAAGATGTTGAAGTCTAGAGTTTGCACATCCATGATGAGATCATAAGCCGTCGTGAAGGATTGCCATTGCTTTTCACTTCGAATGCCGTTGAGAATTTGCCTCATGATGAGCTCTTCTTCAATTAGCTCTCCAATGCATGCTAACTGATCCGCAACCTCCTTGACCTTGGTAACAAACTCTGTGATGGTTTGTTTAGGTGTCATCTTCATTTGGTTGAACTCGTTCCAAAGATGATTCTTTCTTGCTTTGGTACTAGCAGATGAGAAAGTCTCGAGGGCATCCAAAGTCTCTTGAGATGTCTTGCATCCTCTAATATGTGGTAATAGAAAGTCAGAGATAGATTTTAGTATGTATGACCTTGCTTGAGCATCCCTTGTGCACCAAAGAGTGAGCTTATCTGTCTCGTCTTGTGTAGGTCCTCCTTTGGATCTTGGAATAGGCATAGCTTCATCACCTGCTACAATTCCATAAAGATTTCTACCTTGCAAATAGGCCTCCAGTTATGTATGACCTTGCTTGAGCATCCCTTGCACACCAAAGTGTGAGCCAATTTGTTTCCTCTTGATTAGGTCCTCCTTTGGATCTTGGAATAGGCATTGCTTCATCACATTATACAATCCCATATAGATTTCTTGCTTGCAAATAAGCCTCCACTTTGATTTGCCAAGCATCATAGTTGCTTCTATCAAGCTTCTCAATCATTTATGGAAATCCATCTCCCATGTTGAAGTTGCTCTGATACCACTAAAAGAAAGTTGGAGAAGCTTGGAGAGGCTTGAAAAGTGGAGTTGTCAAGTAGTGAAGTTGGTCTAGCAAACCAACATAGGACCAGCCCTAGCTCTTTGGACATGTAAAGTAGACTTTGTAGGCTTGTGGTTAGTGCAATAAAGCCCAATAGGTACTTTGTAACACCAACAAGAACAAGTTGATGCAAAACAAATATTTTGCACCTTGACTAGCTCACAAAAACCTTCTAAAAATGGATGGTAGTTGTGACTTCATACACTGAGAGAAGCCATCACAATAACAATTGGAATAATTCCTCTTAAGGGAGTGTCATAAATAGGTTTGCCTTGCTAAAATGCATAAAATCCCTAATTTATAACAACTATAGAAGGAGAAATCACTTTAACACTCAACTAGAGTAATCCCAATTTTTCAATGATGTGCAAAAAATGACCTAAAGACTAAAAAACTTGAATTTCTCTGAAAATAATGAACCAAATGACTCAAAAATTTGTACACATAACTAGAAAATTACAAATTTCCAATGAGTGCTTAAACACTAGATTTGAAGCTCTGTAGAGAGAGCATCAATTTTGGCAAGTTGATTGAGTCTAAGGAAGGAGTAGTGAACGAAAATGGCATCAAGCAATGATCATAGAGTATATGTATTGCTTCAAATCGACAATCAACTTAATGTAAAAATGTTTTGGAGTCTTTGAATAGAATTTTGAGGATATGACCACGCCTTTCTTTCATGGATTTGAATTCAAAATTAGGCAGGCTTGGTAGTTTAGATTGATTGGAATATTTTCCTACAATCCTGGAAAAGAGAAATTTGAAGTCACGTTTACTCTTTCCTTTTACAAAGGTAAATACCTTGAACCTTACAATAAATGATCACAAGTGATCAATCAAATAATACAAAGAAAATATGTGCACATAAGCACTATTCTTCAAGGTACAAAAATATGGTAGATGGTGCCATACGATCCAAATGATGGATTTAATGTAGAACATATCCTCCTCAAACATAATGCAAGCTTGATGTTCAGCAAAGACATAGGATCCAAAGGAAACTAGAGGTCACTTTAAGACCCAACCTACGCACATATGATCTTTCCAGAAAAAGAGTTTGAATCACATGGTTGGCAAAAAATCTCAGCAAATATGGACATAGCAGTACACAAAGAACAATAATCCCCACATTTTGATGAGGATGGCTATGATGTTAAATTATTCATATGTGAATCCATCGTTGAGGAATGTGAGCCTACCATAGAGGTACTAGAAGAAACGAGTGATGAAGAATTAGAACCCATCATCATTGATCCCTTTTGTGCCTCAGAAGATGAGTATCTATACTTGGTAGAAGATAGGACTCAAGAACAAGAATGTAAGAATGATGTGAGGTTAACACAAGTAGACATAGAGAGTAAGAAGAAGAAATTGTTGGAATTTGGGGCCCCAGGATCGTCCCAGTACTAAAACCTTTTGAGCATACACACTTAATTAGTTAAGATGATAAGTGAGAGATAGAAAGAAAGAGATCTTGAGAGAAGGATAGGGAACATAAGCTGGATGCTTACTCACTAAAAAATAGATGTCCAAATTAAAACATGGGAGTACTACTCAACCATATAAAGTGGTGCACTCACTAATGGAAGAATATCCAAGAAGATGATGATACAAAATTTAGCTTATGTAGAAATAGTCTAAGTGTGTGAAGTGAATGAGCAACGAAGCTAACCTTATTCTCACAAAATAGTGTAACAAAATTGTAAATCAACCAACCCTAATTTTGAGATTAGGGTAGAGAAACCCTAAAAATAAAATATAAGGTTAACTCACAAAAGATAGTTACCACCACCTTGTAGAAGACTTCTTGCTCCAAGAGAGTAGTCTCTCCTTCACCAAATCTTCACCTCCAAAGCTTCAGAATACCAAGAGCTAGCTTGTGATCTTTGAGTGATCACCTCCTCCAAGTGTGTGAGAGTCCTCCTTGATCTCCTTGAGAGGATTGCTTGATAAGTGATGATCACATAATGAGCCAAGGCTCTCTTTATATTTTGTGTACTCCAATGAAAAGCAATACCGAAACTTCCTCGAATAAAGCAAAAACGTAAAGTTGCTATGCGATCAATCATCAATAGCCAATCAACACTATTGTGAGGAAAAAGCAATGAAAGAAAAAAATGTGCCACTTTCACGTCCAACGGGATTTGAACCCAGGTCAACATTATGAGACCACTTTGATCTATCCACATCGCCAAATGGCTTTCTTGTGTTCATATCTTGTGAAAAGACTGCTACTTATGCTATTGTGCCCGTCTGGGAATTGAACAGAGAATGAGCTTTTGAGCTTATGGACCATTGTTGGACATTGATTCCAACAATCCCTCCTTCAATGTCACAATGGTACAAGCTTTAGTAACCTGCAAATCTTCTCATGACTATCTCTAGTCAATGCTTTGGTAAATATATCTGCAACATTCTCATTAGAAGGAACATAAACCAATTGAATGTGCTTCTTAGCTATCTGCTCTCGAATATAGTGGTAGTGTACCTCTATATGCTTTGTCCTTGCATGATGCACTAGATTCTTTGCTATAGCTATAGCACACTGGCTATCTCAAAATATCTGAATGGGTTCATGTACTCTCACATCAAGATAACTGAAAATCTTCTGCAACCAAACTAACTCTAGAGTAGTTGTAAATGCTGCACGATATTCAACTTCACACGATGAAGTGGCAATAGTGGGTTGTCTCTTTGAAAGCCATGAGATAAGACAATCTCCAAGATAAAAACAAAATCCACTAGTACTTCTTCTTGTGTCTCTATCACCTACCCAATCAGAATCTGAAAATCCTTTTAGTAACAAATGTGTAGATTTCAAAAATACCATAGCAAAATTTGAAGTTCCCTTCAAATATCGAAAGATCCACTTTACTGCTTTCCAATGTAACATTTTCAGATTCTACATGAACCTTGACACTTGAGAAACTGCAAACTATATATCAGGATGTGTATTACAAAGATATATCAAGCAATCAACTACTTGACTATATAAAGTAGCATCAAATGACTCTGCATCTGCTACCATTTGTAAAGACATGTTCTGATCCATAGGTGTGAAGCAGGGTTTTGTAGCACTACTTCATCTATGGAATCTATCCACCATGCCCTCCAACATGGAGCTTGCCAATTCCTAGGGACATCATCCCACAATTTTGGGTATAATTAATCATAAAACCAAAAACTACACAAGGGCTTAAGACAACATACATCCTCCAAGGCTAGAGATAGGGAATTGCTCCAAATGACACCATTTTGAGCCTCAATTACCAAATGATATTGCTAATTCACATGCTTCATAGTTGAGTTTCTATTTAACTAGATTTCTTCTCAAGGCTTGAATAACAATTGAGGTCCCTAGGGGGCACTAGCCTTTGAACCTTAGTTGAATTCAAGAAACCAGAAGTAGAGAGTGTTGAGATCATCTGTGGGAATTGAACTCAAGACCAAGTGGCTAGGAGTGCGATGGGATAACCACTTGCCCCAAAAGCCATGATTGAAGATTACTTCATAATCCTCCCTCTTGAGGTGTGGTTCAACCATCTCCTGCCCATCATTTCTTGAGTGTAACAATCTCTTCCCCTTCTAGAGGTCATTTTCTTCAATGATCAATCCTTTATCTCCCCTTGAATTGATGTCCTCACCCTTGCACAGTCTCTTCAACCCTTGCTCTCAACCTGGCTAGATCCATAGTAACCTTTTGAATTAGAAACCTTGCCTTTTTGCTCTTGGGCCACTTGCCTATGAACTTGACTTGTTTCAACCTTGGTTTAGTGAGTGGTGGTTCTCACCCATGCAAGGTATCTTACATGTATAAATTTGACCTATGGATTGGATGATACACTCTAATCTTTGTTGGGATCATCTTCAAAAGTGATGTGCATGCCTTCCATTCACCTTGCACAAGCCTACTTCCTAGGTTGGATGACCATGAAATGAGCTTTGTACCCCCAAATGTAGGGTACCTTGTACTTCTTCTTTCATCTTTAGAACCTACCCAATCTACATCAGAGAAGAGCTTTATGTCTATATCAAATGTCCATTGAGAATGTAGACCTTCATTTATAGTTCCCTTCAGATATTTGACTATCCTCTTGGCTACATCCATGTGACGTTTCCTAGGAGTGTGCTTGAATTGACTCAAAACACTTACACTATAGAAAATGTCTACTTCAGTTGATGTGGCATAGTTCAAACTACCCACTAAACTTTGATAACTTGTTGTGTCTTTAGTTGGCTCTCGTTCATGATCACTTAGCTTTAAATTCATCTCCATGGGCATATGTGCAATCTTAGAATTCTCCATCTTGAACTTACTAGGCATATTCTTGATATGTTTCCTTTGAGTGAAATACATACGCTTTTTTGTGCGCAAAACTTCCAACCCTAGGAAGTATGTGAGTTGTCGTAGGTCACTAATCTTGAATCCCTCCTTCATTTGTAGCTTTATCCTCTGAATGCCTTCAACATCATTTCCTGTGAGTATTATATCATTTACATAGGAACAAAGGTATATGAATTCTCCTTGATTTCTCTTGGTAAAGAGTGAAGGATCTGCTTTGCTAAATATGAATCCTTTATCCTAGAAATTCCAATCCCTTGAGGCTTGCTTCAAACCATATGGGTCCTTTTTTAACCTCCATACATGTTCAAGAAAGAGTGAATCTTCAAACCCAGGAGCTGGAGCCATATATAGCTCTTCAGATATACATCTATCTAGAAATTCATTCTTCACATCCATTTGGTAGATCTTCCAATCCTTGGAAGTTACAATGCTCATAAGTACTCTGATTGTTGGCATCTTTGCCATAGGTGAAAAAGTCTCCTCATAGTCAATTTCTTTTTTGTGAGCATACCCTTAGCCACAAGTCTAGCTTTATATCTATTGATGGTTCCATTAGAGTTCTTTTTCACTTTTTATATCCACGTAGATCCAATTATCTTCATGATTGAAGTCTTGGGTACCAACTCCCAAGTGTGATTCTCCCACAAGGTATCAATTTCTTCTTCCATAGCATTCATCCACTTTGATTTCTTCTTTGTCTCCTCATAGAGGGTCCTCAAAATTCAAGTCCTCTACTAAATAGATAGAGTGTTTAGTTACTAGTGATATATTATAGCCATACCTATCATGCTTTGTCTTCTCCCTAGTAGATATTTTGATGGCTTGTTGAGAGGATTCTACTACATCCCTCAACTCTTGTACCTTAACCTTGCCTTGGAATTACATGAGTTGATTTCTCTTCTTTGAGTATTTTGATAATCTTCAGAATCACTTGATGCTTCAAGTTTGAGTGTATTCTTGCTTGAGAGAGTTCGAAAGTCATCCTCTAGATCATATGGTAGCCCGATCTTCCTACAATCATCTTCAAACCATGATGTTTTCTCATAAAAATCAACATTTTGACTTATTATAAAGCGCTTATTGCTAGGATTATATAGTCTATAAACTTTTTGATTAAGGTCATAGCCTATAAACACACACTTCTCTCCTTTAGGGTCTAGTTTAGCTCTGAAATGTGAAGGTATGTGTGCATATGCAATGCACCCAAAGATTCTGTAATGGTTCAAGCTTGTTCTTTTTCCATTCCAAGCTTGATATGGCATCATACCATCCAGATCCTTTGAAGGTAATTTATTTATCGAATATGTGGTAGTAGATTCTACCTCTAACCACAAATAGTTTGGTAGCTTCTTCTCATTCAAAATGGACCTTGCAGCTTGCACAAAGGGTACTATTCCTTCTCTCTACCACTCCATTCTGCTCAAGAGTGTATCTAGTAGTGATTTCTCTTTGGATTTTGCGAACTTGAAGATAGGAATGAAATTTATGGGAGAAGTATTCTCCCCCTCCATCAAACCTTAATCTTTTTAGGTTTTTACTTGTTTGATTCTCTATAAGAGCTAAATTTTTCTTAAAGCATGGGAACACTTCATCCTTATGCTTCATGAAGTACAAAATAGTCCATCTGCTACAATCATCTATAAATCACACATTATACCTTGACCTTGAGATTGAAGGTTCTTTGCTTGGTCCCCCAACCATTTTTGTGGATAATCTCTAGAGGATCTCCATCTATGTATCCCTTCTTGATGAATGGTTGCATATGTGACTTTCCAAATTGACATGCACTAAACTTGTATATCATGTGCTGCTTTGAGATATAAGGTAGTCAAATGAAATTTGATCTCTATTGATTTTTTTGAGGGTTCTTTCTCCAATGTGAGAAAGCCTCTAATTCCAAACTTCAAGTTTTGATAAGGTTTGGGTGCCATAGTTGAATAAGGCAATATTCTTGGTGTCTTGGAGCTCAAATGTGAACAACCTACCTGTCTTCTCTCCCTTTGTTATATTCTTGAAACCTTGAGATGGATCCTCTACATAGGCTCCATTCTTGGTGAATCTCACATGCAACCCTTTTCTCCATAATCTGAACCACACTTATAACATTCATATTACCAGGTTCATATTACAATTAGAGGTCTTCGTATTTCCTATCTTCTCAAGTAGATTTCTTGTGCCATCACCTATTTGAACTTCATGCTTTCTCTTTGGATCTTCCTTCGTTATCATATTCATAAGTATAAGTGAATTCTCTTGAGCTTGATCATGTGTGTAATTTTCTAGTATCTCCTTCCTTTGTATCCTTCTTGAAAGTTGTATCCATAAGAGTTTTTGTACCTGCCTCATGAAGTTCCATATCCTCCTCTCGTGTATCCTCTTCCTCTCTGATTCCTTGGATTCCTAAAGAAATTCTCTGTGATGTGATTTGATAGACCACATATGGCATAGGGTGATGAGCTTTGAGCTCTCCCCCTACCTTGTCTACCTCCTCTGGCTCTTCCCCTTGAACCTCTATCTCTACCTACAAAATTATCTTGAGAGGTACTTCCTTTGTCATCATATTTCTTACCTTTTCCTTTGTTGTCCTTTCCTTTTTTATTCTATGTATAGAGGGGAGAGGATTGATTACCTTTCTAGTTCTCACCATTCTTCATGAACTTGACTTCATGTGTGACCATGAGTGTGTAAAAATCAAACACTTGCATATCCATGTAGAGATCCATGGATGTGGTGAAGGCTTCCCATTTGTCTTTAGCTTTGATCCCATTGATGACTTTCCTTGCAATATGAACTTCATCAATGATTTCTCCAATGCTTCCAAGTCGATCTTCAATGTCTGTGGTAAAAAAATTAGTCACACTATCCTTGGGCATCTTCTTGAGTGTTTTAAACTCCATCCATAATTGATTCTTCTTGGATTTGGTACTTGATGAGAAGAATGCTACCAAAGCATTCCATGTCTCTTGAGAGGTATTACAATTCCTAATATGAGGGAGTAAAAAATGAGAGATAGAGGTGAGAATATATGACCTTGCCAAAGCATCCTTTGCACACCATGTATTTAACCTTTCTAGCTTCTCTTGAGTTGGTTGGCCCTTGCTTCTGAGTACAGACATCATCTCATCTCTTGAGATATATCCATATAGATACCTTCCTTGTAGATAAGCCTTCATTCTTAGAGAACATGTTGATTAGTTAATTTTATCCAACTTGTCTATAGATAAGGGGAATCCATGAATCATAATGTCTATTCTCTATGCTCTAATACCATTGTGAAGAGGTGATGGGTAGTATGCAGAGATGAGATGGTCTTGGAAATATCCTTCTCTAGACTAGCCTTGATAAATTTAGAGACATTTAATATACTCAATAAGCTTCTATTGTATGTTTTTAGACCATTATAGTAATTTGGAGCATCATTACCAAAACCCTGTGACAAAACAAACAACTTCTCAATGCAAAACACCTTGAGAAACTTTCTATTTATAGAAGAAATCTCTCAATGTTTTGTTAGTGCTCATAGCATGGTAGAAATTGTCTAGAGAGCTTTTTCACACTTTCAAATGAAGGTTTAAGCAAACTATACCAATTTATTTCATGATTTGAGAGTGACTACACTCAGATCAATGTGCATAAGAAGTATGTGGGTAAACCTGACTTTTCAAGAAGAAGGTGATACACATACCCTTGTCACATATATTTACTCATATCTCAATCTCTATGCATCCAATGGTTATTAAAATTTGTAGGCATGCTTAGTAAAATCTTAAATAAGCGCTCCAATTGATGGCTTGGTCAATGAGTACTCACACACAAAGAAATGACTCAGAGAACTTAACAGAGTTGCTCAATATACTGTAACAAATAATAGATATTCAAAAAACAAATAAGAATGAAGTATAAAATGTATTTCTAATGGACATCTAATAGAAAGAGAGTGTGGATGAATGATCTATCTTTGAGGTAGTATAAAATTCACTCAAGCTGAGTGTGATGATCATCTCTTAATCTTTGTATATCTCGTGACTCAAGACATGGTATATACACACACTTTTTTTAGACTTGATGTTAGTTAGGAATTCCACATAAAAGTGATCCTAACTTTCAAGGAATGATTTAGAATTTGAATTCAAAATAAGTCATGGTTTTTGGCTCCAAGTAAACTCATAAGATTCTATCCATCTATCACTTTTATCTTTGACTAAGATAGAAATTAAATATTTAACTCTTCCAAAGATGGTCCAAGAAAAAACAAGTAAGGAAACTCATGAAGCAGATGAAGTAGACAACTAAATTTCATGCTCAAAAACTAGTTCGAAACAAAGTACCTCAAGGCATGAAGCAGATTTAGAGGCACAAGAGTAAAAAACCCTCTAATTCCCCCATAGGACCAAGGGTATATATCAAACGAATGATGCAGCCCAAGAAAAGCAGAGCTGAGAGCTCCAAGAGCCAACCTCAATAGGCAATTCTATTTGGATACCTAAGCATTCAATGAAGGGAGACCCTAACAATGCACAAATATAGGTATCTAAGACCTGAATACATGCTCAACTTGCCACACAACATCCTCTAGATTATAGGCAGTGCTCACATCCACTCACTTAACTTGCACTAAATCTAAAGCATGTCATCACAACACGAGCATGTGCACCTTCACCTAGTAGTACTTGGAAATGGGTACCTAAAAAGTCCCATCTCCAGCTAGAGTCATCTCTGAAACCTTTATAATTACTTCCAAAATTTATAATCCCATATGGAAAGTCTCGCAAGTTAAGTCCAATATTGAACCACCTAATTTAACATTGTAAAATGACTATACAATGTTAGGTGCATGCAGAGTTATTTGCATTTCCCAAGTATCCATCCAAATCATAACTAACTCTACTAACTCATGACTTCCCAACACTAAAGCGCACACTAACCTAACACACTGAGTCATGTTGGTATTGCATGGGGAACAAAATCTCAACTGCTCTCTATGACAATGCTAATGTAGTTTATATCTTTTAGGATATTCATGTGACATCGGTGACCTCTTTTATCATGGCTAAGGTGAGGAAAATTTTGCAACCAATTGACAATGAAAGTTTGCCAGTGTCTGAACTCCCTAGGGGGAGACCGATGGAATTCCAAAATGTGAGGTAGACACCCATTCAAGATCTTCCTACTGGGCGCAGAGAGAAAGTGAACATCCATTCACATTGGTTAAATGAGATGATAGGACCACTTGGTGATGGTGGTTACATTTGGGAATCTAAATGCTAGTTTAGCAATGTTTGGGGCCAGTTTCAATTCTTCTCTTGAGAGTTCAAATAGCTCTAGAATATTCTAGAACTCTAAGGAATTTGACAATGGGTAAGGATATAGGAATACTTCTAGGAGCAATTGCCAAAACCTGATTTTTTGAGATGTTATTATCTTATGTCTACATTACAAGCTAGCACTATGAAGGATGCGCTAGGGACATTTGTAACTCCTTTGCTAGGGACATTGGACGAGCCATGGTCACACTAGGTGACCATTGCTCAAGCAAGTCAAAGAGATAGGACATACACCGGAAGGTCACATATCAACTCAGATCCGTGCTATGCATACTATGGAATAGACTGTGTTCAAATAAGATTATTTGCAAAACCTAGCTCATTGACATCTCATAACCTCTTGTGAACTACAATATCGATCGTATTTTTTTATTCTAGTGGACTATGAGATTAAAAAGGTTCACATACAAAACACCATCATTTGCCTCACAATTCCAGCCAAAAGACTTACCTGCTACCGCATGCAAAGGCACCATTTTCCAGCCAAATTGGTGGAAGAATCTATTAGAGACATATCTAGAAATGCTAGGAACATAGAACAACATGCCACTACATATTATTTACAATCCATGTTATGGATCGGTCCCTAGGCACAAAACATGGAAGGCATTCGCTATCAAGGTACAAAACAATGCATGCTATGTTTACCCATACCTAAATCCTATGCAAGGACCACCCTCTATATCATATATGTTGGCCACAATATTCCATCAAATACCTCATCTCAAGCCCATTCTAGATCTAGCCACTCAAACTCTATTGAAGATTTTTGACATGATGCAGATCATATTCAAAACATTCAAGAATGTCAACGCACCAAACATCTCGGCCATAGGACTTGTGAATGCTAACTATAATCTATGCCATGAGTTCTAATCCAATTATCTGTGTTTTCTATGCGTGGCATGCCAAAATCACGTACCTCCTAGCTTGTTATAAGCAAACGTTTGAAGACATGTTCACAACAGGCTTCTAGGAGTACCATTTTGCAGTGTTCCTATCAAAACCCACTCATCTTCTTCAACTCTTTGCTTGTGAGCAAGCAATGTACTCAAAATTACAGAGCACCTCATCCTTTGATCCCATGCAACATTGATTCAGAATGTTTGCAATTTGACCTAGCAAAGGGACTTAGATTACAAGAACATGAACTAGCCACGAATGTCATACAATACTACATTGACAATCCTACCCAACAAAGGTCTATCAGGGATGCCAACGCTAGAGAGGAGGGAGTGTTAGAAGTGTTAAAGGACAAGAAGGCCAAAGAAAGGGATTAGAAGGATAAAAAAGATAGAATAGTCATGCCGATCAGGTAAAGAATATGCCAATTCAAATTTTCAAAAATTGTTTTCAATAAATGATTTTTATCACTACACCAACATTGTAAATATCTTTTTTGATAGTTCAAATTCCATTTTCTAAAGCCGACGAGTTCTCAAGCTTGAGGAGTAGTAGAAGTACATATGTATCAAATTTTTTATTTTTTTGAGCTCATTTGAGCCTCCAAATAGGCATAGGAACCTATTTTTTAACTAGGCCAGACACTAGGTCTAGATAGGGCCAAAGCTAGTCAAAAACTATAAAAATAGCTAGAGAATTGATTTTTGAGGTTAACATTTTGGGAATTGAAGTGAACAAAGGACATTATAATCGTATTTTTGGCTAATCAAATATCCCATTTCTCCATCTCTTTGTTCTTGTGTTGCATCTGTGTATGTGTGTGCATGCTTGTGTGATTCTCACTCACTCACTTGTGCATTCCACTTGCTTGAGGTCATCATACCATCCTCACATCTCCGTGGATTGACAATTATGGGGTGGATCTCCTCACATTGATACTTATCCTTTTTCCAGAGTCACAATCAAGGATAGTGATCCATTAGGAATAGCAAAACATTACTAGAAAGAGTAGTTGGTTATGAAGTATGTAGCTTCTTAGATGGTTTTTCTAGTTATCATTTAGTGCCTATTACAGAAGAGCATCAACATAAGACTAACTTTGCAATTCAATGGGACATATTTGCTTTTTGATTAATGTCATTTGTGTTAACCAAAGCCCATGCCACATTCCAAAGGCTAATGTGCCATATCTTCAAGGAAGTTCTTTGAAAGTGCCTCAAAGGATACTTAGATGATTTGTTTGCATATTCAAATGAAAGAAAGGAACATGTTTTAGACCCTAAGAGGACTTTTTGTAAATGTCACTTGTGTAAAGTGTGCGTAAATCCTAAATAGTGTGTTTTCATGGTTTGGCAAGGTAAAATCCTTGGGCATATAGTCTCCAAGAATGGCATATCTTCTAACAAAAACTAAGAGCCATTCTAGAATTATTGTGATCATGAAATGTGAAAGAACTTAAAGCCTTTATGGGACATTTTGGTGACTATAAAAGGTTCCTATACATGTATGCAACCATTTCTAAGAGGATGTATGGGATACTTAATAACTTTCAGTGGAGGAAAGATTGTAAGGACTCTTTTTGGAGCTCAAAAGATGTCTCATATCAACACCAACATTGAATGCCCCAAATTGGAACAACCCATTCCATGTCCACATACATGCATCTGGGTCCTAATTGTCTTGAGTGCCGTGCGCCTTGTTCTAGCTCAACCAAAATCATCTATCAACTATGCTAGGAGAGGTATTGCTCTTTGTATGGCACATCACCATGTGATATCTAGGGGCATCTATTTGGGGAATGACATTCACAAGTTGAAGCCCTTCAACATCAACATTTCTATATATATCTACACCTTGTCATCTTAGCTTGATATGTTTAATGCACTCTAGAGCTTCAACTTGAGCTTCTTCTCAGATTCTTTTCTCCTCCTCTTTATGCTTCCTAGCCACATTGAGTCATTTAAGCATCTTCTTAGTCAAGGGTTCTTGATAAAGCTTGACTCTATGTTGGCTAATGTAACTTGGCATTACATCTACATTCTAAGGTGGTTAACTACACAACATTTCTGGTCAAAAGTATACTGATAATCATAGGTCCATAACCACGTTTTTTAACTTGCAAGCATCTTGCTTCAATGTCTATACCAATAATAAATCACCAACTTTCAGGCCTTTGTTTTTCATGTGCGCATCAAAATAGGCCTTTTGCTTCTTCTTTGTGGCATATATTCCTACTGTTGCTCTCAATCTGATCTCTCCTAAGTGTTCTAAATTCATGATTTTGGATGAAAACTCATGACTTGTCCACTGATGCTCTTGTGAAACCTTTAGGATGGGTATTAAATAATCCAAAGGAAGCACTACATTCTGACCAGACACCATCTAAAAGGGATTTGTATTGAGTACCATTTTATAGACCACTTCATATGCCCAAATAGAGTGGCATAATTATTTGTCCCAATCGGAGCATTTATTGTCTACGAGCTTAGTCAATACATTGCATCAGATTTTTTTAGTGCTTTGTGCTTGTCTATTTGCGTGTAAATGGTATGGTGCTGACTTTTGTGAACCACCTGTAAGGTCGCCGGATTGGCATTCTGTAATTTATATTTTCCATTACCGCACGTACCGAAAGGCCGTAGCGAAGTGTTGTACCTTTTTATCAATCAATGAAAAGACATTACGGTGACACTCCGGTAGCGTAGAGACGAAGGGGATTGCCAGACTGTCTCTCTGGGCGATTAGCGATCTACGGGGATGTCATCATAGTGTAGTGTTATCAAATCCTGAGTACTGTTAACTCTTACTTTGTTTAATTACATTAACTTGTGATTAACACAGTAATGTTAAGTTGCGGATAGTAAGTCTGTGTGACGGTAATGAGTAATTCCTGTGTTACGTACTGTGAAAAGTCTAACCAGAGTTTTAACAATAACCTGTATAAGAGTTCGATACTGAACATTAACGTACTGCTTATTGAATAAGTTAACTAGGAAAATAAGATACAGGGCCTCTGATTTATCAGACCCCTATCACTCCCAAGAACTCGAGAAACTTAAAAGTACCTGTGACGAAAAAAAATGCACTTTTAACACCGGCGCCGTGTGTGGGAAGGTGACAACAGATTGTGAATAATCAGTAAGGTGGAGCAGTACGCAAGTGGTGTAGAGGTGATATATGCCGGTTACTCGGTCCGGTGAGTCTTATCCGAAGTACAGGAGAGACCAGCATCCCTGGATGGTACCAAATTTGTTAGGGACACCCCCAGGTGGCAAAGGTATAGATCGGTTAAGCCCAATTGTCGAGGGAGCGGAGCCAGTTAGCAGTGATTCCGCTACCATTCTGGTGACACATGATGAGACTCTGGTAGATTTTGGTGTAATTTCGGTACAGTCTACAGAGGGTACAATAACTTCGGAATGTACAGGGACGCAGTGCGCAGTTGACTCGACACCGTCTTGTCAGAATTCGAACCTTTCTGAGGATAAAGTTGTGTTACCCAGAGAGATCATTGCAAGTGAAAGAATACCCTGTTTTGGGGAAAGTTCGATAAATTCCGATGAAAGTTCGATAAATTTCGATGAAAGTTCGATAAATTTCGATGAAAGTTCGGTACCAGTTGGTGGGAATTTATAGTTTTTCTGTGACAGTGTGATACTCCCTGGTTAATCTTCATTTCGGACACCACTGTTTGGGGTAAACTTGCCTACTTGGGATACCAAAGCTGAGGAAAGACTATTTGATTTGGAGATACGTAAGAGACTGAACGCTATTTTCGAGCCGGAAGGTGAGCATCCGAAGGGCAAGAGACAGCCCCTCAAAAAACTCCGATAACAACAGTGGTACCAATAATAGCACCATGAGTAGTCAGCAACAACAGCAACAACAACAACAACAACAACAGCATCAGCAACAGCAACAACAACAATAACCCCCTCCACTTCGACTGGTTCCAACAGGGGTGACCTACACGAAGTTCGGTGGATTTCCAGGTGATGACCCTGATGCACATGTATGCACCTTTGAGATAAGCTATGGAGTGCTGAACCATCCACCCGATCCAGTGTACAAGGCCATCATATTTCAGTCAACATTAGTCAATGAAGCAGCGAGGTGGTTAACAGAGTATGATTTCAACCATTTCGTTAACTATGATGTGGTAAGAGATGCGTTTTTACAGAGGTTCTGGTTGAAGAAGAACCCTGCCGAAATCTTTGATTACTTGCAGAACAATAGGCAGAAGCCGCACGAGACTGTTCAAGAATATGCAACATTATTTAGAACTCATCTAAGACAACTACCTCCGGCACATGCTAATTTACCGGATGATGTTATAACCCGGTGGTTCATTAATGGTTTGACCCCACAGCTAAGACAAATCATGATCATCCGCTGTGTGGGTGCTATGACACTAGATGTTGTTATTGCGATGGCTCTACAGCTAGAGCATAAAGTTGGAGGATTCACTGAAGACTTGGAGTGGCTGAAGGCTAGTAAAAATGTTATAGATGATCCGGCTAAATAGATCTATTGCACCAAGTGCAAAAATCCAGGGCACACCAGTGCTACCTGGACCCTTAATCAGATGTAATGTGCTATCTGCAATACCATCAGACACTCAACAGAAAATTGTGTGTATAATGCCAAGGTGCAGGGACGAGCAGCTGTAAACGCCATTATACAAGAACCAGGTCAGCCAGCAACCCACTATGTGCCACCGCAGATGCGAAACAATCAGCCACAAGGATACCGAAATTACCGGGGATAGCGGAATACTAACTTCAATGCAAATCGATGGCAGGCGAGTACATCAGCGGAAGGTACTTCTCTGCCACCACCTCGATGTCATTTTTGCGGTGAGATTGGCCACATTTGGAGATTTTGCAAGGATGCCACCGAATACGACAAAAGGAAGAAGGAACGTCAAAATCCGATGACCAACATGGTCTATATCTCACCAGTGGAATCACAAGCTGCAAGAAATTAGGGTGGACCCAAATTGATCCTGTCCAATTTTTTGTAAGAATGGCCGACCAATCCCGCATCCATCCGGTGGGACTCGTACGGAATATCCCGATTACTTTGCAGGGTACCACATTCAAAATGACTTTTGTAGTCTTAGAACTACCAGAATCTAGCCTCGACTACAATCTCCTTTTCGGTCGACCATGGTTGAAACAAGCAAATGTTGTACAGGACTGGTCAGTGCAGGAATTGACTTTCAAAGATAATCACCGTAAATATGTTGTTAAACTGGATGCCATCCAGCCCTGTGAGCTTCATGCACAACCATAGGTAGCGGACTGGTCCATATATTGGATGGCTTATCTGACAATGAGGAAGAGGCATTTCTGAAGAATAATCACGATCTGATTTCTTTAGGTACTATAGATCATCAATCTGTAGCGGATAAGTGGAGTCCGGCCGCATGTACGGTTGTTCTAGTGACCGGAGATGTAGACGCAGAGGACAGTGTTGCTATGGATGGAGCCACCCTACATCAACTTTTACAGTCAGCTGACGATCTGGTGAAACCTCGACAATTTTATGTCTCGGAAGATTAGTTAGTAACATACAATTTGGGTGATGAGGCTAACCCGCGACCTGTTAAGATTAAGGCAGGATTGTCCGAGGCATTTCAAGAAGATTTGATCCGACTTCTATGCGAGCTCTCCGATGTTTTTGCCTGGGACTATGGTGACATGAAAGGTCTTGATCTACGGATCTATCAACATCGGGTAGTGCTCAAACCTGAGGCAAAGCCAATCAAACAATCCAGTTACCGAATGAACCCCAATTATGTAGCATAGGTCAAAGCAGAACTCGATCGGTTATTGAAGGTGGGATTCATTGTACCAATCGAGCATGCTAAATGGATATCTCCGATCGTGATTGTTTGGAAGAAAAATAAACAACTGCGTATCTGTGTGGATTATCAGAAATTGAATGCGGCCACGGTACCTGATCCATTTCCTCTCCCCTTTCTCGACACAATGCTTGACAGAGTGGCCGGACATGAGATGTACTCCTTTCTGGATGGCTACAGTGGTTATAACCAGGTGCGAATGGCAGAACAAGACATACCGAAAACAACTTTCATCACTAATTGGGGTGTTTATGCTTGTACGGTAATGTGGTTTGGGTTAAGGAATGCTCCAAGCACATTTCAACGGTGTATGCAAGAAGTTTTTTCACCCTATTTAACTACTTTTATGCAAGTATATGTGGACGAATTTACGGTGCTGCTTTGAAAAATGCCATGAATACCGACTCTCTTTGAATCCGACAAAATCTGTTTTTGCAATTTCTTGTGGCAAACTCCTCGGACATATTATTTTTGCACAAGGAATTCAAGTTGATCCGGATAAAGTCGCAGCCATGTTGGAGGCTCCAGTTCCCACAACTCCGAAAGAAGTTATGTGCTTCCTGGGTCAGATCCAGTGGCATGGTAGACATTTATGGTGGTTAGCTCATTTAGCAACCCCACTTAATCGGCTAATGACTAGTACTCCACGACAGTACGAATGGACCCCAGAATGCCAGACTGCATTTGATCATTTAAAAGGATTATTGACACAGGCCCCAATTTTGCAAACCCCTGATTGGGAACGTCCGTTCCATGTCTTTGTCGATGCCTCAGACATAGCCATTGGAAGCGTTTTAATGCAGCAAATTGACAAGTGGTTTCGGCCTGTATATTATGCCAGTCGCCACCTAGCTCTTGCTGAAAGGAACTATTCAGTGACCGAAAGAGAATGTCTCGAGTTGTTGTACTCTGTGAAGAAATTCCAACATTATTTGCTAGGCCGAAAATTCACCTTTCACGTGGACATGCCGCACTTGTGTATTCGGTCCGACAACAACATTTAGGTGGTCGCTTGGCTCGATGGGTTTTAATATTATAGGAGTTCGACTATGAAGTGATTCATCGACCCGGGACAACACATGCCTTGGTAGATTTTCTATCTTGGTTGGATTCCGATGAAGCTCCGGTGGGAGTTGATGACACTACCCTAGCAATTTACGCTACTGAGCCAGTTCGTGCTGAATCTACAGAACCTCTTGTGCCACCTACATACTACGATACGTTACTAACTTTTCTAACGGACGGGTGTCTTCCTCTTCATACTCCTTCTGCTCTGCGACAAAAAATTGGAGTTTATAGTCGCAGATTCCGGTTGATTGTCGGTTAGCTGTACTACATGGATCACACTGGTGTTCTACTTTGATGTATCCCACCTCATGAAGCAGACTCGATTATTGCTATGGCACATTCAATACCCTCCGATGGACATTTTGTAGCAGATCTTACTCACCGGAAAATTCTGCAAAGTGGGCTTTGGTGGCCTACCATGTACAAAGACGTGACGCAGTTTGTGCAGCAGTGTGACACTTGCCAACGATCTGGACAGCCATTACAGCACCACTTCTTTCCTTTGCAACCTGTATTACCTTTGGAACCCTTTCAAAAGTGGGGCCTTGATTTTATTGGACCAATCACACCACCCGCAACCCTTAGCAACAATCGTTACATCTTGACTTGTATAGATTATGCCACCAGGTGGGCGGAAGCTTGGGCTTTATGGTCAGCCACAGCTGTCTTCGGTGGCCAAATGCCTGATGAAGGACGTATTCCTGCGCTATGGATTACCTGTGGAACTTGTGAAAGATCAAGGAACACACTTTGCTAACAATTTAATGCGCGTACTAACACATACTTTTCAAATTCTGCATAAATTCAGTTCCCCATATTATCCCTGTGCTAATGGTTTAGCTGAAAGTACCAACAAGATGCTGTTGAGTATGCTTCGCAAATTGGTCGTAGAATCACCAGAACGTTGGGATCAGTTACTACCCGCAGTGTTATGGGCATACCGGACTACATACAAAGTTGCAAATGGAATGACCCCTTTCAAGCTTGCTTATGGGTTGGAAGCAATCACGCCGATGGAGCTCGTAGTGCCAAGTTTACACGTGGCCCTAACTCAGAAATTACTGCTCGAAGACTCTTTGCCATTTCAATTGGAAGCACTTAGAGACTTGGATGAACAGCGTTGGGAGAGTTTCCTAACTCTTCAAGAAGTTCAGTTGTGGCAAGCTCGTACCCATGATCGTTTCCTCAAGACTCAAGTTTTTTCGATAGGCCAACTTGTGCTATTTTATAATGCTAAATCGAATCGTTCTGCTGGAAAATTTAAATTACGGTGGTTCAGTCCTTACCGGATTAGTAAGCAAGTGGGACCAGCTACTTTTCGGTTGACTACCTTGACCGGAGTTCCTCTTTCCAAAGTGATTAAAAGTATGCCCATATCACCAACCGCCTGATTACCGCTGACGTGTTCCTCGTTTTTCCGCGTGTCACTTATTTTCTTTTTATTTCTGTATTTTGGCTGAATATAAATCGTAAACCTGCTCGTTTTGATATCTAAATATGATTAATCGCCACCGTGTGTTACTAATTCTGTTCATGCATGCACGCCGTAATTATGGAGGTTATCATTTCAATACTGCGTGATGATTCGCGTTTTCGACTGCCTCACGTTGTTGTGTGTCTACTTAATCTTGTTCCTTTCACTGTTAATCGCTATTGTGTCTGTGTGTTTCTGTGATCTGTGTTTGCTGTGTTCTCTGCGTTCTTGAGCTTTCGCGTGCGCATCATGGAAGCATTAGCCAACGTTGCTACCTTTCGTGAAGGACTCACCCTGGACGTGAGTGAGTTTCTACGCATCGGAGGTCTTTTGAACTTCGCTGAATTGCCTTGGCATTTAGTGGAGTGTCACCCTTTTTACGCACAAATTATTGCTACCATTGCCGCCACACCTGCTACGGAGCGGAGTTGGCCTATTCTTTGTTTGTCCTCACGTGTCGTTATCACCCTGGCGTCGTTTGCTGTAGCTTTCCGTCTCCCTGTGGAAGGATTGGAAAATGGTCCCCTCCTTCCGGTAGCCACCATGATCGAATTATTTCCACGGCACTCATCTAATGAGTACGCCATTCTCTGTCAACCTGATCATGAACGGATTGCATTACAATTTTTAGTTGCTATCTTGAATTTGCAGAAACGTACCTACGGCATTTCGCGTCCATTTTATTCCATGATTGACATGGCTTCTCGTGAGCCTCTCAATTTCACCTCTTTTTATTTCTGGCGCATTCACCGTGAATGTGTTACGGTTATTAAACACGTTAATAAGGGTGATGTTCCGCATTTGCGTCTATCACATATCCTTATCTTTCTTTTCCCATCCATTCAAGCCGCGCAACGCCCGCCAAAAGCTCCAATCTTGTTCCATGAAGAATCTGCCCAAGTGCTCGAAAACATAGAAGATGATGAAGATCTCTTCCAACTCCTTCATCGGAAACGCAGATGTATAAGCCCCTCTAAGAGTCAAGTACAAGGCTTCACTGCCGGACATGAAGAAGAGATCTTCCATGACACCACCACTTCAATTCACGTGGAGTCTTCTGGTCCTTCTTCTCCGAATCAGCAGCAGGAACAAAGTGCGTCCACCACCGAATCTGAAGCAATTTCTTCTAAGGAGGATTCTCAGAAGCAGACCCAAGATGATGTGCAAGCCGTTGTTGCTGAGATTGTCAATGAAGTAATTACTTTGGTCGATGTTGTAATTGACCGAACTGAAGCGACTACACAGTAGACTACCGGAATAGTGTTGGTGCCCAACACTCTTATACCCACTCCTCCAACAATGACTCGGGTCAAGCCCATTGTACCTGTTCAACCTATTGTTCCTGAAGAACCCGCTACCTCATCTTCTTCACCCAATAATTCTCCACCACCTTCCCCTCGCCTATTATCAGCCTCGTCATCCCAGCCACTTCCTCCTCTTCTTCCTCCGATCCCAATGTTTACTGAATTAGAATCGATGGGTCGTATGTTGATCCAATTTTCGTAGCAACTACCAATACAATTGAAGATGGCAACCGATAGTATCCGTCAAGACTTACAACACAAAGTCAATGTATTAGAAGCTGATATTACCCCATTACAGGAAGAAGTAGATGCAGTGAAGGCGAAAACCATGCCCTGCATGTACAAATTCAGCAACTTCACGTGCAGATTGTCGGACAGGATTCTTTGATTGCCTAAAGAGATGTTG
Source organism: Ceratopteris richardii (assembly GCA_020310875.1). Classification (NCBI taxonomy): domain Eukaryota; kingdom Viridiplantae; phylum Streptophyta; class Polypodiopsida; order Polypodiales; family Pteridaceae; genus Ceratopteris; species Ceratopteris richardii. The sequence continues at coordinate 146,909,577 of CM035435.1, forward strand.
TGTTGGCTGAGTTAAGAGCCAAAAATGATTTGTTAAATGCTTGTGATGCAGAGATTATACAGTTAAAATAATTAGTACAGGATAAAGAAGATGCTTGCATGGCACTTGGGAATTTATTGGAAGAAACTCGAGTACAGCTTGATGAAGTCGTGCAGAGAGGACAGGAGATGGCGAATCTAGCAAAGCAGACTAATGTAGAACTCCAGAATGCAAATGCCAATCTGTTTGAGGCAAATTCTGCTCTCAAAGCCGAGATGACCTTAACCAATCAACTTCTGAAGGACATAGCACGGACAAGGCGGGAAAGAGATGCTTATAACCAGACAATCCAATATCAATCTCAAGAGCTTGAGAGAAGAGAAAAGCAGTTAGGTGTTCAAGCTGACAGACTTTCTAGAGTAGATGGCCTAATTGCTGAAATGAGATTGCGCCGCGACGTAGCCATGGCCAATGATTTTTATTTGCAAGAGGCATTTTTGCAGACTCAGATGGAAATTTTGACGAGTCAAGTCATTGCGGCCAGTTCTGTTCGCACGGACGCACAATTAGTAGAACCGGAAACCTTAAAGCTAATGCTGGATTCTTTGAAATAGAAGATCTCCAGAACTTTTAAATTAGCCAGAACCATGTATATACAAGGCATCGTAGACGAGCCTTGATTTTGTTTCCGTTGCGGGTTCAAGTCCACCGTGCGTGCTAGTGTAAGGTCGCCGGATTGGCATTCTGTAATTTATACTTTCCATTATCGCACGTACCAAAAGGTCGTAGCGAAGTGTTGTACCTTTTTATCAATCAATGAAAAGACATTACGGTGACACTCCGGTAGCGCAGAGACGAAGGGGATCGCCAGACTGTCTGTTTGGATGATTAGCGATCTGCGGAGATGTCGTCGTAGTGCAGTGTTATCAAATCCTAAGTACTGTTAACTCTTACTTTGTTTGATTACGTTAACTTGTGATTAACACAGTAATGTTAAGTTGCGGATAGTAAGTCTGTGTGACGGTAATGAATAATTCCTGTGTTACGTACTGTAAAAAGTCTAACCAGAGTTTTAACAGTAACATGTATAAGAGTTCGATACTGAACATTAATGTACTGCTTTTTTCACTTCTACCTATTTGGTAAGATAATTTGTATCTACAATTATATAGTCGACATGATCTTCTACTTGCGGGGGTTGATGGGACCTACAAAGTCTATACCCCACTTGGAGAATGCCCATCTTCACATCATGTGTCTTAGTGGCATCTTGTCCTTGCAAGCAGGATATTGAGCTCTCTAACAAGTGTTGCAACTCTTCATATAAGTATGAGTGCATCCATATGAAGAGTAGACCACTAGAGACCTCATATTGGATTAACTTTGATTACTTGATTAGGTCCAAAGTGTCATCCTACAACACCTTAGTGTGTAGTTTCTAAGATTTTTAGATACTCACTTTCATGTATGCATAATCTCAAATATCCATATCTTTTACACTTGTACAAATTATCACAAACGAGCATATATTCTTGAGCTTCTTGCTCTAGAATCCTTCATCATGCTAAAGTCATCTCTTGGGGAAATGTTTTTGTTCTTATGAAGTCAACTAATGTACTTCTCCAATCAAGTATTAGAGACATTTGATATAGATTTGCATGTTGGATTGGAGGTCTGCTAATACAAGTTGGACAATCTTTGAGCAAGCTATGGACATTTGCTTCCATAGTTGGCCAATATATGGATAATTGCTTTAATATCTATAGGATTCTATGCTTGGAATGGTGTTGCTCTAATTCACCTACATATGTGAAGTGCAACCATTTATCCTGCTCTTCCTCCTCCACACAAAAGATAAGATTCCTTGATTATGTTTCTTGTAAATACTTCCACCAAGTATGTGATACTTTTGGGATCATCCTTTTTTTTCATCATATAGTTCTTGGGTCCAAATGTGATAGGTGAACTATCCAAAGTTGGGTCTTACCTTTCCTAATGACTAATTAAGAATCATAGCCCATTAGTAAGAGAAACCATCTTACTAATCTGCCTATATTGCAAGTTTTGTTCACCAAGTAAAGCAAGGCCTGATGGATTGTAAAGATTTTAAACTGATTTGCAAGAAAATAATGTCTAAATTTCTTGACCACATTGGCCATACCTAATCCTTCTCTCTTAATGGTCATGTAATTGCTCTCTACCACATTCAACTGCCTACTTGCATATGCTATGGGAAGGTCTATGTTTCCCTCACCTATCAAGTGTGCTAGTATGCATCCAATGGTGAGATTGAAGGCATCCACATGAACATGGAATGACTTATTCTAGTGTGGTGTTGTCAAGATAGGCTTGATCACAAACATCATTTCATCTCTATAAATGATTTCTCACAATATTCATTCCACTCAGAGTTAGTTAGAAGGTTTCTATAAAGGATTAGAGATAATCCCATAAATGTGGATAAAATGTTGGTAGTATCCACAATGAACCATGAAAGCCTATACTTCCTTGACCGCCCTTGGTCTTGGTAACTCTACTATCACTCTCAACTTGTCTTTGTCCATTGATATTCCTTTCTTTGACACAATATGGCCTAATATCTTGCCTTGCTTGACCATGAAAGCACATTTCTCTAGGTTCACACACACTTGATATTATCAACACTTGTCAAAGGTCTACTTGAGCTCTGGCATGTGGGAATGAGCACATAAGTCATCCATAAACTTCTAAGTTCTTTCTCAAGAAGTCCTTGAACACATGTGTGTACCTAAGTTGTGAAGCCTTAGGGACTTGTGTCGATGAGACTAGACTTCAATCGCCTCACAAGTGCATATAGTGGTGGATTAATACACATTTAATTATCAATCCGAGAAACCATAAGAACCAAGTGTATGAAGACATGTGCACACATGATGGAAAGTGAAGTGGCTAAGCTACAATGCATGTGAAAAACTTAAGTACCTCTCTAACTCACTAATCCTCTGAAAATGCATGCCATGATACCATTTACAATAATAAGCAAAAATTCAAACTTTTCTCCTAGCTCCTAGCTCCGAACTCTGAGTATGATCAATAGTGGGTTCCTTTCGAAGCTCTCGATGAGACGTATCTATTAGTCGTATATTCACTCCAATTTGACAAATGTGCTTCAAGTTATGAGCAAAATAGTGAATGGCAGGAAGCACCAACACTCGCTCCACAACTCATAATGGCTCACATACACACTACAGTAGTTCAAAAGCAAAGGGAAGGGATAGATAACAGTCGTACACACACATTCCAAGCATTAAACACACAGAAAAGATCATGGAGAAGGAGGAAATCAGCAAAAAAGAAGCAAATTCGAAATTCTTCTTCAATTCTTTTCAATGGTCAAATTCTTTTTATATAAGTCACAATGTGACTTATATACATGTGCCCTAAAAATGGTCCTTTCACATAAGAGACTAGCACTTATTGACTAAATCTAATTTCCTACTTATTTACAAGAGTTATGTTACAAGGATTTGGGGCTTATGCATCTAGAGGACTCCTCTAGTGCTTTTACATTGCTTCGACGGAATTTGATAGGATTTTGAAGAAGAAAATTTATGCTCATTAATTTGAAAATCTTGGGGATCCTCTTATGTGTCTCTTTCTCTTGCAACACTCCCCCCCTCTTTGTCTTCGTCGTCCCTTGAAAGGCTTTGCTTCATGTCTTCGTTTGCTGTGTTAATTCAGGCTGCCACACATGCATCCAATGGCTAAGAATGTGATATTCTTACTCACGCATTTCCTCTTCTCAGCCTCTCCCCTTCCTAACTTTTGGTCCTCAGATATGTCTTTGTCTTCACACATCTGACACTCTTGTATTGTCTGGAGCCTGTTTACTGCTTTCCACTGCTCGCACCACTTGGTAGACCTTGCATGTCTTTTAATAAGGCATTTGTTTTAAAGGTCCTATTCTTGAATCTTCTTTTACATCCTTTGGGACCTGACGCATTCCATTTGTCTGTTTATTTATTTACATTGCACGCATTAAGTGGAGGCCTTAGAGGTTCAGATGCATGCATCTTGTGGATGAGGAAGCTTTGTACAACCTCCCATGAAATGTCGTGGTTGTTATCTTTCTTTATTTCCACTCTTCAAGACCTGGTCCTTTGGCGTTGTAGCCTGATGCATGCCCCTATGGGGTTTGGGCAGAGGGTAGTTCTTTCTTATTGAGTGTCTTCTTTATTGAGCCATTTTGGTCTTCGATCTTCTTCTTCTTCTCTTTTTGCTTGATTCTCCCTCCACACGTCCCTCCTCCTGAACTCTATCATCACCGACATGCTTTTTCTGGCGACGTGCATAAGTTTGTATTACTTTTTGCTCTCTATGATTAAGTGAATTTGCTTGACATATCATTAGTTCCTTGCATTGTGGAGACTTAACCCCGTCGTCTAGTGTCTGTCTATGATCTACAAAGAAACTTATCTTGTAGGCTACTAGTCTCGCATTTAAGTTAGAAGATATTTTGGCAAATTTCTCCAAGTCCATCTCAAAAAATCCTATGAAGAAAGCTTCTTCGAATGTTTGCATGTATGGACTCGACAGAAACATAAGTCGCGAGTATATGGCCATGATCGTTAGTCGACTTGGAGTTGTAGATAAATAAAAAATTAGGGCATCTGCTCCCTGATTAATTACTATGAAGTTCAAAAATGTGTACTACGCGTGTTGAAATACTTTCAAAACTGTAAGGAGCATACTCAATCTCTTATTGGTCATTTTAATGGCTAAGTCTGGTACTGTCACATATCTAGATAGCCAAAACTTGATGGTCTGCACCATATATTCTTCTATCGGTAAGTAGTTGCGTGGCAGACTAGGTAGTAGTGGATAGTTTAGCCATTGGTTATTTAAGCTATCCATGCGCTATGCTTCCCAAAATTGTGTGCAAGATCGTCTTTTGGGACTGGGCAAAAAGCAAGATTGACTTGGAGCAGATATGGTGCTAACTCCCAGTGTACTTGTAGCATAGGATTCTTCTCCAAAAAATTTTGTCTCCATATAGGATCTGCCTTATCAAAATTTTCTTGTGTATATGTGAATGCCTATAGATTGAATTGCAGATGGTGATCAAGTTCTTTACATGCAGTCTTCCTTATATATTGTCGTGTATCTTCTTTGAGTAATCTGTAAGGTATATTGAATGGCTTCAAAATCTATTCAAGGCTTTTGCTTTCAATCTTTGCCTATTTCATTACCTTGATCACCTGTTCTTCAAACTGTTCCGTAAGCTGGGACACCAGTAGTGCCCTCTCATGTCACCTTAGTTCTCAGTCTTCACAATAGCTGCTTGGGAGCTTGGAACTACTAATGTCCCCATTGTATTTGTTTGTGTTACTTGAGCATGTAGCTTTTCAATGGTATCCTCCTTTTCTTTGATTTCATGAGCCATTTTTGATAGTGCTTCTTTGGTAGTCAAAAGTTCATTTCCTATAGCAGCTATTTGATCATCATCTTCATTATATATCACAAGAAGTTTATCTTCAGCCCTTGTACCGGTAGTTGTACCTGACCTTCCATGTATTGGTTCATAGCCACCATTGCTTCGTTTAGCTCTTCTTCTGTAATTAGTTTTGTGTCTTCAATCTTTGTCCTTGGAAGCACATGTATCCTCTTTGAATCAAGAAGTGCTTCTTTTGCCTTCATCATTTCCCTTAGTCTCTTGGTTCTTCTCATCCTTGGTTGCAAGCTGGTTTCAGATTCTTCCACCATTGTTACTCCCTTCTTTTTCCTTGGAACTGTGGCTAATTTTGCATACTTAGCCATCTCCGAAGATGAGGGCATCTCTTTTAGGTGTTCTCGAATACCTAATGCATGATAGATGAGTATGGTCAGTGCTACACTCCCGTTCAAGAACTTCTTGTGGTTCCATTGCTTCTTGGCTTCAAAAAGATGCTCTTGGATGTATGGTGCCATGTTCACTTGATTACTGATCTGTTTAATAGCATGAGATAAAAGCTGCACTATGATTTTCTGCGATGATGTGTAGCGATGCATGTTTGGAAAGTAGAAGTGTTGATGAATCAGATGGACTTCTTCTTCTATATCTATATGATTGATATCTGTGAATATTTGAGTCTTCACTCCTCATTTTTCATCCCTCAAGTCTATGTTCCCATCTTTTTCCCATCCAAAAGCTTCTTTGATCAAGTCATGAGTGAATTCGACGATCACCCATTCTGCTGCCGCATCTAGGACTCTTGCTTCTGGCACTAATGGGTTATGTAAGGCTGGTTGGAGTGTATTCATTATTTGAGTGCATCCTTGGAAGTCCGCCTTATAAATTGGAAGCTCAAAATATTTTTGAATAAATGCCTTTGTCGTTATATCCATGGTTGTTGATGTATGACTTTGAAATCTTGGTACATGACCGGGAATTGATGGTCGGTGTCCATAATCTTTATTGTCACTAAGAAAAGATAATCCCTAGCAGGTTGGTCCTCTTGAAACCAATGACCTTTGGATTTGTTCATGCTTTGTAATGGAAACTCTAGCACCTCTTCTTGAACAGTTGCTTCGAAATCCTCAGAAGCCATCTGCACTTGTAATAAGGAAAGAATCAACTTATGGTGGAAACCAATTCATGTGTTATGTGTGGTTGAGTGGTATGTCATTTCCTTTGTCACTCTCTTCCCCCTTGTTTAAGTAAGTAAGGTCTCTTACCACACTTCTTTTGAATTTTATTACTGAGAGAAAACACAAGTTTGTTCTAATTGAAGCATTTATTTATTTACACTGTAAGTTCATTCCTATGGAAGTAGAATCTAAGAGCTATTCCCATGATGGAAATGTGCACCGCTAGTTTTGTTGAAAGGATAGTGTGCCAAATGCACGGCCTTATAATGTGGCCCTGGCATGCATACTCTAGGTGCATTGGACTCTTCATGAGAATCTTGTTGATTAGGTTTTTATTGTCCTTGCTACCTCTTGGGTCTCCATATCCACTTTGTAGTTGTTGGTTGAGGCATTTGGTTTCGTCATGCTTGTCGTTCTTTGGTCCTTGTCGCCTTATTACTTGAAGTCTGAGTGCTTGATGTCATGTTCCTTTTGTACCTTTGCTGATTCCTTTTGGACCTCCATGTTTTGCTTTGCCAACATAATATCTCATTAAGCTTGTCTAGTTCTTGGTTAGCACTCTGTCTGACCTTCTTTGGGAGCCATATACATCGGTGTGTCTTTTGGGCTCCTACTAATGAATTTGGAAGCCATACACATAGGAGCCCTTGTGGTTCCGATTGCGATGGTGAGTAATGGTCCTCTCTTCTTGTCTTCACAGAGTGGTTGATCTGCTTCCGTGTTGGCTTATTTGGTTCCATCATTCGATCCTTCCGTACCCATTGTAGATGAGTATTACATGGGTGTGATGTTCGAATGGTAGGCATCCATGTGGATGTTCTTCTCTTTGAGTAGGTTAATTTAGAAGCATTTCCTCACTTTCTCTCTTTGGTTCCTCTCTCATGGAAAAGGTGATCATATCATCATGCAACACATCCTTATTTGCAGGAAATTCTTGATTAGGGCATTTGTTGGACTTGCATTCTATTGATTCATTTTTTGACTTCTTTTCTAAGCCGCTTCTTCCTTAGATTTCATAACCTCATGAACATGAGAAGGTCTTTCTTCTAACAAGCTAAAGATTTCCTTATGTCCTATTTTGCCTAATATGTATCCTTGTGCTAGATGAATCCTCACTTTGTTCTCAATAATCCAATCTTGCCTTAGGATCATATTTTCAATTAGGTCTTTGTCATTACATACCAAAACTCTTTGCTCCATAGTGGAATTTCCTAGGTGAAGGGATATTTGAGCTTCTCCACCACATTCTATAACTTGACCTCCAATGCCTATCATGCATGCTTTAGTGGGACTTATGGTTGGTGGAAGATGTGTGAATCATCCTTCGTATACAACTTAGGTATGCTCTTAAGTCAATTAGAGCATCTATTAATTGGTACTCTTTGGTTCCAATTCCTAGGTTTAAGTATGGTTGGGAGATACTCAGGCTTCCATTACTGGCACTACTGACTTGGTAGTTGGCCATAGGTATAGGTTCTTCTCCCTATAAATATCGTTCATCCCTTTGTCTTATCCACTCCTTCCATTTCTTGATACACTCTAAGGCTTCTTGGCGTGCTTCTTCTCGAATCCTCTCCTCTTCCTTCTTTTGATTTTGTGCTCCTATGAGTCGTGCTAGCATTTGATCTACCAAAGGCTCCATATATCGTTTCAGACCACATCCACTTATGTAGTTAGGAAGTATTTCTCCCTCTAAGGTATCTAGATTGATTGTTCCACTCGTTGAGATTCTATTGATCAGTAATGGTCCATATCCGCATTGTTGCAGTTTCTTGGCATGTTGCTTAATGTATATACAAGGATTAAATCTCCTTCCTTTAAGCCCGTGTCTTTGATATGAGCATCATAATATGTTTTCTGTCTTCTTTTAGCAGCATAATTTCCCACGATTGCTTGTAGTCTTGTCTCATGTAATTTTTCCAATTTGCTCTAGTTTCTTGGATAGCTCATGTCCTGTCCACTCATACTGTTGTGCTAAGTAGGTACCAAAAAGTCAATTGGCAAGATTGCATTTTGTCTATAGACTAGGTTAAAGAGAGTAGTTTCAATGGCTCTCTTGTAAGCCACACAGAAGGCCCAAATTGCATGATTCAATTGTTTATCCCAATCTGACCTTCCATTGTTGACTATCTTTGTCAACAATGTACACAACACTTTATTGGAACTCTCTGCTTAACCATTGGCTTGAGGGTGACAGGGGGCTATTTTTTTATGAATTACTAGGAATTCATTCATCCAAGACTCCATTACCTCGTTAATGAAGTGCATTCCTCTTTCACTTACTATCTCTATAGGTATTCCAAAGCGAGTAAAGATGTTCTCAAAGAGGAACTTTGCAGTGGTTTGAGCATCATTCTTTCTTGTTGCCTTTACTTCTACCCATTTAGTTAGATAGTCTATTGCCGCTATTATGTACTCATCATGTGATCCTTTTGCTGGCGGGTTAATAGTTCCTATGAAATCATTACCCCATTTGGAAAAGGCTTTCACACAAACCATGGGTCTTAGAGGCATGTCATCTATTCTAATAGGATACTTGGCTCTTTGGCATACTGCACAACTTCGTACATAGGTGTCTGCATCCATATGTAGAGTTTCCCACCACAATCCTACAAAGAGAATCATTTTTATAGTTCTTTCGGTTGAAAAATGTCCTCCTGCGGCACCTGCATGTGCCAAATTTAGGATAGGCAAGTACTCTCCTTCATGCACACATAGTCATAGCTGATTGTCCTTTCCTCTTTTGAATAGTTGTCTTCCCAGTATAATGTAGTCCTTACTCATTTCTTCTAGGGATCACTTTCTAGCTAGGCTTGCTCCTTCCTCATGCTCTTGTGTTTTTAAGAACTTCACCAATGACCTACTCCAGTCTGGTGCTATTGTAGAGAATTGCAATGAGGTGTGGTCTTTTGGAGTATTCTCTTGGCAATCTGAGCAATTGTTAACATACTCATGAACATCCTCGGGCATATCTGGCCAATAAAATCCCAATATTTTTAATTCCCTTAGTGTTCCATGAGTTCCCTTATGCATTCTCCATCTATTTACGTGAGCTTGTTCCATTAAGTTCTTCTGTTCCGCTTCTTCTACACACCTTAACAATACACCATTGGGTTCTTTAAAATATACACTTCCTACTACAATGTGCAAGTTACACAATTATAGAAATCGTTTCGTAGTATCCTTGTTGATGTTGTGGTCCATGGGTAAGTATTGGAATTAACTTTTATGCCCACTCAGGACATACTTCCAAGTTGAACAAGTAAGTATCTGGTAGGTCATCCACTACTCCATTGGGTGGTTCTCCATGAGTTTACCTAGATAGATGGTCGGCTCTCACATGGGTATTTCCTTTTTTTACCACTACCTCGAAGTCAAATTCCATTAGTAACAGAAACCATTGTACTAGTCTTCCCGTATTACAGGGCTTATTGACTATGTACAATAAGGCCTAATGGTCTATGAAGAACTTGAACTTGTTGGCTAGAAGGTACTGTCTAAATTTCTTCATTGCGTACACCGTTCCTAAACCTTTTTGTTCCATAGTCGTATAGTTTCTTTCCACTTGATTCAGTTTCCTACTCGCATAAGCAATAGGATGCTCTAATTTTTTGTCATCTGCAGGTTGAGCGAGAATGCATCCTATTGCATAGTTGGAGGCATCTACATGGATATGAAAGGGCTTATTCCAATTCGGTGGTTTCAAAATAGGTATTGTGCTTAGTCGTCTTTTTAGTTCATTGACCGCTTTCTCGCACTCCTCTGTCCATGTAAATTGGGTTAATAATCCATATAATGGCTTGGCAATTATGGTGTACATGTGAATGAATCTACGAAAGTACCCACAATGACCCATAAAATCTTGCACTTTCCTAGCATTTTTTGGTCTTGCTAGCTCTAAGATTACCTTTATCTTCTCTTCATCAGTGGAAATTCCGTTCCTGGATACGATGTGTCCTAGGATTTTTCCTTGTCTCACCATAAAAATGCACTTTTCGGGATTCAGACACACTCTATACTGTCAAAACTTCTCAAAGATCCTTTGTAACTCCGGAATGTGTTCATGTCTCTGACTTGAGTATGTACATAAGTCATCTACGTATACTTCCATACTCTTCCTTAGAAACTCTTTAAAGACGTGACACATCAACCTTTGGAAAGTAGGAGGGGCATTTGTGAGTCCGAATGGCATCACTCTGAAAGCATAGACTCCCCATTCAGCTGTGAATGTTGTCTTATGTTGGTCCTCTATAGCAATAGCTACTTGGTTGTACCCCGAGAATCCGTCTAGGAAAGTATAGACTTCCTTCCCTGCAACTCTTTTGAAGAGATTATCAGTGATAGGTAATGGATATTTATCATGGATTGTGGTTGCATTTACTTTCTTCAGGTTAAATCATACTCTTAATTTCCCATTCTTTTTGGGTACGACCACTAATAGTGACACCCATTCTGTGTGCTCTATCTCATAAATGAATCCAACTGCTAACAATTTGATCTCCTCCTTAATTTTTGCTGAATATACATCATTATAAGTATAAGGGCATTACTTCGATGGTTTTGCATCAGGTGTCATTGGGATTCAATGAGAACAGATGGATGGATCTAGAACCTTGAGGTCCTTGTAGGTCCATGCAAACACGTCTCGATATTCTCGAATCAATCTTATCAATTCTTCTTCCTCTTCTGGTGACACATCTTTTCCTATGTAAGTACATCTTTCTTCTCCATCTTCCATGGTCACTATTACGTTCTTCCTTTGTTCCTTGTTGTCGTATGCTTCTCCTTCTCTTGCCTCTCTTTTAGGCATCTGAATAGCTATCTTCCTCTCTTCTACTTCATATCTTTTGAAAAAAGGTCTGGGTTTGGTTCTGCCTTATCTAATATTTCCTCATTGTTCGATCTCATCTGAGCTGCTTCTATCGCTAATACCTTTGAGTTTTCCTTTTTCGTCATTGGCTTGGATGACTTCTAAATATCGCTCCTTTGAATCAAATTCTGGTTCCATTTCTATGCTTTTGTACTCTTCCTTCCATTCTTTTTCTAACAATTCTCCTGTCTCTACTTCCTGAAGGACTATCATGTAAAAACTCACATCATAACCTTCTTTGTCTACAATCCATTCATGGTCAGTGCCTCCTCATTTACAAATACATCTAATGTGGCTAGAATCTCCATCCAACCATGTGGTTCAAATGCTTCATCTGGGAAAGCTTGAGGCATATACATAGGATCATCTACTGGCTGGTAATTTTGATGTCAAATGGGCCATACTTGAGTTCTTTTCTCTTCCTGCTTAGCTTCCTTGCAAATCCATAGTTGAGCATCTTCGTGCATCCATGATTGGTCACTTGAACCTACACTATGAATTGACAAATCATTCTCTTCCTTGTGTATGGGATTCCATTGTAGTGGGGATACGTCCCTATATGAAAATGTATATAAATTGATCTCGGTAGTAGTTTCGTGATGTTGTAAGTACAATGCATCTCTTCCCCAGTTTTGTACTATCTTGAGTTGTCTCATGAAGGACCGTCCTAAAATCATTTCATAGTTATTTGCCTTTCCAAATTGACATACGGCTAGTGTGTGCTCAGATTCTACTCTACAGGTAGTCAACTTCATCTTCTCCAGTATTCCTAGGGGTCTCTCTACATGACCATCTGCTAATTGAAGCTTCATATGTGTTGGTCGCAGGGCTGGCTTTACCCATTTCTCCCAAATTTCTTTGGTGGCTATGCCTACACCTACCCTGGTGTCTAGAATGGCTTTAGTCATGTATCCATTATGTGTGATGGGTAAGCATGTATTACCCTCATCTCCCTCACTGAATTGTCCAACTTTATCAACAAGGATTTTTATGGTAGAAGAAGTTCTAGTTTCTTTATTTTTCTTGTTATTCTCCTCATTTTCTGATTTCAATTGTCCCGACAACTGTTTCCATAATTGTGATTTGGCTTGTAGTAACTCTTCCATGGTCAAGTGACATTGTACCTTGGTCTTCTTGAGTTCTGCTAGATTGTGAGAGGTCTCACGTGAAGACCCATTTTCCTTGCCTCGAATTGTGGGAGCGTGAAAAACTGTAGACCTTTTCTCGTATTCCCCCATATAGTTTGGTAAGGTGGAAATGTTGTGTACTTCCTCCCTATTTTGGTCTAACATAGAAACCTCTTCATATACTTCATCGGAATTTGGATTCGATTGGTTTTGTTCAATGTTCAACTCCTCAAAGGGTGCTCTTGAACTTCCATTCTTTTTCCATCAGTCTTCCTGAATCTTAGCCCACAAATCTTGTGTCCAATCAGCTTCTAGCTCAGGGATGGTAGAAATTGCCTTACCCTGAGTGCTTTGTTGTTCTTCTTTACTATCTTTCTCTCTTAGTGTTCTTGTTGGTTTTTATCATTCTCTTTAAAACACTCACTATATTGATTCTTAGATATTCTTGTCTCTTGGAGGACTGGGATAGTCTTCTCTAGAGTGGCTTGGGCTACCTCTATGAGCTTTTCTACATATCGCCAATCTCTCCTTCTCTAATTCCCCTTGTGGGTAGAGTTTCTCATGCTGTTCTATGTTTGGTCCATTTGTGATTCTAGATTGATACGCTTTCAACCACATATCTAGGTCGTCTAGTCTTGGATCTGCCAGGATTGATCCTGGTTTGTCTAGTTTCTGGGTGTGGGATCTAGGTGGTGTATTCTCTTGTACTTTCGGTTCCTATAGCTTCCTGCTATCTTTTACATCCTTCTTTTCCTCCTTATTCTTATCTTTCCTCCATTTATTTTTAAGCTTTTCCCTTCTGGTCTTCCAACCTTGCGTCTTCTTTGTTTGGTTACTCTCACATGGATCTTCCGAATCCTCCACTACTTGTATATGTAGCTCTAGATCCTTACTCAATTCTCGTTGGGAATCTGATTTTCTTCTCTCTTGTCCGTTGGCTTGCGCTCATGTAATAGACACTGTATATTCTTTATGACTTCCTAATGATTCAATCACTTCGATCACATTGATTGGTGTTGTATTATGAGTCTTATTCGGATTCTTTGGACAATCTCTAAATAGATGTACCTTTTCACATTCATTGTAGTACCCTTCCCAAGTTTTAGGAGGTGGTGGGTTGTATGGTAGAGTGCATTCTCTTATGAAGTGATCTCCTCCACATCTATAGCATGGTCCTTTTGGCACAGGCAGTCTAATGGGTGGTCTCATGGGTGTTTGTGCTTTTGGTGCAGTGTACATTAGATTTGCATATTCTGGCGCATAGGAACTATCATACCTTCATAATCATAGTATTGTTGGCCATATATTTGGTCATACTCCATCAGACTGGTGTCATAGGGGTAGTATTCTCCTTGGGTTTGCTCGTATCCTTGATTCGTTGTTTCTGTGCTAGCTAAAGGTGTAGCTGGCACTATGGCTCGTTCCATGTTTTCCTCTGGTTGAGTATATTTAACTGGCACTACGTTTTGTGGAAGGTGTGGTTGTTGTCCTAATAGTGGCTATGGTTTTCCATATCCACCTTGTTCATATGGTCTAGATGCTCCTTGTGGGCTTGGATAGGGATTGTATCTTGGGATCTCTCTTCCTAGTTCTCTAGGAGGGTATCCATAAGGCCTATACTGAGGTTGATTCATGGGTCTTGATGGCCTATTGAATGGGAAATTTTCAGTAGTATGGTAAGTGTATTTTTGCTCAATATGGTAGTAAATGTTGTGCCTTTGAGGTGGTTGCCTATTGTATGGGTAAGCTTGAAGCATGCATATTCCTCGTCTTGCACACATGTGAGATGGGTGATCACCACAACATAGGTAGTAGGCCCCTTTAGCTTCCTAATGATTAAAAATAATCACATATGTGCTTTGGAAAATGATCCTCTAATCAATGGATCAAAAAAGATGAGTAGAAGGTTGAATCAAGATCATAGACTTGCTATTTTAGTCTCTACACATGTTTAGTAGAATGAAAAATACTCTCAGCCTACTAGCTGTTAGCCAAATTCTTTTTGGTGGTATCTAATTAACTTAGATAGCTACCAATCATGAGTTATTTCAATAAAAATGATGGACTACAAACTGAGAATGATGCTTAGCAAGTTAGAGGACTTGCCCGACATTTTTGGGGTGCTTTAGTGTGTAGACCAGAGAGTAAAGATATGAAGATATCTCACGATTGAAGAAAGCAATAATAGTGAAACTTTGTAGCTATGAACAAGACATCAAATGATCAACCATGTACTGAGAAAAAGCTCTGAGAATTTCACTATTCTGAGATGACCAAAGTAGAGAAGTAAAGTAGAGATATGATCAGTGTGTATGTATTAAATCACATAATAGTACAATGACATTGGCAATATTAAATTGCACAATGTGAGGATAGTGAAGTGGATAAAGAATGAGCACACTAATCACCCAAGTCCCTCTCAATTGATCTCTAATCAGCCACACACTGTGAACCTTTTTTATCCTCTTTTATATTTGAAGTTGGAGCCAGACTTTGAATTCAAATTTAAATTCTCACCATAAAGTGAGTCCTTAACTATAGGATTTATTATCTCATCAATCATCTACCAAGTAACTCGAGATTAGATTCCTCCTAACTCCTCTTGAGGTTAGTGCAATTGGCATGCACACTTTTACAAGGATAAAAGGTAATTGGTTTTTACAAGGGAGTGATCATATGTGACTACATGAGATATATGCTAGTTTATCCAAGTATGTAGGCTTGGAATTTTTTTGGCACCAAGAGCTCCTCCTCAAGCCTAACATACTTGGTCTTCATTCCTCCTTGATGTTCTGCAATCCAATCATCATCTTGAACCTGTTCATCTAAGTTCCATCCAAAGGTTTTGTGAGCATATCTGCACATTGCAAATGAGTTGATACATAGGAAAACTCGATGTCCTTGCTAAGTAATTTCTCCCTTACATAATGATAGTGCCCTTCAATGTGCTTAGTCCTTGCATGATATACAGGACCAAAAGTCAAATGAAGTGAACTAGTATTGTCTCCAAAGATCATTGGAGTATAAGAATGTACTCCCAAATCCGTGTAGAGTAGTTTGAGCCACATAGGTTCTTGTGTTGCATTTGCTAAGCATATTCTACCTCTGTAGATGAAAATGCCACAATTGGTTGCTTCTTTGATGACCATTATATTAGCTTTGAACCTGCAAAAGATAAGTAGCCAGAGGTGCTCCTCCTATCATCCTTGGAGCCAGCCCAATCTACATCAGAATACATCTTGATGTCCAAATCAGAAGTGAAAGGATAAAATAGCCCTTCATTTATGGTACCCTTCAAATATTTTAAACTCCTCTTGGCAGCTTCCAAGTGAGGTTTTCTTGGTGTATGCATAAATAGTCTTAATGTACTTACTCCATAACAAATGTCTACTCTTATTAGGGTTGCATAATTGAGACTCCCAACAAGTTTTTGGTAACCTATAATATCTTCAAGAAGTTCTCCCTCATGAGAGCTAAGTTTGTGATTGAGTTCCATAGGTGTACTTGAAATTTTAGTGTTCTCCATCTTGAATTTTACCAACATATCATGAATGTACTCTCTTTGAGTAATAAAAACACCAAAATCTGTGTATACAAGTTCTAATCCAAGAAAGTATGTTAACAAACCAAGGTCACTGATCTTAAACTCTTCCATCATATGAAATTTGATTTTCTTAATGCCATTGGCATCATTCCCTGTAATGATAATGTCATCCACATAAACACATAAGTAAATAACTTCATAGTTAGTCTTCTTTATGAATAAAGAAGAGTCTACTTTTCTAGCAATAAATCCTTGATCTTGCAAATATGTGAGAAGCCTATGGTTTCAAGCTCTAGGAGCTTGCTTTAGACCATAGAGTGCTTTCCTTAGCTTGCATACATAACCTGGTTTGTCCTTATCTTCATACCTTGGTGGTTGAGCCATGTAAACTTCTTCCAAGATCCATCCATTTAGGAGTGGATTCTTAACATCTAACTGATGTAGGTTCCAATTCTTTGAAGCATCAACACTTACCAAAACCTTGATTGTTTGCATCTTAGCCATAAGTAAAAACGTCTCCTCATAATCCACTCCATGGGTTTGAGCACACCCATTTTCCACTAGCCTTGCCTTGTACCTATTTATAGGACCATACAAATTCTTTTTGATTTTATATATCCACCTGGATCCTATTACCTTCATGCTTGGTTTCTTGGGAACCAAATCCCAAGTGTTATTTTCCCGAAGTGCTTCAGTTTCTTCCTGCATGACTTCTCTCCATTCTCTCCTCGCATTGGCTTCTTCAAATGATGAAGGTTCTTCTATCATAGAGTCTTTAGTAATGTACACAGAATTCTTAGTGACTAATGATGTGTCATAGCCATACTTTTTGGGTTTTTTACCCTCCCTTTGAGATCTTCTGAGTGCTTGATTGGAAGACTCTAGAATGTCTTCCAATTGCTTGATCTTGGTCTTGCTCTTTGACTTCCAAGCCTTGAAGTCAATCTGCTCTTCATCCTCTGAGTTGACATCTTCTGGTATTTGTTGATCTTCTTGAGTCAGAGTTTGAAAATCACTTTCCAAGTCATAAGGTAGCTTAATTTTCTTGCAATCATCTTCAAACCATGAATTATTTTCATCAAATACCACATCCCTACTAACTATAAATCCTTTGTTAGAGGGATTGTACAACCTATATCCCTTCCAATTTTGTTCATAGCCAATGAATATACACTTTTCAGCTTTTGGATCAAGCTTCCCTCTAATCTGTGAGGGTATATGTGCATAAGCCTCATTAGGACATTTTATAATGGTCCAATGAGGCTCTCCTACCATTCCATGCCTCATAAGGTGTCATTCCATTCAAGGATTTGGATGGGAGCCTATTAATCAAGTATATGGTTGTGGCAACAGCCTTTGCCAATAGGTAATTTGGTAGTTTCTTTTCATTCAACATTGATCTTGTAGCCTCTACTATCAGTCTATTCCTTCTCTCTACCACTCCATTCAGTTTAAGAGTGTATCTTGTTGTGACCTCTCTATACCTCTTTCCTGTAAGAATGAGTCAACTTCATGTGAGAAATACTCATGACCTCCATCAGATATGATCCTTTCCAAGCTTCTTCCTCTTCGGTTCTCAACCAATTCCAAATACTTTTTGAAACAAGTAAATACTTCACCTTTTTGCTTCATGAAGTAAAGAATTGTCCATCTACTATAATCATCTATTAATGAAACATAGTCCCTTGATCTTGAGATTGATGGTTCTTTGCTAGGACCCCACACATCAGTGTGCACAAGCTCCAAGTGTTCTTCATACATGTACCCCTTTTTGTTGAATGGTTGTCTATGAGATTTGTCAAATTCACATGCTCCAAATTTGTAAATCATGTGTTGCTTGGAGACATTTGGAAGGCCAAGCACACTCTGATCCGTGCATATTTCCTTTCATAATCTTTCACCTATATGACCTAGCCTTTTATGCCATATCTCTAGCTCAGATAGGGTTTGATCCTTGTATTTGAAGATTGCAATGTTTCTGGTATCTTCAACTTCAAATGTAAAGAGTCTATTAGATTTCTCACCTTTTGCAATCCTCTTGAAGCCTTGTTGAGGATCTTTCACATATGCTCTGTGCCTTGTGAATCTAACCTGTAAGCCTTTCTCAATAATCTGCCCAACACTGATTAGGTTTTTTGTTATAGTTGGCACATATAAAACCTTACTCAAAAGGTTCATGTTACCATCAGACACCTTTACATTTCCAATTTTCTTAATAGAGTGTCTAGTGTCATCACCTATCTACACTTCATGCTTCCATTTAGGTTCTTCAAGATTAGGTAGCAATGCTTCATTTTCAGCCACATGATTGGAACAACTAGAATCAATATAGAAAAGATGATTATCATCTTTACCTTGCTTGGATGTCATGTTCATGATCAGTAGAGAATCCTCTTGGCCTTTTGTGTAGTTGTTATAATCTCTTCCACCTCTAAAGCCTCCTTGGTAGTTGTTGTTGTTGTAGCCTTGATTGTAGTTGTGATGATAGTTGCTTCCTCCATTGTTGAACCTGCCTCTAGATTTTCCATAGCCTCCTCTATGGAAGCTTCTTCCTCTCTGATTCCTTGTGTTCTTGAAGCATTCTTTTGTGGTGTGATTGGTTAGGCCATAGATATTGCAAGTTGAAGTGTTATAAGATTTCCCCCTACCTTGCTTTCCTCCCCTGCTCCTTCCTCTAGTACATCTTCCTTTACCTATGAAGTTCACTTGAGAGGTACTAGCCTCTTCTTCATTCGTTTTGCCTTTACCTTTATCTTCACTTTTATTTCTATCTATATAAAGGGCATAAGATTGATTACCTATAGAGTTGTCTCCATTCTTGTTGAGCTTTGTCTCATGGGTGAACAATTGCCCCATCAAGGTATTGAGGTCAGGTATCTGCATGTCCATATAAAGATCCATTGTTGTGGTGAAGGATTTCCACTTATCATTAGCTTTGATGCCATGTATGATCTGCCTTACTATCTACTCCTCTTCTATCTCTTCTCCAATGCGTGCAAGTTGGTTAGCCACATCCTTCATCTTGGTTACATAATCAGATGCACTTTGTTATGGTTGCTCTTTTAGGGTTGTAAACTCCATCCATATTTGGTTCTTCCTAGCTTTTGTAATTGATGAGAAGTATGAAGCAAGTACTTCCTAAGTCTCTTGGGAGGTCTTGCGATTCCTAGTGTGAGGTAATAAGAAATCAGATATTGAGTTAAGTATATAAGACCTAAAAAGAGCATCCTTTACAAACCATCTAGTTAGCCTTTCTTGTTCTTCCCTTGTAAGTTGATGTTTGCTATTGAATGTTGGCATTTCTTATTCTGCTGAGATATATCCATATAAGCTTCTTCCTTGGAGGTATGCTTGCATACTTAGGGACCATGCTAAATAGCTGCTCTGTCCAATTTTTCAATGAATGATGGAAATCCATCTCCAATCTTGCTTGTTGTTGCTCTGATACCACTATTGGAGGAGATGGTGGATAGATTTCAAAGACGAAGTGGTGCTGCAAAACCCTACTTCACAGCAATAAAGAACAAGTGGTGGAGAGTGTAGTAGGCCCCTTTAGCTTCCTAATGAACACAAATAATCACATATATGCTTTGGAAAATGATCCTCTAATCAATGGATCAAAACAGATGAGTAGAAGGTTGAATCAAGATCATAGAATTGCTATTTTAGTCTCTACACATGTTCACTAGAATGAACAATACTCTCAACCTGCTAGCAATTAGCCAAATTCTTTTTGGTGGTATCTATTAACTTAGATAGCTACAAATCCTGAGTCATTTCAATAAAAAAGATGGACTACACACTAAGAATGATGCTTAGCAAGTTAGAGGACTTGCCGAGCATTTTTGGGGTGCTTCAATGTGCAGACCAGAGAGTAAAGATATGAAGATATCACACGATTGAAGAAATCAATAACAATGAAAATTTGTAGCTACAAACTAGACACTATAGTGAATCTATAGTGCTTTAAATCACATCAAATGATCAACCATGTACTGAGAACAAGCTCTGAGAAGTTCACTATTCTAAGATGACCAAAGTAGAGAAGTGAAGTAAAGATATGATAAATGTGTATGTATTAAATCACATAATAGTACAATGACATTGGTAATATTCAATTGCACAATGTGAGGGTAGTGAAGTGGCTAAAGAATGAGCACATTAATCACCCAAGTCCCTCTCAATTGATCTCTCTAATTGGCCAGACATGGTGAACCTTTTTTATCCTCTTTTATAGTTGAAGTTGGAGCGAGACTTCGAATTCAGATTTAAATTCTCACCATAAAGTGAGTCCCTAATTATAGGATTTATTATCTCATCAATCATCTACCAACTAACTCAAGATTAGATTCATCCTAACTCCTCGTGAGGTTAGTGCAATTGTCATGTGCACTTTTACAAGGATAAAAGGTAATTGCTTTTTACAAGGGAGTGATCATATGTGACTACATGAGATATATGCTAGTTTATGCAAGTATGTGGGCTTGGCTGCTTTTTGCACCAACACTCCATGGACATAGTTGGTGTCTTTTGTGCTTGAATGAGGTATAATTAGATGTGGGTCCTCTGTTATGCTTCCCCAAAGCTTGATAATGTCCCCAAAAACCTTTGAAAATTCCATGAGCAATTTCTAGAGAACTTGCTAGAATTTTTTAAGGCTTACAATGCACTCACTTTAGCTTTATGACTGCCATAGAGACATTATCTATGCTTTGTGGGTCCTTATAAATCAACAATTGAGGGTTCTGTTGGATAAGGAATGGAGTTTACTTTGTTGTATCTTTCAACACTCAGATGTGAGAATCCAAACACTCAAGGGGTATGATGCGATTTGGGAAAATGTCCCTAACCTAGAAGTGATGTCGTTGGATCATCATTAAATACATTGTTGGGGATTATTGGACTATTGAGGGGTGGAAAGCATGCCCTTTTTTGAATCCTTGGGTCTATTTTGTACTTAAACTCATTCCTTGATTGCTAGAGCCTCAATGTCCCACTTCAAGGCACACATGAAGGTTCTTGTTCCTCACTTCGTACAAATCAATGTCTTTGCATACATACCATCTATAGACATCATTGGATATGGATGGATAGGCTGGAGTGTTATTGTTGGAGAGATTTTAATCTTGGATTTGAACTTGCATTGCCTTTAGCTCAAATCTTGAGCCCTCAAGTCTCGGGCCACCTTCTATAGCCATTCTTTCTTAGATATCAACAAGAGTGATGTGTTTGGGAGTTCTTGATTCCAAAAACCCTCCATATTGTTTATAAGACCGATGGATCTATCATACTATGTATCTGTCCCCCTTCACTTTTTTGAAAAATTGACTTCTAATTTTTAGCTTGTCTTTGAATTTCTCAACATCTCCTTAGCCTCAAACTCAAGGTGCAAGTGGTGAAATATAGCAATGTATTCACTTCGTCTAATACCCCTAACATGGATGCTATCTCTACCACATTTCACAATGTCCTTCTTCCTATAATCTAGATAGTGATATATGCTTCTGTAGAAAGTACACGCACATAAGCAAAGTGAAAAAAGAGTATACTCATAAAAAAGAGTATTATGGAGTTCTCTATTGTGCTCAACATGTAGATCTTCAGAGCCCTTCACGTTTTTGTTGCTTTCTTGCTGTCCCGCGAAGGGCGAGGATGCAAGTGCTGCTATCGATTGCTCAAGCTTTACCTATACATTGTAGTGAACTTGAACAAGGGGATGCAGAGCGTGTCACCTTTCATCGGTTGCCCTTGGATGGAGAAGAATAGAGTGTGCACGTTGGTGCAAGCCACGTGGACAGAGAGGAAAAAAAATGTGGTCACAGTTAATGTGGAGACAATCAATCACGTTGGGTGCATATGATTTTGGTGCTTATTACAGAGAGTAGTATCACTTCCATGCCTCTAATGGAAGATTGAGCAGCCATATATGTACAGAAAGTTGACAGCCAGTGCTTACGAGCATGTGAAGTATCGAGAAGGAATGATCTACCAAGACACAGAAGATAACTTTGCATCAATTATGAGAACCAAGTGTGTTTATGAACAAAGCAAAAACTTTGAAATCGTTGTTTGAGTTCACAAGGTGCCGACCAAAGTATCACTAAACACCACCAAAGTGTTTATAAACAATTTAAACAACAAGAACCGCTCTCACCTCTACATACATGTGCTTGAAAATGACAATATATCACACTCAATCAACAAAGAGGGTGGGAGGGAGGGGAAAAAGTGGTTAAAGGGATACAAAATGATTAAGAATAAGGGTGGGAGGGTGGGCAAATAGACAAAATGAGTCCCAAAAGTTGATGGCAAAAGGCTTCTCTGAATGAGGAGAAAGCACACCACCAAAGTGAAGCACCACCACCACCAAAGTCATCACCAAACGCACTACCAAGACCTTCACCTAGCTCAGATACCATGTAGAGAGTACATGCGTGGAAGCAAAAGAAAAAAGAGTGTACTCACAAAAGAAAGAGTGTGTGAGACTCAAAATGAGTAGACCATGAAATGGGTAAACTCATGTGGATTAGAAATGAGCTTGCCAAGAGCATGGAGTAGGCTCCTCAAGCTTCTAACCAAGTACAAATGGGGGGAGAGGCCCTCCTCATATAGAATTGGGAGGGGCTCTCCAAAGTAGATCTCATGTGGGATAATTCCCCTAAAGGTAGAATGAATACAATGGTAGAAGCAAATGGCAAGGTACCCAAATACAAAAGAAATACAATATAAAATGGAAATAAAGTAGAAATGGAGTGCCTCCTACATACAAAATGGAGATGCAATCATGCGGATACAAATGTAGATGACGTAGGAGCAATTATGTCATAAACAACTTCAACCTCTTTGGGCTTAGATCCATAATAAATTATCCTCAAGATCCCATGCCCTCATCCTGAAATATAGAATAGTGTCCTACCACTATGACCTACTTGACATTTTTTTATAGTCCCAAATGTGTAAGCAACATCTCTATTTATCAAGAAATTGACCAATGTCTCTAAGAACTTATTGAATAAGGTCTCTAGTGTTGGGAACAAGGTTTTTTGTGGTTTATGGGTTTCTAAGGCAGGTCACTAGCCTCGTTTGCTTCACACATGGGGTTGTACTCCTCCCCTTTATAGTACTGACAAGGCACCATTTGCCCCCTAGATCTACTCTTTGTTGACTATGCAGTTTGTTT
Source organism: Ceratopteris richardii (assembly GCA_020310875.1). NCBI lineage: Eukaryota > Viridiplantae > Streptophyta > Polypodiopsida > Polypodiales > Pteridaceae > Ceratopteris > Ceratopteris richardii. The sequence goes on from CM035435.1 coordinate 146,932,883, forward strand.
GTGGGTGATTCTAAATTTCAATTTTAGTGAAGCATTAGGAAAAGGCTCTAATGCATGTACACTTCCTTCTTGTGAGCTGGAAAGGAAGCCTTGAATTCACATGAATCTTGTTGAAATCAAGGACAAGCTTCCTACTAAGAGATACTTTGGGACCTCATTCCTTTTCTTGGGCCCCTTAAAGAGTACATTGGATGTGTGAATCTTTTCCTAAAGCTTTGAGTTCAATCATTTTTTGGTTCATCTCATATGGCACCCTCAAATGTTATGGTCACCACGATTGATTTTTTTAGAGTTGGGTTGATATCTTTACCTTATGAGATTCTTAAAAGTCAAGCTTCAAGACAATTCATGGCAAATCAATCATTTAGATGTAGATCAATTTATGGAAGGCTAAAATCACATGATTCTTCAGACACTCCCCAAATCATCCCAATTAAGTCCTCCAATTGAGGAGGCATATTTTATGGGAAAGGTGGTTCCTACATTTTTACAGGGCACTTGCCTTCTATAATAGTAGCTTGTATCACAAATTTTTTCGTGATCCTATTTCTTTTCTAGTTTATTTAGAGTGTGCACTAAGTTTTGGAGTTGTATTAAGCAAGTCCCTTGCTTCCTTCTTTCTTGGCTTTGAGTAGACATATCTAGAGTGTGCAAGAAATGTTCAATTCTCTAGCCCTAAGTTGTCGCATTATGTCTTCTTCCTTATTCATCCATTTTTTGTAATCATTATCTCATTCTATAACTAATTAAATTTATTTTTAAGCACAACAAGTATCAAGATCATTATCTAAGTAGTATGATAGAAACCTTCAAAATAATGAAGTGCGGTGATCATTATCTCTCTCTTTGTCTAGACTTATCTTGGGCTAGTATGATTTGACCATAATCTTGAGGATGATAGCGAGCTAACTTCTTGTGAACTATTAGAAGATCTTCTAATATGTGTTCAATAAATCTGTTTATAAAATGAGTTCTCCTATCATTATCTATTTCAATAGGTAAGCCATATCTAGTGGAGATCTCTTTGAATATAAATTTTGCAGTCGTTTGAACATCACATTGTCTTGTAGCTCTAAATTCTACCCACTTTGTCAAATAATCAACTGCCATTATAATGTAATTTGAATAAAAAGGATATTTGGTTCTCTTACATCTGTCACACCTTTCCACGTAACTTCTTGCATCCATGTGCAACATAACCCACCATAAGCCAACAAAATAATGTGTTTGATTGTTATTTCAGGGGAGAAATGTCCTCTTGAAACTCCTTAGTAATCCATTTCTAGATTTGGGAAATATTCGCTTTCCTGTACGCACAATCTCAAAAAATTGCCTTTTCCTCTCTTCTACAATTGGTTTCCTATGACAAAATATTTTTCACATTCTTCCTCAAGTGCTTTTCTTTTAGCACGAGTAACACCTTTCATAAATATTACTTCTTGAGGATAATCAACAATAGGTTTACTCCATTCTAGTTCTATCATCACCTAATATAAAGTTGAGTGTTCAATAATTGGCCTTTCACTGCAATTGGCAATTTGAACAATAATCATGAACATCTTTAGCCATGTGTGGCCAATAAGCTCCTAATTTCTTCAGTTCTTGCAAAGTATTAATTTGGGGGAAATTCCAACCCAAACTTGCAACATGGGCTTGTGTAATAAGATCCCACTTTTAATCTTCTTCCACACAACAAGAAAAAATTCCTCATTCATCCTTTTTTGGGATGCATCCAGTAAATATCTGAAGATCTCTAGCTTTGCTAGTTTCTTTCTTATTTTATCAAAGATAGTGGTGCAAAGGACCATATGTGAGCGTGGAAACATATGGTTCTGCCCATTTTGGTACTACTTCTAGGTTGAACAAATAGGCATCATGAAATTCATATGATATCACATTTTAAGGTTCACCATTTGTCAACCTAGAAAGGTGATCCACACACACATGTATTACCTTTATTGAAAATGACTTCAAATTCCACTTGCATAAGAAGAAGAAACCATCTTACCAATCTTCCTATATTGTAGGGTTTATTCACAAGTTAAAGAAGGTTCTAATGATCGACAAAAAAACTTAAATGTTTTTACAAGAAAAAAAGTGTTTAAATTTCTTGACTACATATATCATTCCTAAGCCTTCTCTTTCAGTAATGGTATAGCTTTCTCTGATTTTTTGATTTGTTTTCTAGCATAGGAAATGGGAAATCAAACCTACCTTCATTAGGAGGCTACATTAATATACAACCTATAGCATAGTTGGATGCATCAACATGTACATGGAAGATCTTATTCTAGTGTGGTATCAATATGGGAGTTATTACACGTTTATATTTTCTGGGCTTTGTTACACTCTTCAATACATTCAAACTTTGTAATCAAAGAATTTAGTGGATTAGAAATGATTTCATACATGTGGTTAAACCTATGTTAATATCCACAATGGCCCATGAAAGCTTCGACTTCATTGAAAGTGCTATGTTTTTTAAAATTCATTATAGCCTTGATTTTTTCTTCATCCATTAAAATTCCATTCTTTGAGACAATATGTATCAAGATCCTTCCTTTTCTTACCATGAAGACTCCGTACTCGCTACATTTAGTATATAATTTTTCCAACATAAGGATAATCTTGGATCTTAATGCAGAATGTGTGCATAGCTCATCAACATATACTTCCAAAGATTTTCAAAGAAATTCTTTAAAGATATGAAATATTAATCTTTGAAAAGATGGAGGGGCATTAGTTAAACCAAATGAAATAACTTTGAAGGCATATATCCACCAGTTACTAGCAAAAGCAGTCTTATGTTAATCTTCAACTACACTCATGGCTTGATTGTAGCTTGAGAAACCATCTAAAAAGTTATAAAGTTCTTTGTTTGCTAACCTTTACCAAAGATATGTTCGTGCAGAGCAATCAACAATTGAAGTTTTGGAAGTTAAAGAATGAAGACAAGATCAAGTTTTGAATCATAGAAGAAGTTTACATTAAGGAATTGAAAGATATGTACACATATGTACATTAGTTCAGATATAGGTCACTTATACTTTTGAATAGTCATAAGTTTGTAAATATTTGCTTATAAATACCATGGAAAATGTCGGGGCAAGTATGAGAGAGCATGAGAATAGAGTAATCAAGAGTTGTAAGAGTTATTAGACATCTTAGAAGTTAGTTGAACTCTCTCTCATCATTCAGTTGTAAACTCCTCTAGAAATGAAAGAAATTTGTGCCCGATGTTTCTGAGTTTTCTCCTTCTGTGCTAGATCTTTTGTGAAATGCTTTTGTACAAGTCTAAGTCTATAGGTGGTTGACCTCTGTACAAATTTTCAGCTTACAATTGTGATCAGGTTGAGAGAATTATGTGTAGGAACATTCGTATGTGAAGAAGTGTTCACTAGTTCCTGAAACAGGCGCAAAATTCAAAGTCAATGATTTGATCAGTTCTCCTTCCATAGCTTAAAGTTTTGAGCAAGCAAGCATTCAATCTTTAAGTTGGAAGGTATGCTACTTGTGGCTAAAAGAATTTGCTTAAAAGGGTTCTAGTCTTGGAGAACCATGTCTTAGAAGTTGCAGGTGTCAAAGTCGACTCTACAGGGTTAGAGTTTTAGACATAGGTAACTTGTTGAGTTCATTTCTCAAGTTATACTGAATCTTTTGGAGTAATTCAACTTGGAGAAGGTGTGCAATATATAGGCAAAAGCTTGTGCAAAGTTTTATAAAAAATTTTACACAATTGATAGGTCAATGAGAAAGATAAGTGCAGCAGACTTTCTATAAAGTCATCATCTTCACAGATTTTTCAAAATCTTGATAATTGAGTATTGATCTTCTAAAATTGGAGAAGATTTGAGTTATTCTTGTTATAGAGGTGCTCTAAATACAAGAATAATTTGTTCTTTTGGAGATTAACACTCTCCATCAGTGGTATCAGAGCAGGAAACATCAAAATTGAGGAAAGGAGGATCCCGACTGCTGTAGCTACAAAGAATTCAACATCTGAAAGTTCAAAAGATGAAAGCTTGAGAGCAAAGCTTGAGAAGGAGGTCATACAACACCAAGGAAGACAAAAGGAGTATCATTTGAAGTAAAGATACATCTATTACTCATAAAGTTTGAAGAATTCAATACACAGGTGAAGAAAGGATGGGAGATTCTCTTCAAATAGAGAAGTTGGATAGAGAGAATTATCTAGCATGGTCAATGAGGATGGAAGCTCATCTAATGAGCAAAGATTTGATAGGTTATATTACAGGTGAAGAAGAAAAGCCTCAATTCAGAGATCCTAGTGTTCCAACTGGGGAAGAATTATCAGATTTGAAGAATTGTATGAAGAGAGATGCTCAAGCTAGGAGCATTATCTATATGGCAGTCAATGACTACTTGCTACCTCACATTAGAGGTCTTGAAAGTGCAAGTGATATATGGAATGCTTTGGAGGAGCATTTCCAAAACAGCACAAAGTCAAGGAAGGCATCCTTGTGGGCAGAATTTACCGCATTGAAGAAAAAGGCCTCTCAATCCATCTCAGATTATGTAACCAGAATGAAGGACATTGCAGATGCATTAGGAGCTGTTGATGAAGACATTGAGGAGGATAAATTGGTAAGGCAAATCCTTATAGGTTTGAGAGGTGATGACAAATGGAAGCCATTCATTTTGTCCACTGAATTATCACTTGATCATTTTACTCCTGACTTAAATCAGTTGCTAGGACATATGTTAACCTTTGAGCAGGATGTCAAAGGTGAAGGTGACAAGAGTACAGGTCATGCAATGTACTCAAAGGATAAGAAGAAAATTAACAAAGGGAAGCAACAAGTAAATGAAGATGAAGGCACAACTAGTCAAGCCAACTTCCTAAGAGGAAGAGGAGGTGGCAAAGGTAGAGGAAGAGGCAGGAATAACAAAGATGGAGTCAAACCTTGCTGGATTTGTGGTAAGAAAAATCATTTAGCTAATGATTGTTGGCATAATAATCAGAGTAATGGTGGATATAATCAGAATTTTAATTCAAGAGGAAGAGGTGGCAGAAATCAAAGAGGTAATTTCAGAGGTAGAGGTAGTAGGGGTTACTTTGGAAGAAATGCAGGTAGAGGATTCCAAAGTCAACAATACAATAATACCTACTACAATTATGCTTCATATCAGAAGGAGGATTCAAAATTGATAATGAATGCAACTTGTGAAAGGCAAAGTGAAGATCAAAGAGTCTTCTACATTGACTCATGGTGTAGCAATCACCTGAGTGGCAACATAGCATTGATGATTGATTTGGAAAATAAGGTAACTAATCATGTTGTTCAAACATATGACAATACAAAGCACAATGTGAAGTCAATTGGATCAGTGAAGGCCAAGGATGGTAGCACCCTCTTGAGTAAGGTCTTGTATGTTCCTACAATTCCTAAGAATCTGATAAGTGTAGGACAAATTGTTGAAAAAGGTTATGAAGTTAGATTCAATAATGAAGGAGTGTTTGTGGAGGACCCTAGCAATGGGTATAAACAAATTGTTTCAGGAAAAAAAGAAGGAAGGTTGTTCACATTGAAGATTCAAGGTAATGTTGGTCATGCCTTGTTCACTTATGGAGGACATAAGATCTCTGAGTTAGATCTTTGGCATAGGAGGCTTGGACACTTTAATGAAAGAGGTATCAAAGACATGATCAACAATGGTTCAATGCTTGGATTACCTAATGTTACAGGTCAACATATGAAATACAGATGTGAGGCATGTCAATTAGGTAAGGCTCATAAGCAATCTTACTCCAAGCATGGTTTCATGTATTCAAAGAAGCTTGAGTTGGTACATACAGATGTGTGGGGACCATCAAAGGATTTCAGTATCAATGGTTCAAGGTACTATGTGATTTATGTTGATGATGCTACCAGATGGATCACTATCTATGTGATCAAAGATAAGTCAGAAGTGTTTAATACATTTAAACACTATCATGCATATGCAGAAAGAATTACAGGTCATAAATTGAAGAGACTAAGGTTAGATGGAGTGGGAGAGTATTTCTCTAATGAGTTCAGTGATTACTTGTGGAATGCAGGTATAAAAAGGGAAATTACTTGCAGGTACTCTCCTCAACAAAATGGTGTGGCAGGAAGGAGGAATAGAACTCTTGTTGAGTTTGCAAGATCCATGATGAAGGAGAAAAATTACCCTAATTATTTGTGGGCTGAGGCTGTAAATACAACAACTTATTTGGTTAATAGGTTACCATGTAAAGCTTTGTAGGGTATGACACCATATGAGGCATGGTGGGGTAAGAGACCTACATTAGACCATTGCAAAGTATTTGGATGTTTGGCATATGCATATGTGCCATCACAATTAAGGCACAAATTGGAACCTAAAGCTGAAAAGTATGTGTTCATTGGTTATGATGATAAGTAGATGGAATATAGATTGTGGAGTCCATCCACAAAGCAATTTATTGTGTCTAAGGATGTTACATTTGATGAGCAAGGTACTTGGTATGAAGGTACAATCAATATTAATACAGGTGATGAAGAAGTTGTGAGTCAAAGGAAAGGTAAATCAAAGGTTCAAATATTTGATGAAGAGGAGAATAATGAAGTGCAGGTTGAAGTAGAAGAAATGCCAAGATTTGATCTTGAGTGTGATGAAACAGAAACTTCTAGGAGTGGAGAACTCAGAAGGTCATCAAGACACAAGTGGCAACCTACAAGGTATAGCTATGACACTTCTTTTTTGGCTACTAAAGATTATGCTTACATGATAAAGGCAGATAAAGACCCTTCTACATATGAAGAGGCAAAAGGTAATGAAAATTGGGAGAAAGCTATGCAGGAAGAATATGATGCATTGATGGAGAATCAGACTTGGGAATTGGTTCCTAAACCAAATAGTCAGAAGATCATTGGATGCAAGTGGGTCTACAAGACAAAGAGATTTGCAGATGGAAATGTGTCTAGGTACAAACCTAGACTTGCTGTGAAAGGGTTTGCTCAAACATATGGTATTGGTTATGATGAAACTTATAGTCCTGTGGCAAAGATGACAACCATCAGGACACTCATAGCTATTGCTGCATGTAAAGGTTGGAAATTATGTCAATTAGATGTGAAGAATGCTTTCTTGAATGGCTATATTTCAGATGATGTTTTCATGGAGCAACCTCAAGGATTCAGAGATGGAAGGTATCCAGATCATGTGTGTAAGCTCAAGAGAGCTTTGTATGGGTTGAAGCAGGCCCCAAGGGCATGGAATTATAGACTTGTAAAGTTCTTGAAAGAACTTGGATTTCAAGTATCTAAAGCACATAGTAGCTTGCTTGTGAAAGCAAGTGATGATGGGTTCATTTACATGTGCATATATGTTGATGATATAATTCTTACAGGTACAGATGAGAAAGGCATTCAAAGCCTAAAGAAGCAAATGGAGAAAGAATTCAAAATCAGTGATTTGGGAGATTTGTCATATTTCTTGGGCATGGAGATTTCATACACTCAACATGGAGTGTATGTGACTCAAGAAAGGTATTTGAGAAACTTGTTAATCAAGTTTAAAATGAATGATTGCAGGGTAGCACCTACTCCAATGGAGGTAAATCACAAATTGAGCAGATATGGTGGAGAAGAATTCAAGGATATGAAGCTATATCAGAGTTTGGTTGGTAGTCTTATCTATGCTACATTAACTAGGCCTGATTTATCATATGCAGTTGGGGTTTTGTCTCAATTCATGCATTGTCCTAGGAAAGAACATTGGATTGCAGGTACATTAAGGGTACACTCAAAGAAGGTTTGTATTATGGTTTTACATCAGATACAAATATCAAGATTTATAGTGATGCAGATTGGGCAGGTAATCCAGATGATAGAAGGTCAACTTATGGATACATGTGTTATGTGGGAGATAAGTTAATCTCTTGGTGTTCAAAGAAGCAACACACAATTGCCTTGTCATCTTCAGAAGCTGAGTACAAAGGCATGGTTGAAGTTGCAAAGGAAGTGATATGGCTTAAGACTCTGATGAAGAGTTTTGATATCATTCAGAGTATTCATACTATTCATGGAGATAACATGAGTTCGTTGTATCTAGCTACTAATCCTGTTTTTCATGCCAGAACCAAACACATTGAGATTCAGTATCACTTTCTAAGAGAGAAGGTGATGGAAAGAGAGATTGAAGTCATACATACTTCAACTAAAGATCAAATAGCTGATATGCTTACCAAAAGCTTGGATGGACCAAAGCTATAGAGATTCAAAGACATGGCAGGCATAAAGAAGATAGAGAAAACCTCAATTGATGATTGAGGGGGAGCTGTTGGTGTAGAGCAATCAACAATTGAAGTTTTGGAAGTTAAAGAATGAAGACAAGATCAAGTTTTGAAGCATAGAAGAAGTTTACATTCAGGAATTGAAAGATATGTACACATATGTAAATTAGTTCAGATATAGGTCACTTATACTTTTGAATAGTCATAATTTTGTAAATATTTCCTTATAAATACCATGGAAAATGTCGGGGCAAGTATGAGAGAGCATGAGAATAGAGTAATCAAGAGTTGTAAGAGTTATTAGACATCTTAGAAGTTAGTTGAACTCTCTCTCATCATTCAGTTGTAAACTCCTCCAAAAATGAAAGAAATTTGCGCCCGATGTTTCTCAGTTTTCTCCTTCTGTGCTAGATCTTTTGTGAAATTCTTTTGTACAAGTCTAAGTCTATAGGTGATTGACCTTTGTACAAATTTTCAGCTTACAATTGTGATCAGGTTGAGAGAATTATGTGTAGGAACATTCGTATGTGAAGAAGTGTTCACTAGTTCCTGAAACAGACGCAAAATTTGAAGTCAATGATTTGATCAGTTCTCCTTCCACAGTTTAAAGTCTTGAGCAAGAAAGCACTCAATCTTTAAGTTGGAAGGTAAGCTACTTGTGGCTAAAAGCATTTGCTTAAACGGGTTTTAGTCTTGGAGAACCATGTCTTAGAAGTTGCAGGTGTCAAAGTTGACTCTACAGGGTGACAGTTTTAGACATAGGTAACTTGTTGAGTTCATTTCTCAAGTTATACTAAATCTTTTGGAGTAATTCAACTTGGAGAAGGTGCGCAATCTATAGGCGACACCTTGTGCAAAGTTTTATAAAAAACGTTACACAATTGATAGGTCAATGAGAAAGATAAGTGCAGCAGACTTTCTGTAAAGTCATCATCTTCACAGATTTTTCAAAATCTTGATAATTGAGTATTGATCTTCTAAAATTGGAGAAGATTTGAGTTATTCTTGTTATAGAGGTGCTCTAAATACAAGAATAACTTTTTCTTTTGGAGATTAACACTCTCCATCAGAGAACTATCCCTAATGGTAGAAACATTAATCTTTTTTAGATTGATACAAATTCTTAGTTTACCGATTTTCTTGGGCACCAAAACTATAGGTGACATCCATTCAATGTGCTGAATATTATATATGAATGTTGCTTCTAAGATTTCATCTATTTCCTCTTTATTTTTGGCCAATTATACATCATTGTAAGTCTAACTCATTTGTGTTAGATTCAAGAAATGACGGGTAGGGGATGGTTAAACCATGCCCTAAGAGGGAGGAGTAGGAGGTAATCCTCAAACATGGATTTTTTTTCGGCAAGTGGTTAGCCCATCATACTCCTAGTCGATAGGTCATGAGTTCAAATCCCACACTTTGTTTAAAGGGTTTTGCATCTCGTGCCATAGGAATTCTATGGGCACGTATCTGAGGCTCAACACCTTTTAGATCTCTATATGATCAAGTGAAAAACACTTGATACTCTTGGAACAACTCTTTCAATTGAGCCTCTTCTATGTCTAATACATCACTTACAATGCAAGTGCATTTTTATTCTCCATCTTATACTATCGCTACCACTCTTTTCTTCATTTCCCAATTGCCAAATGATTCTCTTTCTTTGGTCTCACACTTAAGTCTCATAGCCACAACTTGTTGGCTTTCTACTTCATATTTTTTGAAGTGTTCAAGAGGTTCAAAGTCATCTGACTTCCTCTCTATTGCAGCAATACTTTCCTCATCGGATTCCTCAACTTTGTATATGTGATACATATACGTTATTGGATACCTAATACAATCAACAACATTAATTCCTTTCCATATGGAATGAAATCATTTCCTCATCATCATAACTCTTCTCTTGAACCAATAATGGCTCTCCTTCCTCAATTTCTTCTAGAACCATTAACATGAACAATCCATTAAGGTCGTAACCTTTTGCATCACAGTGTTATGTTAAAGTGTTTTCATTAACAAAAACATCCACGATGGCTAAGATTTGCATCCACTTGTGAGGTTCAAATTCTTCATCATTAAAACTATGGAATATAAGTTAGATCTTCTATGAATCTATCTTGAATCACTACACTCATAGGATCTCTTTGTGCTAATCGCTAATCTTCCCTAAGAGCTTTTCTATAAACCCACAAATTTCTATCCTCATCAATCCAAGATTCCAATTCCAATTCTTCGAACCTCCATGAGGTCATTATCTACTTTCTCTTCTACAGAGAGATCAATTATTGAAGCACTTTCATTCAAGGAAAATTCCAAGAATTGAGATTCATCGAAATCTTGAACCTCTTTCAATCGTGATTCTTCTCCATCTTTCCTCTCTTTCTTCAGCTTCTTGCACATGATCCCATAGATACTCTAGAAAATTCACCTCTAATTTGGGGACCACTAAGCTAATATCTACCTCACCATCATTTTGATTTTCTAAATCATCAAAAATAGGTTCTTGAGAAAAAGATTCAATAGAATTTGTCACGATCCTAGTCTCAATGGGGTTTTCTATTAACTCTTTTCTTTTGCGAGGTTTTGCATGAGACAAGTGTGGTTCTCAATCCATCACTGAGGTGATGATGGGCTTCTGAACTAGAACTATTTGTGTTTTCTACCGAAAGCTTCATTAAACCTAGTAAGTCACCTTGCGCATCACCAATGCTCCTAGTAAAAAAGAAAGATGGCTTTATGAGACTATGTATAGATTATAGAGCATTAAACAAGGTAACAAACAAAAATAGGTTTCAAATGCCTACATTGGAGGACTTATTTGATTAGTTACATGAAGCTAGGTATTTAATCAAGCTTGATCTTAGGTAAGGATATCATCATTTTAGAATTAGGGTAGATGATAATCATAAAACTACTTTTACGAATAGATATGGACACTGAGTTTTCAATGATGTCCTTTGGGCTCACCAATGCTCTCTCCACTTTCATAAAGCTCATGAATAATGTGATATGGTCATATCTATGGTACTTTTTAGTAGGCTTTTGTAGATGATATTCTGATCTATAGTAGATAAGAAGAGGAACATTTGAAACATTTGAGGAAAGTATTCCAAGTGTTACGAAAAACTTCACTCTTTTCTATGGAATCAAACTCTGATTTTTTCCAAAAAGAGGTTAGATACCTTGGTCATATAGTCTTCCAAAATGGAACCCACATGTATGCCAATAAAGTATGGTCTACCATTAAATGGCGAGATCCTAGAAGCCCTTGGAAAAGCTTCAGATCCTCCTAGTTCTATCACGTTTCTATCATAGATTCATCAAGAACTTTGCCAAAATTTTTATCCTAATGACAGAATAACTTAAAGGGAAATGGAAAATGTGTCACTGGAGAAATAAACATAAGCAAAGTATGGAAGTTTTGAAGCTAGTGATTTGTATAGCTCCACTTTTACATATAGCGAATCCTAATAAACACTTTGTGATTGAGATGGACACGAATGATTTTGTTATAGGAGTGGTTTTGTTTTAGGATGGTTGACCAGTTTCTTTTGAGAGCAAAAGCCTAGAAATGGCTTATAAGAATTACTTTATCTATGAGAAGGATTTGTATGCAATTGTCTTGTTTTGAAGAAGTGGCATAATTACTTATATGGTGCCAAGGTTACGATAGTGTTTGATCAAGAAAGCATTAAGTGGTTCTCTAATAAAACTGACGTGAAAGGTCATAAGGCCATGGGTAGAGAGCCTTCAAGAGTTTGATTATGAGCTTAGATATAGGAAGGGAAGTATGATGTGGTGGCTAATGCACTTAGAGGCATGTTTGAACTTGATGGGTTTAACTTTACTCAGATCACTAGTGACCTACTTGAGTCCATTAGAGGGAGTTGTAGGCTTGGTCCTGCATATTCTGTCATTTGGAAAGCCATAAAAAAAGGGGATCCTGACACATGGGTTTCCAATGATGATGGAGTATCGATAGGTATTCAAGAAGGATTCGAGTAGAAGAACTATAGTCTTCATAATGGTTATCTCTTATATAGAGGTAAGGTGTTTGTCCCTAGAGATTTTGAGATGAGACAGCGTATATTGCATGAGTGACATGACACATCTAGTGTGGGACACCAAGGATTCAACAAGACTTATGATCTTGTGAAAATGCAATTTTACTAGCAACTTCATAAGGATGTCCTAGAGTATGTGCTTGAATGCACAAAATCGTAGGTCAATTAAGTTGAGAGATTGGGGATTGAAGGCCTACTCCACCCATTGGATATTTTCAATGGGAACTGATAGAGTATCTCCATGGATTTTATAGTAGTATTACGTAAGACACAATGAGGGCACAACTCAATCTGGGTAATCATGGTTAGGCTAATAAAAATGGCTAGGTTTATTCCAACACATAGTATAGTGAAGACACCTGATTTGGTCACGTTGTTTGTGGAGAACCTATATTGGTTATATAGTATTCCATAAGACATTGTTTCAAATCGGGATAGGAAGTTTACCATCCTCTTTTGGAGAGCCATCTTCAAGAGGTTGGATACTAAACTTAGCATAAGCACAACCGAGCATCCAAAGATAGATGGTCAGAGGGAGGATTTACCAAATCTTAGAATATACGCTTTGAGTATATGTAGATTAAAGGCAAACAAATTGGGAAGAGTACTCACCTGTAGTAGATTTTTTCATATAATAGTGCCAAGAACTCTTCCTCTGGGCACAACCCATTTATGGTTATGTATGTATTTCAACCAAGATCTCCTCATGCAGTAGGATTATAGCATGCAAAATTCCAAGCTGCAAGGGACTTCTTGGAAGAGATGAATGATATGCTTAGGCTGCTCAGGATAGCATTAGGAGATCTCAGGATAGGGTTATGTTGGCACTCAAGGTCAAGCAAAAGGTGCAAGAACGCATCAAAGAAGTGGAAATACAAGAAGAGGGAGCATGTAGGGAGCTCCAAGAAGTATATGTCAAATTTTCATAAGAAATCCCTATAAAAAACAATGATTTTGAATCACTAAAAACCACTATAAATACCATTTCACATTTTTGCAACTCCATTTTCTTCAAGCCGAGGATTCCTCAAGCTCCATTTTCACATATTAAAAGTATCCACCTACCAATTTTAGACTCCGTTTGATCCCTCAAATAGAACCTTAATTTTAGGTAGGTCTGACACTAGGTCTGGACAAGGCCAAAACTAGTCAAAAAAACTATAAAAAGAGCTAGAGATCTCATTTTTGGGGTAAACTAGTTGGAGAGTGAACTTATTCTTGAGCATTGTAAACTTTTTCTGAGCTTGGTAAGAGAATCTTCCATCGTTCCTATCTTTGCTATCTTACCTTGTGTGTGTGTGTGTGTGTGTGTTTGCATGCATGTATGTGCTTGTGACTCACATTTGCTCACCAAATTCGCTCACGATCTTCATATCCCCCTCACGTCTGTGTGGATTGACAAGTAAAGGAGGTGGTGCGCATGCTTGGGCTACACCAAATTTTGGCGGCATTAACAAACTAGGTTCCAGGGCTTATTTGAGGGCTCAAATGAAGTCTAAAAATCATGAAAATTGGTAGATGAATACTTATAATACTCATCAAGATAGAGGACTCCTTGGCTTGAACAAAATGGAATTGCAAAAATGTGAAATGGTATTTACAATGATTTTTAGTGATCAAAATCATTGTTTTTATAGCAATTTAATTTGACATATACTTCTTGGAGCTCCCTACATGCTCCCTCTTCTTGTGTGTCCACTTCTTTGATACATTCTCGCACCTTGTGCTTGAACTTGAGTGCCAAAACTCCCCCCCTCTCGAGTCTATCATCCCTGACAGACCCTTGTTGGAGTGGGTGTTCCATGTAGTACTTTGAGAGGTAGTGTCCATCATGTATTGACAAGAGCAGTTTGTCTTCAAAATATAGTCGGTTCCATTGTTCTATTCTTCGTTTTTTCACTGCTAGCCTTTGCAACTTGTAGTCCCTTTGTATGTACTTATTCAATCTATTCCATCATGATGATGTATTTGTGAGCTTTCAAAAATTCTTAGCTGTTCAAAAGAGGTTGTCAATGTTGATTTTGAGCAATTGTCGGCTATGAATGGCTTCATAAGTACTGGTGTTGTAACCTTGATGTCCTTTGGATCTTTCAAACATGGATTTCAAGGCTATCATGCCAAGTAATTGTAACCCATACTGAATGATGGTTAAGTGTGTTAGTGCATGGGTTGAAGAAAATATGTGCCTTGTGCCCGGCCTTGTAATGTGGCCCTATGCATTCTTACTTGGGGAATGCATTGTAAGAAGTATGGTGCAAAAAATTGGGTCTTGAGCTAAGTGCTCAAGGGTATGCAGACAAAGAGGTTTGCTAATCTATCATTGTTATAGTGTTGCCAAAGTAGGGGATTCTTACCTTGGTGAAAGGTCGGTCGATATGCATCCCTTCTTTGTTGTACTCCCATCATAGTGATTAATCATTGACTTGTCTTTCATTGTTGATGAATTTCCTTGTTGATGCTTCACTGATGAGATTCTTAGATCACATGGTCCTATCCCTCTTTTTTCTCCCTTTTTCCCCCCTTTTTTTGTGGAACAATGTCGCAAAACAAGAAGAAAGCGGTTAGTATCACTAAAATAATTTACATATGTCAAATGTGTCTCATGTGCTTGGGAATCTCAATTGTGTCTATGCATGACCTTGTAATGTGGCCCTATATTAATGCATACTGTGGAAATGTATGACTTGAATGGCACAAAAGATAGGGTTATGCAAAGAGCACATGGTTTTTGCATGTCTAGGCTTTATGTTACTTGCAAGCTTGATGCAAACTTTGTTTGGAGGTATCCAATGGATCTTGAAATGATGCAAGCAATGGGGCTTGGGTTTAGGATTCATATACATGACATTGGAGTATTCTCGCTCCCAATTCGGTTCCATAGGCAGTGCCTCATATGGATACAGATAAGTCTCATCATGCTCGGGTGACTCTATGTAATAAGCTTGTGGACTATCTTCATGGGTGTAGTCAAAACTTTGAGCATGAGGGCCATTTTCTGAGACCAAAGGGGTCATTAGCACCAATGCTCTATTATGATTCACCTCTACCATTGCATACTTAACTGGAATCATGTTGGCGAGAGGTGGCGGTTCGTTTCCTAGGATTGGTTGTGGCCTATATGGTGCCTGATATTGTTGATAGTATTGAGTTTGATATTGTTGGTGTGGCCTATAATATGGCTGTTGGTATTGGTTCTGATACCTACCCTGTTGATAAGCTTGTTGATAACTTGTTAATAAGTTTGTCTAACATACTACCTATTGTACGGACAATCTTCTATTGTATGGTAGGTGTATTTTCTCTCGATAGTGAAATATGGAGCATTCAATTCTCTCATTATCTGGTTTTTCAATGGGCATACGTTAGCCATGTGGTCACGTCCACAAGTATAACAACATTTCAATGAGTTGCTCCTTTGTGTTTGTCTATTTTGAACTCCTAGTTTCTTGGTAACTTGCTCAGCTAGCTCATCTATTGAAGTGGAGGGCCTTGAAGTATGACTAGTAGAACTGTCAAAATTCTTATAGAGTTTGGAAAATTCTAATTCCTCACCCAAATTATCTTGTATTTTGATACACATTCTCAAGCATTGTTCTAGTGTGATTGGCTCCTTGAGATATACATATGATCTAAGTTTCCCGCTTAGAAGTCCATCTAAAAATAGTAAAAATTAATTTACTTTTGTAGGTAATTTAGGTATGGGGCATCTCTCCACGTATTGTTTAAATCTTTGTCCAACTAGCCGAACTGTTTCTTGGGGTGTCTCCTTGAAGCTATGGATCAAGGATGATGTGTTATGCTTGATGCCACTCTTCGAAAATTCTATGATGAGTGCTTCTAGCAGGTGACATATATTTTGGTAGTTGTGACTATTAAGGGGTTGAAACCAAGCTAAAGCAGTACCCTTGAGGGTCAAACCAAATGCCTCAAACTGGCTGAACAAGGCCTTGACCTGTTTAGCTCTTAAGACTTTTTTGAACTCGGCCACATGATCATAAGGATCTCTTGACCCATCAAAGTAGTTCTTCATTGTCTTGAATACTTGAGAGGGTATAAGGATTCTTGGGTACTCTCAGGGTCTAGGTAATGGAAAATCATGTTCATCTCTTTGATGCCTATGTGCTCTATGTCTCTCTCTTTCAGGTCTTTCACTTTCAAGTCATGATCTGTCTCTACCCACTATGTGTGCAAAGCTTACCTCAGATCTCTCTATAGCTCTTTCCCTCTCATTTTCATGAGACTGTGATGATCCTACACATTGGAGGCCATGGGAAACATTAGAATTTTGTGGAGGGAAAATTAATTCACCCTTCTAAGTGTATGCATGCCTGCCATGCTCTGTTACCAAGAACATTCTCTCCGATGTGTTATCAAGATAGATAATTTTGCTTGGTATCTCAGGGTCTTTGAGCTCATAGATGAGGATTCCACCTATTTTTCTAAGTTGATTTGGCTTGAAGCTCCAAAAGCCTTCCCTCGTTTCTCTATTCAAGAATAGTTCTATGCTTTTGTTGTCTTGGGGAACCCACTCTGGCGTTATCACTCTAGTCAAGACGGACTTGCCTCGAGGAGTCCTAGGTTCTCGTCCTAGGTCTCCTTGCTCTAGGTTTCCTATCTCATTCTTGGGAATAACCTTTCCAAACTCATCTATCCTGTTTGGTAAGCTAGTAACCACATACATGGTTCCTTGCTTATCAATAAAGAACCCTCATTGAATTTAACCATAGGGTATTCAAGTTTGAAGCGTTGATTGAGATTTTTGAGTTGGACAATTGATTGCCTCAGGCCATCCTCATAGATGCATGTACCTAATCAATTGGTCCTAATATATTCCAATTGCTTCTTATAGGGACCTTCTCGTGTTTGTAAATAGGCAATGCCTAAGCTACCTACGAGTCTCTCCATGCTAAAAGACATCTTTGAATCACTTGTTTCTAGACTTAGCACGTAGGGATAATTACTAAGTTGTGCACATGACCTAGCTATGTGATTGACACTAGCTTCAGACAATCTGATGCTTTTTCTATCCCCACCTAGGTGTTTACCTAATCTCAGGTTCATATGTCTTGGTTAAGAGTCCAAAGTTTCCCAAGTTCAACCTTGTTGCTAAGAATTGATTGAGGGGTTAAGAATGCTTACAAACTCAAGTCACTTCTCCTTGTTTGCACTTGTATGCCTACGATGCACGTTCCCAAGCTTGCTCATACTAGCACCTTGTTTTGGTTTCTCCAAGAGCACTTAATGATCCTATAAAAGTTCCAAGTTTAGCATTTCAAGAGCTCCCTTGGTTTCCTAATCCCACCTAAGGGTCAACTTCAAATTACCTTAGCCATGTGGGATTCAAAACAAGCTTTCGAATGCACTCTAGAGCTCAAAAAATGGGATTTGGATGAAAAAGTTATGTCAAATCAGGCTCCTAGGGGTCAAAATAAGCAAATAGGATGTTATAAGAGAATCATAATTTTGATTGAGAACCGCGATCCTAAACTATCCCAAAAATCACAAATAGGATGTTATGAGAAAATCACAATTTTGATTGAGAAACCAGATCTTGAACTATCCCAGAAATCATGATCCTGACTGAGAATTGCAATCCTAAAAAATCTCAAAAATCACGATCCTGACTGAGAACTGCAATCATGAACAATCCTAAAAATCACGATCCTGATTGAGAATCACAATCCTAAACAATCCTTACTAAGAACTGCAATCCTGAACAAACCCAAAAATCACGATCCTTACTGAGAATCACAGTCCTAAACAATCCCAAAAATCATGATCCTCATTGAGAATCACGATACTCAGCAATCCCAAAAATCACGATCCTGACTGAGAATCGCGATACGGAGCAATCCCAAAAATCACAATCGTGACTGAAAATCATGGTACTGAGCAATGCCAAAAATTACGATCCTGACTGAGAATCGCGATACTGAGCAATCCCAAAAATTACGATCCTAACTGAAAAATCGTGATATTGAGCAATTCCATAAATCACAATCCTGACTGAGAATCGCATTTTTGAGACACCCTGAAAATCGTGATATTGATTGAGAATCGCATTTTTGAGACAACTTGAAAATCGCAATTTTAACTAAGGATCGCGTTTTTTGAGAATCGCCAAAAAATCACGATTTTGATTAAGAATCGTGATGATGAGATAGTCTGAAAATTGGGATTTTGGCAATGAGTTGAAAATCAGGATTTTGAGAATGACGTGAAAATCACGATTTTGAGAATGATCTCAAGATTGCATTTTGCCTAAAAATCATGTTTTTTCTTGAAAATCATGTTTTTGGCAATGAGTTGAAAATCATGATTTTGAGAATAATTTAAGACAAGAGATTCCAATACTAAGAGAATCATGATTTTCAAAAAATTTGAATTTTTCACAAACTCATGATTTTCTCCAGAGAATCACGTTTTTCTAAGATTTTTGCTACGAACTTCGAATTTTAGTGCCAAGGCATGTGTGTCATGCAGAGGCCGCAAAAATCACAAAAACTTGCATTTTGCCTCTCTTTCTCTCTCTTGCACACCCACAAATGAAAAATGAGGTGAAAATTGGGGATATACAATTAAAAACAAAAAGTTTCTATGAAGATGAAGATGAGAGAAGATGATAATGATGACGATAATGATGGAGAAAAAAAAAGAGAAAATAAACAAAAAATGACTATTTTTTACCTTCCAATATCGCAAATCTACGATCTTACCATCACAACGCTCGTCCTCAAGAAACACTCCTCAGCAAATGTACCAAAATTTTGTGTAGCCCAAGCGTGAGCACCACCTCCTTTACTTGTCAATCTACAAAGACGTGAGAAGGATATGAAGATCGTGAGTGATTGCGGTGAGCAAATGTGAGTGTCAAGCACATACATACACGCAAACACACATGCACACAAGGTAAGATAGCAAAGATAGGAACAATGGAAGCTTCTCTTACCAAACTCAAAGAAAGTTTACAACACTCAAGAATAAGTTCACTCTCCAACTAGATAACCCCAAAAATGAGCTCTCTAACTCTTTTTATAGTTTTTTGAGTAGTTTTGGCCCTGCCTAGACCTAGTGTCTGGCTTAGTTATGTACATGAGGATGATTATCTACCACTGTTGGAAGCCACATACTCAGGTATTATAGATGGAAATTTTTCTAAAGAATGGATAGTTCAAATGATTCTATTTGTTGGTCTGTGGTGGCCCACCTTATGCACGGATTACCTTAACAAAAGTCACACCTTCATTGAAGGAAAAGAAGAACACATAAATCCCTCTTAGGCTCACAAAGAGTAAATGTTTACGTGCATATGCCCATTGGCATAAAGATGTTAAATGCATATGTATATGTTTCATGTTTCATGTGTGAGTGAATCATATTTCATATGTATATGCTTCGTGTTTCAATGCATAAACAAGAAGAGTTTACCTCAAAGGATCTACCAGTGGATACAAAAATATATTCAAGAGGGCAATTGCTGCACATGTTACCAATGTTGAATGTTAAGAGAGATATCTCATCCAAGGACATATATGACACCTCGCTGTAACGATGGAACACACTCTGAAACATAGGCCACTTCAAAAGACCAAGTAAGTAACCATTAGAATGTTATCTGTAAAAAAAACTTTGCATAAACTTGCAATAAGGATGGCAGTCCTACAGAAGGCACCCTATATAGTTAAGCTAAAATAGAAGTTTGCCAAACATTCTTGACTCCAATTACATGGACGCTTCAGCTGATTTCTTACTCAATTGTTAAATAGAAGCTATAATACTAAAAGATTTTATCAGAAGAAGTTTATTCTACAAGCTAGTTTATTACCAAAAGACATTGTGTCAATGTTGACAGGATGCGGGAAGAAGCAAGTATGGACACACATGCAGATCTAGCACTGAGGCTACCCTTCATTTTTTTCAAAAAAACCCCAACATCATTCTAAAGTGATTCTCATCACTACAAACCCTTGTAAATATCTTTTCACCTTTTTGTAGCTCCATTTTGTACAAGCCGAGGAGTCCTCGAGCTTGGGGAGCCTTAGATGTAGTTGCCTGCCAATTTTCATAATTTTTAGATCTCGTTTGGGCCCTCAAATAAGCCCCGGAACCTAATTTTTAACTAGGCCGGACACTAGGTCTGAACAGGGCCAAAGTCAGTCAAAAACTATAAATAGAGCTAGAGAGCTCATTTTTGGGGTTAGCTTCTTGTAGTTTGAGCTTGTATGAGAACTTTCTTGCAATAGAAGTGATTCCATTGTCTTCCTCTCTTTGTTCTTACTGTGTGTGCGCGTGTGTGTGTATGTGTGTGCATGCTTGTGTGCTTCTCACTCACACACTTGTGCTTCCACTTGCTCGTGGTCTTCATACCATCCTCATGTCTTCCCGGATTGACATTAAAGGAGGTGCTACTCATCTCTGAGCTACACCAAATTTTGGCGCCGTTGCCGGGGATCGAGCTTTGAGGACGAGCGTGTGATGGTAAGACGTAGAGAGGACGCGTTGGAATGGTAAGTAGTAGGTAAATTTCTGATTTTTTTCTCCATCTCCATCTCCATCTCCATCTCCACCTTCTTCTCCTTCTCCACTATACATTCCCTCTTCCTCTCCATTCTCTTCATTTCTTGTGTGCAAGTTTGTGAGAGAGCGAGTGTGCCTTGTTGCTTTGTGTGTTTGTTTTGCATGTTTCTTGCAGGTACCAGCTCCATCATCATCTCCAGCAAGCTCAGCAGGTACGGAATTTGTCCGCACAGTCCCCGAGGCGTCAAGCTCGAGCTATCGCGACACTTCGGAAACTTCACCTTATCGTTAATCTGAGTGCACCACGACACTGCGCAGGCCTAGGGCTCCTAGAATCACTAGACAGAACAGAAAAATTCGCCATATCCCGAGCTATCGCGACACCTCGGTGTATCGCGACACCTCACGAGCTATCGCGACACCTCGGTGTATCGCGACACTTGGCGAGCTATCGCGACACTTCACGAGCTATCGCGACACTTGGGGGGTATCGCGACACTTCGAGCCGACCTATCGCGACACTTGGCGAGCTATCGCGACACTTCACGAGCTATCGCGACACTTGGAGCTATCGCGACACTTCACGAGCTATCGCGACACTTCGGGGTATCGCGACACTTCGAGCCGACCTATCGCGACACTTCGGGGTATCGCGACACTTCACGAGCTATCGCGACACTTGGAGCTATCGCGACACTTCACGAGCTATCGCGACACTTGGAGCTATTGCGACACTTCACGAGCTATCGCGACACTTGGGGGTATCGCGACACTTCGACCCGACCTATCGCGATACATGGCCTTAACGCACGAAATTTTAGAGTGAATTTTTGGAGTAAAATTGAGGTACAATTGAGCTTAGTTTTGGTCACATTGGAGTAACATTAGAGCCTAGAAGTGGGACAAGACCTAGGAACCTGCGAGGAAATCCCTGAACCCTGAGAGCCTGTTTTGACCCCTATTTGCCTGAATGGTCACAACTTGACCATACGAACTCCGATTGATGAGATTTTGGTCTCGTTGGAAAGCTCGTTGAGAATCCTACATGGACCTCGACTGGTTTTTTGTAAGAATCATACGCGGAGTTTCAGAACATGCATTTTTAAGTTGACCTTTAGGTGGAACTAAGTGGTTCCCAGATTCAGGGGGTACCGTGAGTTACTCCAGGGGGACTAAAAATATTGATGTGTGTCTTCCGATTACTTGTGGTAATAAAGCTATACTAACTGGTGAGTTTTTGCAGGAACTTGGTGTGCGCTCAAGGCAATCCAAAGCAAGCTAGCAAGGGTGAGTACCAGGCTTGGGAGAAGGCTTCCTGGGCTTGCATAGCTGTCGGGTCAACCAGCTGATTGAGGTTGGAAGATCTCATAACCCTCCTTTGTCAATTCCTAGCCTAGGCTAAGTACGACTTAGGTGTGGTAATTAACTAGGGCAACGTTAGGCACGAATTAAGTCCAAGAGAATTAATCAACCAAGTGCAAGAAAATAAATAGGTCTTAAGTGCGAAAACACTAAGGGACAAAAAGGTAAACGGGAATCGATCACTCATCAAGTGCGGAAATTCATTTAAGTACTCCTGACGACGCAATTTCAGACAAGACCATAAACATACTATTCAACTAAAAAGAACAAAGTGATTGGTGCAAAATCAGCCTGCAACGAGAGTGTGCTTGGGTTCCAGGGGGTGAATAAATCAGGCTTATGAACCTTAGATCAGGCAGACACTTAGGCCGAGACAGACAAAGCCTCAGATCTTCTGAAGCTAGTGTCAATCACACTGCCAGGTCTTGGGCCCAGCAGTTGAGTGATTACCCTGCCAGATCAGAAACAAGTGATTCTGAGATGTCCTATCACATGGAGAGATCAGTAGGCAGTTCAGGGTTGGCTTACCTAGAGAAGCCAGAAGGGCCTTATAAGACGCAATTGGAATATATCAGGACGAATCGTCTAGGTGCTCGCATCTACGAAGACGGACTGAGAAGATCGGTGGTCCAGATTAAGAACCCCGATCAACCCCATGGATTAGACCACCCCGTGGTCAAGTTTGAGAATGGAGCATACCTAGATAAAGAGGGGACTATTTATGTAGTCACCACTCTTGCTGATAGGACTGATGAGTTTGGAAATGTGATTGCGGAGACCGACATGGGGGATATAGAGCAAGGAAACTTGGAGAGAGAGCCAAGAACTCCCCGTGGTAAGTCTGTCTTGACCAGAATCATGACTCCTGAGTGGATTCCACAAGATAATAAAAGCATAGATCTGCTTTTAAATCGGGAAACCGATGAGGCTTTTTGGAGATATAGAACTTCTCAACCTCAGGAGGGGAACACCCTCACAATCTACGAGTTTAAAGACCCTGATAGTCCAGGCCAAGTAACCTACCTAGACATTGCATCAGAGAGAATCTTCGTGGTCACTGAGCAGGGCAGACATGCCTACACTTGGAAGGGTGAATTTGTTTTTCCCCAACCAAGGTCTAATGTATCCTTTGGTCATCAAGGAACTGGGACCTCCCACGCTCATGGCACTCAGAGAGATAGAGGTAGAGACAAACCTGAGGTAAGTTTTGCCAACTCCCTGGGAAGAGAAAGAACGGGAACAGAAAGGAATAGAGTAGGAACTGAGAGACATAGAACCCCATGGAATCACCGGGACATTGATGATTTTCCTTTGCCAAGGCCGAGAGAACACCCTAGGACCCTACGACCAACCCAACTTGTGAAGTCCATGAAGAATTATTTCGATGGCACGGGAGACCCTTATGACCATGTGGCCGAATTTCGGCAAGTGTTGAAAGCTGAACAAGTGGAGGACCTATTCACGCAATATAATGCTTTCGGTCTAACCCTTAGGAACACTGCCCTTACGTGGTTCCAACCACTGAATGAGCGGCATTTCAGAAACATAGACCAACTCTTAGAGGCATTTATTGTTGAGTTTTCTAAGAGTGGAATCAGGCATAACACCTCCTCACTAATTCATAGCTTCAAACAAACACCTCAAGAGACGGTCAGACTAGCTGGAAGAAGATTTAGACAGTACCTGGAGAGATGCCCTACGCCAGAGTTACCCACACCAGCCAAACAAGTGGCCTTGTTCCTAGATGGATTGTTGAGCACTAAGCTCAGGTCATATGTGTACCTGAAGGACCCTAGAACGATAGAGGAGTGCGTGCGCATGTGCATAGACATTGAGGACAATCTAGGTGAAGAGTTAGAACTATCAAAAATCTATAGGGATTCTGATAGCTCGAGTAAACAGACATCTGGTCAATCCACATCCATCGAGGAACTTGCAGAGAAGGTAGCCCAAAAACTAGGTGTCTCTAGTAAGCAAATTCCGAGATTTGCCCCAGTTAAGCGGTGTTACAATTGTGGCGGCGAACATATGGCAAGTGTATGCCCCATTATGGCCCAACCTCAGGCGAACCTTAGTGGCCAGTACTGCACCATAGAGCGCAGGTACACCAATCACACGGCACAAGACTGCCCATATAACAAACAAACTGTTAGGCAAAATTATCCTCAGCCATATCCACAACAGGGTAGATACCAGAATCAGTACCCATCTCCACAATACAACAGACCGCAACAAAACTATCAGCCACCTTATCAAGGGCAGTAGAGACCTCAACCAGTCCTAGTGCACCAACCCCCTACTCCAACCAATGTGATCCCAGTGAAGTATGCATCTACTGAAGAAAATCTGAATAGAGCCATAGTCCCAGTCACCCCATTGCTATCAGACAGTGATCCCAGTGACCATAGTTTTGACTCCGCACATATTGATAGCCCACAGGCTTACTACATGCAGTCACCCGAGCATAACGAGTCATACTACTATGAGGACCCAAGTGAAAATAATGGGGAACCGGAGTATTCTAATGTCATGTACACAAACCCCAACTCTAGACCTCAACCTAGGCAGGTACGACCCCCATTTCCTAGAGGACCATGCTTCAGATGTCAGGGAGATCACCTTATACGTGATTGCCCACTGCCTGCCCCTACACAGCCTCAACCAGTAACCATTCAGGGCTTCTGTCAAGATTGCGGGAAAGAGCATCTCCTACGAGATTGCCCGAAGAACCCTAATAACATGCCTAAAATCACTCCTATCAATGTCGTTGGGTTAGTGGTAGACTCCATAGGGAGCGTGACTTCCACTGCACCTGTGCAGGTGATCACAAGAGCCCAGGCACTTCAACAACACAAAGGTGCAGGTCCCGAACAGAGCCCCGAGGTGAGTGAAACAGAGAGCATAACCAAAAAGAGGACTAGAGCCTGGAAGGAGAGTCGTGAAAGAATGAAGAGACAATGGGCAAAAAAGATAAATGAACTTGAAGAAAGCGTGAGAGAAACCAAGGCAAAAATCACAGAAATCACATCTCAACCGCACTCCCACACACTCCCTCCACTACTATCCCCATCACCCTCCAATTCTCCACCCTCTAACACACCCCTCGTAACCCACCCACCACCCCGAGTAGGATCAGTATTAGCTGACCCCACTCCTGAAGGCTTGGACATGATGTTCAAGGCCTACCAGGCTCGACTTCAAGAAGGGCCAACAGCTGCAAACCTAGACAAGAGTTACCCTAGGGCAGATTTAGAGATTGAACGGATGAAAATGTGCATGAAAATGGTAGAACAAGCTCAAGCGATACTTGAGACTAGCCAAAGGCTCAATCAGACGAACTCTGTCAAGCCGGATTTGCATTTCCAGGGCTTACTAGAAAGATTAGAGCAGTTGGTAAACAAATCACAAATTTCTTTACCTCCCCAAGCTCGACCAGTTGTTGAAAGAGGAAGCTCACCACAAATGGTAGCTTATGTTCCTAATTCTACGGATGCTGGAATACCTCCTTCAATACAACAGTACTCTCCAGAGTTCTTGCGGGAAATACAAGAAGAGAAATGGGCCAAAGAGAAGGGTGATTTCCCTCCTATTCCTGAGATTGATGACCTTCATGATCAATTTCCCCAAGACATTCCCTCTATCTATGGGGATCAAGCAGAGCAACAAGAGGATGAGAGATTAGATTTTGAATCTAATTCTTTACAAGAGTTGCCTCATTTCACAAGCCCATGGGAATCTGAATCTCTCCAGATCAGAGCGCCCACGATATTGGTAAGAAATGAAGACTCAGTGATTCCCAGGAACACTGATGTTGTGAAAAACACTAAGGTTCAATGTCACCTCACTGTAGAGGAGCTGCTCAAGGCAAAACCGGAGCTCTGGAATCATGTGAAGGATCAGGTTCCAGAACTTGAATCCAATATACCAAAAGTAGGCTCTAAGCAGAAAGTTCCCGGGATACCTCTCGACAAGATAGGAGACACGAGCGAAGGTGAAGAAGGTAACACTTATCTTCCGATCACCTATCAAGGTTACACAACCAAAGCAATTGTGGATTCAGGTGCCGGAGTTGCTATCGCGACCATCTCCCTATGGACGCGATGGGGCAAACCCACCTTAAGACCAACGAGAATGAAACTTCAAATGGCAGATGGTCATTTTGAAAGACCTCTCGGATTGCTTGAAGGGATAACTCTAACCACTTGTGGTGTGGAGTTTGAACATACGTTTGCTATATGTGACTTTGAGAAGAATAATGTTTACGAGATGATCCTAGGAAGACCTTTCCTACGACAATTGCAAATAGTACAGGATTGGGGAACCAACTCCTTGTACTTACAGCACTTAGGGGTCACCACCAAGGTCAATCTGAAGGATCACACCTTCAGAGATGTACCACCCCTACAGTGGAATCCTATCCACAAAGCGAAAGAAGATTCTATCTCCGTGCATTCTGGAAGTTCACCTGAATCATCCTGGCTGCATGAAGATACTCACTTGTGGATGTGCAAGGTCGCTGAGGAAGAGGAAAAGCGCCTAAAAGCGAGAGAAGAAGGAACTCCCCCAGGAGATAGACCAATAAAAGACCCAGCCTATACACCGATGATATTTCCAAATGAGGAATTTGAGCCTCATGGTTGGGCAGAAATCTTAGCTACCATGGACATTGCAGTCAATGAAGAACAATGGACACCTCATTGTGATGAGGAGGGTTATGACATTTCAGTGTTCATGTGTCAGCCCTTGTTGGAAGAGTGTGATCCTAGTGAGTCCATGGAAGAAGAAGAGAGTGACGATGATCTAGAATCCATTGTGATGGATACTTACTTTGACTCAGAGGAACACTACTTAGAAGACATAGGAGTGTTAACCCAAAAAGAAGAAGAACCCCTTGCGAGTATTAAAACGATAAATTCAAAGAAAGGGAGTGAAGGAAGTCAAAAGAAAAAGAAAAGGAAAGCAGTAAGACAAGAAGAGGAAGAATCATTGTTTGAAGTACCAGAAAATTTCAAGAAATATGAAGTGGAAGACCGAAAAATTTTGGTACGAATGCCTAAGAGAGAGGCCATTATAGGAGAAGCATATGACAATAAAGAAAAGACCAAAAAAATTGTAGTGACCATTGAAGGGAACGAAGAACGATGTACGTACATAGGAGATGACCTAAGTGCAGAAGAAGAAGCAGAGCTCGTAGCCCTATTAAGGGAATATAGGGATGTGTTCGCATGGCATTATAGAGACTTGAAAGGAGTAGATCCAGAGATCTGCTCTCATACGATTCCGATGACCGCTGATGCTAAGCCCACCAAACAAAAACCCTACACATATAATGACAATTATGCGGCCAAAATAAAAGAGGAGATTGACAGGCTGATTGAAGCCGGATTCATCTATGAGATTGAGCATACTGAATGGGTGTCCCCTATCGTAGTGGTGCCCAAGAAGAATGGGAAATTGCGAGTGTGCATTAACCTTAAAAAAGTTAATGCCGCCACGATCCGAGATAGTTATCCTCTTCCAATCACCGAACATCTTTTGGAGCGTGTTGCAGGCAAGGAAGTTTACAGCTTCCTTGATGGATTTTCAGGTTACAACCAAGTAGCCATTGCCCCCGAAGATCAGCACAAAACGGCCTTTGCCACAGAATGGGGAATCTTTGCATTTCGTGTGATGCCATTTGGGCTCACCAATGCACCTGCAACATTCCAAAGACTCATGTGTCATGTCTTCAAAGAGTTCTTGCGAAAGAGCTTAGAAGTATATGTGGATGATTTATGCGCTCATTCCCAAGAAAGGAGTTACCACATCCCTGAGCTTAGGCAAATCTTCAACAAGTGTAGAGATTATCGAGTGTGTCTGAATCCAGAGAAGTGTGTGTTTATGGTACGCCAAGGTAAGATCTTAGGTCACATTGTTTCGAAGAATGGAATATCAACAGACGAAGACAAGGTAAGAGCAATAGCAGAATTGGCCAGACCAAGAAATGTGAAAGAGGTACAAGCATTTATGGGCCATTGTGGATATTACCGTAGATTTATCCACATGTATGCCATCATAGCTAAACCTCTTTATGGGCTGTTAACGAATTTTGAATGGAATGAGGAATGCGAGACCTCCTTCAATGAGCTGAAGAGACGTTTGTGCACAGCACCAATACTGACTACTCCGGATTGGAGCAAACCCTTTCATGTCCATGTAGATGCCTCCAATCATGCTATAGGATGTGTGCTAGCACAACCCACAGGTGAAGGAAACCTAGATTTGCCGATAGCATATGCTAGTAGGCAATTAAATGCAGCTGAACGAAATTACACCACAACGGAGAGAGAAGGCTTGGGCATGATATATGCTGTGAAGAAGTTTAGACACTATCTATTGGCCAATAAGTTCAAGTTTTTCACTGATCATCAAGCGCTACTATATTTGGTCAATAAAGCTTGCAATACAGGTCGCTTAGTAAGATGGTTTCTCTTACTAATGGAATACGACTTTGAAGTTGTTGTCAGGAAAGGTAGAACCCATCTTAGGGCAGACCATCTTTCTCGCATCACTTCAGGAGAGCCACCGCAAGGAGTGTCTGATGAATTGCCCGATGCGTATCTGTTCAATTTAGAAGTTGTTCCTAAATGGGCAAATAAGTTGGTACCAGTCCTAACCTTCGGGCCTGCAAATAAGAATGTGAAAACCAGCAAAGAAGAAGTTGTAAAATCATTAAAGTATCAAATCTTGGCTGGAAGTATGTACAAGCAAGATACAGAAGGGGTGTTAGCTTGTTGTGTCGAGGAGGATGAACATGCTAGTTGGCTGCAGCAAGCCCATGAAGGACTGCTAGGGAATCACTACTCTAAACAGCGAACATTGCAGAATCTAAAGCGCTTAGGAGTGTATTGGCCGAGCATGGACAAAGAAATACAAGAGTGGATCCACAATTGTCCAGTATGCCAGAAGAGGCCCCCAGTGGAGCATGCCACTCTTTATCACGTGTCATCAATCCCCGATTGGAGTGCTCCATTGGTTGAGTTCATGAGATCGGGAACATTACCCAATCAGGCTAGTCTTGCAAGAAGACGGAGCATGGAGCAAGAGGCTCAAGACTATGCCTTAGTAGGGGATAACCTATATAGAAGAGGCAAGGATGGTTACCTAAGACTGTGCGTACATGAATCAGACTACCTGAAAGTCTTGGAAACGGCACACAGCGGTGTTGCAGGTGGACACTTTGGGCCTGACAGAGTAATTAAGACCATTCTATTCTCAGGACTATGGTGGCCCACTCTTCATATGGATGCACATACTTATGTGAAGAGTTGCGACACATGCCAACGTGCCCAATATCCGACAAGAAAAGATGAAATGCCCTTGAGGCCAATGATGGGAGGACGTGCATTTTCAAAGTGGGGTATAGACTTTGTAGGTCCCATCAACCCCCCAGCTAGGAACTCCCATGCAGAATACATTATTGTAGCCACAGATTACCTTACAAAGTGGGTGGAAGTAAAAGCCACGACAAAGAATGATGCTCAAACGACGGCTAAGTTCTTATTCGAAAATGTGTTCACTAGATATGGGTTACCAATAGAGTTGGTTAGTGATAGAGGTACGCACTTCTTGAATGAGGTCATTGAAAATCTCCTTCAAGAATTCATGGTGATACATAAGAAATCTGCACCCTATCACCCACAGGCTAACGGACAAGCCGAGAGCACGAATAAGATCCTGTGTAATGTATTGACGAAACTTGTAAATAATAAACGCTCTGATTGGGACAAACAACTTCATCATGTTGTTTGGGCATACCGAGTCGCTTACAAAACGGTACTCAATGCCACCCCATTTCAGATGGTCTTCGGACAAAATGCGGTGCTACCCTTAGATTTCCTAATTCCAGCTTTAAGAGTAGCACAAGAGCATGAGTGGAATGGACACGAGTTGTCCTCTAGGATCTTTGATCTAGAGCGTTTAGGTGAGACGAGGCTACGAGCAGCAGCAGGCATCTATGCTGCAAAGAAACGGCAAAAGGCATACTTTGATGCCCATGTGAAGGACAAGGGCTTGAAAGCAGGAGATCTAGTGTTAGTCTACACATTGAAACAACACGCAAGAAAGCTAGAAAAGAGAGGCTACGGACCTATGATCATTAATAGGATCTCCACGAGTGGAGCAGTACAACTAGCCACTTTAGAGGGGGATGTCCTCCTAAACTATATTAGCGGATGCAGAGTCAAACTATATCAGGAACCCCTCACGGAGGAGATGCTAAGCCGACTCAATATTGCTAAGCTACGTAAAGAGGAGGAAAAACGAATTCGGGAGGAAGCACAAGTAGAGGCCTTAGAGCGTATCAGAAGAATGAAGTTGAGGAGACGAGGAAGGGACCAGCCTATGACTGACACTCAAGAGTCTCCAGGCTACCACATGGCCATGTGTGAGGCTTCAGGTGGGCGCACCCATAAGATAGTAGACCGACGACCTTTTGTGACCCTAGAAATAGGACAAAAGGACAGCACAACAAGCGTGAGGGCTTTAATTGATTCAGGAGCAGCCACAAGTGCAGTTAGGCTTTCTTATTGCCAGCAGCTGCAGTTGGAGGTAAAACCCATAGAAGCATATCTGATAGGATTAGGAGGTGTTGAAACCCCTTGTATGGGAGAGGTGGATCTTCCCCTCTACATACAAGAGATCCTCATGCCAGCAAAAGTGCTAGTGTGTGAAGACGAGGATCTGACCGAACCTCTTGTCTTAGGCCAAGACTGGATCTATGATCACGCAGTCAACCTCAACCTAAGAAGTGGACTTCTTCAGGCTTGGGTAGGCCAAAGTCGTCTCACGGTTGAATTAGAAAAGCAAGCGCTCAAACCAATAGAACAGGCACCAACTCCTGGTCCCTCCAGGAATCCACACGAAGATAACCATGTTGTGCTTGTCCAAACTTCTATGGTGCAGAGGAAGGGCAATCTTACTGAAGGTCCAGGAGCCAAGAAGGAGTTCCTAAATGAGTCCAAGAAGATGCTAAATGAACGGACCGAACATCACGCTACACGAAGGAGGCCGCTAGTCAAGAGGCAGGAGCGCCAACCCGCGCAATATGGAGCATCTCATGGTGTGAAGCAGATCTGGATGCGCAAGGATGGAAAACCCACCGATCCAATAGTAGATTCTCAAAGAAACAAGAAACGAGCCTCACCATCAAGGAACAAAGGGAAGAAGCCCCCTAGGATAAACCCTAGGCGTACCATTTCTATTTGGGTTCCTAAGCGGTCAATGAAGGCCACCCCTAATGCTAGACAGATATGGGTGCCCAAGGCTAGCTTACAAGCCCAAATTACTTCACCTACAGGCACGAGGATGAAGCAGCTTTCACAAGCACTCTTGGCCAACAACGCAGAAAGTGATACGACACCTACACCTCTCACTGCCCCCACTCCCATCAACCCCAGGAATGTCTGGAAATGGGTACCCACAAGATCCCACATACATCACACTCTCAGATCGAAATCTTCACATGTCCTTAGCTCTAAGAGCTACGACTCCTGTATCAAAGTGTGGAGAATTAAACGGTGTACTACACCCCCTGACCCTATTCTGTAAATCCGTCCACACTAACATAGAAGCATTCCGAGCCCATCGCATAACCAAAGTATGCATCTAGGATGACACTGACCATTAATCACCACTCACATATCATAAACACCTCACCACTAATCACTGACCTCCGGGATTGTCGTGTTAGTATTGTGAAGGGAGCACCATTACATCCTGTTTCCTATGCAACACTAATGTGCCTTTCGTCTTCCAGCAGATAAGCAACCTACTCTCATGGCAACAGCGGCAGGCACAAGCTCTCAGGCAGGATCCGGTGCTCCTATCAATTGGGATGCCATGCCAGTGGAAGCTCCACCAACAGCTAGGCCTGAAGAGTTCTTGAATGTGCGAAGGATCCCTATTCCAGATCCACCCAGTGGGCTAACCGAAAGAGTAAAAGGGCACTCCCATTGGTTCAATGAAATGCCAGGGGATTTGGGAGATGCAGATCACATCTGGGAGTCCAAGATGGAGTGTGGAGGGGTTTGGTGGACCTTCCAATTCTTTTCAAGAGAATTTGAGACCTTGCAAAATGCAGCTCCACTTCAAGAGATCTGGCAAAAGGCGGGACTTCAAACTTACTTCAGTGCAGCTCTACCAAAACCTGACTTCCTCAGGTGTTACTACTTGATTGCTACATTGAAACCTACCGGGGATAAAGATC
Source organism: Ceratopteris richardii (assembly GCA_020310875.1). NCBI lineage: Eukaryota > Viridiplantae > Streptophyta > Polypodiopsida > Polypodiales > Pteridaceae > Ceratopteris > Ceratopteris richardii. The sequence continues at coordinate 146,965,335 of CM035435.1, forward strand.
ATTCCGGCACATTCTGGGTGCCCTCCTTATCTAATCTGGAGGAGATGAGGAAGTTTGAATTAAATGTAACCTTAATCAGGGAAGCCCTTCAAATGTATGGCACTCATGTGCCTTCAGATCGTGACCCCTTGATACCAGAATCAATGAAAAGCAATAGAGTCAAGAAGCTTAAAGACATGTGCGCCCTCACCCCCAACATCGCCATACCCCTGCGGATGTGCCTCCAGCACTTTGCATTTCCAGCTCAGGACCGCTTCACTCAGCCGCACAAGAAGATATGGTACGGATTGTATTTAGCAGAGACCGGAAGCTTGCCCATTAAGATGCCGGTATGGATCCTAGATCAGGCATATGAGGCAGGCAAGCGGGGGGTGAGGAAGCCCACTCTACATGGTTGCTGTGCGTTGACTAGAATCATCTACAGATGTCTGGCGTATGATGTGCCAGTTGCTCGAGCCCTAAAGTATGCACATCTAGAATTGTTTAAAGGGCGAAAGTCAGGGAGTCAGCCTGCAAAAAGAATGCGTGGATCCCTTTCACAAGTCCTGATCCCTCCAGCAACCACTACCGAAGTCTCCACTAGAGAGGAAGCCCCGGTGGCACCAATCACAATCCATCTCCAGGAGTCTCAACCAAGAGAGGTGGTACTGCCCACTCCCTCTGCCCCTCCGCTACCTACCGATGCAGAATTCGCAGCGATGGCCACTTTCACCGAAGACCAAAATTTTGATTTTGAAACATTTCTGCAGACGGCTCATCTATCAGACAGTGAAGGTTGCCCTGACAATATCAATCCGGGGACATCAACCCAAAGAGAACAGGCACGAGGTGAGACAAGCAACGTACAGGAGCTAGGAGTGACGCAACCTCCTCAAAGTCCAAACACACAAGCTCAGGAGCAGGCACCAAGGAATAACCCAGAAGAGAGTGAAGACGAAGCCCCTGCCTATACGGCACAGCTCAAACGATTATACCAGACAATCAAGCAGGTACAAAGACGCCATAAAATGTCAGAAGAAGCAAATAGGGCCCTAGTAAACCAGATGTTACAGTCAGAGCATATCGACCCCCATTTTGTAGAATCGCTAAATCTTTTGGCAGACACCTGTGGCATCAGTGAAGCATTGAGAACCTTGGTCTATCAAGAGAATCCTGCTTATGATCAAAGAAGAATTGATACGCGGCCGCGACAAGGAAAGATGATTCAGATGGAAGTATCTACAGCGCTAGCTACGTCCACATCAGAAGATGTTCATATGATTAGCCCTAGGCACAATGATGAACTGGAGGAAGTTACGCATGCCCCATCCCCCCCATCATCTCCTATCCCACCCTCAGAGCCTCTCTCCACTTATCTTTCTACACAACCATTCTCCTCCTATAGTGAGACCATTGTACACACCCCCGTTTCTACTCTCCTTCCTTCACCCTCATCCATCTCTGTCACTCAGATTTTTGAACCCCAACTAGGTCACCCTTCCTTCCTCCATGCCTTTGGACAACCATCTGTCACGAGTCAGACTCTTTCCCTTCCCTTACCCTCCACCCTTCCATTTCCTCCCTCCCAAACTATACCTACTCCATCCCTTGTAACTGCCTCGGGCACCACACTAATCACCCAACCCTCCTTGTGGACCCAATTTGTAAACATTCTTCGACAGGTTGAGGAACATAAGAAAAAGTCCCTTCCCCAAAGTCACTTCCCCACATTCACAGCCACCACTATCACACCACCCACCATCCCGGTGTTCACATTTCACGAATCACACTCACTCATGTCCGATCCCATGGACATCTCACCATCCGCTGGATCACCCACCACCACTGTTCTCACAACACCATCACAGGTTATTACACTCACATCACCACTTCCACACACAGTAGGCACAACATCCACTTTTCCCACTCCCACTTCCCAACCCCCTGCATCTTCCACCTCATTTAGTCTTGCACTTGACACGATGCTTGAAGCTGCCACTCAGCTTAAGCAAGAATATACATTATTGGAAGAAAATAACAAAGGGCTTTGCACCCTCACAGCAACACTCCAAGAGCGTGTCAATGCCTTGGAGTTCATTCATACGGAGTCACAAAGCAAGATATTCGCCCTCGAACAGGTAAATGCGCAACTCAAAGCGGAGCATATGGAAGAGAGCAAAGCCATGGAGGAACAGCTGCGCGATCAAATGGGCCGCAATGCACGACTTCAACGAAACATGGCTTTGCTACGACGACATCTGGCAGCAGCGCAAGAAGAGAATAGACGGCTTCAACAACAAAACCAAGAAAACCTCGAGGCTGCCATGGAGAACACCCCGGGAGCACCCATAGACCCGGTCAAATTTCAAGCGGTCCCCTCAGAAAGCATACAACAAATATTGGAAACGTATGCCAATCTATTAGAAGCACATGATCAGCTTGCCGATCAGCTAAAGGACTTACAGAGACCCCAAGAGTCTACACCACACCGACAGGAACATAAAGAAATGACAGACGCTACTACTTCAACCGAACCTGAACATTCAACGCCCAACGACGTGCTGGAGTTACGGCAGCAGATCGCAGAATTAAAACTGAAGTTGATGCAGTACGAACGACCCCCTTCCCCACCAGAGCAACCGTCAGAAGAAGAAGCTGTTACCATCCCAGTGGAGGAAGCATTCGACGACGACTACGAGCCTCAACCACTTCCAGGAGGACGCGTAACAGAAGAAGGTCAAGATACCTATGAGGAACCCCCATCGGCATGGATGAAACAAGTAGAGGAGATGGGGCAAACTCATCAGGAGCGGATATCCACTCAGATGCTGGCAATGAAGGCCATTGAGGACACCATCCTTCACTCAGAATACTTCAGGCACATCGCCCCTAGACGCCTTATCACTAGTTCAGAACTGCAATACAAGCCCTATTTTGTATTGTTGGCCGACTACAATGCAGAAATCAAAAGGGTCACCAACAAGTGCCCAACATTTGCCACACAGTTTGAACCAGAAGACATACCAGAAGCGGCGCGAAAAGGAGCCATATTCCAACCAACGTGGAGGCAAAAGTTACTCGAAACCTACCCAGAAATGCTTCGAACATGGGATCATGCCCCCATGCATTTGAAGTACAATCCGTGTTTTGGGCCAGTGCAAAGACGCAGATCATGGAAAGCTTTTGCCATCAAGGTTCAGAATAACGCAAACTGTAAAGAATGGCTCAATTACCCCGCTATTGCCCCCCCAACCGGTACTCCTACAGTGTCATACATGATTGCAACCATCAGACATTGGATACCACGCCTCCACCCTATGCCAGATGTCGCTGCCCAGATGATGCTCAAGATCCTCGACATGATGAAGGTCGTACTCAAAACTTTTCGCAATGTATGCCGTACTCAACCTCCTATTCCCGGGTTTATCAATGGTAACTACGACCTGCTATATGATATGAGCACAACCCCGAGCATACGAGTGGCTTACGCATGGCATGCACGCATAAGATATCTCCCTGCCTGCTACAAGCAAACATTTGACGACATGTTCACCACGGGGTTTTGGGAAGCACATTCAGAGGTATTTGCGCCACGGCCTACGCATCTACTCCATCTCTTTGCATGCGAGCAAACGATGCATTCCGAGCTTTACACGATGCCACAACCTGACATGCCTGGTACAGTGGATTGGGAGGCCTTGCAACGAGATCTAATCAGAGGTTTAAAAATCAAAGAACAAGAATTGGCAACCGACCTCCTGCAAAAATACATTGATCAAACGGCGGAAAAGAGGTCTGTCAGAGGCGACAGACCCTAGGGGGGGGAGAGTGTTGACAGGATGCGGGAAGAAGCAAGTATGGACACACATGCAGATCTAGCACTGAGGCTACCCTTCATTTTTTTCAAAAAAACCCCAACATCATTCTAAAGTGATTCTCATCACTACAAACCCTTGTAAATATCTTTTCACCTTTTTGTAGCTCCATTTTGTACAAGCCGAGGAGTCCTCGAGCTTGGGGAGCCTTAGATGTAGTTGCCTGCCAATTTTCATAATTTTTAGATCTCGTTTGGGCCCTCAAATAAGCCCCGGAACCTAATTTTTAACTAGGCCGGACACTAGGTCTGAACAGGGCCAAAGTCAGTCAAAAACTATAAATAGAGCTAGAGAGCTCATTTTTGGGGTTAGCTTCTTGTAGTTTGAGCTTGTATGAGAACTTTCTTGCAATAGAAGTGATTCCATTGTCTTCCTCTCTTTGTTCTTACTGTGTGTGCGCGTGTGTGTGTATGTGTGTGCATGCTTGTGTGCTTCTCACTCACACACTTGTGCTTCCACTTGCTCGTGGTCTTCATACCATCCTCATGTCTTCCCGGATTGACATTAAAGGAGGTGCTACTCATCTCTGAGCTACAGTCAAACAGTTTGAATAGATGTTTGCCATCCTGCTACCTACATTTTAGGGCCCGCTTTCATGCCCTTACTTGGAGAATATATTAGGTAATACAAATGCCAACTTGGAAATCATAGCACCCATAAAACCTGTGAATTTGTTTGTGAATCACACCTCATTAAGATTATTAACCATCACCAACCATAACATTTAAAGTCAATCATATCAAAGTTGAGCTCCAACAAGGCAGCAAGTCCACACCCTCCAATAATGGGGACTAAAGAGATACACAAGAAGTGGAAAATTTCTCTCCTAGAAGAAACCGAGATATACCGTATGTAGGCTCTGCACTCTTAATCATGTGTGTAAATGATACAGCTACCTTAAACATTCTAACAATAGTAGCAACATGGCCAATAGTGTGTGCCAATGCAACCCGAATGCGATAACTTTTCAAAAAACATCATCAAGACCAGAGACATTCTCTATTTTCACATATCTTCACTGTACATATAACGAGAAACATTGCCTATTGAAACTCTATATTCTAGCAATACTTGCTTCCAAAATAAATCATATACTATGTGAAGATCCACCTTCTCTATCCTCAATCCAAAGACCATGCAACCAGGTGATAATGCAAACTGAATCATAAGCCTTGAGAATCATGTTTCCTAACATCTTATTGATGATGTGGCATCCAACCCATGTATGTAAAACATAAATTCAAATGAAGAAGTAATTGTGCGTGTATTCAGGCTTGATGCATATCCAGGAATCTCTGTCCATAGCAATGTCAATGTTATAATGTCTGTGTAACAATACCACCATAGCTATGGCTACTAGTGCTGTTGCTTCACCTCCACAATATTGTATTAGAGCTATGGAAAACAACTGAACTGAGGTGGAGTAACAAGAGCAAATACCTTGCACTGGCACGTCCTTCATCTGCACGTATAGAGACTCCACACCATTCTAGCAACTAGCCAAAACGGCACTTTTTGAAGATGACCACTACAGAAAAAGCTCGGAAAGAACTTCAAGGCATGGATGATTTCTTAACATAGCTTGTGAATTTTCGATATGATCATTCCAAGGCTGCCCAGATTCCAAAAGTTATTGAATTTCCTCATTGTAAAGGTGAAGGGGAAGTATGATATGCTCTATTTCAAGCATTAAGATCTCCAAATTTCATACGCTACCCGTTGAAGTACAGAGAAGCGAAGGCCTTAGAAAGAGATGAGACCATTGTTGCAAGCCTCTCAAACATAGGTGGTGCACGCATGCTGCTGTGAAGGATTAAGGGTAGAGAAAGATGTTTGAATCTCCTCCATGTGACCTTGTGAGAACACCAAAAATCCATGTTTTTCATAGATACAACGAATTCCCTAAAGGAGAAACTCTTTGAGTAGCCACTACATCATACTCTTCACTACATCATACTCTTCATGACTCCATCTGAGCGAATCTGTAAGCGCTCACATAGTATTGAGGAAACCAAGAATAATAGAACAAAATACCTGTGGTTAACGCTTTGTAGTCATGACATCATCTGATGAATATCAAGCAACCATATGACTGCGTTGTGCAAAGAGGGCGATTCATATCAAGCAGCATACATGTTCAAAGTCGTGAATGTGCCAAAAAGAAACCATTATGCAATAGTTAGGGTTTAAAATTTGGACTATTTTCATATATATGAGACTATCAAAAAATAAATATATTTTTTTCTTTATAATTTAACCATTGGGTTAATATTTGCCCCTATATGTTTCCCTAGCAATAGGTTGATGGTTAGGTTCTGTGTATATACTAAGTATGAAATGAACCAAAATTTCTTGTGCGGCATTGTAAATTTTTCTTGCCTTGGAAAGGTGAAATGTTGCATGTGCATCTGTGTTACCATTAGTGTCCATGTGAAAGGCCAAACAGTTGTCATACATTATAATTTCGACCGCATTTGTGCGATCTAAGAAATCTGTGTTCTTGGCCTGTGTATTATGTGGTTTCTCTGTATTCTGCAGCCTTGTTGTGGAGTATTATGTGTGGTGTCTGGGGCTTGTTTTTCTACTATGAGGATATTATCATGGAGCTCTCAAGAAGGAGAGTCCATTGTGGTGCACTGTCATAAAAATATTTCATTGGTACAAGAGAATTCCGATGAAAATGCTTTGTTCCCTTTGTGCGAGCAAAGCGAGCATCCGTCCATCTAGCCAAGGCTTTCTCCAAGCCTTATGACTAAGGTGGAAACCAAGGCATATACCTTGGCATACCTTGTCATCCAAGTCACCAAAGTCACCATTGGCATCATTGGCTGTGCACAAGGGAGGACCTCAACAATCAAGGAAGATGGAGGTTCCCACCACTTCCCGAGAGGTCACCCATTCCAGTTTGTTCCACCTGGATCCCGCTTAGCCGGCAAGCTCTCTTTCCACTAAGCTATACATACTCTTGTGGTCTCTGAAGAAGGGAAAAGACCAAGGCTAACATTATCTTGAACATGTTTTGGTTCCTCAAAGCTTCATTCTTTGCTTGCAAAGCGTGTTTTGAAGCATTTTTTGGGATGATTTTTGGAGTCATTTTGGGGTACTTTCATGCATAAACACAGGTTCAAGAACATCACCAAGAGTGCTCTTTTGTACTCCTCCGACAACAAATATTCATCTTTGGGGTTGTGTTTTCAGCCATGCTAGTAACTCTACATGTTACTTGAAATGCTTTCTATTGTGATGGGAGCAACCACCGCAAATTTATGTAGGTTTTTTGAGCCTAAAGAACAAAGTTGACAAACATTTGCAGGTATTGTTGGCTAGTGTTTGGCCTATGCATTCATCCATTTTAGTAACATTTTATTGCATATATTGAGCACATACACACTATGTACCCTTTTATGGATACCTTGTGTATGTCCATGTGGTCATTGATATAGCAATTATATTTTTTGCATAAAGCCTTTTACGTTTGATAAAGAGGGTTGTGGTGAGGTTTTCTTAACTAGGAGACACCCAAATGTCAGGGTCTCTTCATTGATGCACGTGGAAGATTTACCTAGCCTCACCATAAGAAATGTATGGTAGTTGCTCATAGGTGCTCAATAATCCTAGTTGGCTTCTTTTGGGTAATTGATTTTATGCAGTGGAGTCAGTGATTCACTATGCAGGTTCACATGTCAGTAGTTGTTGTTTTATGAGATTTTGACACTGATCATATGCTCATTTTGTAGAGGAAACTCTAGAAAAATTTTTCCAAATTGTTTGGTTTTGTCAAATATACAGTGTTCGATTTACTCCTTGATACACTTATTGGTGTGAGCACATTATTTCTCACTGAATCCTTTTGGTTGGTCATTATAGTTCATTAATTCATTTTTCTGGGAAGACTCTTGAATTTTTTCCCAAAAACTAACACTTGGTCATCCTTTTTTGAGCTTTAGTGGTGTTTGGAATCTTCTAGCTCCATTATCATTCTATTTTAGTCTCTATCATCATGGCATTAGAGTTCTCAAGCACATCTAGTGGATCAAGGTCTAGTGCCACTGTTCTGAGGAGAAGCTATAACTTATAGGGCAAATACCATTTTGAGATCGATGGCACAAACTTTTCTTTATGGAAGAATCAGATTAAAGATGTGATGATTTAGAGGAGGCAATGGAAGCTAGTAAATGGAATCTTGAAGAAGCCTTCTATTGCTCTAGCACAATGGTAAGTACCACATTAAGAATCTCCACTTCCCTAATGTCAATCTACGGAAGAGATAGGAGTGATATGAAGATTGTGAATGCAAGAAGTAGTGAGAGTGAAGGTGAGAAGCATGGAGATGCACACACACATACACACACACGCGTAAGAGACAAGCAAGACACAATGGAAGGTTGAGAGTAAATAAACTCTATTGCTCAATAATGCTCTTACAAAATCAAAATAGCTCTAAGATCTTCTCAACTCATACAAGATAACTCCAAAAATGAGCTCTCTAGCTCTATTTCTAGTTTCTAGACTAGCTTTGACTGGTTTCACATCTAATGTTCGGCATAGTTAAAAAATAGGTTCTAGGCACTATTTGGAGGTCCAAAGGAGATCTAAAAGTAGCCAAAATTGGTATGCTTGTTCTATCTAAGCTCCTCAAGCTTGAGGACTCCTCAACTTGCACAAAATGAAGTTACTAATTACAAAAGTGGGTGTTTCTATGATACATATGGTACAAAAGTGATGAAAATCACTGTTTGGTGTTTTGAAGAAGTAATACCAATTATATTTCTTTGAGAAAAAATAGACTGCATGGCTCCCCACGACACGTTCTAGTCTGCCTTCACATGCCTCCTTTGCATCTATCCCTTTGGCTACTGCCAACACCCCCTCCCACTTGCATATGTCGTCCCCAATAGATCCTTGTTGCGGGGTCTACATCATATAGTTTTGTAAGAGGTCATGTGCGAGGGTGTGTTCCGCGATGTGAATTCCTCATGTGAGATCGATTTCTAGTTTTTCCCAATCTATGGCCTGAGGTTCATCAAGAGGTGGAAGTCGATAGTGCGTGGAATATGCGAGTTGTTTGCAAGCAAATAATTGAAGAATATGTGTGGGCAGACTGATAGTTACAAATGGGAGGGTGAGGCAAGGAGTCGATGACAATGGTCTCTTCTTTGGGCTGGGTTTTTGTCATGGTTTCAGGGATGAGTCGAGCTTCCTTGACATGATGCAAAGATTTTGCACCTGTGGGTACAGGGATGTACAGATCCAGCTTGGACATTAAGCGGATGCGGCGCGGGTCAAACTTTGGGAGTGGCTTCCTTTCAAATAATGGAGGGCTTTAACAGTTCCCATGGATTTGACTAATTCCTTGAAACCTTGGATGAAAGATTCTTCAAAACCTCCACTAGTGGTCCTGGGAAACCTTAAAACTCGGAGGTTGTGAGGTAGGGTAAGATTCAGATAATAGGTTGCCAAAGTTTATGATTGGCGTGCTGGGTCTAGCTGTAGAGGGTCCTTCTGCTTGCATGTTGATCTGAATGGGGGAGTAGATGATCTGCTACAAAAGGATAACACATTAGTATGGAAACTAACATTGATCCCAATTAAGGGAGACTGCAATCCCTTTCCAAAACCGATGTTTGCATGGGTACCTTTTGCAGGGGGTTAATGGGTCCTACAAAGTCTATATTCCACTTGGAAAATGCATGTCCTCCCATCATGGGTTTCAGTAGCATTTCATCTCTGCAAGTAGGAAACTGAGTTCTTTGGCACACATCACATCTCTTAACATAGGTATGTGCATCCATGTGAAGAGTGGGCCACCATAATCCTACAAATAATATGGCTTTGATTATCCAATCAGGGCCAAAATTTCCTCCTGTAATAACCTTGGTGTGCAGTCTCTAATACAATCAAATAATCATTCTCATGAACACATTGTCTTAGTTATCCGTATCGTCCTCACTTGTATAGGTTACCACCAATAAGTGAGTAGTCTTGAGCTTCCTACTCTAGACTTCGTTGTCTTACGAAAGTCATTCCTTGAGGGAATGCTTTCGTCCTCAAGTATGTCACCAATGGCTCACTCCATTCTGGTGTGAGAGACATATGATATAAAGTGGCATGTTCTATCGGTGGTCTTTCACAATATACAAGACATTATTTACAGAGCTTATAGAGATTACAAAGCTTTGCTATGATAGCGTACATATGTATAAATCGTCAATAATATCCACAATGGCCCATGAAAGCCTGTACTTCTTTTACATTTTTTGGCCTAGGTAGGGCTACAATTACTTTCACCTTTTCTTCATCTGTCAAAATTTTGTCCTTTGACACAATGTCTCCTAGAATTTTGCCTTGCCTGACCATAAAAACGCACTTTTTTGGGTTCAAGCAAACCTGATATTCTCAACATTTGTCAAATACTTGCCTTACCAGGGATATGTGTCTGCCTCATATTCAAATGAGTACATATGACATCCACATAAACTTCCAAATTCTTGCGTAAGAATTCCTTAAAAACATGACAAATGAGTCGTTGGAAAGTGGCGGGTGCATTGGTTAGCCCAAATGGCATTACACAAAATGCAAATATGCCCCATTCAGTGGCAAAATCTATCTTATGTTGATCTTCGGGAGCTATGGCTACTTAGTTATAGCCTGATAATCCATCAAGGAAGCTATAAACTTCCTTGCCCAAACTCTTTCCAATAAGTGTTCCATGATTGGAAGAGGATAAGTGTCTCCAATAGTGGTGGCATTAACTTTTTTAAGGTTAATACACACACACAATTTTCCATTCTTCTTTGGTACAACCACAGTGGGGGAAACCCATTCGGTATGCTCAATTTTGTAAATGAAATCTTGCTTCTATCAAATGATCTATCTCTTCTTTAATCTTGGCAGCATAGTTATCATTATACATGTATGATTTCTACTTGGTAGGTTTAGCCTCTCGAGTCATGGGGATTCTATGGGAGCATATATCTGGGTCTACTCCTTTCAAATCTTTGTAACTCTAAGCAAAAACATCTCGATATTCTCGCAATAGGGCAATTAACTCTTCTTCTTCTTCATTGGCCAAATCATGCACTATGTATGTACATTTTTCTTCTCCTTCTTCTATGGTGACTATGATTTTTTTGGTTTTCTCTCAATTATTGTATGCTTCTCCTATGCGTGCTTCTCTCTTAGGCATTCGTACCATGATTCTTCTATCTTCTATTTCATAGTTCTTGAAGTTCTCAGGTACTTCCATGAGTGGTTCTTCTTCTTCTTCTTTTGTCTTAGGTGATTTCTTTCTCTTCTTTTGCTTACTTTCTGTATCTTTTATGAGTGATTCGGGTTGTTCAATTTGAGTTTCGTTGTCTGTGTCAAGGGTTTTGGCTTCTACAAAATAAAGATATTCTTCTTCTATCGAACAGAAGGGTTCCATGATAATGGATTCTAAATCTTTGTCACCACTCTCATCTGATTGGTGCACTCTTCTAGGATAAAGTCTTCCTTAATAGGTTCAATCATAAAGATGGAAATGTCGTAACCCTCCTCATCGCAATGAGGAGTTCATTGTTCTTCATTTACTGCTATATCCATTGTAGCTAAGATCTCTACCCAACCGTGAGGTTCGAATTCTTCGTCTGGAAATACTATAAGTGCATAGGCTGGGTCTTGAAGGGTTCGCGGATGTCATTCTGAACCTAAGATCCTAGCTGCGAACCATTATTCCTCTAGTTTTGCTACCTTACACATCCATAGATGAGTTTCTTCGTGCAACCATGAGGGGTCTGACTCTAATGAATGCAGTGACTCTGTTTCTTCATGTGTCTTATGGATGGTATTCCATTGTATTGGGGGTACATCACAATGGGAATAGTCCTTAAGATTGACTTTGGTGGTTACTCCTAAATGTTGCAAGTACAAAGAATTAGTTCCCCAATCTTGTATGATTTTCAACTGAAGCATGAATGGTCTTCCTAATATCATCTCATAAGCGTGATTTTTCCCAAAATCACAAATGGTGAAAGTATGTTCAAACTCTACACCACGTGGTGAGAGATATTCCTTCTAGTAAGCCTGATGGCTTTTGGATATATGTGTCAGCCATTTGCAGCTTCATCTTGGTGGGTCTTAGTTTTGGCTTACCCTAACGTTTCCATAGAGCAGTGGTAGTGATGGCTACTCCGGCTCCTAAATCTAGGATGGGTTTGGTGGTGTAGCCCTTGTGGGTTACCAGAAGATAAGTTTGCCTTCCTCTCCCTTGCTCACATCTCCAATTCTTTCCATTGATATCTCTGGTACCTTCTTGTGTGACCCTATCTGGGAGGGTGCAATTGTGATCTCAGGGAATTGGTTTGCTATGCTTCCACAATTCTAGCTTAGTCTTCAACAATTATTCTAAAGTGAGATGACACTGTACTTTGGTATTCTTTATCATTTCTTTGTTTCTAGGGATTGCAGATTCTTCATTCCTCACTATTATAGTGGATGCTCTCATGCTAATAGACTTCTCTTCCCAAGGTTCTGTGAACTAAGGTAACTCTTGCAAAGAGTTAGATTCAAAACCTGTTTGTTCACTTAGTTTCTCTTCCTCTACATCGTCATAGATAGAGGGTATGTCTTGGGGAAATTATTCCTGCAAGTCATCTATCTCTTGAATAGGAGGATGGGTTTCTTGCTCTCGTCTCCACTTCTCTTCTTGGATTTCTCTCAAAAAACCTTGTGAATACTTGTGTATGGAAGATAGGTTGTCTCTAGTTTCAGTATTTGGCACATGAGACAGGGATGGTGCATCACCTTCTTGTATCTCTAGGACAATAGGGTCCTTTTGTAGATTCCTCTTCTCATTGCTAGTAATCAAGTATTCTAACCTCTCTAGTAGTCCTTGAAAGTGTAATTCCGGCACAAAAGCCTTGTATGTTATAGTATTGTGATTGTCCTACTATCGGAGGATGTGGGCAATCCTTTATGAAATGATCTCTTTGGCACCTAAAACATGGTCCTCTAGGTCCTTGTGGTCTCGGCTATCTCAACTAGGGTCATGGGTTAGGGTTCATATATATGACATTGGCATAGTCAGGCTCCCAACTGGGTTCCAGGGGTGGACTATCATATTGATATGTTTCGACATGTTCTAGAGACTCTGTGTAATATGCGGGTGGGCTATCTACATGGAATGGAGTCAAAACTAGTAGAATTGGGATCACTTTCTGTGATCAGGGGTGAAGAAGGCACTAAAGCCCTATTGAGGTTCTCTTCTACAGCAGCATACTTGACTGAGATGACATTAGCTGGTGGTGGTGGCTTCTGAGCTAAAACAGGTTGAGGTCTTTGTTGAGCTTGATAAGGGTAGTTTTGGGGAGGCCTATAGTAATGAGGTTGAGAATTGTGTTGACCTTGATATCTACCTGGTTGGGGGTATGCTTGTGGATAGTGTTGTCGTACTACTTGTTTGTTGTATGGGCAATCTTGTGCTGTGTGATTTGTGTATCGTCTCTCAATTGTGCATTATTGGCAACTCGGGTTGGCTTGAGGTTGTGTTACATTAGGATACACATTTTCCATATAATCACCACCACAGGTGTAACAACGTTTGTTTGTTGTTAACGTAGGCATCTGTTTGCTAGAGACTCCTAGTTTCTAGGCCACTTTTTTTGCTAGGTCCTCAATCGAGCTAGAAAGTTTTGAGGATGATTGAGATGAACTATCTAAGTCTTTATAGACCTTTTAAAGTTCCAATTCATCTCCTAGATTTTAATGTGAGTCCAAACACATTGTATTGCATGAACATGTCTTCTACTTGTTGTGCACGTAATACCTGCCTAAATTCGGCAACATGGTTGTAGGGATCTCCTGACCCATGAAAGTAATTTTTGGTCGACTTTACTAATTGAGTGGGTCTTAGTTTCCTTGGATGTTCATGTGGTTTAGGTAGAGGAAAGTCATCTCTACCACGGTTCCCTTTGTCGTTCCAATCTATCAGTGTCCATGGTGGGTTTATCCCTTCTATGGGATGCGTGAAACTTACTGGTGGTCTTTCTTTGTTCTTCTCTCTTTGAGTACCATGGGTTGAAGATGTCCTAGCCCCATGATGGCTAGTATTCACATTTGTTTCTGATGGGGTGAATACTAACTCTCCTCTCCATGTATAGGCATGTCTTCCATGATCCAACACTACAAATACTCGTTCTGAGGTATTGTCCAAGTATACAACCTTTCCAGGCATATCTTGGTCCTTGAATTCGTAAATGGTGATGGAAACTACTTCACTTGGTTGTTCCATTAAGTATCTCCAAAATGCTTCATCAGTGTCCTTATTTAGGAACAATTCAATGCTTCTATTATCCTGAGGGATCCCTTTTGGGTTTAGTACTCTTGTCAGTATAGATTTTCCTCAAGGTGTCCTAGGTTTGTCTCCTATTGGTTCTTTTCCTTGGGTTCTTGCTTCTGTATCGGAACTAACTATACCAAACTCATTGGTATGATTAGGTTGAGTACTTATGATGTACATTGTTCCTTTATTTTCTATGTAAGAATCTTTCTCAAATTTCATCACTGGACGTTCCAGTCCAATGGGTTGGTCAAGGTTATGCAATTGCACAACTGATCTCTCAAACCATCCTCATAGATGCAAGCACCTAGGCGGTTGGTTCAGACATATTCTAATTGGGTTTTGTAGGGTCCTTTGGGTCTTTCTAAGCATGCTACACTTAACCCTCCTTTTGGCCTTTCCGTGCTAAAAGCCATTTTTGACTCACTGGTATCTGAGCCCAATTCGTAAGGGTAGCTATTCAATTGTTGTGCCCACAAACGTGCAACACTTCCTACACTGGCTTCTGATGATCTAAGGCTTTGTCAATCTGACTTACCTATATGCTTGCCCGATCTAAGGTTCATGAATTTGTCTTCCCTGAATCACTCAATACACTTTCTGATCGCCAATGTTTCTTTGTTCTCAGTCACTCGTCTCATTGTTAATTCGTTTAGATTCTTGTCTTGTTTCAATGTACACATCAAGAATGGACTTTTTGTTTTGTATTTGCATTCTCATTCTATCGAATTTAGGTTCTTTCTTTTAGGTTGTTTTGTATCGCACACTTTTATCTTGTTCTTGGACTTGAAGAAATTAAGTCTCTTGGACTTTTTGTGTTCCTATCGTCATCCTAATTTAATCCACTATGCTAGACGTTTACCCTGCACTAATAATTGACCGAGGGGGTTGAGTATTCTTCCAACCTCAAGTCAGCTTCTTTGATAGCCCTGATGCCCAAGAATTCACGCTTCCCAAGCCTTGCTTAGTTCATCCTTGCCTTGCTTTGATTGCCCTTGGATGGTTCTTGCTAGACTTGCTCAAATCCAGTGCTTAGAACAATTCTTAAATTAATGATCAAGCACTTTGATATATACATTTTTAAGGGTCCCTTTTCCTTTGGCTAAATCTCTCAAATGCCCCCTTGATTTCTAGTCCCACAGATGGGTCAACCTCAATTTTTCCTACCTAAATAGTAAACCGGACCTTGAATGAAAAAGTTATGGATGTTTAGGCTCTCGAGGGTTAAAACTGACACACTAGTTTTTCCTCAAACATGAGCAAAAGGGGTCTCCAATATGCTTAATCACCCAAAGTAGGCCTTATATTTTCAACAATCAAAACCCTAAATTTGGTGTTCTAAATGGACAATCATGGTGGTCTGGGACCGTCGTGATGGTCCAGTTGAACCGTCACGATGGTCTGGAACCATCGTAATGTTCTGAGGGTGTGAAGCATCATGATGGTCCAAAAAACGAGTCATCGCAATGGTCTAACTATCGAGCAATCATGATGGCATGAGCCCGTCACGATGGTCAATGGTCAACGCAACCGTCACAATGGTGTGAGCCCATCGCGATGGTCACGAAGCGTCACGATGGCTTGAGCCAATCGCGATGGTCTGAAATTTGAAACGTCACGATGGCGTACTTGTATCATCACGATGGTCTAGGAGGACACATGGCAAGTGGTTCATCGCAATGGTGTGAGCCAATCACGATGGCATGGGTCCAATGAGATCATCGCGATGGCGTGGGCCCAACGAGATCATCATGATGGTCAATGATCATCATGATGGTCAATGATCATCATGATGGTTCAAGTGAACCATCGCGATGGTGTGAGACCATCGCGATGGTGTGAGACCATCGCGATGGTGTGAGACCATCGCGATGGTCTAGCTGAGCCGTCGTGATGGCATGAGCCAATCAGGATGGTGCAACATAATCGCGATGGCGTGAGCCCATCGCAATGGTCCACCAACCTATGAATTTTGGGAAACCATTTGTGGATTTATGCAAGCGCAAGTGTGCTCTATACCTTGGTGTAGACGCAATCCAAAAAAGTCGACTTTGTCATACCATCGTGATGGTCTAACACCTATGGCAAATCTAACAAAAACTTGAATTTCTCACCTTTTTGGAGCTCTCCTACTATTTAGGAGCACTGTACCTGCAAGAAAACTCAAAAAAACACACACCGATGCACACTCAAAAGCTCTATCTCTCTCTCTCTCTCGCATGTGCAAATGAGGGAAATGAGGAGGATAGGTGGATATGGTAAAATTTCTGATTTTTTTTGGAGTGGAAGAGGATGATGCAGTGGTGAAGGAGTGTAGAGGAGATGAAAAACATAAAAAACTACTCAAAAAAAAACAACAAAACTGAAATTTTTACCTTCCAAACCAATTCTTGCTATACTCTTACCATCACACATTCGTCCTAGAACTCGATCCCAGCAACGGTGCTCAATTTGGTGTTGCTCTAGCACAATGGTAAGCACCACGTTAAAAGGCTCCACCTCCTTAATGTCAATCCACGAAAGAGATAGGAGTGATATGAAGATCATGAATGCAAGAAGTAGTGAGAGTGAAGGTGAGAAGCATAGAGATGCACACACACATGTAAGAGACAAGCAAGACACAATGAAAGGTTGAGAGTAAACTCTATTGCTCAATAACGCTCTTACAAACTCAAAGTAGCTCTAATTTCTTCTCAACTCATACAAGTTAACTCCAAAAATGAGCTCTTTAGCTCTATTTATAGTTTCTAGACTAGCTTTGACCGGTTTCACATCTAATGTCTAGCATAGTTAAAAAATAGGTTCTAGGCACTATTTGGAGGTCTAAACGAGATCTAAAAATAGCCAAGATTGGTATGTTTGTCTTACCTAAGCTCCTCAAGCTTGAGGACTCCTCGACTTGCACAAAATGGAGCTACTAATTACAAAAGTGGGTGTTTCTATGATACATATGGTACAAAATTGATGAAAATCACTATTTGGTGTTTTGAAGAAGTAATATCAATTATATTTCTTTGAGAAAAAATAGACTGCATGGCTCCCCACGACTCTTTGTATTCTACCTTCACATGCTTCCACTACGTCTATGCATTTGGCTATTGCCAACACCTGCTAACATGGATGAAGATGATTGGGATGAGTAGGATGAAATGGCCATGTCTACCATTCAATTGCACCTGGTAGATAATGTTTACTTTACAATATTGAACTGTGAAAGTGTAGAGGAGCTTTGGAAGAAGTTATGCAATACATATGAAAAAGAAACGACATCAAATAAAGTGTATCTGATGAGAAAGCTATATGACCTTTGTATGAATGACATAGATAGTGTTATTGCTCATCTAAATGAGTTTGATGCTATATTCTCCTAGTTATAGGCTCAGAAAATGGACATGGATAATGAAATGGAAGTAGCCTTGTTGTTCTTCACCTTGCTATCATCATGGGATACATTTTGCATTGTTATTATTAATAGTGCACCTAGTGGTAAATTGGTCTATGATGACATATGTGGAGCACTCTTGAGTGAGGATGTTCATAGAAAATCTATGGTTGGCACTTAGAGTGGAGATGCATATAGTGTTCGTGATTCTTACCAAGGAAAGAATCAGCAATCTGGCAAGAGCAAGAACAAGGAAAAGAATGATCAATGAAATAAGAGTAGAAGTAAATCAAGGAAAAGAGATATTGAATGCCATTATCGTCATAAGAAAGGACACATGAAGAAAGACTGCTATGCATTAAAGAGTCCTCAAGGTAAAGGGCAAAATGTTGATAGGCATGTTAAACATCTACCTACACCATCTACTTCGACTATGAAGATTGAAGAAATCAATTCTATTTTTGATGATGTTGATGTGTTGACGCTTGATAGTACTATGCGTATTGAGGCTCTTATGGATGATTCTCTTTCCCACACATGGATACTAGATTATGGTGCTTCTTTCCATGTGACACCGAGAGTGGTTCTCTACTTATGTAGAAAAGTCTCTTGGTACTGTGAGACTCGGTGATTCTTATTAGTGTGACGTTGTTGGGATTGGAGATGTGGTTGTGTAGTTCATTGATGGTTCAAAATTTACTATGCATAATGTATGCCATGTACCTCAGTTATCACATAGTTTGATTTAAGTTGGTCGACTTGATGACCTTGGTTACAAGGTGGTCTTCTATGTTCAATCCTTTTGCATATCAAAGGGCAATATGATTATTGCAAAAGGAAGCAAAGCTAGCTAACTTTATCCTTTATTTGTATCACAAAAAGAACACTTGTTGGCTATTACCGAATAGCATATGGATTGTATTTGGCATGGTTGTTTGGGCCATGTATCACATAATGGAAGGGAAAATTTTTCTCATTCTGGCTACTTACCTATGTTATCTTTCTCTGATTGTGAGCATTTTCAATATGGAAAGCAAACTAGGAATGTGCACAAGATGCACATTGACAGTTCAATTCAGCCTTTAGATCTAGTTCATATAGATATGTGTGGTCCTATGCCCACAAGGTCATTTGGTGGTTCTCTTTACTTTGTCACTTTCATAGATGATGCTACTAAAACACTCTAGGTATATCCTATCAAAGCAAAGGATGAGGTATTCCCTACTTTTAGAAAAATGGCTTGCTTCAATTGAGACTGAAAAAGGAACTAAGCTTAAGGCTTTACATTAAGATAATCCGGGTGCATATACCTCACATGAATTCATTCTTCTCTATCAATCTAAAGGATCTCATAGAGAGTTTACACCTCCTTATACCCCAATAAAAAATGGTGTACCTGAAAGGATGGGTAGAAGCAATATTATTTGCAGTTCATGTGATTAACCTTTCACCTAGTAGTGCCAAAGGTTTGAAAGTGGCAGGAAAAATATGGATAGGAAACCACCATATATGATCATTTCGAGTTTTGGGTTGTGAAGCATATGTTCATGTACCCAAGAACCTTAGAAAAAAGTGGGGCCATAAGTCAAAGAAATGCATTTTTCTTGGATATGGTTGAGAAGGCCAATTCGGATATCACTTACGAGATCCTGAAACACGATCAATGATCAAAAGTAGTGATGTCATTTTCAATGAGTCTAAGATGCATAAACAACCCATTAAGGAGGTTGAGTGAGAAAAGTGGTGTTTGAAGATATTAGTCCTCAAGTTATCATGCATAAAAAGGCTACATATAGGGATATTCAAGAGAATGTCTGATCATATTAGTCTACAAATGTTCCTACTCAGCAACCATTAAGACACTCTACATGTGTCTTACATCCACCTGATAGATATGTTCCAGATTAGGATTTTGTTATGCTAATAGATGCTAGTGAGCCTTCTTGCTATAAAGAGGCTATGCACATAGAGGGTCATGTCAAGTGGGAGTGTACCATGAAGAGTGATTTGGATTATATGCACAAGAATGGTAGTCGGGATTTAGAACCTTTGCCAAAGGGCAAAAAAACTTTACCATGTAAATGGGTATATAAACTAAAATTCACATTAGATAGTGCTTCTCCAAATTCACATTTAAGCAACAACATGGTTTTTATTTGGAGGAAATATTTTCTCCATTGGTCAAGATGAATACCCTTGAAATGTTGCTTGGATTCATCACAATGGAGGACTTAGAGCTAGTCCAAATGGATGTGAAAATTGCTTTCTTGCATGGAGATCTTACAGGTGAGATCTATATGGAACAACCAGAGGGTTATGTAGTTCTTGGTAAAGAAAGTCTAGTTTTTAATTTGAAGAAGAGCTTATATGGACTTAAACAATCCCCTAGAGAATGGTTCCAAAAGTTTGATGCTTTTATGTAATCTTAAGGCTATTCTCTAAGCAATGAGGATCATTGTCTCTACACAAAGATATGCTCAGATGGTAGCTTGATATGCTCGATACTTTATGTCGATGATATGTTGATTGCTAGGAAGTCCTCTTATGTCTTGTCAATTCTCAAAAACAAGTTGAGCTAGACATTTGATATGAAGGATTTGGGGGATGCCAAACATATTCTTGGCATGTGCATTACTCATGATAGGAGTAAAAGATGCTTATACTTGTCTCAAAATGAGTACATATCCAAAGTACTTCATAGGTTCCATATGTAGGGTGGAAATGCATTGAGTACACCTTTACCCACATATGTGAAATTGAGAAAGGATGATTGCCCTAAATCAGATGAGGAAAATGAATTCATGACCAAAATTCCTTATCACTCTATTTTTGGTAGTCTCATTGTATGCTATGGTAGCTACAAGGATAGACATTGCATTTGCAGTGGGAGTTGTGAGCAGATATATGTCGAATCGTGGCAAGAAGCATTGAGAAGCGGTCCGATGATTTTGAGATATCTGAGTGGCACTAAGGACAAGTGTCTATGCTTGGGTATAGGGAAAGCATCCATTATTGGTTACACATATTCTGATTATCTTGATTGGGTAGAAAATCATAAGTCTACATCATAATACATTTTTCATTTTTCTGGAGGTTCCATCTCTTGGAAATCTTGTCTTCAAGAATGTACAGTTGTTTCCATTACAAAACCAAAGAATGTTGTGGAAAGTGAGGCATGTAAGGAAGCATTGTGGCTTTCTCATTTTGCTTGTAAAATGGGTCTACCTCAGCATGTACCTCATTTACTAAGTGATAGTCAGAGTGCCATTGCATTGGCTAAGAACCCAGTCTATCATGCAAAGACCAAGCACATTGAGGTGAGGTATCACTTCATTAGAGATTGTTTAGCCAATGAGTGCATTATTCTCGATTAGTTTCATACTCGAGATAATGTTGGAGATGCTTTGACTAAAGCTCTACCATAGGATAGCTTTCGACATTGTTGTCACTTGATGGGGGTTACTTGATTCATGACCTTGTATACTATGTAACATGCCCATCAAGTGGGAGATATAGTTTGGATACTTACACTCAGGTATTCTTTATCATTCTTTATTTTTCTCCCATATTCACTTTGGCCATATTGGCCTTACATAGTTACTTGTATACTATGTAACATGCACATCAGATGAGAGCTAGAGTTTGTATACTTACACTCAAGTATTCTTTATCATTCTTTATTTTTCTCCCATATTCACTTTGGCCATATTGGCCTTTAGTGGGAGATTGTTATCGTTAGTGTCCATGTGAAAGTCCAAATGGCCGCCGGACACTTTTGTATATGTTCCTTTTATAAAAAGTATAGTGGTTTGGTCAACCATATACTATAAGTTAAACTACACTTGTGTGACCAAAGAAATTTGTGTTCGTGGTATGTGTATTGTGTGGTTTTTGTGTATTCTGCACCCTCATTGTGGAGTACTGTGTGTGGTGTCTAGAGCTCAATTTTACACCATGAGGATATCGTCGTGGAGCTCTCGAGAAGGACAGTCCACTGTGGTGCATCACCATCAAAATACTTCAATCCATAGATGGACCACTATGTTTGGTGTCACTGCCACCATATCCTTGAGTTTTGTGAGATTCCTATTTTTCATGTTGTCTAGAACTAAGCCCTCTTTCTCACTGGGGATGTGCATACCGTGCATGTCTAGGGCTTCTGATGTCATAGAAGAAGAAGAGAATGACGATGATCTAGTGTCCATCGTGATGGATAGTTGCTTCATCTCATAGGAGCACTATCTAGAAGATGTAGAACTAGTGACTCAAAAAGAAGAAGAACATCTCACAAGTATTAAAACTCTAAATTCAAAGGATGGGAGTGAAGGTAGTAAAAAGAAAAAGAAAAGAAAAGCAGTGAAACAAGAAGAGGAGGAATCATTGTTTGAAGTACTAGAAAACTTCAAGAAATATGTGTTGGAAAACAATGTCCCAATAGTCCACATAGCTGGCAGTATAGAGATAGTATAACTATTCAGTTTAGTCTTTGAACAAGTAAAGCCAGTAGGCGACGTGGCTAAGCCATGCGACTCCTAATGCGCCCACGCGAGTTCGATCTCCGCTGCCAGCATCGCGTAGAAGGAGAGAAGCTTTTGTTTTTTATAAAACAATGGACCAAAAGCAACGAACAACGAACACGTATGTTTTTCCAAAAAAAACGCAATGGATGGCGGAGAGATTTTCATATGCAATCGTAGAAGTTTATGCTTTATTATTGCTTTTCAAGGGAACAAGAATACTATATAAACAAGTTCTTGGCTCACTTGTATGTATCCTTCACCTATGATCAACACAAGCTTTTTAGAGATTGGACCTCAGTAGAGGTGGTGTTTCTTCTAGCACATGGGGCAGCCATGGTGCTAACTTGAAGCATGTTGAGGAGCAGCTATGGAGTTCTTCTTGGTGATTCTTCTTGGAGAAGATGAAGGGTGTGCTAACACTCTAGCTCATGGAGAGGAGGTTATCTCTTGTTCATGGCAAGAAGACTTGGTCATTAGCAGCTTGATGGTGAGGATCGCCCATC
Source organism: Ceratopteris richardii (assembly GCA_020310875.1). Taxonomy (NCBI): domain Eukaryota; kingdom Viridiplantae; phylum Streptophyta; class Polypodiopsida; order Polypodiales; family Pteridaceae; genus Ceratopteris; species Ceratopteris richardii. The sequence continues at coordinate 146,987,909 of CM035435.1, forward strand.
TACATGATGTATTTGAAGATCATCTTCTACAAGAAGATGTTAGGTTGAAGATTATCTTCTACAAGAAGATGTCTGGCTACTTCAAAGACATTGGATGGGACCATCTACATGATTTTGAAGATTATCTTCTACAGGAAGATATTAGGTTGAAGATTGTCTTCTACAAGAAGATGTCGGGCTACTTCAAAGACATTAGATGGTGATTAACATAAGATTCACATCTTATGTTAAGTATTCAGGTACATATTCTCTTTATGCACACAGGTACTACTTGAAGTTTATGGAGGCCTTGGCTTTCATATCAGGAGGAGTCCTATTTGGCATAGGTACAAGAGAAACAGTACGTATATGCTTTATGCATATTTTGATGAGGTATTTGAGAAGGTGTGTTCACATGAGTTTGAGGATTTCCTGCAGCAAACTTGTTAGCATTCTATGCTACTTTATAAGTATGTGATCTTTTCACACACGTATCTAACTTAGGGTCTTCCATAGCCTAAGTTTAGATGTAGGTTTGTTGACCATCAGTTTCACACTGATCCTTCCTCATTCAGTCACTCATATTCACTCTTCTATAACCTATAAGGTCACACATCTCATGTATATTCAGATTACTGCCCATACATCTGAATATGTTTGTTACATTGTACATTCACTCATTCATCTATTTCTCATCACATAGAATGGTTGAGAATTTTGCTCCCACATTGTACATTGAACATTGGTATATATGATACTATGAGTAAGCGATGGCTTACGTAACACCTTACACATGTCGTCTATTCTTTCTCTATCTTTGTCTCATCATTTGTATGATTAAGTTGTGATATGTTCATGTTTTGTCAATATGGAAGATTGCTGGAATTAATGTTGTACATGACTGGAACTATGGAACCATGGACCTGTGACATGAGCCTAAGGGCCTACCTCACTTCCAACAATATGAAGTGGAAGACCGAAGGATTTTGGTATGAATGCCTAAGAGAGAGGCCACCGTAGGAGAATCATATGATAATAAAGAAAAAACTAAAAAGATTGTTTTAACCATTGAAGGGAACGAAGAGCGATGCACAGACATAAGAGATGACCTAAGTGCAAAAGAAGAAGTAGAGCTTGTAGCTCTATTAAGAGAATATAGGGACGTGTTTGCTTGGCACTATAGAGACTTGAAGGGAGTAGATCCAAAAATTTGCTCTCATACTATCCCCATGACTGCTGATGCCAAACCCACCAAACAAAAGCCCTACACATATAATGACACTTATGCAGCCAAAATAAAAGAAGAAATTGATAGGCTGATTGAAGCTGGATTTATCTACGAAATTGAGCATACTGAATGGGTGTCCCCCATTGTAGTGGTGCCCAAGAAGAATGGAAAATTATGAGTGTGTATTAACCTTTAAAAAGTTAATGCTGCTACGATCAGAGATAGTTATCCACTTCCAATCACTGAACATTTATTGGAGCGTGTTACAGGTAAGGAAGTTTATAGCTTCCTTGATGGATTTTTAGGTTACAACCAAGTAGCCATTGCCCTAGAAGATGAACACAAGACAGCTTTTGTTACTGAATGGGGAATCTTTCCATTTCGTGTAATGCCATTTGGGCTCACCAATGCACCTGCAACATTCCAGAGGCTCATGTATCATATCTTCAAAGTGTTCTTGTGAAAGAGCTTAGAAGTATATGTGGATGATTTATGTGCTCATTCCCAAGAAAGAAAATACCACATCCCTGAGCTGAGACAGATCTTCAACAAGTGTAGAGAATATAGAGTGTGTCTGAACCCAAAAAAGTGTGTATTCATGGTACGACAAGGTAAGATCTTAGGTCATATTGTTTCTGAAAATGGAATATTTACAGATGGGGACAAAGTAAGAGACATAACAGAGTTACCAAGACCAAGGAATGTTAAAGAGGTACAAGCCTTTATGGGCCATTGTGAATATTACCGTAGGTTCATCCACATGTATGCAATCATAGCTAAACCCTCTTTATGGGTTGTTGATAAATTTTGAGTGGAATGATGAATGCGAGAATTCCTTCAGTGAGCTGAAGAGATGTTTGTGCTCAGCACCAATACTGACCACTCCTAATTGGAATAAACCATTCCATGTCCATGTGGATGCATCCAATCATGCTATAGGATGTGTGCTAGCACAACCCACAGGTGAAGGAAACCTAGATTTGTTGATAGCATATGCTAGTAGGAAATTGAATGCTGCTGAACAAAATTATATGGCAACGGAAAGAGAAGGCTTAGGCATGGTATATGCCGTGAAGAAGTTTAGACACTATCTATTGCCAACAAGTTCAAATTTTTCACTGATCATCAAGCTTCATTATACTTGGTCAATAAACCTTGCAATACAGACCGCTTAGTAAGATGGTTCCTCTTACTAATGGCATATGACTTTGAAGTTGTTGTCAGGAAAGGTAGGACCCACCTTAGGGCATACCATCTTTCTTGCATCACTTCAGGAGAGCCACCGCAGGGAGTGCTTGACGAACTACTTGACGCGTATGTGTTCAATTTAGAGATTGTTCCTAAATGGGCAAATAAGTTGGTACCAATCCTAACCTTCAGCCCTACAAACAAGAATGTGAAAACAAACAAAGAAGAAATTGTAAGATCACAAAAATATCAAATATTGGTAGGCAGCATGTACAAACAAGATACAAATGGTGTATTAGCTTGTTGTGCCGAGGATGATGAACATAGGAGTTGGTTGCAACAAGCCCATGAAGGATCACTAGGAAATCACTATTCTAAACAACGAACATTGCAAAATCTAAAATGTTTAGGAGTGTATTGTCCTAACATGGACAGAGAAATACAAGAATGGATCAAGAATTTTCCAGTGTCAAGAGAGACCCCCTGTGGAGCATGCCACCCTTTATCACATGTCATTAATTCCAGACTGGAGTGCTCCATTGGTGGACTTTATGAGATCGGGGACACTACCTAGTGAGGCTAGTCTAGCAAGAAGACGAAGCATGGAGCAAGAGGCTAAAGACTATGCCTTAGTAGGTGATAACTTATACTGAAGAGGCAAAGGTGGTTATTTAAGACTATGCGTTCATGAATCACATTATTTGAAAGTCTTAGAAATTGCACACAGCGGTGTTGCAGGTGGGCACTTTGGGCCTGACAGAGTAATCAAGATCATTTTATTTTCAGGACTTTGGTGGCCAACTCTTCATATGGATGCACATACCTATGTGAAGAAGTGTGACACATGCCAACGTGCACAATATCCTATCAGAAAAGATGAGATGCCTTTGAGGCCTATGATGGGAGGATGTGCATTCTCGAAGTGGGGTATCGACTTTGTAGGTCCCATTAACCCCCCAGCAAGAAACTCCCATGTGGAATACATTATTGTAGCCATTGATTACCTTACAAAGTGGGTGGAAGTAAAAGCCACAACCAAGAATGATGCTCAAACGACAGCTAAATTCTTATTCGAGAACGTGTTCACCAGATACGGCCTACCAATAGAGTTGGTCAGTGATAGGGGTACGCACTTCTTGAACGAGGTCATTGAAAATCTCCTTCAAGAATTCATGGTAATACATAAGAAGTCTGCCCCGTATCATCCCCAAGCTAATGGACAAGCCGAGAGCACAAATAAGATCCTATGTAACGTATTGATAAAACTGGTAAATAATAAACACTCTGATTGGGACAAACAACTTCATCATGTTGTTTGGGCATACCGAGTTGCCTACAAAACGATACTCAATGCCACACCATTTCAAATGGTCTTTGGACAGAATGCTGTGCTACCATTATATTTCCTAATCCCAACCTTGAAAGTAGCACAAGAATACGAGTGGAATGGACATGAATTGTCCTCTAGGATCTTTGATCTAGAATGCTTAGGTGAGACGAGGCTACGAGCGGTAGCAGGCACTTATGCTGCAAAGAAAAGGCAAAAGGCATACTTTGATGCCCATATAAAGGATAAAGGATTGAAAGAGGGAGATCTGGTGCTGGTTTATATGCTAAAGCAACATGCCTACAAATTGGAGAAATGAGGATATGGACCCATGATCATTAATAGAGTCTCCACTAGTGGAGCAGTTCAATTGGCCACTTTAGAAGGAGATATCTTGCGGAACTATATAAGTGGTTGTCGAGTCAAGTTATATCAAGAACCTCTTACAGAGGATATGCTCATGAGACTCAACATTGCTAAGAAGCAAAAAAAAGAGGAGTTAAGGGTTAGAGAAGAAGCATAAGCAGAGGCTAGAGAGCGTATCAGAAGAAATAAGTTAAGGCGATTAGGCCTAGATGTCAACCGGAAAGCCCTAGAATATCACATGGACATGTGCCAAAAATCGGGCACAATTACTTCTCGAATCATCGACCGGCGCCCCTTTGTGACCATAGAGGTAGGACAAGGGAAGAGTGTAAGGACTGTAAGAGCATTGGTTGACTCAGGTGCAACAACTAGTGCAGTTAGACTTTCATACTGTCAAGACCTGCAATTGGACATCAAGCCCATAGAAGCATATCTCATAGGATTGGGAGGTGTGGAAACCCCTTGTTTGGGCGAGGTGGAACTCCCCATCTCCCTTCAAGATGTTCCAATGAAAGTTAAAATGCTAGTGTGTCACAATGAGGACCTCATAGAGCCACTTGTCTTGGGTCAAGATTGGATTTATGACCATGCAGTCAACTTGAACTTAAGAAGTCAACTTCTTCAAGTTTGGGTACATGAACAATGCATTACATTAGAATTAGAGAATTGCATGCTCATAGATCATGGCACCACACACTCTCTTAGTTCCTCTAAGAATAATCTTCACGAACAAGATGTTGTATGTGTCAAAATCTCTGTATTCCAGACAAACTCAATCAAGGAAGAACCGGCTCAAGGACAAGCGGACTCCTCCTCTTGTATAAAGACTAATGCCATCACAACCAATCAACCAAAAAAGCAAATGAAACAGTCCATGACAATCGCTATATCACATAGACAAAGAGAAGTCAAGAAGAAAGTAACTCTGGGCATGAATCCGATCTGGGTACAAAAACGAGAGCAACCACCAGCTGCGGCAACACAATTCCCACCCAGGCAAGCCAACCATACAAAAACAAGAACTAAGCAACCAGGACTAGTTCGCCCAGAACACCTCTGAAAAATTTGGGTGCCTAAGAAATTAGCTGCAGGTCAACAAGGGCGATTACATATGTGGGTACCTAAGAAGCTCTTACATACACCACAACCTATGCTCCCCACCATGCAAAAGGTCTCAACAAAGAAGCAAAGGAGAGAAAAGAGTAAGAACAGAGCACAAAGACCCAAAGAAGATAACCTCAACCCTTGGGCAAAAGTAAGAAGACAATCATCAAGGATATGGGTTTGGAAGCCTAAGGCACCAATAGCATCCACAACAACAAAGAACGAACCATTCTGGATACAAAATTTAAGCAATCAACCAAAGATGAAGAAGTCAACAAGGACTTGTACACAACCCACCACTGTTCTGAAATGGGTCCCTAAAATCAGTTGTCCTTTTGACATCCAATGGATACCTCCAACAAAGGTTGCATCAACATCTACAAGAATATTGAAAACCTCGATGTGCAACAACCATGTGCCTTTGGCATAACCTTGTCTTTTGCACCATTCAGGTCATGCACTTCCAAAGTATGCGTCAACATAGGGCCACATCACACGGCCGTGCATAGACACCATTGAGAAATCCCAGGCACATGAGACACATATGACATATGTACAATATTTTGTTGGTACTAACCTCCTTCTTCTTGTTTTGCAATATTGTAAAAATAAAAAAAAAAAAAAATTTAAAGAAAAAAAAAGAGAAGAGGACTATGTGCTTGAAGATGCTCATTAGCGAACTATCAGCAAGGACATCCATCAACAAAAAGACAAGCCGATGGTCAAACACCATGATGGAACTACAACACGAAGAGATGAAGATCAACGAACCTTTCACCATGGTAAGACGTGTATGCTTCAACAACACTATAACCATGATAGATTAAGAAACCTATTCGTCAGCATACCCTTGAGCACTTAGCTCAAGACCCAATCTCTTGCACCATACTTCTTACCATGCATTTTCCAAGTACGCATACGTAGGGCCACATTACAAGGCCATACACAAGGCACATATTTTGTTCAACCCATGCACTAATGCACTTAGCCATCATACACGATGGGTTAAAAGTACTTGGCATGAAAACTATGAAAGCCATCTTTGGAAGAATCAGATGACATCAAGGTGACCACAACAAGAGCAAGGAAGCCATCCACCATCGAGAGTTGCTCATAATCAACATTGACCACCTCCTTTGAGCAGCTAGCAGTTTTGGAAAGCTCACAAATGCACCATCAAGATGGAATACAAGGAAGAAGTACATACAAAGGAACTACAACTTGCAAGAGCTAGCAGTGGCAAAGTGAAGAACCAGACAAACGACCAAGCTACATTGGAAAGATGAACCGCTCCTGTTGATACATGAAGGACACTACCTCTCAACGTACTACATGGGATAACCCCTACAACAAGGGTCTGTCAGGGGCGACAGACTCAAGAGGGGGGGGAGTGTTGAAGCCCAAGGTCAAGGACAAAGCATGGAAGCACATCAAGGAAGTGGACACACAAGAAGAAGGAGCATATAGGGAGCTCCAAGAAGCACATGTCAAATTTTTAGAAGAAATCCCCATAAAAATAGTGATTTTTATCACTAAAAACCATTGTAAATACCATTTTCCATTTTTGCAACTCCATTTTGTTCAAGCCGAGGGGTCCTTGAGCTTGAGGAGCATTAGATCCATCATCCTGCCAATTTTCATAATTTTTAGACTCCGTTTGAGCCCCCAAATAAGCCCTCGAACCTATTTTTTAACTAGGCCGAACACTAGGTCTGGACAAGGCCAAAACTCAAAAAACTATAAAAAGGGCTGGAGAGATCATTTTTGGGGTTGACTTGTTGTAGTTTTCAGCTTTTTAAGAGATTTCTTTTGTAATCGAAGCTTTCCATTGTTCCACTCTTTGTTCTTACTTTGTGCGCATGTGTGTGTATGTGTGTGCATGCTTGTGTGCTTTCACTCACGCACTTGTGCCATCACTTGCTCACCGTCTTCATACTGGTCCTCACGTCTCCACGGATTGACATTTATGAGGTGTATCTCTTCACGTTGGTACTTGCCATTGTGCTAGAGTGACACCTACATATTGGGCTCAGTTTGAAACTCTTTTTCTAAAAGAGTTTCTTCCTGAGAATGAGGAAGAGAGGAATTGCGATGAGTGGGATAAGATCAGCCAAAGAGGTAGGCCTTTGACAGTCTACATATCCCACTATAGGGAGATCATTTTGAAACTTAAGGGCTTAGATGACTTCCAAAAAACAAGAGGGTTTGTAAGAGGCTTAGATAAAGCCATCAACCGAGAGGTAAGAAGGAATGCACCAAAAACATTTGAGGAGGCGAGCAAGTGTGCCTAAATCTATGAGGACCATAACCGTCCTCAATACACTCGTATGGAGATAGATCAGCCCCTCCAACCTCCTAGCATGACTAAATCAAGAAGAAATCTCCATTGGGGAAAAACAAAACTTTCATTAAAAAACAAAGATCACAAGGGCCTAGACTACCTATAGGGCAGTTTTAGAGAGCCAAAAGAGAGAACCTGTGCTTTAGGTGTTTGTCTCCTAGCCATTCATAGTGGAACTGTCCACTCAAGAAGGGGGAAAAAAGAAGAAAGGATCAAAGAGTAGTACGGCCCCTAAAAAGGGCAAAAAGGTGATCCACCTAGTGCAGACACTTCCTATTCATGATAGCTCTAGCTACAAGGGAGCAGAGGTGATGCACGAGGATAAAGATCACACCTATTGTTTGACTCTATCATTGTGGCCACCACAGTTTGGAGCACATGACTTGGTTAAACTCCCTGGTAGTGTGTACGAGACCAAGGTGCAAGTCATGATAGATGACCCTACAACTCATAACTTCATAAACTATGCTCTGGTTAAAAAGCTAAAGATTCCCCAGTAGCCTACTACAAATAAATACATAGTATCTATGATGCAAGGGGATGACAAGAGGATATGGGATACTATGGTATCCAATTTGGAAGTCAAGATGCAGGACTATACAGACCATATGGACTTCCAAATTATGAATATGGAAAGGATAGATCTTGTATTAGGAAGAGAGTGGCTATGGGGGTTGGGAGACACACTTAAATGCACAAAACACTTGAGTTTGAAAGAAATGGAAGTAAATTTTGTATATTGGGAGAGAGATGTACCTAATGCACCTCTCATTTCATCTTTAGAGTTGTATAGTCTTTGTCATTTTGAGCATGTATAGGAGATTTTTTATTGTATAGCCATGACTTTGAGCATTGTACATACATTTCATCTGATGTATATTTTCATGCTAGGGGAATTGAATTCATGACCTATTGGTTAGGGGTATGATGGGCTAACCACTTGCCCCAAAAGCCATGGTTGATGATAAATTCCTAATCCTCCCTCTTAGGGTGTGGTTCAACCATCTCCTACCCGTCATTTCTTGAGTCTGACACTCTCTTCCCCCTCTAGAGATCATTATCCTCAATGATCAATCCTTGATATTCCCTTGAATTGATGTCCTCACCCTTACATAGTCTCTTGAACCTTCTTGTTCTCAACCTTGGTCTCTTCAACCCTTGCTCTCAACCTTGGTCTCTTGAACCTTGCCTTTCTGCTTCTTGGCCACTTGCCTACAGACTTGCCTTATTCACAACCTTAGTATCTATTGATATATTTAGGTAATGATATGTGTGAACACACTAGGACCGTTGGGGCACTTTTTTCCCTCTTTAGGAGGTTTTCCCCCCCGGCTTGTATATATGCATATAGCCCTAATGGGTTACTTATCTTTGTACATTCTAGTGGTAATGCATTCAATAATGTGTGTTATGCTCCAAGCTTCGTCTTCTTCCTTGTGCTGTTCGTGTGCTTCTGTAGACATCTAACTCCAACAATTGGTATCAGAGCAGGTCGCTACTTCATCTCGATGCCGACACTCCTCCAATTGTAGTCTTAGAATCGCACAAAATTTGGTGTGCATACTCAATGTGATTAGGAGATCAAAACTGCTTTGCTCTGTGGTATCAAAATCTTGATCTGAGCTCCTTTCGACCTCCGAACGGAATATCGTAGTGCTTGTGTAGGCTATTTTATCTTTTTGTGCCAAATATATATATATATATATATATATATATATATATATATATATATATATATATATATATATATATATATATATATATATATATATATATATATATATATATATATATATATATATATATATATATATATATAGGTTTAGCAAAACGCGTCAGGGTAGTTCTGTTCAACTTTTTCAAATATAGTCATTTTTCTGCATCAAGGTATTTTAGTCAGTGGCCATGGCTAAAAGTAGTGATGTATTTTGTATGTTGGCTGTTGAGGATAAGTTGGATGGTACGAATTACCCATTGAGGGATTATATGATGCATCATGTATTGGTCGCAAAAGGAATGTGGAATATTGTGCATGGTGTTGAAAAATGTCCTATTACACCTGCAAATATAGGTAGTGAAGCTGATGCAGATGGCATCAAAGATGGTGATATTTTGTAGATTCCTGTTCGTGTTATGGTTCCTATTGCACCTACTATAGAGCAGATTTGTTGGGATGATAGAGATGCTCACACACATGCATCCATAGCCTTTTCTATCAAATTGTGCCATTATTCCTCACATTCTCTCTTTGGGGAACAACTAAGTATGCTTGGGATACACTTACCACATTGTACTAGGCTAGGAATGAGGATTATGTTGCTTACCTCCGAAAATAGTTGAAGAGTGAGCACATGAATGGAGGTGATTCTATGGACAATTTTCTGACAAAGATAAAGGATTTGAAGGAGCAATTGATTTCTGCTGATGAAGTCCTTCCTGAGAGTTCACTTGTGTAGACTGTTCTAAATGGTCTTCCCGACTCATATTAGAGTTTTTCTTCTACTCTTCACTTGATGATGAAAGGAAATCCAAATGCCTTAACATTTGAAGAGTTAGTTTCTATTCTATTGCAAGAAGATCAGTCTAGGTAGAACATGTCTATTATGCATGTTGCAGATCAAGCTTTCTTGGCAAAGGTAAATGGAGCTCATCTACTAGTAAGCAAAAATTTGCAAATGCTACACATTTGAAGAAGGAAGAAAAAGATGAGAAGAAATTAAAAAAAATAGAAATTGTTTGCAAATACTATAAAGCAAATGATCATGTCATTAAGAGTTGTCCAAAACCTGCTGCTAAAGAGGCAAAGAAGAAAGAGGTCGGAATGGTTGTTGCAGAGGCCTCTACACCGAAAACAGAGGTTGCTAATCTTGTGTAGAATGAAGAATGAGCATTTACTACTGTTTGCCATTTTGACCCATCTTCGCATGAGCAGTGTATGTCTACCGTAGACTTAGATGTTTGGTATTTTGATAGTGGGGCAACCAAACATATTACCTCACTGTGTGATTCCTTCACTTCTCTCGAGCCTGCACCTATAGGGAATACTATCACATGCGCCAACAAATCCTCTTATCCTATCACGGGAGTTGGTAAGATCATTCTGACTACTGCTGATGGTAGTTCTTTCACTTTTTTAGATGCTTTATTTGTGCCAAGGATCAAGAAGAATCTGTTGTCAGTTTCAACTTTAACCAGGATTGGCTTGGTTGTGAAATTTGTTGATGACAGGTGTACAGTTCATGATCTTTCAAATGGCAATGTGATTATTGCTTGTGGCATTTTATGTCATGGGCTATATAAGCTCATAGACTATGAAAAACCTATGAATCATTCAACATGTGCAGTACATGATTCTCAGGCTATGTCATATGCAAAGCTTTGGCATGCATGCTTTGGTCATCTGAATTTTGCTAGTTTGCTATGCTTGCAAAAAGCTAAAATGGTGTCCTCTTTGCCCCAAGCTTGAGGAATGTGGTAAACATGTCTGTGAAGGCTATATTTTGGGCAAAATGCAGCATTCCTCCTTTCCAAAAGACTGTTCAGTTTGAGCTAGTCAGAAATTGCAGCTTGTTCACAGTGATGTCTGTGGTCCTATGCAAACAACCTCTTTTAGAAACTATCTTTACTTTGTGACTTTCATTGATGATTTTTCCAAGCATGCATGGGTATATCCATTGAAGGCAAAGTTCGAAGTGTTTATGTGCTTCAAACAGTTTTTGGTTTTGGTTGAGAATATGTCAGCATGTAAAATGGGCACCCTCCATTCTGATCAAGGGGGGAATATATGTCTTCTGACTTTAATGCATTTCTGGCTGAACATGGGATAAAACATCAGTGTACAGTGCCATATACACCTCAACAGAATGGAGTTGCTCAGCAGAAGAACATGTCACTTATGGAGATGGCGAGGTGTATGGTTAAGAGTTAGGCTTTACCACATAATTTCTTTCTTGAGGCTGTCATGTGTGCAGCATATGTACTTAACAGGTGTCCCACTAAAGCACTACAATCTATCACTCCATATGGGGTTTGGCATGGTTGTGGACCATCTATTTCTCATCTGCGTGTTTTTGGTTGTCTAGCATATGCATTAGTGTTTGAACAACATCACAAAAAATTGGATGATAAAGTAGTGAAATGTATTTTTGTTGGGTACAATTCTGAATGCAAAGGCTATCGTCTGTATCATCCATAGACTAAACACATTTTGGTTAGCCGTGATGTTGTTTTTGTCGAAGATGCTATTCAGCCCTCACTTTCATGTATTAAGGACACATCTGTTAGCTCTAAACACATGTATGATATGTTGTCACCTCTTTTTACAAGTGGATAGTCTAGTGCTAGTCCTAATGAGGCAACGTCTTAGTCTTTGCAGGTTTCATTTGGTGATGCAGATCATTCCATTTTTGATGCAAATTTACATGATGCACTTGTTGATGAGAAAGCTCATATTGAGGAGGCAAAAACTTTGCCAAAATGGTTGGTGCAGATTTTGCGTGATAGCAAATTAGATGCACCTCTGTCATATTGTACTTGATTAGGCTTTCATAGTGCCTCTTTGCACTAGATTCCTAGCTATGGCTGCCTCTAGTCTCTGTGATGAGAATGAGACTATTTCATTTGATGAAACACAAAATTCTGAAATTTGGATGGCTGTTATGCAATCTTAATATGATGCTATAATGAAGAATGGTACTTGGTCTTTATGTGACTTACCTCTTCGCAAGAAGGCCATTGGCACTAAGTGGGTATACAAGTTGAAGCATAAGCTTGATGGAACAGTTGACATGTATTAGGGTAGGCTTATTGCAAAGGGTTATGCACAGGAAAGAGGCATCAATTTTGATGAGACCTTTGCACCTACATGCTGAATGACTATTGTTTGTAGCATCTATGCACTTGCACCTCATCATGGTTGGAATGTATATCAATTGGACATCAAAAAAACATTTCTAAATGATGACTTGCATGAAGAAGTGTATGTTTTTCAGCCCCATGGATTTGCACCAAAAGGGCATGAAAACTAGGTGTGCAGGTTAAAGAAGGCATTATATGTTTTAAAGCAAGCACCATGTGCTTGGTATGAAAAGATACATGCCTATCTGATTGCACATGGTTTTGAGAACAATCCAACTGAAAGTACCTTATATGTTAAGCATGCTAATGATGTACTTATGATCATTGTTGTGTATGTTGATGACATGCTGCTCACTGGTCCCCATGACAAGCATATTGCTAATTTTAAGGCTGATTTGCATGCCTCAGTTGAGATGTCTAATTTGGGCATTTACTTTGTGCAAGTTGATGGTGGAATGACTTTGTTTCAAATGAAATATATTGACACATTATTGCAGCATTTTGGCCTTGAAGACTGTAAACCTATTGCCACTCCTATGGAGATAGGTTTACTATTGAATCTTCATGATGCTAGAGATGCATTTGATGTTGTTCTCTATCAGTAGGTTGTTGGATGCTTGATTTACTTATGCATTAATTGGCCAAATATTCAGTTTGCTATCTCATAAATAAGCAGGTTTATGCATTTCCCAGGTGTCAAGAATTGATAGGTGGTTAAGCGTATCTTTCGCTACTTGAGTGGTACCTGACTACTTGGATTTTTTGATCCCAAGGGGGGATCACTACTACCAAATTTACATGCTTTTTCTGACTTTGATTGGCCTGGTTGCTATGCCACTCGTATGTCCACTAGTGGTTTTTGCTTCATGCTTGGTAGCTCATGTATATTTTGGTTGAGCAAGAAGCAGCCTACTGTGGCCACTTCCAATTGTGAGGCTGAGTATAGGGAAGCTTTCATAATGACTATTGAGTGTGTGTGGCTTAGACTCCTTATGGATGATTTGGGTGTTGTTGGAGATAGATGTCTGTAGAAGTACACAAACAACACAAGGAAGGAGAAGAAGCTTGGAGCACAACACACAATACTGAATGTATTACTAGAGAATGTACAAAGATAAGTGGCCCGTTAGGGCAATAGGCATATATAAAAGCCGGGGGAAAAAATCCTCCTAAAGAGGGAAAAAAGTACCCCGATGGTCCTAGAATGTTCACACAGATCACTACCAAAATATATCAACAAATCCCCCCTAGGAGTGATGCGGTGAACAAGGGGCTGGCACTCATGTATAAGGAAGTGCCAAGCTATGTGGAAATCACTCCACAAAAGGAAGTAAGCCCAAAGCTTTGCGAAAAGCTTCAAACTTCTCCCTAGGCAGAGCCTTCGTGAAAAGGTCTGCAATGTTCTCCTGCGTGGGCACATATGCCAAGCTGATCTCCCTAGCAGAGAAACTCTTCCTGACATAATGATAATGCACCTCAATGTGCTTAGTGCGAGCATGGAACACATGGTTCCTCGCAACTTCCAATGTGCTCTGACTGTCAGTGAAGATGATGGTGGCAGAAGACTGACCAACACCCAAATCAGCCATAAGGCATATGAGCCACACACACTCAACAGTGGTTGTGAAAGGGTTGTGAAAGCTGCCCTATACTCAGCCTCACAATTGGAAGTGGCCACAGTAGGATGCTTCTTGCTCAACCAAGATATACATGAGCTACCAAGCATGAAGCAAAAGCCACTAGTGGACACATGAGTGTCATAGCAACCAACCCAATCAAAGTCAGAAAAAGCATGCAAATCTGACGGTAGTGATCCCCCCTTGGGATAAAACAACCCAAGTAGCTGAGTACCACTCAAGTAGTGAAAGATGCACTTAACCATCTGCCAATGCTTGACTCCTAGACAATGCATAAACGTGCTCATCTGTGACACAACAAACTGAATATCTGGCCGAGTAATGCATAAGTAAATCAGGCATCCAGCAACGTGCTGATAGAGAACAACATCAAATGCATCTCCAACATCATGAAGACTCAGTCATAAACCTGTCTCCATAGGAGTGGCAATAGGTTTACAGTCTTCAAGGCCAAAACGCTTCAATAATGTGTCAATATATTTCGTTTGACACAAAGCCATTCCACCATCAACGTGCATAAACTGAGCGCCCAAATAATGATGCAAATGCCCCAAATCAGACATCTCAAATGAGGCATGCAAATCAGCCTTAAAATCACCAATATGCCTCTCATGAGGACCAGTGAGCAGCATGCCATCAACATAAACCACAATGATCAGAAGTACATCATTAGCACGTTTAACATATAAGGTTCTTTCAGTTGGACTGTTCTCAAAACCATGTGCAATCAGACAGGCATGTATCTTCTCATACCAAGCACGTGGTGCTTGCTTTAAATCATATAATGCCTTCTTTAACTTGCACACCTAGTTTTCATACCCTTTTTGCACAAAGCCACGGGGCTGAAAAACATACACTTCTTCATGCAAGTCACCATTCAAAAATGTTGTTTTAATGTCCAATTGGTGTACATTCCAACCATGATGAGTTGAAAGTGCACAGATGCTATGAACAGTAGTCATTCGGCAAGTAGGAGCAAAGGTTTCATCAAAATCAATGCCTCTTTCCTGTGCATAACCCTTTGCAACAAGCCTAGCCTTATACCTGTCAACTGTACCATCAGGTTTACACTTCAGCTTATATACCCACTTAGTGCCAATGTCCTTCTTGCTAAGAGGCAAGTCACATAAAGAACAAGTAGTATTCCTCATTATTGCATCATATTCAGATTGCATAGTAGCCATCTAATTTTTTTGAATTTTGTGCTTCATCAAACGAAACAGGCTCAGTCTCATCATAGAGACTAGATGCAGCCATAGCATAGCAATCTGATGCAAAAGAGGCATTATGAGAGCCTGATCGAGTACAATATGACAGAGGTGCATCTAATTTGCTATCACGCAAGGTCTTCACAACCATTTTGGCATAGTTCTTGCCTGCTCAATGTCAGCTCTCTCATCAATAAGTGCATCCTGTAAATCTGCATCAGAAATGGAATGATTTGCATCATCACATGAAACCTACAAAGGCTAAGAAGTTGCCTCATTAGGACCAGCACTAGACTCTCCACCTGTAAAAAGAGGCACCAAAGTATCATACATGACTTTGGAGCTAACAGATGTCTCCTTAGTACGTGAAAGAAATGGCGGAATAGCATCTTTTACAAAAACAACATGACGGCTAACTAGAATACGTTTAGTATGTGGATGATACAGACGATAGCCTTTACTTTCACAACTATTCCCAACAAAAATACATTTTATTGCTTTATCATCCGATTTTCTGTGATGTTGTTCAGGCAATAATGCATATGCCAAACAACAAAAAACACGCAGATGAGCAACAAATGGCTTGCGATCATGCCAAGCCTCATATGGAGTGATAGACTCCAACACTTTAGTGGGACACCCGTTAAGTACATATGCTACACACATGATAGCCTCAAGCCAGAAACTGTGTGCTAAAGCTTGACTCTTGACCATACACCTCACCATCTCCATGAGTGACCTGTTCTTTCGTTCAGCAACGCCATTCTGTTGAGGTGTATACGTCACTGTACACTAGTGTTTTATCCCATGTTCACCCAGAAATGCATTAAAATCAGAAGACATATATTCCCCCCCTCGATCTGAACGGAGGGTGCCCATTTTACATGCTGACAGATTTTCAGCCAAAACCAAAAACTGTTTGAAGCAGATGAACATTTTGGACTTTGCCTTCAATGGATATATCCATGCATGGCTGGAAAAATCATCAATGAAAGTCACGAAGTAAAGATAATTTCCAAAAGAAGGTGTCTGCATAGGACCATAGACATCACTATGTACAAGCTGCAATTTCTCAGTAGCCCAAACTGATCATGTACTGCATATGCGGAACCATTCAGAGATCTTTCATAGTCTATGAGCTTATGCAGCCCACGACATAAAATGCTAGAAGCAATAATCACATCGCCATTTGATAGATCATGAACTCTACACCTATAATCAACAAATTTCACAACCACGCCAATCTTGGCTAATGTAGAAACTGATAATAGGTTCTTCTTGATCCCTGGCAGAAATAAAGCATCTGACAAAGTGAAAGAACTACCATCAGCAGTAGTCAAAATGATCTTACCAACTCCCATAATAGGATAAGAGGAGTTGTTGGCGCATGTAATAGTTTTCCCTGTAGGGGCAAGCTCGAGTGAAGAGAAGAAACTGCACTGTGAGGTAATATGTTTGGTCGCCCCACTGTCAAAATACCAAACATCTGAGTCTACTGCAGACATGCACTGCTCATGAGAAGATGGGTCAAAACTGCAGACGGTAGTAAATGCCCATTCTTCTTCCTGCACAAGATTAGCAGACTCTATTTTTGGTGTAGAGGCCTTTGCAACAACCATTCCAGCCTCTTTCTTTTTCGCCTCTTTAGCAGCCAGTTTTGGACAGTTATTTATGATATGATCATTCCCTTTACAGTACTTGCAAAACAATTTCTGCTTTTTTTATTTCTTCTCATCTTTATCTTCCTTCTTCGAATGTGCAACATTTGCAAATTTCTGCTTATTAATTGAAGAGCTCCATTTTCCTCTACCCTTATGACTAGCCAAGAAAGCTCGATCTGCAACGCACATAATGGACTTGTTCTGCCTGGATTGATCAATTTGCAACAGAACAGAGACTAACGTACTCCTTAAATGACAAGGCATTTGGATTGTCTTTCATCATTAACTGAAGAGTAGAAGCAAAAATCTGATATGAATCAGGAAGACCATTCAGAACGGTCTGCACAAGTGAGCTATCTAGTATAACCTCATCAGCAAAAATCAACTGTTCCTTCAAGTCTTTGATCTTTGTTAGAAAACTGTCCATAGAATCACCTTCATTCATGTGCTCACTCTCCAACTGTTTTCAGAGGTAAGCAACACGAGCCTCATTCCTAGCTTGGTACAATGTGGTAAGTGTATCCCAAGCATCCTTAGTTGTTTTGCAAGAGCGAATGTGAGGAATAATGGCACGTTTGATAGACAAAGCTATCAATGCATGTGTTTGGGCATCTCTGCCATCCCAACGAATTTGCTCTACAATAGGTGCAGCAAAAACTGTAGCATGAACATGAATATGCAGAATATCATAATCTTCGACACCTTCTGCCTCAACTTCTGTACCTGTAGTTGTAACAGTTGCAGGTGTGATAGGATGTTTTTCAACACCCATAACAGGTAGCTGGTACCATCCAACTTATCCTCAACAGCCAACATACGGAATACATCACTCCTTTCAGCCATGGCCAGTGACTAAAATACCTTGATACAAAAAATTATCTGTATCTCAAAAAGTTGAACAAAATTTCCTAGATGAATTTTGCTAGACTTGTAGCAGACTTTGAGACGCTTATACTGGCAAACAAAAGCTGGTATATATTTTTGGCACAAAAAGACAAAATAGCCTACACAAGCGCTGTGATAATGCATTTGGAGGCTGAAACGAGCTCAGGTCGCGATTTCGGCACCACAAAGCGAAGTTGTTTTGATTTCTAGAACACGCTGAGTATGCACACCAAAATTCATGCGATTCTGAGAGTGCAACCCGAGGAGTGTCGACGACACCCTAGATGAAGCGACGACGTGCTCTGATACCAATTGTTGGAGATAGATGTTTAAGTACGTGAACAACACAAGGAAGGAGAAGAAACTTGGAGCACAACACACAATACTGAATGTATTACTAGAGAATGTACAAAGATAAGTAACCCATTAGGGCAATAGATGTATATCCAAGCCGGGGGAAAAAAACCTCCTAAAGAGGGAAAAAAGTGCTCGGCGGTCCTAGAGTGTTCACACACATCACTACCAAAATATATCAATAGGTGTTGGCCAGTCTTTTGCCACCACCATCTTCATTGACAGTCAGAGCATATTGGCAGTTGCGAGGAACCCTATGTTCCATGCTTGCACTAAGCACATTGAGGTGCATTATCATTATGTCAGGGAGAGGTTCTCTGCGAAAGAGATGAGCTTGGCATATGTGCCCACATAGGAGAACATTACAGACCTTTTCACGAAGGCTCTGCCTAGGGAGAAATTTGAAGCTTTCTGCAAAGTTTTGCTAGCTCCTTGTTCATTGCACCACTCCCACAGTGGATTTGTTGATATATTTAGGTAGTGATGTGTGTGAACACACTAGGACTTTCGGGGCACTTTTTTCCCTCTTTAGGAGGTTTTTTCCCCGGCTTGTATATATACATATAGCCCTAATGGGTTACTTATCTTTGCACATGAGTGGTAATACATTCAGTATTGTGTGTTGTGCTCCAAGCTTCTTCTTCTTACTTGTGTTGTTCATGTGCTTTCGTAGACATCTAACTCCAATAGTATTATTGAACCTAGTTCTCACCCATGCTATGTATCTTCGATCCTAGATCTAGTGATTTTATTGGAAAGCTCATTTTGAGACCTTTCCAATATCTTACATGTCTAAATCCGGCATAAGGATTGGGAGATACACTCTATTCTTTGTTGGGCTCATCTTTGAAAGCAACATGTGTGCCTTTCATCCACCTTGCCCAAGCCTACTTCCTAAGCTCTGATACCAATTGTGGGAATTGAACTCATGACCTATTGGTTAGGAGTATGATGGGCTAACCTGAAAGAAACTTGGAGAAGCTTGTCGAAGGTAGAAAAGTGCGTTTCGAAGCGATGAAGTTTGGTCAAGCCAACCGGCACAAGACCAGCCCTTGAGCTTTTGGAGACTCAAATAGACCTTATAGGCATGCTATAAGTGCAAAGAAACACACTATGTACCTTGGAGCATCAAGGAGAATGAGTCGATACAAAACAGATAGGTTCGCGGGTCGACTAGCTCAAAAAACTTACTATCTATGGAAGAGACAATGAACTTCAAATGCCCATAGCGACCAGCGTGATTACAATTAGAAAAAATCCTTTTATGGGAGTGATACACATAGGGTTGAGTGTATGGAATGCACAAAGGTATAAGGAATAAGCAAAATATGCTATAGGAATGAATGCGACATTCACTGGTGGTACTTCCTATTTTTCAGGAATACGTAGAGATTGACCCCGAGGCAGAAAAACTGAGATTTCTCTAAATCTGCTGAACCAAATTCTTTGAAAATTTACAGGCATAAACTAGACACTACTACCTTTCCAATGAGTCCTCTTGCACTCAATTTAGAGCTCTGAGGAGAGAGGAGAAGCCTCTGCAAGATTACTGTTGGCAAAGAAGATGATGCAGAAAATTGAAGGAGCAAGACAATGATGGTCACAAGTGTATGTATATTGCTTCCATGTATTTTACAAGTGATTTCAACTCCTTATATAGCCTCTAGGAGTGTTCCACGACTTTTACAATTTGAATTTGAATTCAAATGAAGGTGGGAATGGTTGTTGGAGGGAATCAATTCACTTTCCTACAATCTAGGAAAAGTGAAGATCTTGATTGATCTACTTTTAGGTGACTTGATTTGCTTGATTGAATGCAACTTCAACCACCAAAATTTCGTGGGATTTTGGCTCTATATTTCTACCTTTACATGTGTCAAGCTCAAGGCTTTTACAATGGTAAATGAGCCATCAAAATATTCTCAAAAAAATACAATAAATGAGCATATGAAAAAGAACTCTCCAATGGATATTCTTTCGACGCGATAGCCTTTGATGTAGATCAAATCCACCTCAAGCATAGTGTAAGCTTGATGTTCCAATAGCTCCCCCTCAAGCTAAAGTATGCTTGAGTCTTCATTCTTTGATAGGTTGATACCTGCCATAGCTTTGAATCTACAAAGCTTTATTCCATCAAGTGCCTTCGTCATCATATTTGCTACTTGCTTTTCAATCGGAACAAAAGAAATGTCAATCTCCTTTGCCATGAGCTTCTCCCTGATGAAGTGATAATGGACTTCTATGTGCTTGGTTCTCACATGGAAAATAGGATTTGCCGCTAGATGCATGGAACTTACATTATCTCCAAATATGTGAGGTTTGGAACTCACAAGTCCCAAATCTGTATACAATGCTTTTAACCATATGCCTCTTGAGTTGCTATGGTCAAGCCTCTGTACTCTGCCTCAGTTGAGGATAAAGCAACTGTTGGTTGCTTCTTGGAACTCCATGACACTAGCTTCGAACCTGCAAATGCTAAGTAACCAGATGTACTTTTTCTATCATCCTTAGCTCCTGCCCAATCTGCATCTGAGTAGATTTTGATATCCAAATCTGAAGAGTAAGGATAGAATATACCTTCGTTGATTGTACCTTTGAGATACTTAACTACTCTCTTAGCCGCATCCATGTGTGGTCTTCTTGGTGAGTGCATGAACTGGCTAAGCACTCCCACACTATATGAGATGTCTGCCCTTGTATGAGTAGCATATATCAAGCTACCTACCAAGCTTTGATACTCTTTTATGTCTTCAATTTTCTCACCTTCATAAACACTAAGTTTATGATTCATCTCCAAAGGTGTACCTGCAGGTTTAGTGTTCTCCATTTTGAACTTGAGAAGAAGATCCTGAATGTATCTTCTTTGAGTCAAATACATTCCTTCATCTGTGTATATCACCTGCATACCTAGGAAATATGTGAGCTCACCCAGGTCACTGATTTTGAACTCCTCTTGCATGTGTCTCTTGATCCTTTGAATGCCATTTAGATCATCACCTATCACAATAATATCATCTACATATACACATAGATAGATAACCTCATTGTGATCCCTTTTGATGAATAGAGAAGGATCTGAGCTGCTAGCTTTGAACCCTTGATCTTGAAGATATGTAACCAACCTGTAATTCCAAGCTCTTGGAGCTTGTTTCAATCCATACAATGCTTTCTTAAGTCTGCAAACATAAGATGGATGATTAGGGTTTTCAAAACCTGGTGGTTGTGACATGTATACCTCTTCACTTATCCAGCCATTTAAGAATGCATTTTTCACATCAAGTTGGAGGAGTCTCCAATTTCTTGCAGCAGCTACACTTATCAATGTCCTAATTGTAGTCATCTTTGCAACTGGTGAGAATGTTTCCTCATAGTCTATACCATGAGTTTGTGAGCATCCTTTGGCAACTAATCTTGCCTTGTACCTGCAAACTGATCCATCTGAATTTCTTTTAACTTTATATACCCATCTGCAACCAATTACCTTTTGATTCGGCGACATTGGAACCAAATCCCAAGTGTCCATTTCCTTCAATGCATCTATCTCTTCGTTCATGGCCTTTTCCCAATTAGGGTTTCCCTTTGCCTCTTCATAGGTTGAGGGTTCCTCTGAAATAGAGTCTTTTGCCAAGTAGATTGAATGCTTTGTAACAAATGTGGAATCATATCCATACCTTTCTGGTTGTTTCTTCTCTCTTGCTGATCTTCTAGGTGCTTGTTTGGAGCATTCTCCAACCTCTTGCATCTTTGCTTTGCCTCTTGACTTCCATAGCTTGTAATCCCTTTCTCTTTCATCTTGATCATCGTCTGTATCACTTCTTGGATCCTGGACCTGTGTATCATGCTTGCTTCCTAATTGATGAGAGTCATAATCAAGATCATATGGTAGTGTTACCTTTTGTTTATCTTCATCATACCAAGACCTGTGTTCTTCAAACACAACATCTCTACTTGTAGTGAATTGCTTGGTTGAAGGATTGAAGAACCTGTAAGGGCCATCTGAGTTGAATCATATCCAATAAACACTGCCTTTGTTGCCCTTTCATCTAGCTTACCTCTTATTTGTGATGGAACATGAACATAAGCTAAACAACCAAAAACCTTGCAATGTCCAAGACTAGGTTTTCTTCCATGCCATGCTTCATAAGGAGTCATACCTTGAAGTGATTTGGATGGTAGTCGATTGACAAGGTACACTGCAGTTGAAATAGCTTCAGCCCAAAGATAATGTGGAAACTTCTTCTCTTCAAGCATTGTTCGGGCTGATCCAACCAATGTCTTGTTTCTTCTCTCTGCAATTCCATTTAGTTGAGGAGAGTACCTAGTAGTCACTTCCCTTTTGATACCTTTGTCCTGCAAGAACTCATCAAACTCTTTGGAGAAGTATTCTCCCCCTCCATCAGATCTGAGCTTCTTTAGTGATCTACCTGTATGATTCTCCACATGTGCAAGATACTTCTTGAAGCAATCAAATACTTCATTCTTACTCTTGATAAAGTATAGAACAGTCCATCTACTATGGTCGTCAATAAATGAGACATAATACCTTGATCCTACCAATGAAGGTTCTTGACTTGGTCCCCATACATCTGTATGTACTAAGTCCAATAAGTTGTTGTGGATGTAGCCTTTGTGGTTGAATGGTTGTCTTTGTGCCTTCCCAATCTGACATGCATCACACCTGTTGATCATGTGTTGCTTTGATATGTTCGGCAGTCCTAGAACACTTTGATCCCTGCATATATCCTTCAAGGTTCTTTCATTCACATGAGCAAGTCTCTTATGCCACACTTCAAGCTCACTTAGGGTTTGAGACCCAAAGTTGAATAGAGCTATGTTCCTGGTATCTCCTACTTCAAAAGTAAAGAGCCTACCATGCTTCTCACCTCGGGCTATCTTCTTGAAGCCTTGACATGGATCTTCCACAAAAGCTCCATGTTGGGTGAACCTAACTTGCAAGCCTTTTTCAACTATTTGGCCTACACTTATTAGGTTTTTAGTGATAGTGGGTACATAAAGAACCTTACTCAGAATGTTTGTCCTCCCATTGGAAGCTTTGACATTACCAATCTTCTCCACATTGTGCTTTGTGTCATCCCCTGTTTGCACTTCATGTCTATGCTTTGGACTTTCCAAATCAGATAGAAGAGCAATGTTGCCTGCAACATGATTCGAACATCCTGAATCTATGTAGAACAAATGATCATCTTCTTTACCTTCTTTGTGGCTTAGATTCATGAGAAGTAATGAGTCTTCATGTGGTTGATCTTCTGAATAATTGTTGTAGTCCCTTCGATTATAGCTTCTATTGTTGTTGTTGAAGTTGTGTCCACCTCTGCCTCTATTGCCGCCATATCCACCTCTTCCACTTCCTTTCTGGGTCTTCCCATTGAACCAGCAGTTCTGAGTGGTGTGGTTGGTCTTATCGCATATGGCACAAGGTTGAACATTCTTACCTTTGGCTTTGTCTTGCTTTGGTCTTTTCTTCTTCCCTTTCCACTTGCTCTTGCTTGCGAAGTTGGCTTGGGAAGTCTCTTCTTCGTCTTCTTCCTTCTTCTTGCCTTTCTGCTTCTTATCCTTCTTATCTGCATATAGAGCACTAGTTGAACTACCATGATAAGAGTTACCTTCCTTTATGCTATTATTGGCTTCTTGATTGAAGAGTTGTCCAAGAAAGATGTTGAAGTCTGGAGTTTGCACATCCATGATGAGATCGTAAGCCGTCGTGAAGGATTGCCATTGCTTATCACTTCGAATGCCGTTGAGAATTTGCCTCATGATGACCTCTTCTTCAATCAGCTCTCCAATGGATGCTAACTGAACTACAACCTCCTTGGTAACAAACTCTGTGATGGTTTGTTTAGGTGTCTTCTTCATTTGGTTGAACTCGTTCCAAAGATGATTCTTTCTTGCTTTGGTACTAGCAGAAAAGAAAGTATCCAAGGCATCCCAAGTCTCTTGAGATGTCTTGCATCCTCTAATATGTGGTAATAGAAAGTCAAAGATTGAGTTTAGTATGTACGACCTTGCTTGAGCATCCCTTGCGCACCAAAGTGTGAGCTTAACTGTCTCCTCTTGTGTAGGTCCTCCTTTGGATCTTGGAATAGGCATAGCTTCATCACCTGCTACAATTCCATAAAGATTTCTACCTTGCAAATAGGCCTCCATTCTGATTTGCCAAGCCGCGTAGTTGTGTCGATCAAGCTTCTCGATCATTGAGGGAAAGCCGTCACCCATCTTGAACTAGCTCTGATACCACTGAAAGAAACTTGGAGAAGCTTGTCGAAGGTAGAAAAGTGCGTTTCGAAGCGATGAAGTTTGGTCAAGCCAACCGGCACAAGACCAGCCCTTGAGCTTTTGGAGACTCAAATAGACCTTATAGGCATGCTATAAGTGCAAAGAAACACACTATGTACCTTGGAGCATCAAGGAGAATGAGTCGATACAAAACAGATAGGTTCGCGGGTCGACTAGCTCAAAAAACTTATTATCTATGGAAGAGACAATGAACTTCAAATGCCCATAGCGACCAGCATGATTACAATTAGAAAAAATCCTTTTATGGGAGTGATACACATAGGGTTGAGTGTATGGAATGCACAAAAGTATAAGGAATAAGCAAAATATGCTATAGGAATGAATGCGACATTCACTGGTGGTACTTCCTATTTTTCAGGAATACGTAGAGATTGACCCCGAGGCAGAAAAA
Source organism: Ceratopteris richardii (assembly GCA_020310875.1). NCBI lineage: Eukaryota > Viridiplantae > Streptophyta > Polypodiopsida > Polypodiales > Pteridaceae > Ceratopteris > Ceratopteris richardii. Next base: position 147,012,750 of record CM035435.1, read on the forward strand.
CTGAGATTTCTCTAAATCTGCTGAACCAAATGCTTTGAAAATTTACAGGCATAAACTAGACACTAATACCTTTCAAAGAGTCCTCTTGCACTCAGTTTAGAGCTCTGAGGAGAGAGCAAAAGCCTCTGCAAGATTACTGTTGGCAAAGAAGATGATGCAGAAAATTGAAGGAGCAAGACAATGATGGTCACAAGTGTATGTATATTGCTTCCATGTATTTTACAAGTGATTTCAACTCCTTATATAGCCTCTAGGAGTGTTCCAAGACTTTTACAACTTGAATTTGAATTCAAATGAAGGTGGGAATGGTTGTTGGGGGGAATCAATTCACTTTCCTACAATCTAGGAAAAGTGAAGATCTTGATTGATCTACTTTTAGGTGACTTGATTTGCTTGATTGAATGCAACTTCAACCACCAAAATTTCGTGGGATTTTGGCTCTATATTTCTACCTTTACATGTGTCAAGATCAAGGCTTTTACAATGGTAAATGAGCCATCAAAATATTCTCAAAAAAATACAATAAATGAGCATATGAAAAAGAACTCTCCAATGGATATTCTTTCGACGCGATAGCCTTTGGTGTAGATCAAATCCACCTCAAGCATAGTGTAAGCTTGATGTTCCAACATAACCACTTGCCCCAAAAGCCATGGTTGAGGATTACTTCCTAATCCTCGCTCATAGGGTGTAGTTCAACTATCTCGTACCTACCATTTCTTGAGTTTAACAGCATGCATGTAGAAAATTCTCTCCACTCAAAAATTGTAGGTGAAGCTTCTTTGAGACACTGAATTCCAATTCCCATAGAGGTGCTAGTGTTAAACCTATATTCCTAGGCCGATTGTATCCGATAAGATAACAATGAACAGGGTAACTAAAAGGGTTCTTGGGTTGGCAAGGAATCTATAAATAGAATTCCTTTAATATTTTCCCACACCTCAAACTTAAGAGAATCAATCTAACATAATACAAAGTCACACTATTGCAGCTAATATCCTTGCTACAATATACCTTTCTCAATATTCACACCATATTAATTTCTTCAGCACGTTGTCCTGATTATAATTTATCTCAACATTATCTAGTACCACACTTTGGCATTGATCATATAAATCTACCACAGATTCATGTACAACCAGTCATGCACAAGATTAACAACTACATTACCACCAAGATTAACCATGATTCTGTATCACACTAACTTCTACAGTAAACCGCAACAAGATTCAATTAATCACTACACTTAACAATTCAATGACTTCTCTGATAAACATCAACATTACACTGCACAAACAGCAAGATGATGAAACTGTCTGCACTCTGCTTGCTCCATCACACACAGCCCGACATACTTGTTGTACATCTAGTGGAATGACATGAGTATGACCTTTTGTATTAATTCAAAAATGAGTTACAATGCTTAGGCCGATATGGCGCTTCATAAAAAAATATGAGATATCACAAATACAATATTCTAGTAGCCTAATTAATGCAAAAACTGATAACATATTTTCTTGATCCCTAGTACATAGAAAGCATCTGACAATGTGAAAGAACTACCATTACTGGTACTAAAAATGATCTTACCAACTCCCATACAGGATAAGAGGAGTTGTTAGCACATATGACAATATTCCCTATAGGGGAAAGCTCAAGTGAACTAAAGAAACAACACTAAGAGGTAATATGTTTGGTCTCCCCACTATCAAAGTAATAAACATCTGAGTCTACTATAGACATACACTGCTCATGAGAAGAAGGTTCATAGCTACATAAAGTAGTAAATGCCATTCTTCATTTTGAAGACAATAAGCAGACTCTGGTTTAGGTGTAGAGGCCTCTGCAACAACCATTCCATTCTTAAAAGTCATGGAATTTGACGCAAGTTTTCATGCATGTACACACCACAACAAAATACCATTGCTGAATGCAAAAATAGACATATTATAGAAATAACAAGTGCCTTGATGGTTGAGAAAAATATGCCTCATTGTTATTAGGCATAAGCTGTGCACACTGCTATATACATCATGAACAAAACTATGATTGGTGCTATACATCAAGTTACACCTGAAAAGAAGTTTACAGGGTATAAGCCAAACTTATTACATATGAAAGTATTTGGCTATATTGCTTATACGCATGTTCGAGATGAGTTGAAGATGAAACTTGATCCAAACACAGAAAAATGTATTTTTATTGGGTATTCCCTTGAGTAAAAGGGATGTAAAAGTTACAACCCACTCACACAATAGGTGAAGGCAAGCAGAGATGTGGTGTTTGATGAAATGTCAAGCTTTTATGAAGATGCTGAAGAAGGAATTAATCTTGACTCAAGTGACAAGGGAAATGCTAAAAACTCAAGTGAAGAATATCAAGTTTTGGGTGGACCTGATGTGTCACCAAGCAATAGCTCCAACTCAAATCTATGGAGTGGAAGATTGCATGGAAATTTCAGTCCAACAAATTCATTGGCTACATCAAAGGAAGGTAAAGAAAAGGTTTCTACTAGTACTAAAACATCTACAGGTTTTGAAGACATTGATTGAGATTCAAGCAGTTCAGAAAAGAGCCTTGTTGAGGAAATTGCATTGACCTTTATGAAGACTCTAGGAATAAGAAAGGCATATGTAGATGATACAACAAGAAGAAGTGACTCAAGACCATGATAATCTAGGAGGATGCGAAATTCAGTGCAATGATTGACGTATGATAGTTACATGGCATGTCATTGTGCCTACATGACCAAGGTAATACAAGATGCCAAACCTTCATGTTTTGAAGATTCAATTGGAAATGAAAATTCAGAGAAAGCTATGGATGAGGAGATGGCTGTACTTTATGGAAATGAAACATGGAATCTAGTTCCATTGCAATTGAGGAAAGAAACCCATAGGATGTAAGTGGGTTTACAAGGTAAAGCACAATGCTGATGGTAGCATAAGAAAATATAAATCACGATTAGTAGCAGAAGGATATGGATAGAAATATGGCATTGGTTATGAAGAAACTTTCTGCCTTATAGCTAAAATGTCTACTATTAGAGCACTTGTTGCATCAGCTACAACAAAAGGATGGATTTTGCATCACATGGATCTGAAGAATGGTTTCTTACATGGTGACTTGCAGGAAGAAGTTTACATGGACCAACCACAAGGATATGAGGATTCAAGGCACCCAAAATATGTTTGCGGGTTGCAAAAGACTTTGTATGGGCTTAAACAAAAATGGTTATGAAGAAACTTGCAGCCTTGTAGCGTAACAAAGTTAGAAAACAATAAACACTCTCATTGGGACAAACAATTGCATCATGTTGTTTGGGCCTATAGAGTGGCCTACAAAATGGTACTCAATTCCACACCCTTTCAGATGGTGATTGGTCAAAATGCACCGCTTCCCTTAGACTTCGTGATACCCACTTTAAAGGTTGCACAAGAGCATCAATGGACTGGCCATGAGCTCTCATCGAGAATTTTTTATTTAGAATGATTGGGTGAAACTCGATTAAGAGCAGCTACTGGGATCTACACAACTAAGAAAAGACAAAAAGCTTACTTTGATGCACATGTAAAAGATAAGGGCTTGAAGGCAGTAGATTTAGTTTTGATGTATACACTAAAGCAACATGCCAAGAAATTAGAGAAGTGTGGCTATGGACCCATGATAATCAATAGAATATCAACAAGTGGAACTATTCAGCTAGCCATCTTAGAGGGCGATATCCTACCAAGTTACATTAATGGGTGTAGAGTGAAATTATATCGAGAACCCCTAACGAACGACATGTTCAACCAACCCAACACAACAAAAAAGTGCAAAGAAGAAGAAAGACGAATTCAAGAAGAAGCTCAAGGAGAAGCCTTAGAATGCATCCGACATATGAAGTTGAGAAGACAAGGTAGAGATTAACCTAGGTAGGATATTGAAGAGGCACTACGATATCACATGGCTATGTGCCAAACTACGAATGCTAACCTTCATAGAATAATCGACAGATGTCCTTTTCTAACCTTACTAGTAGGACATTGTGAGAATGAGAGGACTCTAAAAGCCTTGATTGACTCAGGTGCTGCCACTAGTGCAGTTAGATTTTCTTACTATTGAGATCTCCAATTGAGCATCAATCCTATTGAAACTTATCTCATAGGATTGGGAGGTGTGGAAACCATTGCCTAGGCGAGGTGGAGTTTCCCATCTCCATTCAAGATGTCCCAATGAGAATTTAAGTGCTATAGTGTCAAGATGAGTACCTCAAAGAACCCTTTATCCTAGGTCAAGATTGGATATATGACAATGCAGTCAACTTAAACTTAAGAAGTGTAATTCTTCAGGTTTGGGTGAACGAGCAATGCATTACAATTGAACTAGGAAGTTGTGCATTCAATGAACTAGAAAAGGCACAAATTCTTGGTCCTTCTAGGAGTACACATGAAGAATAATGATGCTATTTGTTACACTTACGTGTTCCTTGAGTGGCTTTGATGTGAAACTTTTCCCTATACATGGGCACTTTTTACCCTAGTGCGGGCTAGAGGTTTTTTCCCCATGTTACCACATACTTGATACTCTCATATGTGGTGGTACTTAGTACTTAGGGATATTATTCAGCTCTTACTTCAATTTGGTTCATCGTCAATAGATAGAGCTATTCCAGCCATCGTCTTCTCCGTGTGTCTTGTTGCGTTTGTGCTCCTTGTGTGTGCTTCTCGTGTGTCTCTTGCGCTTCCACACACACCCAACAGTGGTATCAGAGCAAGTTTAGCTTATTCTCAAGTTTTGGTTTTTTGTGTCGCGGTGCGCGTGCACTTTTAATAGTGCAAATCGACTTCAGAGCATAGAAGAGTGACTTTCAGCAGCCAAGAAACATTTCCGCCAGGTGCGCTGGGGTGTTACCCCCATTTTGAATCCATTCGTGCAGTCAAAATTGCCATCAGAGTGACGGTTTGTGAGCTGAAATTTAAGCATTCATTTTAGCTTTCGATGAAGTGAATATTTTGTCACATTCTTGTTCCTTAGTGAAAGGGCAGGTAGCAATGACTTGTTTGGAATGCTTCAAGCGGAAGATAAGCTTGATGGGACCAACTATCCGATGTGGTGTTACATGATGAAGCATGTTCTTGTTGCTAAACAACTTTGGAACATAGTGCGAGATGTAGATCGAAGACCCGCAGGTTCTTCTACTTCACAGTCTACTGTCACAGATGGAGCTTCTTCTTCGAGTACAATGGTTTCTCCTTCTCCACGTACACAGAAGCAGCTTAGATGGGATGGAAAAAATGGTCAAGCTCATGCTTTGATTGTGCTTTTAGTGAAGCGTCATATAGTTCCACACATTCAATCATGCGCTACATTGAGATATGCATGGGACACTCTTGCTTCTTTGTATGCAGTGCGTAATGAAGCACATGTTGCATACTTGAGGAAGCGACTTAAGGATGTATGTATGGCTGAAAATGAGTCGGTGGATGTGTATGTGTGACGCATCAAAGACTTGAAAGAGCAATTGGCAAATATAGATGAGATTATTTCCGATGCATCACTCATTTCTACATTGTTGATAGGATTACCAGAATCTTTTCAAAGCTTTGCTACTACACTCTATTTGGTTGCAAAAGAAAATCCTAATATGTATGCATTTGATGAGGTTGTTGTTGGAACAAGCCAAAAACAAATTGGTGATTATAAAGATCTTGAAGAAGACTTATGGTCAGAATGAAGTGAAGGAAGATACTTATGAAAGTGAAGAAGATTTCAAGATGTTGTCTTGTACACATATGTACATATAAGTGAAGAATCTTGTAAACTGAGTATAGTTAAAACCTTAGGATGATAAGGAGTAGTGTCATAGATGCAAGATGAGTCTAAAGTCATGTATATATAAGTTAATGATGACAAGAAATGAGAGAGGAAAAAACAAGAGAGTCATTTGTAGATGAAAAACTTCAGAAAGATGTGTAGAGAGTTTTTTCCCAGAAAATAGCGACGGGTTTTTCTCTGAGTGCTCTCTGTCTGATCACGTGGATCAGAAATCCTTTTGTACACATCTAATTGAGAAGCTAATGAAGCTATGTCTAGAGTTTCAGAATCTATTTCCTCTCCTACTGTGAGAATGATCAATAGGAACATTCATATGTGAACTTTGGAAACTGAAGTCTGAGAGTAGCGCACTTTTCCGTCTCAGTATTTTGATCAGATCTGAGTGTATACTGTAAAGTTTTTGATGAGTGAGCACTTAAAATTTAAGTTAGAAGATAAGGAAGCTATGGCTAAAAGCATTTAGCAAAACGGGTTTTAGATTGGGAGAAATCAACTTAAGAAGTTGACTATGTCGAAGGCGCAACTTCTGAGAGACATTTTCTGACATGTCTTTGATCTTAATGATCAAATTAAACTTTTGGTGATTAGTTTTGAGAACTAATGATTGACATGTTTGCGCAAAGGTATTGCGAATACTTGTGCATCATTTGCTTGAAGAAATTTGAAACTTTATGCAGGTAATGAAGTGGATTCCTGAAGCAGACCTTCTGAAGTAGACACTTCTTCACTCAGAGAAGTGTTGCTTGAAGTTTTGGTAAAGAAGAACATTGTTTGTGTAAAGTTTGGTTTATAACTGACATAGAAGTGTTCTTAAGTCAGTATAGATCAAACCTTTGGAGATTAAGAGGTCTCCAATAGTGGTATCAGAGCTGAAGGTGAAATACAAGAGAAGAAAAGACAATTGAAGTTCCGACTGGTGCAGATATTGAAGATATTCCAAATCAAAGGAGGACAAGGACAAATTATTGAAGATAACTTGCAGAAGTTCAGAGCACAAGTTCGAAAGAATCAAGAAGGACAAAGACTATATCAAAGGTACACTTTCTCCTCATAAACCATAGTAATTGCAGATACAGAAAGTCAAGGATGGGAGAAAGCTTGCAGATTGATAAGCTAGATAGGGAGAACTATCTAGCATGGTCCATGAGGATGGAAGCACATCTCATGAGCAAAGATCTTATAGCATTTATTACAGGAGATGAAGAAAAACCTGAATTTGCAGATCCTAGTATTCCTACTAGGGAAGAGCTTGCAATGTTGAAGACTTGGATGAGAAAGGATGCTCAAGCAAGGAGTATCATCTACATGGCTGAAAATGATTACCTTCTACCTCACATCAGAGGTTTGGAAAGTGCTACAGATGTTTGGAATGCTTTGGAAGAGCATTTCCAAAATACAACTAAGTCAAGGAAGTCCTCACTATGGGCTGAGTTCACAACCTTCAAGAAGAAGAGCTCACAATCAATTTCAGATTATGTGGCAAGAATGAAGGATATTGCAGATAGCTTGGGAGCAGTGGATGAAGACATTGAAGAGGAAAAGTTGGTAAGACAAATACTTACAGGTTTGAGAGGAGATGAGAAGTGGAAGCCTTTCATATTGTCCATAGAATTGTCACTTGATCACTTTACTCCTGATCTTAATCAATTGCTAGGACACATGCTAACCTTTGAGCAGGATCTTAAAGGAGACAATGATAGAAGTACAAGTCAAGCTATGTACTCCAAGGACAAGAAAAAGAATGGCAAGGGAAAGCAATCAAATGATGATGAAGGGAATTCAAATCAAGCTAACTTCACAAAGGGAAAGATGAATTTCAGAGGTAAAGGAAGAGGAGGTAAGAACAAAGATAATGCTAAAGCTTGTTGGATTTGTGGCAGAACAAATCATTTGGCAAATGATTGTTGGTATAACAATCAAAATGGTGGAAGCAATAATCAGAATTATAATCAAAGAGGTAGAGGAGGCAGAAACCAAAGAGGCAACTTCAGAGGAAGAGGTGGTAGGACATCATATGGTAGAGGAGGTGGAAGAAACTTCCAATCTCAGTCCTACAACAATAATTATTATAATTATGCATCAGATCAGAAGGATGACATGACTCTTATCTTGAATGCAACTCATGAATCAATGGGAGAAGATCAAAGAGTGTTTTATATTGATTCAGGGTGTAGCAATCATCTGAGTGGGAATCTATCCTTGATGACTGATATGGAAGCAAGGGTGAATGGACATACAGTTCAAACAGGTGACAATACCAAACATAAAGTGGAGAGCATTGGATCAGTAAAGACAAAGAGTGGAAGTACACTTCTGAGCAAGGTACTTTATGTTCCTACTATTCCTAAAAATTTGATAAGTGTAGGGCAAATTGTGGAGAAAGGATATGAGGTAAGATTCACAAATGATGGTGTTTATGTACAAGATCCAAATCAGGGATATAGAAACATAATTACAGGTAAAAAGGAAGGAAGATTGTTCACTCTCAAAGTCCAAGGTAATGTGGGACATGCATTATTTACTTATGGAGGTCAAAAGGTTTCTGAATTAGACCTATGGCATAAAAGGCTAGGTCATTTCAATGAGAGAGCTATAAAGGAAATGTCGAAGAATCAGGTGGTGCTTGGATTGCCAAATATTGAAGGGCAACATATGGTGTACAAGTGTGAAGCTTGTCAACTAGGTAAAGCACATAAGAGTTCTTATAACAAATCAGGGTACAAGCATTCAAATATGCTTGAATTGGTTCATACAGATGTATGGGGTCCCTCAAGGGACTATAGCATAAATGGATCCAGATATTATGTGTTGTTTGTTGATGATGCAACCAGGTGGATTACTTTGTATGTAATCAAGGATAAATCAGAAGTTTTCAAGACATTCAAACATTTTCATGCTTATGCAGAAAGGATCACAGGGCAAAAGCTCAAGAGGTTAAGATCAGATGGAGGGGGAGAGTATTTCTCTAAAGAGTTTGATGATTATTTGTGGAATGCAGGTATCAAAAGAGAAGTAACTTGCAGGTACTCCCCTCAACAGAATGGAGTAGCAGAAAGGAGGAATAGGACTCTTGTAGAGTTTGCAAGAGCCATGATGAAGGAAAAGAATTGTCCAAATTACTTATGGGCAGAAGCCATTAACACTGCAACATACCTTGTGAATAGGTTGCCTTGCAAAGCTTTGGATGGAGGAACCCCTTATGAAGCATGGTGGGGTAAGAAACCTACCCTTGATCATTGTAAGGTTTTTGGATGTATTGCATATGCTTATGTTCCTTCACAATTAAGACATAAGCTAGAACCAAAAGCAGAGAAGTATGTGTTTATTGGATATGATGATAGACAGATGGGTTACAGGTTGTGGAATCCATCCACAAAGCAATTTCTTGTTACAAAAGATGTGACATTTGATGAGCAAAATACATGGTATACAGGATCACCAAATGATTATACAGGTGTTGAAGAAATACAAAGGAAAGGAAAGGCAAAGGTAAAAGTGTGTGAAGAAGTTGTTGATGAAATTGACTCTAGAAGTAGATTGCAGGATCATGTAGAAGAAGGGCCAAGATTTGATCCAGAATCAAATGAGGCTGAAACTTCGAGAAGTGCAGAAATCAGAAGATCTACAAGGGAAAGGAAATAACCTATAAGGTATAGTTATGATACATCTTTCCTAACAACAAAAGATTATGCCTACATTGTGAAGACAGAAGAAGATCCAACCACTTATGAAGAACCCAAAGGTAAACAGAATTGGGAGAAGGCAATGCAGGAAGAGTATGGTGCTCTACTTGAAAATGAAACTTGGGAATTAGTACCAAGACCAAAGAATCAGAAGGTCATTGGATGTAAGTGGGTATATAAAATAAAGAGGTTTGCAGATGGTAAGGTGTCTAGATATAAGGCTAGACTTGTGGTCAAAGGTTATGCCCAAACTTATGGGGTAGATTATGATGAAACCTTTAGTCCTGTTGCTAAGATGTCTTCAATTAGGACATTGATTGCTATTGCTGCTTGCAAGGGATGGAAATTATCACAATTGGATGTGAAAAATGCATTTTTAAATGGATACATTGCAGATGAAGTATATATGGAGCAACCAGAAGGCTTCATGAAATCAATTGGATCAGACTATGTGTGTAAGCTCAAGAGAGCTTTATATGGGTTGAAGCAAGCCCCAAGAGCTTGGAATTACAGATTGGTCAAGTTCTTGAATGAATGTGGATTTCAAGCATCAAAGGCAGATAGTAGCTTGCTAGTGAAGGCAAGTGAAAATGGATACATTTACATGTGCATTTATGTTGATGATATTATTGTTACAGGAACAGATGCTCAAGGAATCAATGAACTCAAAAAGCAGATAGAGAAGGAGTTTAAGATAAGTGATTTGGGAAACTTATCTTATTTTCTAGGAATGGAGATTGTGTATACTCAACATGGAGTATATGTTTCACAAGAGAGATATTTAAAGAATCTTCTAGTCAAGTTTAACATGGAAGATTGCAAGACCTCAACTACACCATTGGAGGTAAATCATAAATTAAGGAGGTATGGAGGTGAAGAATTCAATGACATGAAGAAATATCAGAGTTTGGTAGGTAGTTTAATCTATGCTACCTTGACAAGGCCAGATTTATCATATGCAGTAGGTGTGTTGTCACAATTCATGCATTGTCCAAAGAAGACTCATTGGATTGCAGCCCAAAGGGTACTCAGATATATCAAAGGAACCCTAAGTGAAGGTTTGTACTATGGATTCACTTCTGACACAAGAATCAAAGTGTTTAGTGATGCAGATTGGGCAGGTGACTCAGATGATAGAAGGTCTACTCATGGGTATCTCTGTTATGTTGGAGATAAGCTAGTTTCTTGGTGTTCAAGGAAGCAACATACAGTTGCTTTATCATCCACAGAAGTTGAGTATAAGGGAATGGTAGAAGCTGCAAAAGAAGTGATATGGTTGAAGACCTTGATGAAAAGTTTTGAGACTGATCATAGTACTCCAATAATTTTTGGAGACAATATGAGTTCTTTGTATTTGGCAGCTAACCTTGTTTTTCATGCCAAGACTAAACATATAGAGATTCAGTATCATTTCTTGAGGGAAAAGGTACTAGATAAAGAGATTGAAGTGATGTACACTCCAACAAAAGAACAAGTGGCAGATATGATGACAAAAAGCTTGGATGGACCTAAGCTACAGAGATTCAAGGAGATGGCAGGAGTGAAGAAGAATGGAATAATCACAATTAGTGATTGAGGGGGAGCTGTTGGAACAAGCCAATCACAAATTGGTAATTATAAAGATCTTGAAGAAGACTTATGGTCAGAATGAAGTGAAGGAAGATACTTATGAAAGTGAAGAAGATTTCAGGATGTTGTCTTGTACACATATGTACATATAAGTGAAGAATCTTGTAAACTGAGTATAGTTAAAACCTTAGGATGATAAGGAGTAGTGTCATAGACGCGAGATGAGTCTAAAGTCATGTATATATAAGTTAATGATGACAAGAAATGAGAGAGGAAAAAACAAGAGAGTCATTTGTAGATGAAAAACTTCAGAAAGATGTGTAGAGAGTTTTTTCCCAGAAAATAGCGACGGGTTTTTCTCTGAGTGCTCTCTGTCTGATCACGTGGATCAGAAATCCTTTTGTACACATCTAATTGAGAAGCTAATGAAGCTATTTCTAGAGTTTCAGAATCTAATTCCTCTCCTACTGTGAGAATGATCAATAGGAACATTCATATGTGAACTTTGGAAACTGAAGTCTGAGAGTAGCGCACTTTTCCGTCTCAGTATTTTGATCAGATCTGAGTGTATACTGTAAAGTTTTTGATGAGTGAGCACTTAAAATTTAAGTTAGAAGATAAGGAAGCTATGGCTAAAAGCATTTAGCAAAACGGGTTTTAGATTGGGAGAAATCAACTTAAGAAGTTGACTATGTCGAAGGCGCAACTTCTGAGAGACATTTTCTGACATGTCTTTGATCTTAATGATCAAATTAAACTTTTGGTGATTAGTTTTGAGAACTAATGATTGACATGTTTGCGCAAAGGTATTGTGAATACTTGTGCATCATTTGCTTGAAGAAATTTGAAACTTTATGCAGGTAATGAAGTGGATTCCTGAAGCAGACCTTCTGAAGTAGACACTTCTTCACTCAGAGAAGTGTTGCTTGAAGTTTTGGTAAAGAAGAACATTGTTTGTGTAAAGTTTGGTTTATAACTAACATAGAAGTGTTCTTAAGTCAGTATAGATCAAACCTTTGGAGATTAAGAGGTCTCCAACAGTTGTGCTCTTCTTTTGCAAGAAGAGCAATCTAGAGTGAATAGGAGTGGTTTGATTGAGGGAACGCAAGCACTTGCTATCTCACAAAAGGGGAAAAGAAAGTATGGTTTAGCTTTGGGTTCATCAAAACCAAAGCCTCAAGCTTCCTCTTCCACCCATTCCTCTAATGATAGCGATTTGCCAAAAAAGAAGAGATGCAAATATTTCATGAAGGCTAGTCATACTATTGATGAGTGTAGAAAGCTTGCTAAATGCAATGAAAATAAGAAGGAATCCAGCATGTCTATTGCTGAAAACTCAGCAAATGTAAAGAATGATGAAGCTTACATGGCTCAAGATTTTTGGGCATGTGTTGTTACATGTCATTATGATGCTTCTTTGCATTCTAAATGCCTGGTTGTGAGTGAGGCTGATTCGGATTGGTTCTTTGATAGTGGTCCTTCAAAGCACATAACATCATGCAAAAGTTTTTTTGCCTCTTTGAAAGATGCACCCAAAGGAGGACATGTGGTGTGTGCAAATAATGCCTCTTATCCTTGTTGGAGACCTCTTAATCTCCAAAGGTTTGATCTATACTAACTTAAGAACACTTCTATGTCAGTTATAAACCAAACTTTACACAAACAATGTTCTTCTTTACCAAAACTTCAATCAACACTTCTCTGAGTGAAGAAGTGTCTACTTCAGAAAGTCTGCTTCAGGAATCCACTTCATTATCTGCATAAAGTTTCAAATTTCTTCAAGTAAATGATGCACAAGTATTCACAATACCTTTGCGCAATCATGTCAATCATTAGTTCTCAAAACTAATCACCAAAAGTTTAATTTGATCATTAAGATCAAAAACATGTCAGAAAATGTCTCTCAGAAGTTGCGCCTTCGACATAGTCAACTTCTTAAGTTGATTTCTCCCAATCTGAAACCCGTTTTGCTAAATGCTTTTAGCCATAGCTTCCTTATCTTCTAACTTAAATTTTAAGTGCTCACTCATCAAAAACTTTACAGTATACACTCAGATCTGATCAAAATACTGAGACGGAAAAGTGCGCTACTCTCAGACTTCAGTTTCCAAAGTTCACATATGAATGTTCCTATTGATCATTCTCACAGTAGGAGAGGAATTAGATTCTGAAACTCTAGACATAGCTTCATTAGCTTCTCAATTAGATGTGTACAAAAGGATTTCTGATCCACGTGATCAGACAGAGAGCACTCAGAGAAAAACCCGTCGCTATTTTCTGGGAAAAAACTCTCTACACATCTTTCTGAAGTTTGTCATCTACAAATGACTCTCTCACTTCTCCTCTCTTAATTCTTGTCATCATTAACTTATATATACATGACTTTTGACTCATCCCGCGTCTATGTCATTGCTCCTAATCATCCTAAGAGTTTAGCTATACTTAGTTTACAAGACTTCCACATATATGTACATGTATGTACAAGACATCATCCTGAAATCTTCTTCACTTTCACAAGTGTATTCCTTTGCTTCATTCTGACCATAAGCATTCTTCAAGATCTCTATAATCACCAATTTGTGATTGGCTTGTTCCAACAGCTCCCCCTCAATCACTAATTGTGATTATTACATTCTTCTTCACTCCTGCCATCTCCTTGAATCTCTGTAGCTTAGGTCCATCCAAGCTCTTTGTCATCATATCTGCCACTTGTTCTTTTGTTGGAGTGTACATCACTTCAATCTCTTTATCAAGTACCTTTTCCCTCAAGAAATGATACTGAATCTCTATATGCTTAGTCCTGGCATGAAAAACAGGGTTAGCTGCCAAATACAAAGAACTCATATTGTCTCCAAAAATTATTGGAGTACTATGATCAGTCTCAAAACTTTTCATCAAGGTCTTCAACCATATCACTTCTTTTGCAACTTCTACCATTCCCTTATACTCAGCTTCTGTGGATGATAAAGCAACTGTATGTTGCTTCCTTGAACACCAAGAAACTAGTTTATCTCCAACATAACAGAGATACCCATGAGTAGACCTTCTATCATCTGAGTCACCTGCCCAATCTGCATCACTAAACACTTTGATTCTTGTGTCAGAAGTGAAACCATAGTACAAACCTTCACTTAGGGTTCCTTTGATATATCTGAGTACCCTTTGGGCTGCAATCCAATGAGTCTTCTTTGGACAATGCATAAATTGTGACAACACACCTACTGCATATGATAAATCTGGTCTTGTCAAGGTAGCATAGATTAAACTACCTACCAAACTCTGATATTTCTTCATATCATTGAATTCTTCACCTCCATACCTACTTAATTTATGATTTACCTCCAATGGTGTAGTTGAGGTCTTGCAATCCTCCATATTAAACTTGACTAGAAGATTCTTCAAATATCTCTCTTGTGAAACATATACTCCATGTTGAGTATACACAATCTGCATTCCTAGAAAATAAGATAAGTTTCCCAAATCACTTATCTTAAACTCCTTCTCTATTTGCTTTTTGAGTTCATTGATTCCTTGAGCATCTGTTCCTGTAACAATAATATCATCAACATAAATGCACATATAAATGTATCCATTTTCACTTGCCTTCACTAGCAAGCTACTATCTGCCTTTGATGCTTGAAATCCACATTCATTCAAGAACTTGACCAATCTGTAATTCCAAGCTCTTGGGGCTTGCTTCAACCCATATAAAGCTCTCTTGAGCTTACACACATAATCTGATCCAATTAATTCCATGAAGCCTTCTGGTTGCTCCATGTATACTTCATCTGCAATGTATCCATTTAAAAATGCATTTTTCACATCCAATTGTGATAATTTCCATCCCTTACAAGCAGCAATAGCAATCAATGTCCTAATTGTAGACATCTTAGCAACAGGACTAAAGGTTTCATCATAATCTACCCCATAAGTTTGGGCATAACCTTTGACCACAAGTCTAGCCTTGTATCTAGACACCTTACCATCTGCAAACCTCTTTGTTTTATATACCCACTTGCATCCAATAACCTTCTGATTCTTTGGTCTTGGTACTAATTCCCAAGTTTCATTTTCAAGTAGAGCATCATACTCTTCCTGCATTGCCTTCTCCCAATTCTGTTTACCTTTGGCTTCTTCATAAGTGATTGGATCTTCTTCTGTCTTCACAATGTAAGCATAATCTTTTGTTGTTAGGAAAGATGTATCATAACTATACCTTATAGGTTCTTTCCTTTCTCTTGTAGATCTTCTGATTTCTGCACTTCTCAAAGTTTCAGCCTCATTTGATTCTGGATCAAATCTTGGACCTTCTTCTACATGATCCTGCAATCTACTTCTAGAATCAACATCATCAATACTTTCTTCATACACTTTTACTTTTGCCTTTCCTTTTCTTTGTATCTCTTCAACTCCTGCAAAATTATTTGTTGATCCTATATACCATGTATTTTGCTCATCAAATGTCACATCTTTAGTAACAAGAAATTGCTTTGTGGATGGACTCCACAACCTGTAACCCATCTGTCTATCATCATATCCAATAAACACATACTTCTCTGCTTTTGGTTCTAGCTTATGTCTTAATTGTGAAGGAACATAAGCATATGCAATACATCCAAATACCTTACAATGATCAAGGGTAGGTTTCTTACCCCACCATGCTTCATAAGGGGTTCCTCCATCCAAAGCTTTGCAAGGCAACCTATTCACAAGGTAAGTTGCAGTGTTAATAGCTTCTGCCCATAAGTAATTTGGACAATTCTTTTCCTTCATCATGGCTCTTGCAAATTCTACAAGAGTCCTATTTCTCCTTTCTGCTACTCCATTCTGTTGAGGGGAATACCTGCAAGTTACTTCTCTTTTGATACCTGCATTCCACAAATAATCATCAAACTCTTTAGAGAAATACTCTCCCCCTCCATCTGACCTTAACCTCTTAAGCTTTTGCCCTGTGATCCTTTCTGCATAGGCATGAAAGTGTTTGAATGTCTTGAAAACTTCTGATTTATCCTTGATTACATACAAAGTAATCCACCTGGTTGCATCATCAACAAACAACACATAATATCTGGATCCATTTATGCTATAGTCCCTTGAGGGACCCCATACATCTGTATGAACCAATTCAAGCATATTTGAATGCTTGTACCCTGATTTGTTGTAAGAACCTTTATGTGCTTTACCTAATTGACAAGCTTCACACTTGTACACCATATGTTGCCCTTCAATATTTGGCAATCCAAGCACCCCCTGATTCTTTGACATTTCCTTTATAGCTCTCTCATTGAAATGACCTAGCCTTTTATGCCATAGGTCTAATTCAGATACCTTTTGACTTCCATAAGTAAACAATGCATGTCCCACATTACCTTGGACTTTGAGAGTGAACAATCTTCCTTCCTTTTTTCCTGTAATTATGTTTCTATATCCCTGATTTGGATCTTGTACATAAACACCATCATTTGTGAATCTTACCTCATATCCTTTCTCCACAATTTGCCCTACACTTATCAAATTTTTAGGAATAGTAGGAACATAAAGTACCTTGCTCAGAAGTGTACTTCCACTCTTTGTCTTTACTGATCCAATGCTCTCCACTTTATGTTTGGTATTGTCACCTGTTTGAACTGTATGTCCATTCACCCTTGCTTCCATATCAGTCATCAAGGATAGATTCCCACTCAGATGGTTGCTACACCCTGAGTCAATATAAAACACTCTTTGATCTTCTCCCATTGATTCATGAGTTGCATTCAAGATAAGAGTCATATCATCCTTTTGATCTGATGCATAATTGTAATAATTGTTGTTGTAGGACTGAGATTGGAAGTTTCTTCCACCTCCTCTACCATATGATGTCCTACCACCTCTTCCTCTGAAATTGCCTCTTTGGTTTCTGCCTCCTCTACCTCTTTGATTATAATTCTGATTATTACTTCCACCATTTTGATTGTTATACCAACAATCATTTGCCAAATGATTAGTTCTGCCGCAAATCCAACAAGCTTTAGCATTATCTTTGTTTTTACCTCCTCTTCCTTTACCTCTGAAATTCATCTTCCCTTTTGTGAAGTTAGCTTGATTTGAATTCCCTTCATCATCATTCGATTGCTTTCCCTTGCCATTCTTTTTCTTGTCCTTGGAGTACATAGCTTGACTTGTACTTCTATCATTGTCTCCTTTAAGATCCTGCTCAAAGGTTAGCATGTGTCCTAGCAATTGATTAAGATCAGGAGTAAAGTGATCAAGTGACATCTCTATGGACAATATGAAAGGCTTCCACTTCTCATCTCCTCTCAAACCTGTAAGTATTTGTCTTACCAACTTTTCCTCTTCAATGTCTTCATCCACTGCTCCCAAGCTATCTGCAATATCCTTCATCCTTGCCACATAATCAGAAATTGATTGTGAGCTCTTCTTCTTGAAGGTTGTGAACTCAGCCCATAGTGAGGACTTCCTTGACTTAGTTGTATTTTGGAAATGCTCTTCCAAGGCATTCCAAACATCTCTAGCACTTTCCAAACCTCTGATGTGAGGTAAAAGAAAATCATTTACAGCCATGTAAATGATACTCCTTGCTTGAGCATCCTTTCTCATCCAAGTCTTCAAAATTGCAAGCTCTTCCCTAGTAGGAATACTAGGATCTGCAAATTCAGGTTTTTCTTCATCTCCTGTAATAAATGCTATAAGATCTTTGCTCATGAGGTGTGCTTCCATCCTCATGGACCATGCTGGATAGTTCTCCCTATCTAGCTTATCAATATGCAAGCTTTCTCCCATCCTTGACCTTCTATATCTGCAATTACTATGGTTTATGAGGATAAAGTGTACCTTTGATATAAGCTTTGTCCTTCTTGATTCGTTTCGAATTCGTGCTTTGAACTCCTGCAGGTTATCTTCAATAATTTGTCCTTGTCCTCCTTTGATTTGGAAGATCTCCAATATCTGCACCAGTCGGAACTTCAATTGTCTTTTCTTCTCTTGTATTGCACCTTCAGCTCTGATACCACTGTTGGAGACCTCTTAATCTCCAAAGGTTTGATCTATACTGACTTAAGAACACTTCTATGTCAGTTATAAACCAAACTTTACACAAACAATGTTCTTCTTTACCAAAACTTCAATCAACACTTCTCTGAGTGAAGAAGTGTCTACTTCAGAAAGTCTGCTTCAGGAATCCACTTCATTATCTGCATAAAGTTTCAAATTTCTTCAAGTAAATGATGCACAAGTATTCACAATACCTTTGCGCAATCATGTCAATCATTAGTTCTCAAAACTAATCACCAAAAGTTTAATTTGATCATTAAGATCAAAAACATGTTAGAAAATGTCTCTCAGAAGTTGCGCCTTCGACATAGTCAACTTCTTAAGTTGATTTCTCCCAATCTGAAACCCGTTTTGCTAAATGCTTTTAGCCATAGCTTCCTTATCTTCTAAATTAAATTTTAAGTGCTCACTCATCAAAAACTTTACAGTATACACTCAGATCTGATCAAAATACTGAGACGGAAAAGTGCGCTACTCTCAGACTTCAGTTTCCAAAGTTCACATATGAATGTTCCTATTGATCATTCTCACAGTAGGAGAGGAATTAGATTCTGAAACTCTAGACATAGCTTCATTAGCTTCTCAATTAGATATGTACAAAAGGATTTCTGATCCACGTGATCAGACAGAGAGCACTCAGAGAAAAACCCGTCGCTATTTTCTGGGAAAAAACTCTCTACACATCTTTCTGAAGTTTGTCATCTACAAATGACTCTCTCACTTCTCCTCTCTTAATTCTTGTCATCATTAACTTATATATACATGACTTTTGACTCATCCCGCGTCTATGTCATTGCTCCTAATCATCCTAAGAGTTTAGCTATACTCAGTTTACAAGACTTCCACATATATGTACATATATGTACAAGACATCATCCTGAAATCTTCTTCACTTTCACAAGTGTATTCCTTTGCTTCATTCTGACCATAAGCATTCTTCAAGATCTCTATAATCACCAATTTGTGATTGGCTTGTTCCAACAATCCTATCATTGGAGTAGGAGAAATTGAGCTTACAGCTGCAAATGGAGGTGTGATTCTCTTGAAAAATGCATTGTATGTGCCTGATATAAAGAAGAACTGTGTCATTGCCACCATGTCCTTTAACTTCGTCAGATTCCTGTTCTTCATATTATCGGGGACCATTGTCTCTTTCTTCGTAGGAATGTGCATACCTTTCATGTCTAGAGCTTCCCTTACCAAATTGATAGTCAGCCTGAAGCGCTTCAGTTCATTGCCCCTTGTGAGAGATGGGAGGACAAAGGAGCTGTATCCCTTTTTGTCTTTGCTCAGAGTGAGGGTGCTAATCAAATAAGAGCACCTTAGAAAATCAGGCTTTGGCAATTGGAATTTGAAGAAATCGTAGAGCCCTGCCTTCTTCCAGATGGGTTTCAGTCCTTCATTATTCTGCAGTCTCTCAAATTCCCTGGTGAAAAAGTGATATCTGCCCCAGCGCCCATTGAATTCTATCTCGGCCTCCCACATGTAAGTGCCTTCACCTAGGGGTCCTGCCACATCACTGAACCAGTGTGAGTTTTTGCTGACCGACATTGTGTGCCCCTGTGGAGGATTCTGAACCGGTATAGCTTGTAATGCCCTCAATGCCACTGGGCGTTTCTTCAATTCCTCCTCAACGGGAAGACTTTCAATGTCCACGACTTGGGGGCTGGTGTCTGCTTGGGAGCTAGTTCCTGCCGTATCTGCCATGTTACTTCTTGCCTTCTGATTCTGTGAGAATATATTGAAACATGTGTTAACATTGTAAAGGACAAGATAGAACCGTTTTTGTCCCCATTACTGTTGGTGCATGACAATCATCAATTGAAGGATTATGAAGAAATGAAGTCAAGGAGTCAAGAAGAGAACAAATTCAGAAGGTTGAAGGAAGGACATATTCAGAAATCCAAAGATATGTACACATATGTACATTAGCTGACTTATACTTTTGTCTAGTCATAAACTTGTATATATTCATCTATAAATACTTTGGAAAATGTCGGGGCAAATAGAGTAGAAGAAGAATAGTGAGTAGGAAGAGAGAAAGGAATAGTAGAGAGTGTCATTAGACACATGAGAAGTGAGTTGAATTCATCAACTTCACTTAGATGTAATTTTTCTGAGTAATCAAGAAAACTTGCGCCCGATGTTTTGTTGTCTGCTCCTTCTGTGTTTAATCTTTTGAGAAATCCTTCTGCACGTATCTAAGTCCATAGCTAATCTATCTATGGCTAGAGTTTGAGAGGTTAATTGCAATCAAGCTGAGAGAATTTTGTTTAGGAACATTCATATGTGAGAATGTTCTAAGAGTCATCAAAACTAGCGCAGATTTCATCTTGAGAGAAATGGTCATTGCTCAGTCCAGAGTGTAAAGTTTTACACAAGTGAGGGCTCAAAATCTAAGTTGGAAGGTAAGCCATCTATGGCTAAAAGATCTTGATCAAACGGGATTTACTTTGGGAGAACCAGTGTTAAGAAGTTGCAGGTGTCAAAGTCGCCATTGCAGAGAAGCTGTTTCAGACATAGGTAAAGTGTTTCACACATTTCTCAGTGTGTACTCAATCATTTTGAGAAATTTAACTTGGTAAAGTTGCGCAATCTCAAGGCGAAGTGTTGTGCAAAGTTTTATCAAAAACTTTACAGGATTGATTAGTCAATGAGTGATTAATCTGCAGCAGACTTTTCTGATAAGTTGAATTTTTCAGAATAATCAATTTTTCTGATAATTTGGTGAAGGTTCTCTAAATTAGGTGGAGTCTAAAGTTGATCTTGATATAGAGGTGGTCTAAATTCAAGGTCAACTTGTTCTTTTGGAGATTAACACTCTCCATCAGTGGTATCAGAGCAGGTTATGTCAAAATTGAAGTGAAGAAGACTCCGACTATTGCAGAAATACAAATCTTTACATCTTGAAGGTGCAAAGGGATAAAGGTTGAAGAAAACTTGAAGGTAGAAACATTGAAGTTATCAAAAGGATCAGAAGGAGTAAGATTCAAAGTGAAGGTACATTTATTTCTCATAAGGTTAAAGAATTAACAATACAAGTAAAGAAACAATGGGAGATAGTCTCCAAATTGAAAAGTTGGATAGAGAGAACTATCCAGCTTGGTCTATGAGAATGGAAGCTCATCTGATGAGCAAAGATTTGATAGCATACATTACAGGTGAAGAAGAGAAGCCTAAGTTCAGAGATCCTAGTGTTCCAACTAGAGAGGAGCTTGCAGACTTGAAGAATTGGATGAAGAAAGATGCTCAAGCAAGGAGCATAATCTACATGGCACTCAATGACTATTTGCTTCCTCACATTAGAGGACTTGAAGGTGCATGTGACATTTGGAATGCTTTGGAGGAGCATTTCCAAAACACAACCAAGTCAAGGAAGGCTTCACTATGGGCAGAATTTACTACCTTCAAGAAGAAGGCCTCACAATCAATCTCTGACTATCTGACAAAGATGAAGGACATTGCAGATTCTTTAGGTGCAGTGGATGAAGATATTGAAGAAGACAAATTGGTTAGACAAATTCTCACAGGGCTAAGAGGAGATGAGAAGTGGAAGCCTTTCATTTTATCTACAGAACTTTCATTAGATCACTTTACTCCTGATTTGAATCAATTGTTAGGTCATATGCTAACTTTTGAGAATGATATCAAAGGAGATGTTGATAAGAATACAGGTCATGCAATGTATTCTAAAGACAAGAAGAAAGCTAACAAGGGAAAGCAACAATCAGGTGAAGAAGAAGGTACTTCAAACCAAGCAAATTTCATAAGAGGAAAAGGAAATGGCAGAAGTAGAGGAAGAGGCAGAAACAACAAAGATAATGCAAGAGCTTGTTGGATATGTGGTAAGACCAATCATCTATCTCATGATTGTTGGCACAATAATCAGAATAATAGTAATTATCAGAATTTTAATCAAAGAGCAAGAGGTGGTAGATTTCAGAGAGGAAACTTCAGAGGTAGAAGTGGTAGTAATTCTTTTGGAAGAGGTGGAGGAAGAAGCTTCCAAAATCAATCCTATAATAACACCTATTACAACTATGCATCAGATCAGAAGGAGGACTCGACTCTCATTATGAATGCAACATATGAAACCTCACATGAGGACATGAGAGTGTTTTACATTGATTCAGGATGTAGTAATCATTTAAGTGGAAACATTGCTTTGATGACTGACCTAGATCATAATGCAATTAATCATACAGTTCAGACAGGTGATAATACAAAGCATAAGGTAAAGTCAATTGGTTCAGTCAAAGCTAAGGATGGGAGCACTCTTCTGAGTAAGGTACTTTATGTTCCCACAATCCCAAAGAATTTGATCAGTGTAGGTCAAATTGTGGAAAAAGGATATGAGATAAGGTTCACCAATGATGGAGTTTATGTTGAAGACCCTAGTCAAGGGTATAAACAGGTTGTTACAGGAAAGAAAGAAGGAAGGCTCTTCACATTGAAGGTACAAGGAAATGTTGAAAATGCTATGTTCACATATGGAGAGCAGAAGGTGTCAGAATTGGATCTTTGGCACAAAAGACTTGGACACTTCAATGAAAGAGGTATTAAAGAAATGATTAACAATGATTCAGTGCTTGGGTTGCCTAACATTGCAGGTCAACACATGACATACAGATGTGAGGTATGTCAATTAGGTAAAGCTCATAAGCAATCCTATTCCAAGCATGGGTTTATGTATTCAGAAAGACTTGAATTGGTGCATACAAATGTGTGGGGTCCTTCAAAGGACTTTAGTATAAATGGTTCAAGATATTATGTCATTTATGTTGATGATGCTACCAGATGGATCACAATTTATGTGATTAAAGAAAAGTCAGAAGTGTTTAATACATTTAAACATTATCATGCATATGCAGAAAGGATTACAGGTCAAAAATTGAAGAGACTAAGGTCAGATGGAGGGGGAGAGTATTTTTCAAATGAATTCAATGATTACTTGTGGAATGCAGGTATAAAGAGAGAAGTTACTTGCAGGTACTCTCCTCAACAAAATGGGGTAGCAGAAAGAAGAAATAGGACTCTTGTTGAGTTTGCAAGGTCCATGATGAAAGAGAAGAATTGCCCAAATTACTTGTGGGCAGAGGCTGTAAATACAGCTACATATTTGGTCAATAGATTGCCTTGTAAAGCTTTGCAAGGTATGACACCATATGAAGCTTGGTGGGGTAAGAAACCTACCTTGGATCATTGCAGAATATTTGGATGTTTGGCATATGCATATGTGCCATCTCAATTGAGGCATAAGTTGGAGCCTAAGGCAGAAAAGTATGTATTTATTGGTTATGATGATAAACAAATGGGATACAGGTTGTGGAGTCCATCCACAAAGCAATTTCTTGTATCCAAAGATGTTACATTTGATGAGCAAGGTACTTGGTATGCAGGTAAGTATAATGTACATGCAGATGTTGAAGAAGTAGTGGATCAAAGGAAAGGTAAAGCAAAGATTCAATTACTTGATGAAAATGAGAATGATGAAGTACAGGTTGAAGTTGAAGAGAGGCCAAGGTTTGATCCAGAATGTGATGAACCAGAGACTTCAAGAAGTGCAGAAGTTAGGAGGTCAACTAGGCACAAATGGCAACCTACAAGGTATAGCTATGACACCTCATTCTTGACTACTAAAGATTATGCTTATTTGGTAAAAGCAGACGAAGATCCATCCACATATGATGAAGCCAAAGGCAAGAGAAATTGGGAAGAAGCCATGCAAGAGGAGTATGATGCATTGATAGAGAATCAGACTTGGGATCTGGTTCCTAAATCTAATAGCCAGAAAATTATTGGATGTAAGTGGGTTTATAAAACCAAAAGATTTGCAGATGGAAGTGTGTCTAGATACAAAGCTAGACTTGTTGTGAAAGGGTATGCACAGACATATGGGGTGGACTATTATGAGACTTATAGTCCTGTGGCAAAAATGACAACCATCAGAACCCTCATAGCAATTGCTGCTTGCAAAGGTTGGAAGCTGTCTCAAGTACATGTTAAAAATGCTTTTTTGAATGGTTATATTTCAGATGAAGTTTACATGGAGCAACCAGATGGGTTCAAAGATCAAGTGAATCCAAATTATGTGTGTAAGCTCAAGAGAGCTTTGTATGGACTAAAGCAAGCCCCAAGGGCATGGAATTATAGGCTTGTAAAATTCTTGAATGATCTTGGATTTCAAGCATCAAAGGCAGATAGTAGCTTGCTAGTCAAAGCAAGTGAAGATGGATTTATTTATGTGTGTATTTATGTTGATGACATAATACTTACAGGAACAGATGATAAAGGGATACAAATGATCAAGAAGCAGATGGAGAAAGAGTTCAAAATCAGTGATTTGGGGAGCCTATCATTCTTTTTGGGGATGGAGATTTCTTATACTCAACATGGAGTATATGTGACCCAAAAAAGGTATCTTAAAAATTTGCTAACCAAATTTAAAATGGAAGATTGCAGGGTTGCACCTACACCTTTGGAAGTGAACCATAAATTGTCTAGGTTTGGAGGAGAAGAGTTCAGAGATATGAAACTCTATCAAAGTTTGGTTGGTAGCTTGATATATGCTACATTGACAAGGCCTGATTTGTCATATGCACTTGGTGTGCTTTCACAATTTATGCATTGTCCTAGAAAGGAACATTGGATTGCAGGACAAAGAGTACTTAGGTACATCAAGGGTACACTCAGAGAAGGGTTGTACTATGGATTTACTTCTGATACAAGAGTGAAGATATATAGTGATGCAGATTGGGCAGGTAATGTGGATGATAGAAGATCAACACATGGATACTTGTGCTATGTAGGAGACAAATTGATTTCATGGTGTTCTAAGAAGCAACATACAGTTGCTTTGTCATCTACAGAAGCAGAATACAAAGGTATGGTGGAAGCTGCAAAGGAGGTAATATGGCTAAAGACACTTATGAAGGTTTTTGATGTGGTTCAAAGTATTCCTATTGTTTGTGGAGACAACATGAGTTCTCTATACTTGGCAGCTAATCCTTTGTTTCATGCTAGAACTAAGCATATTGAAATACAGTATCATTTTCTGAGAGAGAAGGTCATTGAGAAGGAGATTGAAGTCATACATACTCCTACAAAAGATCAACTTGCAGATATGATGACAAAAAGTCTAGATGGACCAAAGCTACAAAGATTCAAGGATATGGCAGGAATCACGAAGATAGAGAAGAACCTCAATTAATGATTGAGGGGGAGCTGTTGGTGCATGACAATCATCAATTGAAGGATTATGAAGAAATGAAGTCAAGGAGTCAAGAAGAGAAAAAATTCAGAAGGTTGAAGGAAGGACATATTCAGAAATCCAAAGATATGTACACATATGTACATTAGCTAACTTATACTTTTGTCTAGTCATAAACTTGTATATATTCATCTATAAATACTTTGGAAAATGTCGGGGCAAATAGAGTAGAAGAAGAATAGTGAGTAGGAAGAGAGAAAGGAATAGTAGAGAGTGTCATTAGACACATGAGAAGTGAGTTGAATTCATCAACTTCACTTAGATGTAATTTTTCTGAGTAATCAAGAAAACTTGCGCCCGATGTTTTGCTGTCTGCTCCTTCTGTGTTTAATCTTTTGAGAAATCCTTCTGCACGTATCTACGTCCATAGCTAATCTATCTATGGCTAGAGTTTGAGAGGTTAATTGCAATCAGGCTGAGAGAATTTTGTTTAGGAACATTCATATGTGAGAATGTTCTAAGAGTCGTCAAAACTGGCGCAGATTTCATCTTCAGAGAAATGGTCATTGCTCAGTCCACAGTGTAAAGTTTTACACAAATAAGGGCTCAAAATCTAAGTTGGAAGGTAAGCCATCTATGGCTAAAAGATCTTGATCAAACGGGATTTACTTTGGGAGAACCAGTGTTAAGAAGTTGCAGGTGTCAAAGTCGCCATTGCAGAGAAGCTGTTTCAGACATAGGTAAAGTGTTTCACACATTTCTCAGTGTGTACTCAATCATTTTGAGAAATTTAACTTGGTAAAGTTGCGCAATCTCAAGGTGAAGTGTTGTGCAAAGTTTTATAAAAAACGTTACAGGATTGATTAGTCAATGAGTGATTAATCTACAGCAGACTTTTCTGAGAAGTTGAATTTTTCAGAATAATCAATTTTTTTGATAATTTGGTGAAGGTTCTCTAAATTAGGTGGAGTCTAAAGTTGATCTTGATATAGAGGTGGTCTAAATTCAAGGTCAACTTGTTCTTTTGGAGATTAACACTCTCCATCAATTACAACATTAACATGAGGTTCAGGAGAGATTAGTAGGTTATTAAGTACTCTGTGCTTGTGCGTGTAGTTAGGAATTGGGTAGACCTAGAAGCTAAGTGGAATGATGTAGTGAGAGAGTGATGTAGTTAGTAGGTGGGCATGGGTTTACAACTGGGTCAGGGGGTTTATTACAAGTTTTAGGTTGCCAAACATAGTGGGTGGGTTTTGATCTTGATTTTGTGGAGACTCTGGAGGGTTTGATAGGGGTATCTACTTGAGAATGAGGCTTCTTCAGGACCCATTTACGAGTGATTCTACTTTTGTGCATGGAAGAATATGTGTCCGTGTGTGATGTGTAAGACTGGGCATCAGATGTTCGAGTGAGTGAAACATGTTGTACCGGTTGTGGCCTTAGTGTAGCTATTTGAGCACGCAAGCAAGCCTTAGGCACCCAGATTTTTCGTGATTGTGGGCTGCCCTTCATCGACTTCTTGGGTATCCAAATAGACTTTACTTTCGTAGAAGAATTTATGAAAGAGTTCTTATTAGTGTCGTGTTGTTGACTACTAATAAGAGGTCTTGGCCATGGGGTTGGCCTGGTCGCAACAGGGTGTTCGCCTTTCCGAACCCATACTTGTTTCAACGGCGGAAACGATCTACTTTGCTTCTTTTTTTGGCCTCGAGTATAGGTAGAGTTCTGCTTCTTCTGTGTTTGATCTGCCTTTGGTTGCTGCATCCCTCTGGTCTTCGGGAAAGAAGGGTGTGCCGTCTTATCCTTGACTTCGTTGTTAAAACAATCCTCTTTCTGCATCATACAGTTTTGGACAAGAATAGCATTGTCAACTTCATGTGCGCCCCTGGAAGGACCAGGACTTCGTGCCTTACCTAATTCCTTGAGTGCCTCATTTTCCAATTCAACTGTAATTCAACTATGATTTACCCATACCTGAAGAAGTACACTCCTTAGGTTTAGGTTGACTGCATGATCATAGATCCAGTCCTGACCCAAGACAAGAGGCTCAGTGAGGTCCTCATCTTGACACACTAGTACTTTGACTGTCATTACTTCGTCTTGAGTGTAGAGGGGAAGTTCCACCTCGCCCATGCAAGGGGTTTCCACACCTCCCAATCCTATGAGATATGCCTCTATAGGATTGACAGATAATTTCAACTCTTGACAGTACGAAAATTTAACAGCACTAGTGGTTGCACCTGAGTCAATCAAGGCTCTTACAGTCCTTGCACCCTTTCCTTGTCCTATATCTAAGGTTATAAAAGGACGTCGATCAATTATACTATGAGAGCTGATACCTGAAACTTCACACATAGCCACATGATATCCTTGGTCTGCATATGCATCTGGCCTAGGTTGCTCTCTGCCTTAACTTCTTAATTTCATTCTCCGTATGCGCTCCAATGCTTTTTCTTGAGCTTCTTCTCGAATTCGTCTTTCTTCTTCTTTGCGTTTCTTAGCACTGTTGAGTCGACTTAGCATCTCTTCCGTCAGAGGTTCCTGATATAACTTGACTCTGCACCCGCTTATATAGCTCGGGAGAACATCACCGTCTAATGTGGCTAGTTGTACTGCTCCACTTGTTGAGATTCTATTAATGATCATGGGTCTGTAGCCTCTCTTCTCTAGTTTCCTCGCATGTTGTTTCAAAGTGTATCTTTGACGTGGGCATCAAAATATGCCTTCTATCGTTTCTTAGCTGCATATATCCCTGCAGTTGCCCTCAGTCTTATTTCTCCTAATCGTTCAAGGTCAAAAAGTCTAGAGGAGAGTTCATGACCCGTCCATTCATGCTCTTGTGCTACTTTCAATGTACGTATTAAGAAGTCCAATGGTAGCACTGCATTTTGGCCAAACACAATCTGAAAGGGGGTGGCTTGGAGTACCGTTTTGTAGGCGACTCGGTATGCCCAAACAACATGGTGTAGCTGTTTGTCCCAATCAGAGCGTTTATTATTCACTAATTTCGTCAGTACATTGCATAGGATCTTGTTTGTGCTTTCGACTTGCCCATTAGCTTGTGGGTGGTAGGGGGCAGACTTCTTATGAACTACCAAGAATTCTTGGAGCAGATTTTCAATCACTTCATTCAAGAAGTGAGTGCCTCTATCACTTACTAACTCTATAGGTAGCCCGTATCTTGTGAATACATTCTCAAACAAGAATTTAGCAGTTGTCTGAGCATCGTTCTTTGTCGTAGCTTTTACCTCTACCCATTTGGTTAGATAGTCCGTGGCAACAATGATATACTCAGCATGGGAGCCCTTAGCTGAGGGATTAATAGGACCAACAAAGTCTATTCCCCACTTAGAGAATGCTCGTCCACCCATCATAGGTTTCAGGGGCATCTCATCTTTGCGTATAGGATACTGAGTTCTCTGACAAACATCACACCGTTTCACATAAGTATGTGCATCCATGTGAAGGGTCGGCCACCAGAAGCCCGCAAATAGTATTGCCTTGATCACCCGATCTGGTCCAAAGTGTCCTCCTGCTACACCTTGGTGAGCAGTTTCCAAGATCTTGAGATATTCACTCTCATGGACACATAGTCTCAGGTAACCATCTTTACCACGCTTGTATAGATTATCACCAATGAGTGAGTAATCCAGGGCTTCTTGTTCTAAACTTCTTTGTCTGGCCAGTGTCATATCTTGAGGGAATGTTCTCGTCCTCAGGAGGTCTACTAATTGTTCACTCCAATATGGCATTATGGACACTTGATAAAGAGTGGCAGGTTCCACAGGTGGTTTAGTACAACAGATTGGGCATTCCTTGCACAACTTTTGGACATCAGCCTCCATAGTAGGCCAATGCATCCCGAGTCTCCTTAGTGTCTGTAGAGTTCGTTGCTTTGAGTAGTGTTGCTCTAATGCACCTACATGTGCTAATTGCAACCATTTAGTGTACTCATCCTCTTCCACACAACAAGCCAAGATCCCTTGATCTGTGTGCTTGTACATACTTCCTACCATGATGTGATACTTTTGGGCTTTTACTACCTCTCTATCCTGTGTGTTTATTACAGGGTGGTTAGGCCCGTATGTCAATACTGGCACTAATGGCTTAGCCCACTGCGGCACCACTTCCAAATTAAATAGGTAAGCATCAGGAAGGTCATCTGACACTCCTTGTGGGGCATCTCCCGATGTGAGCCTAGATAGATGATCTGCTCTCAAATGAGTCTTCCCTTTCCTTACCACAACCTCGAAATCATATTCCATTAGCAAGAGAAACCATCTTACTAACCTTCCTATATTGCATGGCTTGTTCACGAGATATAGCAGTGCCTGATGATGAGTAAAAAATTTAAACTTATTTGCAAGCAAGTAATGTCTAAACTTTTTAACTGCATATACCATGCTTAGTCCTTCTCTCTCCGTAGTGGTATAATTTCGTTCAGCTGCATTCAATTGTCTACTAGCATAGGCAATTGGAAGGTCCATATTACCTTCACCGGTAGGCTGCGCGAGTACACACCCAATAGCATAATTGGATGCATCCACATGAACATGGAAAGGCTTATTCCAATCTGGAGTGGTCAAGATTGGTGCTGAACATAATCTCCGTTTAAGCTCATTGAAGGAATTTTCACATTCGTCAGTCCACTCAAAGTTAGTCAAAAGTCCATACAGAGGCTTTGCTATGATGGCATACATGTGTATAAACTGTCGGTAATAACCGCAATGCCCCATGAAAGCCTGTACTTCCCTGACGTTCTTTGGCCTAGGTAGTTCTGCGATGGCTCTCACTTTCTCTTCGTCAGTGGATATGCCGTTCTTAGACACTATGTGTCCTAAGATTTTGCCTTGCCTGACCATGAAAACACACTTTTCTGGGTTTAGGCAGACTTGATATTCTCTACATTTGTCAAAGATTTGTCTGAGTTCAGGAATATGGGTTTGCCTGATGTTGGAATGAGCACAAAGATCATCAACATAGACTTCTAAGTTCTTCCTCAGGAACTCTTTAAACACGTGACACATCAATCTTTGAAAGGTAACAGGTGCATTAGTAAGCCCGAATGGCATTACTCTAAAGGCAAAAATGCCCCATTCAGTGGCAAAAGCCGTCTTATGCTGATCTTCTGGAGCTATGGCTACTTGATTGTAGCCCGAAAATCCATCAAGGAAGTTGTACACTTCCTTGCCTGCTACTCTTTCTAAGAGATATTCTGTGATAGGAAGCGGATAGTTATCTCGAATTGTGGCTGCATTGACCTTCTTCAAGTTAATGCATACACGCAACTTCCCATTTTTCTTGGGCACCACTACAATGGGGGATACCCACTCAGTGTGCTCAATTTCATAGATGAATCCAGCTTCTACCAGTCTATCTATCTCCTCTTTGATCTTAGCCGCATAATTATCATTGTATGTGTATGGCTTCTGCTTAGAGGGTTTGGCGTCTGAGGTCATGGGAATTGTGTGTGAGCATATATCTGGGTCAACACCTTTCAAATCCTTGTAACTCCAAGCAAATACATCTCTGTATTCTCTTAGCAAGGCTATTAGCTCTTGTTCTTCCTCTTCTATCAGGTCATGGCCTATGTATGTGCATCTCTCTTCTCCTTCTTCTAGGGCTACTACTATTTTCTTGTTGGTTTCTTTGTTATCATAGGCCTCCCCTGATTGCGCCTCTCGTTTAGGCATTCTGATCATGACTCTCTTGTCATCTATCTCATACTTCTTAAAATTTTCTGGGACCTCAAACAAAGATTCTTCCTCTTCTTGTGTGACTTCTCTCTTCTTTCTTTTCTTTCCTTTAGGAGTTACATGTGTGGCTAGCCTTACATCATTTGTAAGCTCTCCATGCCTCTGGGGTTGAAATTCTACTTCATAGAAGTATTCTTCATCTGATGCGAAAGGTGGGTCCATAATGATTGACTCTAGATCGAAGTCACTTGCATCCTCAAATGCATCAGGGCTAGGTTCACACTCTTCTAACACTGCCTCTCCCATGATCGGCTCTATGGGGAAGACTGAAATGTCATAGCCATCTTCATCACAGTGAGGTGTCCATTATTCTTCATTGATGGCTACATCCATTGTTGCTAGGATTTCTGCCCAACCGTGGGGTTCAAATTCTTCGTCAGGAAAGACTACAGGTGCATAGGCTGGGTCTTGAATTGATCTATGTGTTTCTTTTGCACCTATCTCTCTAGCTTCTTCTCTCTTCTCTTCTTCTACTGGTACTTTGCACATCCATAAGTGGGTGTCTTCATACATCCATGAGGATCCTGATCCTATGGAGTGCATAGATTCCGTATCATCTTTGGTTCTATGGATGGGATTCCATTGGATAGGAGGGACATCTCTATGAGAGTAATCTTTGAGATTCACTTTGGTCGTAACACCTAAGTGTTGCATGTACAAGGAATTGGTTCCCCAGTCCTGTACCACTTGCAACTGTCGCATAAATGGTCTTCCCAAGATCATTTCGTAGGCATGATTTTTGCTAAAATCACATATAGCAAATGTGTGCTCGAACTCAACACCACATGTGGTGAGAGTTATTCCTTCCAGTAGTCCTAAAGGTCTTTCTATGTGACCATCGGCCATCTGCAATTTCATCCTCATGGGCCTGAGTGCTGGCTTGCCCCAACGCTTCCATAGGGAAGTGGTAGCAATTGCAACACCTGCGCCTGAGTCTAGAATGGCCTTGGTGGTGTATCCTTGATGGGTGATAGGAAGATATGTGTTTCCCTCTTCGCCCTCACTCATGTCTCCTATCTTGTCCAATGGTATTTCTGGCACTCTCCTCTGGGATCCTACCTGGGAACGAGGTTTCGCTATCTCTGGTACTTGTTTGGCTACATGTTTCCATAGCTCTGGCCTTACTTTGAGTAGCTCTTCTAAGGTGAGGTTGCATTGTACTTTAGTGTTTTTCACTACCTCTGTGTTCCTAGGTATGACTGAGTCCTCATTTCGTACCATGACCGTGGGTGCTCTCATGCACGTGGACTTAGCTTCCCATGGGCCTGTGAAGTGGGGTAATTCATGCAAAGAATTAGACTCAAAATCTAATCTCTCCTAAGATTGGGTGCTCTCCTGCTCCTCATAAATGGATGGGATGTCTTGTGGGAATTGGTCGTGTGCATCATCCACAAGTTCAATAGGAGGAGGGACTTCACTCTCTTTAGCCCATTTGTCTTCTTGAATCTCGCGTAGGAATTCTGGTGTGAACCGATTCATAGAAGATGATGTGTCTGGCTCCGTAGAGTTAGGCACATAGGCTTCAGGCACATAGGCTTCCTAGGCAGGAATGCTTACTCTTTCACTTGCCTTGTCCTTGTGTTGAGAGGCGGGTTCCTTTTCTGATTGTGCAATCAGCTTCTCTATTCTTTCTAATAGTCCATCAAAGTGTAACTGTGTCTTCGCTGAACTAGAGATGTTAAATAGGCGACTGGCTTCAAACATGGTCTGAGCCAATTCCACCATCTTAGCACAAATTTTGGTTCATTCTAGCTCTAGTTCTGCTCTAGGGTAACACTTTTCATGATCAGTTACGTTTGGCCCTTCTTGGATCCTGGCCTGATAGGCTTTGAGCATCATATTAAGGTCCTCGGGAGTGGGGTCTGCTAGGACTGATCCTACTCTTGGAGGTGGTGAAATTGTGTGAGGTGGGTTGGAAGGTGGCGGGTCGGATGGGGACGGGAATGGTGGTGGTGTGGTAGTGTGAAAGGGAGTTTGAGATGTCAGTTCAGTTATCCTGGCCTTTGTTTCTCTGAGGCTTTCCTCGAGTTCACTCATCTTTTTTGCCCATTGCCTTTTCATTCTTTCACGACTATCTCTCCAAGCTCTAGTCCTTTTCTTTGTCATGCTCTCTGTTTCACTAACATCTGGGCTCTTTTCCTGGCCTACCCCTTGGTTTTGCTGTAATGCTTGAGCTATAACGACTACCTGTACGGGTACAGTGGAAGTGACACTTCCTGTGGAATTTACCACGAACCCAATAACGTTAATAGGAGTGATTTTTGGCATATTATTAGGATTCTTAGGGCAGTCTCATAAGAGATGCTCCTTTCCACACTCTTGGCAAAAGCCCTGGATTGTCACTGATTGGGCTTGGGTAGGTGCCGGCATGGGGCAATCACGAATGAGGTGATCTCCCTGACATCTGTAGCATGGTCCTCTAGGGAATGGGGGTCTTACCTGCCTAGGTTGGGGTCTAGGGTTGGGGTTTGCATACATGATGTTTGTGTAATCTGACTCCCAACTAGGTTCATTTGGCTCTTCACTGTAATAGGACTCACCATGTTCAGGAGATTGCATGTAGGAGGCCTGGGGGCTGTCAATATGCGTCGAATCAAAGCTATGGTCACTCGGGTCACTTTCAGAAAGCAATGGTGTTACAGGGACTATAGCTCTATTCAGGTTCTCTTCTGTAGCTGCATATTTTACTGGGATCACATTAGCTGGGGCAGGGGGTTGTTGTGCTAACACAGGCTGAGGCCTTTGTTGGTTTTGGTATTGTGGTTGGGAGGTTTGTTGAGGCCTAGCATATTGCTGTGGTGGGTACTGATTCTGGTATCTTCCCTGCTGAGGGTATGGCTGAGGGTAGGGTTGCCTAACCGCCTGCTTGTTGTATGGGCAGTCTTGTGCTGTGTGATTAGTGTATCTCCGTTCTATGGTGCAGTATTGGCTACTAGGATTTACTTGGGGTTGAGCCATAATGGGACATACATTCGCCATGTGGTCGCCACCACAAGTATAGCATCTTTTCACAGGGGCAAACCTTGGGATCTGTTTGCTAGTGATACCTAATTTCTGAGCTACTTTCTCTACAAGTTCCTCAATTGATGTGGATTGCGTGGAAGAGAGGCTAGAGGCACTATCAGAATCTTTGTATATTTTGGAAAGCTCTAACTCCTCCCCTAGGTTATCCTCGATGTCAATGCACATGCGTACACACTCTTCTATGGTCCTAGGGTCCTTCAAGTACACATAAGATCTCAATTTGGTACTTAGAAATCCATCCAAGAATAAAGCCACTTGCTTAGCTGGTGTGGGTAGCTCACGGATGGGACATCTCTCTAGATATTGCCTAAATCTTCTTCCTGCAAGTCTCACGGTCTCTTGAGGGGTTTGCTTGAAGCTGTGAATCAATGAGGTATTATGCCTTATGCCACTCTTAGAGAATTCAATAATGAAAGCCTCTAGGAGTTGGTCTATGCTCCTGAATTGCCTCTCATTCAATGGTTGAAACCACCTAAGGGCTGTGTTCCTAAGGGTTAGACCAAAGGCATTGTACTGCGTGAATAGATCTTCCACCTGTTCAGCTCTCAAGACTTGCCTGAGCTCAGCCACATGATCGTAGGGATCTCCAATGCCATCGAAGTAGTTTTTCATGGACTTGACTAGCTGAGTCAGTCTCAAAGTCCTTGTGTGCTCTCTAGGTCGTGGTAGAGGGAACTCATCCGCATGTCTTTGATTCTTGGGAGCTCTAAGTACCTCAGGTTCTACTCTGTTTGTTTCCGTCCTCCTTCTTTCTCTGCCCCCTGGGTTGGCAAAGCTTACTTCTGGCCTATCTCTACTTCAGTCTCTTTGAGTTCCATGAGCTTGGGATGTTCCAGCTCCAGGGTGACCATAGGACACATTCGATCTTGGTTGGGGGAAAACGAATTCACCCTTCCAAGTGTAAGCATGTCTATCATGTTCTGTAACCACAAAGATCCTCTCTGAAGCGTGATCTAAGTAGGTCACTCTGCCTGGGCTATCTGGATCTTTAAACTCATAGATCATGATTGTTCCTATATCATTTGGTCGATCAGATTTATACCTCCAAAAGGCTTCATCAGTCTCTTGGTTCAGAAGCAGATCTATGCTCTTGTTGTCTTGGGGAATCCACTCAGGAGTGAGAATTCTCGTAAGAACAGATTTCCCTCGAGGGGTCCTGGGCTCTGCACCCATGTTTCCTTGTTCTAGGTCCTCTACGTCCGTCTCAAGGATCACATTCCCGAATTCATCTGTCCTCTCCGGGTGACTAGTGACCACGTATATGGTTCCCTCTTTATCAAGGTATGCACCATTTTCAAACTTGACAGCAGGGTGCTCTAGCCCAATAGATTGGTCTGGGTTTTTGATTTGGACCACAAATCTTCCTAGGCCGTCCTCATAGATGCTAGCACCTAATCGGTTGGTCCTAAGGTATTCCAGTTGCGTCTTGTAGGGGCCTTCTACCCTGTGCAAGTATGGCACTCCTGAACTTCCCGTAGGTCGATCCATGCCTTGAGACATCTCTGATTCACTAGTCTCAGAGCTAGGGTAGTATGAGTGGTGGCTCAACTGCTGGGCCCAAGACCTAGCAGTGTGGTTGACACTAGCCTCTGAAGACCTAAGACTTTGTCTATCTCTCCCTAGATGTCGCCCTGATCTAAGGTTCATAAGCCTAATTGAATAGCCCAAATTTGGCCAAGTACAACCTCGTTGCTGAGTTCTTTTGTATCAGTCACTTGATTCTTTTTTAGTCGATTATCGTGTTTATGCTCTAGTCAGAAATCACGTTGTCAGGAATATTTGAGTTAATTTTCGCACTGTAAGTTGATCGTTCCACGTTAGATTCTTTCCTTTAAGGTTATCGCATCACGAAGAGATTATGTTTAATCTTGAACTTGAGTGCATAGGTAGTCTTCAACTTGATTGATGCCTATCGTTGCCCTGACTTACTCCTAGCACTAGTCGTTCTTAGCCTAAGCTAGGAATTGATAGAGGGTGTTGAGGATTTTCCAACCTTGAGTTTCTTTCTTTGTGTTGTTGCCCTTGTGTGCCCAGGACGCGTGTTCCCAAGCTTGCACTTACTCTTGCTTAGAATGCCCTCAAGTGCTCTTGCTGGACCTGTAAAAGTCCCACGGTTAGCTCAAGACTTAGATTCAAATGACACAATAGACCACTTTCATGCATGTAACTCACAGACCAAATTATCCTTTGCTTTTATGGAAAACAATCCCAAGGATCCCCTAGTTCTCCTACCTCGGGGTACATTAGGAAAAAAGGTGAACCTTGCATGGGCCTTGTAAGGATCCCTAATTTTTAGGGATTAAGATGAATAAAAAAAGAGTTTCACACCACAAAAAAACCACTAGTTGTTTCACAAATAAAATAATGTATCTAAAGTATCTGCTCAGTTTGAATAGACTCGTGGATATTTGTATCCCTTAGATAAAATCCCACGGACGGCTGAGATGAAGGAGGGAGTTCGTGTCACAAGACGACAAAAACTTGTCCAAAAGCTGAGCAGTCGTGGGCATTTTTCCATTAGATTATATCACATGGACGGCCAAGATTAGGATGTTTTGTCTGTCAAAAGATGACAAAATAGCAAGCATTCAATGAGCAATGGGAGTATGTGTCGACTGGCAGAAAACGACAAACGGCGAGCTGCAGTTCCGTGGCGAGGTTCATCTAGCGTCGTCCGATCGCTTCAGGATCTAAAGGCTCAAATGTGATCTTAAGATCTTCCCAAAGATATGGTTTCACAGCCCTTCGATCTAGCTCCATCCAACGGAATGTATTTAAAGGCGCCTTTCTTCATGCATTTGAATCTACACCGTTAGATCTCCTTCACATCGAATGGACAAAATTCCATGCCGATTTTTTTTTGAGATTTAACATAAGCCTTAGGATCTTTGCATTCATCCAACGGCTATGGTTGAAAGTCTAGCACTATCAAACTACTTTTTGAGAAGAACTTGTGGTTTTTAGTCACTCATACCAGCTTTTACCACCAAAAAACAAGGGAAGCCTAGGCCTAGCCTAGACTAGACTGTGTCCACCACCCTCCTCTCATTGGTCCATCACTAATCACTCCTTTAGCTAAAAGGCCCATGCAAGGTTCACCTTTTTTCCTAATGATGGTCAACTTCAAAAAACCTCACGAGCTTTCCAACAAAACAAGAATCACCGTGAACGGATTTCATATGAGGAAGTTATGTCAGTTCAGGCTTCAGGGATTAAAACAGGGTTCAAACAGGCCAACAGACAATCAGGTTTTCCTCGGGTTATTTGCCTATAACCTCCTTATGTGCTCTAGAGTCCATGATCCATGTCCAAAATTAGCCAAAATCTTCAATTTAAAAAACCCTAAAAATTTAGCCGAAAATGGCTGTCAATCGCGATCGATTGGGCTGTCAATCGCGATGGACAGGTGTCAATCGCGATGGACTGGTGTCAATTGCGATGGACTGGGCTGTCGGTCGCGATTGATGGGTGTCAATCGCGATGGACTGGTGTCAATCGCGATGGACTGCGCTGTCGTTCGCGATTGATGGGTGTCAATCGCGATGGACTGGTGTCAATCGCGATGGACTGGGCTGTCGGTCGCAATTGATGGGTGTCAATCGCGATGGACTGGTGTCAATCGCGATGGACAGTGCTGTCGGTCGCGATTGATGGGTGTCAATCGTGATGGACTGAAATTTTTGGGGTTTTCTATGAATTTGTGTCAATCGGGGCTCTATATGTCGCGATGGACAAGAATCTCGGCGAAATGTGATGTCAATCGCGATTTTTCTGTCAGTCCCGATGGACAGGGGTGTCCGTCGTGATGGACACGTGTCCGTCGGGGTCTGTCAATCGCGATGGACTGGCTGTCCGTCGCGATGGATAGTGTCAATCGCGATTGACTGGCTATCAATCGTGATGGACTGAAAAAATGCAAATTTTCCAAACATTCTTGTGGATTTGTGATGTGCAAGGTCTCTAGTCTACTGTGGTGCACTTAATTTTACCAATAGATGAAATTTTCTGTCAATCGCGATGGACAGAAGCTTGCGACACAGAGACAGTTCTGCACATTTCCGTACCTGTGCGACGTGCTGGAGATGATGGGATGGCCAATACCTGCAAGCAAACTCAAAAAACATGCAAAAAAAGTGCACACAAGATCGCTCTCTCACTCTCTCTCACAAGTGAAATGAGGGAAATGAAAGAAGGAAGTAGATATAGTCAAAAAACTATAATTTTTGCGATGATGGAGATGGAGGTGGAAGATGATGATGATGATAGTGATGATGGTGGTGAGGTAAGGAAGAGAAAAATAAGAAGAGTAAAGAAATTACCTACAACGCCAACATCTCAAATCTACGTCTTACCATCACACGCTCGTCCTCGAAGCTCGATCCCCGGCAACGGCGCCAAAATTTGGTGTAGCTCAATGATGAGTAGCACCTCCTTTAATGTCAATCCGGGAAGACGTGAGGATGGTATGAAGACCTCGAGCAAGTGGAGGCACAAGTGCGTGAGTGAGAAGCACACAAACATGCACACACATACACACACACGCGCACCCACGGCAAGACAAAGAGTGAGAAGCAATGGAGTTCTTTAGATTACTTCCAAAAGCTCATACAAGCTCAATTCAAATACAAGCTAACCTCAAAAATGAGCTCTCTAGCTCTATTTATAGTTTTTGACTAGGTTTTGGCCTTGTCCAGACCTAGTGTCCGGCCTAGTTAAAAATTAGGTTCTCTACCCTATTTGGAGGTTCAAACGAAGTCTAAAAAATGTGAAAATTGACAAGTAGATACTTCTAAAGCTCCTCAAGCTCAAGGACTCCTTGGCTTGCACAAAATGGAGCTACAAAAATGTGAAATGGTATTTACAATGGTTTTTAGTGATGAAAATCACTATTTTTGTAGGGGATTCTTCTGAAGATTTGACATACACTTCTTGGAGCTCCCTACTTGCTCCTTCTCGTTGTGTCCACCTCTCTTATATGCGTAAATGTCTTGAAAAAATATTGGCCTACTTGCCAGACCGTCGTTGACTACTCTGTCTGCTTGTACTTTCCCTTCTCTTTGACTCTCTTCGTAAGCTTCCTTGCCTTGTGAGTCCTTCAGTTCCAACAGTATATGTAGATGATATTATTGTGACAGGTGATGATCTAAATGGCATTCAAAGGATCAAGAGACACATGCAAGATGAGTTCAAAATCAGTGACCTAGGTGAGCTCACATATTTCCTAGGTATGCAGGTGATATATACAGATGAAGGAATGTATTTGACTCAAAGAAGATACATTCAGGATCTTCTTCTAAAGTTCAAAATGGAGAACACTAAACCTGCAGGTACAGTGTTTATGAAGGTGAGAAAATTGAAGACATAAAAGAGTATCAAAGCTTGGTAGGTAGCCTGATATATGCTACTCATACAAGGGCAGACATCTCATATAGTGTGGGAGTGCTTAGTTAGTTCATGCACTCACCGAGAAGACCACACATGGATGCGGCTAAGAGAGTACTTAAGTATCTCAAAGGTACAATCAACGAAGGTATATTATATCCTTATTCTTCAGATTTGGATATCAAAATCTACTCAGATGCAGATTGGGCAGGAGCTAAGGATGATAGAAAAAGTACATCTGGTTACTTAGCATTTGCAGGTTCGAAGCTAGTGTCATGGAGTTCCAAGAAGCAACCAATAGTTGCTTTATCCTCAACTGAAGCAGAGTACATGGGCTTGACCATAGCAAATCAAGAGGCAATATGGTTAAAAGCATTGTATATAGATTTGGGACTTGTGAGTTCCAAACCTCACATATTTGGAGATAATGTAAGTTCCATGCATCTAGCGACAAATCCTATTTTCCATGCAAGCAAGCACATAGAAGTCCATTACCACTTCATCAGGGAGAAGCTCATGGCAAAGGAGATTGACATTTCTTTTGTTCCAATTGAAAATCAAGTAGCAGATATGATGACGAAGGCACTTGATGGAGTAAATCTTTGTAGATTCAAAGCTATGGCCGGTATTCAACCTATGAGAGAATGAAGACTCAAGCATACTTTAGCTTGAGGGGGGAGCTGTTGGAACATCAAGCTTACACTATGCTTGAGGTGGATCTGATCTACATCAAAGGCTATCACGTCAAAAGAATATCCGTTGGAGAGTTCTTTTTCATATGCTCATTTATTGTATTTTTTTGAGAAATTTTTTATGGTTCATTTACCGTTGTAAAAGCCTTGAGCTTTACACATGTAAAGGTAGAAATGTAGAGCCCAAATCCCACGAATTTGTGGTGGTTGAAGTTGCATTCAATCAAGCAATCAATCACCTAAAAGTAGATCTTCACTTTTCCTAGATTGTAGGAAAGTGAATTGATTCCCTCCAACAACGATTCCCACCTTCATTTGAATTCAAATTCAACTTGAAAAAGTCGTGGAACACTCCTAGAGGCTATATAAGGACTGTAAATCACTTGTACATTACATGGAAGCAATATACATACACTTGTGACCATCATTGTCTTGCTCCTTCAATTTTTTGCATCATCTTCTTCGCCAGTAGTAATATTGCAGAGGGTGCTGCTCTCTCTCCAGAGCTCCAAATTGAGTGCAAGAGGACTCATTGGAAAGGTATTAGTGTCTAGGTTATGTCTATAAAGTTGAAAAGCATTGGATTTAGTGGATTGGGAGAAATATGCATTTTTCTGTCTCAGGGTCAATCTCTACGTATTCCTGAAAAATAGGAAGTACCACCGGTGAATGTCGCATTCATTCCTATAGCATATTTTGCTGATTCCTTATACTTTTGTGCATATGTGTATCACTCCCATAAAAGGATTTTTTCTAATTGTAATCACGTTGGTCGCTATGGGCATTTGAAGTTTATTGTCTCTTCCATAGATAGTAAGTTTTTTGAGCTAGTCGACCCGCGAACCTATCTGTTTTGTATCGACTCATTCTCCTTGATGCTCTAAGGTACATAGTGTGTTTATTTGCACTTATAGCATGCCTATAAGGTCTATTTGAGTCTCCATAAGCTCAAGGACTGGTCTTGTGCCGGTTGGCTTGACCAAACTTCATCGCTTCGAAACGCACTTTTCTACCTTCGACAAGCTTCTCCAAGTTCTTTCAAAAGCTTTTAATGGCAACACAAATATTCTGAGCAAGGTGCTCTGTGCTCCCACTATTACAAAGAACCTAATAAGTGTAGGCCAAATAGTTGAGACAAGCTTGCGAGTTAGGTTCACCCAACATGGAGCTTTTGTGGAAGATCCATGTCAAAGCTTCAGGAAGGTAGCAAGAGGTGAGAATCATGGTAGGCTCTTTAATTTTGAAGTAGGAGAAACCAAAAACAGCTCTATTCAACTTTGGGTCTCAAACCCTAAGTGAGCTTGAAGTGTGGCATAAGAGGCTAGCTCATGTGAATGAAACAACCTTAAAGGATATGTGCAAGGATCAAAGTGTTCTTGGATTACGAAATATATCAAAGCAACACATGATCAACAGATGTGATCCATGCCAGATGGGGAAGGCAGAAAGACAACCATTCAACCACAAAGGCTACATCCATAACAACTTCTTGGACCTAGTACATATAGATGTATGGGGGCCAAATGAAGAACCTTCATTGGCAAGATTAAGGTATTATGTCTCATTTATTGATGACCATAGTAGAGGGACTATTTTGTACTTTATGATCTTAATGTCTCGTTAGTTAGGACGTCTAAAAACAAGGATATCATCTTCTACTCAGAAGGTCTCTCAGTCACTAGACATTGATCTACATACTAATTAGATCTTCTAGCTGCATTCTTTACTCTCTCATTAGGAGTCTATTTAAAACTATGTATTAATGATGATGAGTTGTGTTTAATCCCCCTTATGGTGAATTCTCCAATGAATTCCTAGAAGAATTGTTCAATGTTGCCAAAACAATTGGGGTCCAATTGTTGGGACCACTTTAGGGTTGTTCTTGTGAGAGTTGAATCGAAGGATTCATATTGCACAAAAAATTCATCCACTTTCTCTGCTCGCAATACTTGTCTGAACTTAGCAATGTGGCCATAAGGCTCTCGTGATCCATCATAGTGATTTCACATGCACTTAGCCACTTGGATTGGCCTTAATCTTCTACCTAGCTCTAGGTGTCGGATAATGATGGGAACAACCAGTCGTAGTGGGTGCACTCATGGTCCTACACCTTGATGTGGTCTTGCCATAAAGCTTAGCTTATTCGTATTTCCCATTCCTTGACTAGTTTGGTTGTTAGGATTAATTCCTGGCATAGAAAATTGCATATGAGGGCTGATGGGGACACTTCGTTGACTGGTTTGTCTCAATGACAAGTTTTTCATACCTTGGTGGGTGTTGAATGGGTTTTGCAAGGTAGTTTCCTATTCTCGAGGAGGGAATACAAGCAACACCATG
This sequence comes from Ceratopteris richardii, assembly GCA_020310875.1. NCBI lineage: Eukaryota > Viridiplantae > Streptophyta > Polypodiopsida > Polypodiales > Pteridaceae > Ceratopteris > Ceratopteris richardii. The sequence goes on from CM035435.1 coordinate 147,055,273, forward strand.
TACTTTAGCCTAGATGTATCCATGTCATCCACCGACCAATATCTCCTTTGATTTTGATCTAGGTAGGTAAATCTAGAAGAATCTTCAAGATCCCTCAATTTGTATATAGTGGTTGGGTTGATGCCTTCTGCTTGTGTAGGCGGGTTAGTTTGTAAAAGTAGGTCTGACTCATTTACCAAGTACACATCCATCAGATAGTCATCTTGGGGTATCAGGTTCCCTCATAACACTTGAGTGACCACTGAATTTCCCTTGGGGTAGTCACCCTGCCTCCATTGTTGGTTCTCTTAGAGGTTCCTTGTTCCTCTAATTCTCCTCTCTCATTTATCTGGTCAAGGTTTTCTGTTACTACATAGATTTGTCCTCTCTTGTCCATATAGAAACCACCTTTGTATTTAAGAGTTGTTCTTAGAACTATCTTAGATTTCATTGTGCTTATCATTCTTGCTACTGACCTATTAAGGTCGTCAAGGTAGATGGGTATTCCTTGCAAGTTAGCAGACATGTACTATAGGGAGGTCCAATATTCTCCTTCCACTATGGACATAAAACCTTCCCTAGGAACTGAACTATGCATATCCTTAAAGGCCATGAATCTTTCCTCCTTATAGTCAGTAGATGTGTCTGAGTAGATAGAGTGGTGGCTTGGTTGGGCTGCACTTCCCACAGAAGATATGATGCTTTTTCAACTCCCTAATACTCGTCCGGATCTTAGGTTCATTCATCAGCTAGTTCTAGGACTTTTTTAAGCCCTATTTCTTGTCTTGGCCCACCCTAGTTTATTGTTTTCTCTCATTTATTTCTTTAAGAATTTTTAATCTCCCATGATACATGATACCTCTTAGGGACGATACCACTTTTACATGATACACGGTATCATGTATCCAATGCAACTAAGACAAAAACTACCCCACTTGGAGATAGAAAGAACAAATTTATGCATGAAAATGGTTGAACTAGCTCATGCTATGTTTGAGACCAGCCAATTTGTTAATCAAAGTAACCTAGCAAAACCATAATTTCACTTCTAGGGACTATTAGGAAGATTAGAGTGATTGGCATCTAAACCTGACCACTTAGCACCTAAGGAGGCTCATTTCATAAGAAGCACAATAAGAGAATTTGTACTAGTAAAGTCACATTCTTTTAACTCAATACAATGTGGAATTTCTCCTTCAACCAATAAGTATTCACAACGATTCTTGAGAGAAATTCAAGAAGAAAAATGGGGTACAAAGCAACTAACTTCACCACACATTCAAGAGATAGATGATCTTCACAATCAATTTCCTCAAGACATTCCATCTATCTATGCAGAGCAAGAAGATGTGGGATCAAGCAAATGATTAAACTTTGAATCTAATTCCTTACAAGAACTACCTCATTTCACATGCCCTTGGGAATCAAAGTCTATTTAGATGAGAACTCCCATATTAATGATTAGAAACAAAGAATATGTTCTACCTAGGAACATGGAAGTAATTAAGAACACTAAAGTGCAGTGCCATCTCACTTAAGAAGATCTACTCAAAGTCAAACTAGAGTTGTGGAAGCATCCAAAAAAACCAATGATCAAAAGTTTCTAATTCCCACTCTCAGCTAGGCTCACAAAGAAAAGTATAAAAAATACCCATACACAAGATAGGGTATATGAATGAAGGAGAGGAAGAAAATACTTATCTATCTATCATGTATCAAGGATATACAATAAAGGAAACATTAGAGTCAAGAGTGGGTGTTGGCATTGCCACCACTTCCTTATGGAAACAATGGGGCAAACCAAGTTTAATACCAAAATGAATGAATTTGCAAATGGAAAATGGACATATAGAGAAGCCCCTAGGACTTTTAGAAGCCATGGCTCTTACCATGTGCAATGTAGAGTTTGAGCACACCTTTGCCATATGCGAGTTTGGAAAGAACCATGTCTATGAGAAATTTTGGGTAAAACTTTCATGAGAAAATTACAAATAATGCAAGATTGAGAACGTTTTCTTTGTGCTTATATCATTTAAAGTCAACTATCAAGGCCAAACTCAAAGACTATTGTTGTAGAAGAAAGAGGCAAAGGAAGGCACGCCCCAACAAATTTCAAATTTCTTCTTCAAATTTCTATGAAAGACATCATGAGCCATGTAAATGCACTAGAGGAGTCCTCTAGATGCGTAAATCCCAAATGTTGTAACATAATTCTTGTAAAATAGTAGGAATTTAGTGTTTTTCAATAAAAGTTTTGGTCTCTTGTGTGAAAAGAACATTTTTAGGGCACATGTATATAAGTCACTTGATGACCCTTTGTAAGAACTTTTTGCCACTATGAGAAATCAAGCTAAAATTTTGAATTTTCTTCTTCTCTACTGAGCATCTTCTTCTCCAAGAGATTGTATGTGTGTGTGTTTGATGCTTGAGAGATGTGGAGCTAAAGTAATGTTTCCCATCATTAACTATTTTTCTCATAATTTGAAGCACATTTGCACGATGAGGCTAAAAATACTACCATTAGATGTGCCTCATTGAGAGCTTCAAAGTGAGCCTGATATTCATCAGATTGAGAGTTTGGAGCTAAGAGAAAAGTCCTAATTTGTGATTACTACTGTTGCAAGTATCGTGACATGCATTTTTAGAAAGATAAGAGACCCGAAAGGTACATACACCCATTATTCATGCATTGTTAGCACTTCCACTTCATTTACCATAATGTGTGCACATGTCTTCATACACTTGATATGTCTAATTTCACGGATTGATAATTAAATATGTATTAATCCACCGCTATATGTGTTTATGGGTAATTGAGGTATGGTCTCATTTAGCACAAACCCCTTAGGCTTATGACTTAGGTACACATGTTTTTGGCACCATTTCCAGGCAACTAGTCAACTCAAGGTGCCTATGTCATGGTAATAGCTACATAGTGAACGTATCGTGTGAAGAGAGGCAATTTCAGTAAGTGGCATCTCAAAAAACTTTCACACTTGTTCCTTCACATTCCAGTGTTGTGTGTAATGAGTTTGTAGGGTTATGAGTGAGGGAGTGGGAGAGAGATAGGATTTAGGAGTGGAAGAAAAGTTAGGGTTAGGATAGGTAAGTTACCACAAGAAAATCCAAAAAAATATGTTCTTTTTAGTTCAGGCACTTGGTCATCCAAGGACATAAAATTAAAAATCACTTCAGTTTTCCAGTCACTTGTTGTGACACAAGTATCATGGATGAGTAGTGACTGTTATCGCATGTTGTGTATCACAGGAGAACACAAAGATTTGTGGCTTTTGGTGGCAAGATTTGGAAGGCCTACTCTTGAAGGTGAGAACTTTGCTCCATCAATCTCTCGAAATTAAGTAAACACCCATAAACGTGACATGGAATAAAAGAAGTATTGCAGGGGAGCATAAAGGGTTTGCAGTGAGATTTTTCACCCACAATGGGTTGAGGGAGAAGAGGAGTGTGTGATGAGAACATTGAGTATCGTGTATTGTGTATGGTCTAAAATGCATATCGTGTATTTCCTCAAAGTAGTATCGTGTATCACCAATTGGCAAGTATTGTATCATGTAAGGCTAGTATTGCATATTGCCTCACCTCAAGTATCATGTATCATGATCATTGAGTATCATGTATTATGTATCGTAACGCGAAGTATCATGTATCATCTAAAACATGTATCATGTATTGCCTCAAGTGTGTATCGTGTGTCCCTCAACTATTGAGCCCAAGATCTAGCCATAAGATTGATACTAGCTTTAGATGATCTGAGGCTTTCTCAATCAGCCTTTCCTATGTCTCTACTTGATCTATTGCTCATGAATTTGATCCGCTTACTTCCCAATCATCTTGGAGTACACACACATTCCAGTGTTCTTTGGCGTATCATTACACTTCTTCTTTTTTAATGTTTTTTAGTATTTGTCTTGTCTCAAGGTATATTCATTTGGAATAATGTGCTGTTTCACTTAGCATTGAGTCCTTTCTTTGGGTTCTTTCCCTTAGAATTTTTGCATTGTTGTTAACTTAATTCTATGCACTTGAGTTCTTTAAGTGTCTTGGACTTGATTTCTTAGCATTACCCTATGCACAAGAACTAGCACTACATCTTAGCCTATGCTTGAATTTACAAAGGGGGTTTAATCAATTTCCAACATCAATGCAAATACTTTACATGCTCCAAACTACCCATAAAACCTCTCCCAAGCACTGATTCTTTGGCTTGACCCTTGTGGTTCTCACAATCTCTTGCTCCTTAAGCCATCTACACTATAAAATCATAGAAAAATCTTAAAAAATAGGCAAAATTTAAGCTTTAGAGTAAAACCCTAAATTAGACCCATGTAGGGATTTTGTCATGATGGATTAGGTCTATCATGATAGAGGGTGTCTATTGGGATAGAGTGCCTTGTTGCATGAGTGGTATGTCATGATAGACAAGTGGTCTGTTGTGATAAATGGGTCTCTCAATACTTGTTTGAATTTGACTACGTCATCATAGGGATCTCCCATGCCATTTGAGTAATTCTTCATGGCTTTGACTATCTAAGTGGGTCTCAAGATTCTAGGATATTCTCTTGTTCTAGGGAAAGGAAATGCACCCACGCCTCTCTAGGTCCTATGTCCTCTTGCTATTTCTTGTTTCCTTCTATCTGTGTCTAGTCCCAATCTTTGTCTTCCTATCATGTGCACAAAACTTACTTCAAGTCATTCATTGGATTTCTCTTTTTGTGCTCCTAGGATGTGAGAAGATTCTACTCTGTTATGACTATGAGGGTTAGTAGACATTTGAGGGGATTTTCTTTAACCTTACAAGTGTATGCATGTCTATTATGCTCTGTAACAACATACATTCGTTCCAAATTTTTGTCCAAGTATATGAATTTTTTGAGGACATTAGGATCCTTGAAGTCATATATGATGAATCCCACTAGATCACTAGGTTTATCTAGTTTGGATTCCCAAAATGATTAATTGGTTTCTCTATTGACAAAGGCTTCTATGCTCATGTTGGTTATGATCCTTAACAAGAGTGATTTATCTCTAGGCATCCTAGGTTCTCTATCTTTGTGTTCATCTTCAAGATCTCCTATTTTAGACTCAGGTATGAACAATCCAAATTCATCCATCCTATTAGGTAATTTGGTTACCATGTACATAGTTCGTTGCTTATCTATTTAGGATCATTGTTCAGATTTGACCACAAGGTGATAAATTCCAAAGGGATACTCTCAATTTCTTAGTTGGATCACCGATATCCTCAAATCATCCTCATAGATGCGAGCGTCTATGTGGTTGGTTCAAATGTATTCAAATTGAGTCTTATAGGGACCTTCTTAGGTTTCTAAGTATGCCAACCTTGAACCACTTGCAGGTCTTTCCATGTTGAAAGACATCTCTGAGTCACTAGTGTCTGATTCTACTACGTAGGAGTAATCACTCAACTATTGAGCCCAAGATCTAGCCATAAGATTGATACTAGCTTGAGATGATATGAGGGAAAACAATAAAATCTTTGATTATTCAACTCAAAAAAGTTTACAATGCTCAAGACTAGGTTCACTGTCCAATTAGCTAACCCCAAAAATGAACTATCTAGCTCTTTATATAGCTTTTTTACTAGGTTTGGCCTTTTTCAAACAAAGTGTTTAGCCTAGTAAAAAATTAGGTTCCCTAACTCGTTTGAAGGCTCAAATAGGCTCAAAAAATTATGAAATTCGATACATAGGTGGTTCTACTAATCCTCAAGCTTGAGGACTCCTTGGCTTGGAAAAAACAGTCTATTCTCCCAAAAAAAGGATTTACAATGAAGTGTAGTGATAACAATCACTATTTGTTGTATGTTTGATTTGAAAAAAGTGATTGGCCTACTCGCCATGTCTTCGTTGGTTTCCTTTCCTGCTTGGCCCTCCTTGACCTTCTCTTTGACTTTTCTCTCTCTATCTTCCTTTCCTCATGCTTCCTTGGTGTGTTCAGCCACCTTGACCACTAACACCAACCTGGATGCCACAAAGATGTTTATCATGGACAACAAAAAGTAGGGGGGAGTGTTGAAAGCATGGACGTAAAGGAGGATTGAGTCGACTAACTTTTCCTAGGTCAAATCCTTTCTCATATTAGGTTTTTCCCATTTTTTACCCAAACATATGTAAAAAATGCATTATTTTTAGCATGATTTCCTATTTTTAGTAGTAATGAAGACCACAATGTAAAAGCTTAGTAGACTTGAGCACGGGCATGAGTAGAATATCCACACTGATTTTCATATTTTTCTTATATCATTTTGGCCTCCAAATAGCCTCTAGACACTATTTTCAAGACTAGACTGAACACTACAATGTGGAGAGGGCTCTTAAAAAGTCTATTTAAGTGAAAGATCTCTCATTTGTTAGGGTTACTTATTTGGAGTCGGCTTAGAAATCTAACAATGATGTGAACTTTTATATTAAGATTTTACAGTATAGTAAGCATCATGTTTCTTGCCTACTCATGAGTGTGCATGCATGCTTGCATGTGTGTGCCCATGTGCATGCTTGAATTGCTATTTTTGTAGGTGTGTGTGACCCTCTGTCATCACATGTAGGTATTCATACCTACCGATCGGTCACTCCTTGGATATGACATTATTTTTATCATATCCACTCTCACTACTATGATGAGAGTTTCACACAAATTTTTCTTATTTTTGCTTACTTTTTACCACACAAGACATACTTTCCTACTTAGTGTAAAGACTAAATGAGTGTTTGATACTTAAGTATCACCCCCGGAAGAAATTTTGAGATACTTGGCTTGCAAAGTTTACGCTAGCATGACTTTACAAATATCTAGTTTTAATTCTTCTCAAATAACATGCTTTAACTTAAAAGTAATATACTAATGGCACAAAAATTATATCAAAAGATGTAGAAGCCACCGATAAAACCATAATTCAAGATCCAAGCATCCCATGTTCCAAATGAATACATATATGTATATGTATACGTATACATATGTGTATATGTATACGTATACGTATATGTATACATATACATATATGTATATGTATATGTATATGTATATGTATATGTATATGTATATGTATATGTATATGTATATGTATATGTATATGTATATGTATATGTATATGTATATGTATATGTATATGTATATGTATATGTATATGTATATGTATATGTATATGTATATGTATATGTATATGTATACATATATGTATATGTATGCGTATACATATATGTATATGTATATGTATACGTATGCATATAGATATACATATACGTATACATATATGTATACATATACATATACAAATACATATACATATATGTATACATATACGTATATGTATTTTTATACATATATGTATATGTATACATATACATATACATATACCTATACATATATCTATACATATATGAATACATATACATATGAATACGTATACACATACGTACATGTATACCAATACATATATGTATACGAATATGTATACATATATGTATACAAATATGTATACATATACGTATACAAATATGTACACACACACACGCACATATATATATATACACACACACACACACACACACACACATATATATATATATATATATATATATATATATATATATATATATATATATATATATATATATATATATATATATATATATATATATATATATACACACACACACACACACACACACACATATATATATATATATATATATATATATATATATATATATATATATATATATATATATATATATATATATATATATATATATATATATATATATATATATATATATATATATATATATATATATATAAACATATAGATATACATAGACATAGGCATAGACACATACATATACATAGACATATACATATACATAGACATAGACATATACATACACATAGACATATTCATATAGTAGTTCAGGAGGAAGGAGAAGAGAGACGCACTTTTATAGGACAGGATGTCTCATTTGAGGAAGAACAAGAGTTAATACAACTCATAAGAGAATATAGAGATGTCTTTGCATGGACAAATAAGGATTTAAAAGGTGTAGATCCTTCAATTTGTGCCCATAGAATCCCTATGATGACAGAGGCCAAGCCCTCCAAACAAAGACCATACACTTATAACGATGTTTATTTGGCAAATATTAAGGAAGAGATTGATAATTTATTGGATGAGGGCTTCATTTATGAAATTGAACACACAGAATGGGTGTCACCTTTAGTGGTAGTACCGAAAAAGAATGTCAAATTAAGGGTATGCATTAACAGGAAAAAGGTGAACGCTGCCACCATACGGGATAGTTACACATTACCCATCACGAATCATCTGTTTGAAAGGGTTGTAGGTAAGGAAGTCTATAGTTTCCTTGACGGCTTTTTAGTGTATAATCAGGTAGCCATTGCTCCTGAAGGCCAACATAAGACAACCTTTGCAATGGAATGGGGAGTTTATGCATTCAGGGTTACACCTTTTGGTTTAACTAATGCTCCAGCTACTTTCCAAAGATTAATGTGCCATGTGTTCAATGAGTTCTTGAGAAAAAGTATGGAGGTATACGTGGACGATTTATGTACCTATTCAGCAATATGATCAGAACATATCCTAGAACTAAGAAAAATATTTTCCAAATGTCGACAGTATAGAGTATGCCTTAATTTAGAAAAATGTGTCTTCATGGTTCGACAAGGGAAAATATTAGGACACATTGTCTTGAAGAAATGGAATTTCCACTGATGAAGACAAAATCAAAGTAATTCTGGATTTTCCAAGACCAAACACCACTAAGGAAGTACAAGCATTTATGGGACATTGCAGATATTATCGTAGATTCATTCACATGTATGCGATAATTGCAAGACCCCTTTATGGATTACTGACTTAGTTTATCTAGATGGAAGAATGTGAAAAGGCTTTCAACGAATTGAAGAGTCACTTGAGTTCAACACCAATCCTAAGAGTACCTGATTGGAATAGGCCATTTCATATTCGTGTAGATGCCTCCAAGTTTGCCATTGGATGCATCTTAGCATAGCTAGCAGATACAGGAAAGCTAGATCACCCTATAGCCTATGCTAGTAGAGAATTAAACCAAGCAGAGCATAATTATACAACTATGGAGGGAGAAGTCTTAGGAATGGTATATGTGGTAAAGAAATTTTGACACTACTTATTGGCAAAAAAATTCAAATTCTTCATCGATCATCAAGCTCTACTGTACCTAGTCAATAAGCCTTGAAATACTGGATGACTAGTGCAATGGTTTCTATTGCTAATGGAATTTGATTTTGTAGTAGTCAAGAAAGGGAATACACACATCCATGCAGATCACCTGTCAAGAATGACACATGGAGAACCTCCCATAGGAGTAATAGATGATCTACCGGATACTTATCTTTGCAACCTTGAAGGATGTCCACAATGGGCGGAAAAATTGATTCCCATCCTCACGCATGGACCTCAACATAGGATCACTGAAAACAAAAGCCAGGAGCTATGGAAGACTAAAAAATCTCCACATCATAGCCGGAAGCCTATACCACCAAGATCCAAGTGGGTTACTTATGAGATGTGTGGAAGAAGAGGAGCAAGAGATTTGGCTTCAAAAAGCACACGTGAATCAATGGAAAACTCATCGAAGTGTGAATGGAACATGGCAAACACTGAAGAGATTAGGCATATACTGGCCAACCATGTAGAGGGATACACATAACTATGTATCTACATGCTCCACCTGTCAAGAAAGAATGCCTGAAGAGAAATCTACTCTATGTTACTCTACAATAGCACCGAGGTGGAGTATGCCTCTGGTAAAATTCTTGAAAACTCAGGAGTACCCGAAAGGAGCTAATTTGGCAAGAAAATGTGCCCTCGAGGAGCAAAGCAAAGATTATGCACTCATAGGCAACCAAATTTTCAAGAGAGGAAGGGAAGATCATTTAAGAATGTGCATTCATGAAGATGAGTATGTTTTGGTCTTAGAGATGGCTCATACGAGAGCCGTTGGACAACACTTTTCTGTAGATAAAACTACAAAAATGATTCTCTTTGCTGGAATGTGGTGGCCAACTTTATATCAAGATGCAGCCACTTATGTCTAAAGATGCGATACATGTCGAACGAAGTATCCCATCAGAAGAGATGAAATGCCATTAAGAACTATGATGAGTGTCAGAGCATTTACCAAATGGGGGATAGATTTTGTAGGACCTTTTAGCCCACTAGCTAAAGGTTCTCATGCTGAGTACATAATTGTAGCAATGGAATACTTGACCAAATGGGTGAAAGCCAGAGAAACTACGAAGAATGATGCAAGGACCATGACCAAGTTTCTGTTTGAACACATATTCACTAGATTCGGATTGCCAATAGAAATAGTAAGTGATAGAGGCACACACTTCATCAATGAAGTAATAGAGGCCTTAATGAATGAATTCCTAGTACTTCACAAGAAATCAGCTCCCTATCACCCCCAAGCCAATGGACAGGTTGAAAGTTCAAACAAGATCTTATGTACAGTTGTCACCAAGATTGTTAACAATGGAAGGTCCGATTAGGACAAGCACTTACATCACGCTTTATGGGCATTCCGAGTAGCATACAAAACAGCCATACAAACTACTCCTTTTAATCTAGTATATAGTCAGAATGCAATTTTGCCAATTGATTTCCTAGTTCCAAATCTTAGAGTAGCATTGGCCTATGAATGGACTAGACACGAATTTACTAATCAATTGGACCAAATCTAGAAGCTACATGAAACGAGGTTATAAGCAGTGGTAGGCATTTATGCTGCAAAAAGATGACAAAAGGCATATTTTGATGCTCATATTAAGGATAAAAATTTGAAGGAAGGAGATTTAGTCCTGGTATATACTTTAAAGCAACATGAAAGGAAGCTACAAAAAAGAGGATATGGCCCCTTAGTGATCAATTGTATATCAACCAGCGGAGCCATCAGCTTAGCAACCCTAGATGGAGAAGTACTGCCAAACTATATAAGTGGTTGTCGAGTAAAAAAATATTTAGAGCCATTGACAAAGGAAATACTATCACGACTTCTAACAACAAGAAATAGAAGAGAAGAGGACGAAAAAAATATGCGAGGAAGCAAGACAGGAAGCCCTAGAACGAGTAAGGAAATGGAAGGAATGGATGAGAGAGAGGGACAAAAGGTATCAGCTAGGGGAGGAGCCCATCCCAATGGCTAATTTTAGGGCCTCAGAAAACCCAGGACATCACGTGAGGCAACCTTATTTGAACTTAGGAGTGGGTATAGACGAATACCATTTAGTGGATGCTCTCATCGATATGGGAGCAGTTGTCAGCTGCATCCGATTCTCTCTGACTGATCGGCTCAAAGCACAATTATGTCCAACCACAACACATTTGATTGGAATAGGGGGAAAAGTTACTGAACGCATAGGTGAGATTACCTTATCATTGCACCTAGGAAATAATTCAATGCAACAAAAACTCTTAGTGTGTCATGATCAAGATTTATTGGAAGAACTTGTGTTAAGCCAAGATTGGATATATGAATATGAGGTAACTATCCAATTAGCCTTGGGCTACATCTCAGCCAAGATAGGACATCGTGAAGTGTTCAGTGTGTTAGAAGAATGACCTATCAAAGCCAAGTGTATAGCTCCGAGAGACCAACTACTCATGCATGACTATGTGTGTGCATCTCCCTCTACTATGGAACCCCCACCTCCAAGCACTTCACGTGAGTGTACACCAATTCTTAATCTTACACACCCTCATTGTCCATTGGACCCCTCTGCTAACATTGTTTCCATGGAGAGCCCTAGTGAGAAATTCAGCACAAGAGTGACTAGTCAACATGGTCATCCCGAACTTTATCGCATCAAAATATATCCGATTCAAGGCACCAAATAGGCATGGATTAGAAAAGATTAGGTAACAGATTATCAGCAACAATAGAGCCATCATCTACATAGGAAACAACAACAGTACAAGGAGACAAGCCAAGCTCGATTCAAAGGTCCACAAAAGATTACCCAATTGTGGATACCAAAGAAATTGATTGCTGCTCAACCCTCTAGAACACAAATATGGGTTCCCAAATCAAATGTACCGATGGACACCACCAAATTGGAAACATCAGTATGCAAGAAGGATCAATACAAAATGAAGACAAAGGAGCAAGAAAGACACGACGAGTTGAGATCGAAGAAATAGAAGTACTCAATGAGAGAAACTCAAAGACATGAATGGCTAGCAAAGAAGAATTACAACGTGATAGTTGCACAAAACACCAGAAGAGACAAAGAAAAAGTCACATGCAGAAAAATAAAGCAGACCTGGATGCCCAAATCCTGATCAACCTCTATAACTCGATGGAAAACTTTAGCTTGCACACATCTTGAGTTCCATGAACCTCCAGCATGCATAATAGGGCCACATTATAGGGCCATGTATTCGGCACATAGTTCTTCTTCTACTTATTAGTGATGCACATTTACCTCCCAAGGAATAGCAGAGCACTTGTACCATAATCTCAAGGAAAATAATTAAAGATAAAATAAATCTCCGGTTATGTACTAACATTTTTGTTTTCTTTTAGGAATATATATATATATATATATATGAAAAAAAATCCCAGGTACTACCTTTCTCACACCCAGAGGGAAAGGACAACACAAGTCACTCGGAGAGCTCTCCAACTGATGAAGGCTAAGTGGAAGATAAAATGCAACCACTTGTACACTAACTGTGGTATGTTTTAACTGCAGATGGCATCATCTGATTCAGAAGCCACGCAAGAGGAAGAGGTCATGCTTCTTCCTTTGGAATCAATTACGAAAGCAAGGGGTCATTGGTTCCTCGAAGACCAACAGGTGGCAGATCTCATCTTTTTGGCCACCATCAAGATTATGGATAGGGATCACTATTTTTCATTGATGCCGCAAGACTTCCAAACCATAATACAAGGATTGCCAAGCATCACGTAAGTTTGGACAAGGGCTAGAATCGACGAATTTCGATGACTCCTAGTGTATTTACCAGACTTTCAAAGATGCACTCAAGTTAAGGACACACTTCAGGCAGCAGCGGATAAGCCCTCAATCCCAGAAGCTAAAGTGCTTAACAAAATGGGGGCATGGGAAACTATTCGATTCACACATGAACTCATCAACAAAGCTTTTGGATGGAGTCGGAATGGTCTCATGAATCTCAAAGACGAGTGTCATGATGCCAAAAAGAAGACCTTTACAGAAATTAACAGGACAGATATTGAAGAATCAGTACGTGTGGTGCATCAACACTTTTGTTTACCAAGCATGAACATATATACAACACCTCAAAAGATTGTAGTTCAATTGTTATCTCATGCTATGAGGCAAATTGAGAACCAAGTCAACTTTACGCCATACATACAAGAATGCTTATTTGAAGCTAAGAAGAAATGTAGTCAGAAGAAGTTTTTAAATGGAAGCTCTGCATTGACTTTATTGATCTATGAAGCTCTTGAAATGAAGGAATGCTTACAATTGATGCCAACATCCATTGAAATGGCAAAATATGTGAAATTGGCCACAATTCCAAAGAAAAAGAAAGCATCCATATCTAAAGAGGAAGTGGGAACAAGTTCCAAGAAGTCAATGCGGGAGGCTAAATGTGCCAGAGAAGACGAAGCACAAGAAACACCACAATCGAAGCGAGCACATATGCTGCCAAGGGTTTCCTTGACCCACCCTGCTATAACACAAAGAGATCTTTCAGCAGCATGGGAGGAAACACATACTTACATGCGGGGCCAAATAAACCTTACTGTCCAAAGACATCAATACAAGCAGCCCAGGCGATTGCAGAAAAAGGATCACGACCCATCACAAGCTACCATATACAAGGAATTGGGACTTGATGATTCTAGTTCTAATGAAGAATCTAGTCGTGGACATGACACATTGGACACAGAGATAAGAACAGAACTGAATACGAAAGAATGTACGGAGATTCACCAAGTCAAAACCACCCTCGACAATCAACACTCACAAGTACAGAATCAGGAAGAACCATCTAAAGGGATACACCTCATCCAGTTAAATGCACAACCCCATATCAACATAAAGGAGGCATCTACAACACAAAAAGATGTGGTACCACCAATAAAGGAAGAATTACAAATGAACATGGAAAAAGAAAAGCTATCACGAGAGAATATGGACAACATCCTGATTGAAATCCCCGACGACACACCAAAAGGTAAGACAATAATCAAAGGGGCTGAGCCAATGATACAACTTCATACTTGGCAGCCCCACGACACCACTGCACGTGGCACAAGGGAAAGATGTCACCACAGGGGAAGAACCTAGCATACCCACAACGTGGTTAAATGTGGATGTTACTCAATTGAAACCAATAGTGAAACAAATGATACAGATGGCGATGGATACACAACTACAAATGATTGAAACAGACACCGACTATGACAAGGTGTCACTCTAGCACAATGGTAAGTACCAACGTGAGGAGTTTCACCTCATAAATGTCAATCCACGGAGACATGAGGACTAGTATGAAGACTATGAGCAAGTGATGGCACAAGTGCGTCAGTGAAAGCACACAAGCATGCACACACATACACGCACGCGCATAAGGTAAGAGCAAAGAGTGGAACAATGGAAAGCTTCAAGTACAAAAGAAATCTCTTACAAAGCTCAAATCTACAACAAACTAACCTCAAAAATCAGCTCTCCAGCCCTTTTTATAGTTTTTTGAGTGGTTTTTGCCCTGTCCAGACCTAGTGTCTGGCCTACTTAAAAATTAGGTTCCAGGGCTTATTTGGGGGCTCAAACGGAGTCTAAAAATTATGAAAATTGGTAGGATGATAGTTCTAATACTCCTCAAGCTCGAGGAATCCTAGGCTTGAACAAAATGGAGTTGCAAAAATGAAAAATGGTATTTACAATGGTTTTTAGTGATAGAAATCACTATTTTTATAGGGATTTCTTCTGAAAATTTGACAAGTGCTTCTTGGAGCTCCCTACTTTCTCCTTCTTCTTGTGTTTCCACTTCCTTGATGTGCTTCCATGCTTTGTCCTTGACCTTGAGCGTCAACACTCCCCCCCCTCTTGAGTCTGTCATCCCTGGCAGACCCTTGTTGTAGTGGTTGTTCCATGTAGTACTTTGAGAGGTAGAGTTCCTCAAGTCTCCATCAGAGGGGTCTATCTTTCACTTGTCCTAGGGTTGTTGGTCCCATTCTTCATGTTGAGTCCCTCTATATATACTTCTTCCTTGATTCCAGCATGAGAGTGTATTGTTGAGCTTTCAAAAATTGTGAGCTGCTTCAAATAGGTTATCACGGTTGATTGTGAGTAGCTCTTGGCGGTGGATTGCTTCCTTGCTCTTGCTGTTGTCATCTTGATGTCCTTTGGTTGTCAAAGATGGCTTCCCTAGTTTTCATGCCAAGTACTCATGGCCCATAATGAAGGATGGGTCAGTGTATTAGTGCATGGTTTGAAAACATTATGTGACTTGTGCATGGCCTTGTAATGTGGCCCTATGTATGCGTACTTGGAAAATGCATGGAAAGAAGTATGGTGCAAGAAATTGGGTCTTGAGCAAAGTGCTCAAGGGTATGCTGATGAAGAGGTTTCCTAAAGTATCATGGTTGTAATGTTGCCGAAGTAGGGGATCCTTACCATGGTGAAAGGTCGGTCGATGTTTATCTCTTCGTGTTGTACTCCCATCACAGTGACGAATCATTAGCTTGTCTTTCTTGTTTGATGGATGTCGTCAGTGATGGTTCCCTAATGAGAATCTTTGCGCGCTTGGTCCTATTTCTTCTACCTTCTCTTTTTTTTTTGGAACAATGGCATAAAACAAGAAGAAAGGTGTTAGCATCAATAAAATATTTTACATATGTCAGATGTGTCGCATGTGCCTAGGATTCTCAATTGTGTCTATGCATGACCGTGTAAGGTGGCCCTATATTAATGCATACTTTGGAAGTGCATGATCTCAATGGTGCAAAAGACAAGGTTATGCCAAAGGCACATGGTTGTTGCATGTCGAGGCTTTCAATGTTCTTGCAGATGTTGATGAAGTCATTGTTGGAGGTATACGTTGGATGTCAAAAGGACAACTGATTTTAGGGACCCATTTCAGAACAGTGTTCGACTGTGTACAAGTCCTTCATCTTTGGTTGGTTGCTTAAATTTTGTGTCCGGAGTGGTTCGTTCTTTGGTGTTATGGATGCTACTGGTACCTTAGGCTTCCAAACCCATATCCTTGAAGGTTTGAGTTGATTGTCTTCTTACTTTTGCGGAAGGTTTGAGTTTATTATCTTTTGGTCTTTATGCTCTATTCTTACCCTTTTCTCTCCTTGGCTCCTTTGTTGAGACCTTTTCCATGGTGGGGAGCATAGGCCGTTGTGTATGTAAGAGCTTCTTGGGTACCCACATTTGTAATCGCCCTGGTTGAGCTGCAACTAATTTCTTAGGCACCCAAATTTGTCAGAGAGCCTTTGGTTGAGGTGGTCCTGGTTGCTTTTTTCTTGTCTTCGCATGGTTGGCTTGCCTAAGTGGAAATTGTGTTGGCAAGGCTGGTGGTTTCTCTCCTTTTCGTACCGAGATCTGTTTCATGCCCAAAACTACTTCCTTCTTGAAATCTTTTTGTCTATTTGATATAGCCGTTGTCTTGGATTGTTTTTCTTGCCCTTGTGGTTGAGTTGTGGTCGCGGCATTAGTCCTTGCATGAGAGTGGGAGTCCAATTGTCTTTGAGCCAGTTCTTCCATGATTGAGTTCTTCTGGAACACAGAGCTTTTGACACATACAACATCTTTTTTTCTTAGATTAGTCCTAGAAGAACTAAGAGAATGTGTGAAATCTAGATTTGTGAGCATGCTATTCTCTAATTCTAATGTGATGCATTGTTCCTGTACCCAAACTTGAAGAAGTTGACTTCTTAGGTTCAAGTTGAATGCATGGTCATAAATCCAATCTTGACCCAAGACAAGTGGTTCAGTAAGGTCTTCATCTTGACACACTAGCATTTTGACTCCCATTGGGACATCTTGGAGGTAGATGGGAAGCTCCACCTCACCCAAGCAAGGGGTTTCCACAGCTCCCAACCCTATAAGATAGGGGTCTACATGTTTGATGTTCAATTATAGGTCTTGGCAGTATGAAAGTCTAACTCCACTAGTTGTTGCACCTCAGTCAACCAATGCTCTCACAGTCCTTACACTCTTTCTTGTCCTACCTCTATGGTCACAAAGGGGTGTCGGTCGACAATTTGAGAAGTAATTATGCCTGATTTTTGGCACATGTCCATGTGATATTTTGGGGCTTTTGTGTTGACATCTAGGCCTAGTCTCCTTAACTTATTTCGCCTTATGCGCTCTCTAGCCTTTGCTTGTGCTTCTTCTCTAACTCTCAACTCTTCTTCTTTCTGCTTCTTAGCTGTGTTGAGTCTCGTTAGCATATCCTCTTTAAGAGGTTTTTGATATAGCTTGACTCTACATCCACTGATATAGTTTGGCAAGATGTCACCTTCCAAGGTGGCCAATTGAACCACACCGCTAGTGGAAATTCGATTAATGATCATGGGTCCATATCCTCTTTTTTCCAGTTTACGAGCATGTTGCTTTAGTGTATAAACCAACACTAGATCTCCCTCTTTCAATCCTTCCTTTACATGGGCATCAAAGTATGCATTTTGTCTTTTCTTTGCAGCATAGATGCCTACTGCCGCTCGTGGCCTCGTCTCACCTAAGCCTTCCAGATCAAAGATCCTATAGGAAAACTCATGTGCATTCCACTCCTGCTCATGTGCTACCGGAATTCCAATGGTAGCACAACATTCTGTCCGAAGACCATCTGAAATGGGGTAGCATTGAGTACTATTTTGTAAGCAACTTGGTAAGCTCAAACAACATGATGAAGTTGTTTGTCTCAATCAGAACGTTTATTATTTATGATCTTTGTCAATGCGTTACATAGGATCTTATTCGTGCTCTCGGCTTGTCCTTTAGCTTGTGGATGATAGGGGGCAGACTCCTTATGAATTATCAAGAATTCTTGGAGAAGGTTTTCAATAACTTTGTTCAAAAAGTTTCGTACCTCTATCACTTACTAACTCTATTGGTAATCCACATCTGGTGAACACATTCTCAAATAAGAACTTAGCCGTCGTTTGAGCATCATTCTTTATCGTGGCTTTGACTTCTACCCATTTTGTAAGGTACTCTGTGGCTACAATAATGTACTCGGCATGGGAGTTTCTAGCTGGGGGGTTAATGGTGCCTACAAAGTCTATACCCCACTTCGAGAATGCATGTCCTCCCATCATTGGCCTCAAATATTGTGCACGTTGACATGTGTCACATTTCTTCACATAGGTATGTGCATCCATATGAAGAGTGGGCCATCAAAGTCGTGAGAATAGAATGGTCTTGATTACTCTGTCAAGCCCAAAGTGTCCACCTGCAACACCACTATGTGCAATCTCTAAGACTTTCAAGCAGTCTGATTCATGAACACACATTTTTAAGTATCCATTGTTGGAGAAACACTCACTAATTGGACATATATTTGAAGGTCAAAGCTTTAGAAGAAAATCACATGCCTATGTGAAGGGACAAATTCACAAGTGTATTATATTTGTAAAGTTAATTCACTTTAGTTCTAGAAGTTTTTTAAAATCACAAGAATGAGAAAATCTATATAAGTTAGTTTGTATCAACTCACGTGATGAGAGAAGAAGTGGAAGAGTATGATAGAATGTGAGGAGTTCATTTTGTATGACTGAATAGAGTCGGGCTTCTCTAAGTGAGAAAGCACCTGTAAAACTTTTGAGTTTTTCTATGAGAAGAACTAAGTAAAGTTTTGTGTATCAGACTCTCTCCATCATCTCCATGTTTGTCTACTGTGTGATGAGTTCAAAAGTTCAAGTTTTCCAAGCAACTCGATGCCTGGCTTTGAGTTTCTGCTGATACGTCTATGTTTTATTCTCTGAGTTTTATGTATTGCTAAATGTCTTTGAAAATATGAAGTTTGTGGAGCAACTCGATGCCTGGCATTGAGTTTCAGCATAAAGTTGATGCTTGGCATCGACTTCCTGCATAAAAGTGGTTTTCTTCACACCTGTGGTTTATGCGCCTATTTCAGGAACAGAAAAGCACAAAGTCAATTTCTGGCATCGACTTTTGGTTGCAAGTCGATGCTAGGCTTTCATTTTTAGACAGTCAAACTTACTAAAAAAGGCAAAATTTCCACTTTTGGAAGTCATACAGGGTCATCTTGTGAAGGCTATATCTTGAGTTCTAGAGATATTTTTCTTGCAAATAATAGCTTGATGGAAAGCTCTACTTTTCTACTTTCATCCACCAAAAGATCTTGGAAAAATGATATTTGAGCTAAGAGAAATTAGCAAAATACTGAAGCTATGTCATTTCAACGACTAGAAAGTTCTGAAGAAGTAAAGTTCTTGGTTTTGGCTATCATTTCTCAAAGTTTGGAGTGACAATGAGTTAATGGTGAACATAGAGGTTGTCTAGTATCACATTAATTCATTTCTTGTGATGTTTCACACATCAACAAGTGGTATCAGAGCAGAAAGGTCCTAAAGAGCAGAAGGCGACAAAGGTACGAGAAGTTTTGGAAAGTTTTCCATTAAAATTTCAAAGGTCAAGCATTTGAAGCACAAGGCATCAAAAGGTAAGCTCAAAATTATCTTCATACACAAAGAACTCCAAAAGGTATTATTCTTTATCCTTTAAGCTCACAAGTTGTACTTGAAGGAAAGGAGTATGGCATATCGTATCTCCATTGACAAACTAGACACCGCATGGGTAATGAGAATGGAAGCCTTACTTATGAGTAAGGATCTCATGATATATGTAACACGTGAAGAAGAGAAGCCAGTATTTGAAGATGAAAACCGACAAAAGAAAGAGGAACTTGATGCTTTAAAGCATTGGCAAAAGAAGGATGCAAGTGCAAAAGCCTACATCTACAATACAATCTCTGATCATTTGCTACCACACATCAGAGGATTTGAATCATCTGAAGATATATGGAATGCATTGGAGTATCATTTCCAAAGCACTACTAAAGCAAGGAAAGCAAGTCTATGGTCAGAGTTTACAACATTCAAGAAGAAGCCAAGTCAAAGTATTAGTGATTACGTCACTAAGATGAAGGATCTAGGAGATAGTCTTGGATCCATAGATGAAGATATTGAGGATCACAGGTTGATTGCTCAATTACTTACAGGTTTGAGAGGAGATGAAAGGTAGAAACCTCTTGTCTTATCAACAGAACTTTCATCAAATCATTATGTTCCAGATTTGAACTAGTTGCTTGGTTTGATGCTCACATTTGAGCAAGACTTGAAGGGAGATGGAGATAAAGGTCAAAGTTCTGCAATGTGCCTGAAGAACAAGAAGAAAGGAGATAAAGGTAAAGCAAAGGATGAAGAAGAGTCAACTTCTCAAGTTTATTATGCAAGAGGTAAAGGCACTGGTAGAGGAAGACCAAGAGGTTTTGGAAGAGGAAGAGGTAATCAAAATAACAACAAGAAGGCTTTCTGGATCTGTGGATTGAGTAATCATTTGGCTCGTGATTGTTGGCAGAATCAACAAGGATCAAGCCAGAATCAAAACAACAATAGCAGAGGCCGAGGTGGAAGATATCAAAGTAAGTTTCAAAGAGGTAGACAAAGTCAAAGAGGAGGCTATGGTAGAGGTGGAGGAAGAAGTTGGGGACAGAATCAATCCTACAACACCACCTACTACAACTATGCAAATGACACACAAAATGAAAGTCATACATCATTGATGATGAACTCAATCAGCACATCAGATAAAGAAGATCTAAAGGTATTTTTACATTGACTCTGGATGTTCTAATCATTTGTCAGGAAACATAGAATTGATGTCAGAATTGGAAAAAGGCATTTCTAGTCATATAGTTCAAACAGGTGATAAAACAAGATACAGTGTACATTCAATTGGAAAAGTGAAATGCAAGAGTGGAGCAGATTTGATAACCAATGTTTTGTATGTTCCCACAATACCTAAAAACTTGATTAGTGTGGGACAGATAGTTGAAAAAGGTTTTCAAGTCAGGTTTACAAATGAAGGAGTATTTGTTGAAGATCCAAAGAATGGATATAATCAGATTGTCTGTGGTAAGAAAGAAGGTAGACTCTTTGCTTTAAGAGTACAAGGGAACATTGGTCAAGCTTTGCTCACACATGGTGAAGGAGTGATTACAGAACTTGATCTCTGGCATAAGAGATTAGGTCATTTCAATGAAAGAGGAATTAAAGCTATGGTTGCTAATCAGTCTATACTAGGATTACCAAATGTGCAAAGTCAACATATGATTTATAAATGTGAAGCATGTCAAATGGGTAAAGCACACAGTTACCATTTCAGAAGAAAGGATTCAAACATGATGGAGTATTTGAGCTCATTCATACAGATGTATGGGGACCAACAAAAGAAGGATCTATCATTGGCTCAAGGTATTATGTTCTTTTCATTGATGATGCTACAAGATGGATAACATTATATGTTTTGAAGGAAAGATCTGAAGTGTTTGGAGCTTTCAAGCATTTTCATGCATATGCAGAAAGAGTCACAGGTCAAAAGCTTAAAAGTCTAAGGTCTGATGGAGGGGGAGAATACTTCTCCCAAGAGTTCAATGATTATCTTTGGAATGCAGGTATTAAGAGAGAAATAACTTGCAGGTATACACCACAACAAAATGGTGTAGCAGAAAGAAGAAGCAAGACTTTGTTGAGTTTGCTAGAGCTATGCTAAAGGAGAAGAATTGTCCAAATTATCTTTGGGTTGAGGCTGTAAATACAGCTACATATATCTTGTGAATAGATTATTATGTGCAGCTCTCAATGGAATGACTCCATATGAAGCTTGGTGGGGTAAGAAATCAACACTAGATCATTGTAAAGTTTTTGGATCAATTGCATATGCTTATGTGCCATCACAACTTAGGCATAAACTTGAACCAAAGGCAGAAAAATACATGTTTATTGGTTATGATGAAAAGCATATGGGTTATAGGTTGTGGAATCCTCTAACCAAACAATTTCTTGTTTCTAGAGATGTTGCATTTGATGAACAGAAAAGTTGGTATGTACATCAAAGTCATACAGTTGAAGAATTTGAAGAAGAGGTAAGAAGATGTGAGAAAGGAAAATCAATTATGCAGGTAAATAGAGATGAAGACTATATGCAAGCAAGTACATCCAGAAGTGGATTAACAAGAAGGAATGAAGAAGCTCCTATATTTGATGAAGAGGTGTATCCAGAAACATATGAAGAATGTGAACCAAGGAGGTCAAGCACGACTAGAAGGCGACCAAAAAGGTATTCTTATGATACTTCTTACATAACTCAGAAGAACTATGCATATATGGTCAAATCAGATTTGAAGTTGATAGCCTATAGTGACTTAGACTGGGCAGGTAACCAGGATGACAGAAATTCAACTCATGGCTACATGATATACATTGGTGATAAGCTTGTAAGTTGGTGTTCAAAGAAACAACATACAGTAGCATTATCATCAACTGAAGCTGAGTACAAAGGACTTGTGGAAGCAGCTAAGGAGGTCATATGGATGCAAACACTGCTCAAAAGCTTAGGCATTGATCAAGGTATACCTACAATTCATGGAGATAATATGAGTTCACTTTATCTTGCAGCAAATCCAGTATTTCATGCAATAACAAAACATATAGAGATACATTATCATTTCCTGAGAGAAAAGATAATGGAGAAAGAAATAGAAGTGGAGTACATTTCTACAAAAAATTAGATAGTAGACATAATGACAAAGAGCTTGGATGGCATGAAGACCAGCAGATTCAAAAGCATGATAGGAGTAAAAGAAAGAAGATGATATGAAGAAACAAAGAATGTCAATTAGTGATTGAGGGGGAGCTGTTGGAGAAACACTCACTAGTTGGACATATATTGGAAGGTCAAAACTTTAGAAGAAAATCACATGCCTATGTGAAGGGAAAAATTCACAAGTGTATTATATTTGTAAAGTTAATTCACTTTAGTTCTAGAAGTTTTTTAAAATCACGAGAATGAGAAAATCTATATAAGTTAGTTTGTATCAACTGACGCGATGAGAGAAGAAGTGGAAGAGTGTGATAGAATGTGAGAAGGAGTTCATTTTGTATGACTGAATAGAATCGGGCTTCTCTCAGTGAGAAAGCACCTGTAAAACTTTTGAGTTTTTCATAGCTATGAGAAGAACTAAGTAAAGTTTTGTGTATGAGACTCTCTCCATCATCTCCATGTTTGTCCACTGTGTGATGAGTTCAAAAGCTCAAGTTTTCCAAGAAACTCGATGCCTAGCATCGAGTTTCTGCTGATAAGTCTATGTTTTATTCTCTGAGTTTTATGTACTACTAAATCTCTTTGAAAATATGAAGTTTGTGGAGAAACTCGATGCCTGGCATCGAGTTTCAGCATAAAGTCGATGCTTGGCATCGACTTCCCGCATAAAAGTGGTTTTCTTCACACCTGTGGTTTATGCGCCTATTTTAGGAACAAAAAATAGCTAAAAAAAGCACAAAGTCGATGCTTAGCATCGACTTTTGGTTGCAAGTCGATGCTAGGCATCGAATTTTCATTTTTAGATAGTTAGACTTACTAAAACAGGCAAAATTTCCACTTTTGGAAGTCATATAGGGTCATCTTGTGAAGGCTATGTCTTGAGTTGTAGAGATCTGTTTCTTGCAAATAATAGCTTGTTGGAAAGCTCTTCTCTTCTACTTTCATCCACAAAAAGATCTTGGAGAAATAATATTTGAGCTAAGATAAATTAGCAAAATACTGAAGGTATGTCATTTCAATGACTAGAAAGTTCTGAAGGAGTAAAGTTCTTGGTTTCGGCTATCATTTCTCAAAGTTTGGAGTGACAATGAGTTAATGGTGACCATAGAGGTTGTCTAGTATCACATTAATTAATTTCTTGTGATGTTTCACACATCAACATCCATCTTTGCCTCTTTGATATAGGTTGTCTCCTACTAAGGCATAGTCTTGAGCCTCTTGCTCCATGCTTCTTTTCCTTGCTAGACTAGCCTCATTTGGTAATGTTCCTGATCTCATGAATTCTACCAATGGAGCGATCCAATATGGAATTAATGACATGTGATAAAGGGTGCATGCTCCACTCGAGGTCGCTCTTTGCACATTGGACAATTCTTATTCCACTCATGAATTTCTTTGTCCATGCTAGGCCAATACACTCCTAAACGTTTTAGATTTTGCAATGTTTGTTGTTTAGAGTAGTGATTTCCTAGCAATCCTTCATGGGCTTGTTGCAACCAACTGCTATGTTCATCATCCTCGACAGAACAAGCTAATACACCTTATGTACCTTGTTTGTACATGCTTCTTGCCAATATTTGATATTTCTGTGACCTTAGAATTTCTTCTTTGTTTGATTTTACGTTCTTATTTGCAGGTCCAAAGGTTAAGACAGGTACCAACTTATTTGCCCACTTAGGAACAACTTCTAAATTGAACAGATAAGCATCAAGAAATTCATCAGACACTCCTTGTAGTGACTGTCTTGAAGTGATGCGAGAAAGATGGTCTGCCCTGAGGTGGTTCTACCTTTCCTAACAACCACTTCAAAATCGTATTCCATTAGTAAGAGAAACCATCTTACTAAGCATAATGTATTGCAAGGTTTATTGACCAAATATAATAAAGCTTGATGATCAGTGGAAAACTTGAACTTGTTGGCCAACAAGTAGTGTCTAAACTTCTTTATAGCATACACCGTGCCTAAGCCTTCTCTTTCTATTGTGGTATAGTTTCGTTCAGTAGTGTTCAATTGCCTACTAGCATATGCTATAGGAAAATCTAAATTTCCTTCGCCTGTTGGTTGTGACAACACACATCCTATTGCATAATTGGATGCATCCACGTGGACATGGAAGAGCTTATTCCAATCAAGAGTGGTCAATATTGGTGCTATGCACAAACGTCTCTTCAGTTCATTGAAGGAATTTTCGCATTCATTGTTCCACTCAAAGTCTATTAGCAAGGCATAAAGAGGTTTGGCTATGATTGCATACATGTGGATAAATCTACGGTAATATCCACAATGGCACATAAAGTCTTGTGCCTCTCTAACATTCCTTGGCCTTGGAAGCTCAGCTATAGCTCTTACTTTATCGTCATCTGTTGATATTCCGTTCTTAGAAACGATGTGACCTAAAATTTTACCTTGTCGTACCATGAATACACACTTTTTTGGGTTCAGACACACTTGATATTCTCTACACTTGTTGAAGATTTGTCTGAGCTCAAGGATGTGGTATCTTCTTTCTTGGGAATGTGCACATAAATCATCCACATATACTTCTAAGTTCTTTCGCAAGAACTCCTTAAAGACATAACACATGAGCCTTTGGAAAGTTGTAGGTGCATTTGTGAGCCCAAATGGCATCACACAGAATGCAAAGATTCCCCATTCTGTGGTGAAAGCCATTTTGTGTTGATCTTCTGGGGCAATGGCTACTTGGTTATAACCTGAAAATCCATCAACGAAGCTATAAAATTCCTTGCCTGCAACACACTCCAGTAGATGTTCAGTGATTGGAAGCGGATAACTATCTCAAATCGTAGCAGCATTAACTTTTTTATGGTTAATGCACACTCGCAACTTTCCATTCTTCTTGGGCACCACTACAATGGGGGATACCCATTCAGTATGCTCAATCTCATAGATAAATCTAGCTTCAATCAACCTGTCAATTTCTTCTTTTATTTTAGCTCCATAAGTGTCATTATATGTGTAGGACTTTTGTTTGGTGGGCTTAGCATCAACGGTCATGGGGATAGTATGAGAGCAAATTTTTTGATCTACTCCCTTAAAATATAGTGCCATGCAAACACATCCCTATATTCCCTTAATAGAGCTACAAGCTCTGCTTCTTCTTTTGCACTTAGGTCATCTCCTATGTATGTACATCTCTCTTCGTTCTCTTCAATGGTCACTACAATTTTTTGGTCTCTTCTTTATTATCATATGCTTCTCCCATAATGGCCTCTCTCTTAGGCATTCCTACCAAAATTTTTCGGTCTTCCACTTCATATTTCTTGAAGTTTTCTAGTACTTCAAACAATGATTCCACCTCTTCTTGTTTCACGGCTTTTCTCTTCTTTTTCTATTTACTATGTTCACTTCCATCCTTTGAATATACCGTTTTAATGCTTGTGAGAGGTTCTTCTTCCTTTTGGTTAAATACTCCTACATCTTCTAGATAGTGCTTTTCTAAATTAAAGCAACTATCCATTACAATGGACTCCAGATCGTCGTCATTTTCTTCTTCTTCTATGACATCACTAGGGTCACATTCTTCCAACAAGGGCTGACACATGAACACTGAGATATCATAACCCTCCTCATCACAATGAGGTGTCCATTGTTCTTCATTGACTGCAATCCATGGTAGCTAAGATTTTTGCCCAACCATGAGGCTCGAATTCCTCATCTAGAAATATCATCGGTGTATAGGCTAGGTCTTTAATTGGTCTTTCTCTTGGAGGAGCTCCTTCTTCTCTTGCTTTTAGGTGCTTTTCCTCTTCCTCTACGACCTTGCACATCCACAAGTGAGTATCTTCATGCAGCCATGATGGATCAGGTGAACTTCCAGAATGCAAAGAGATAGAATCTTCTTTTGCCTTGTGGATAGGATTCCACTGTAGGGGTGGCACATCTCTGAAGGTGTAATCCTTCAAGTTGACATTGGTGGTGACCCCTAAGTGTTGTAAGTACAAGGAGTTGGTTCCCCAATCCTGTACTATTTGCAATTGTCGTAGGAAGGGTCTTCCTAGGATCATCTCATCGACATTAATTTTTTCAAAGTCACATATAGCAAATGTATGTTTAAAATCTACTCCACAAGTTGTTAAAGTTATCCCTTCAAGCAATCCTAGAGGTCTTTCAAAATGACCATCTACCATTTGAAGCTTCATTCTAGTTGGTCTTAATGTGGTTTTGCCCCATCACTTCCACAAGGAGGTGGTCACAATAGCAACACCAACACCTGAATCTATGATTGCTTTGGTTGTAACCTTGATAGGTGATCGGAAGATAAGTATTACCTTCTTCACCTTCACTCATGTCTCCTATTTTATCGAGAGTTATTTCTGGAACTTTTTGCTTAGGGCCTACTTTTGGCATTTTGGAATCAAGTTCTGGAACTTGATTTGCCACATGATTCCATAGCTCTGGTTTTACTTTTAACAGCTCTTCTACGGTGAGATGACACTGAACCTTAGTGTTCTTCATGACATCACTGTTCCTTGGAGCCACTGAGTCTTCATTTCTTACCAATATTATGGGAGCTCTGATTTGAAGAGATTTGGATTCCCATGGGCCTATGAATTGTGGAAACTCTTGTAAAGAATTATATTCAAAATCTAATCTCTCATCTTCTTGTTGCTCTGCTTTGTCATGAAGGTCATCAATCTCAGGAATAGGAGGGGGATTACCCTTCTCCTTGGCCCATTTTTCTTCTTGTATTTCCCACAAGAACTCTTGAGAGTACTGTTGAATTGAAAGAGGTGCTCCATCATCCACGGAATCAAGAACATAAGCTTTCATTGGTGGTAAGCTTTCTCTTTCAACAACTGGTTGAGTCTGTGGAGGCAAAGAAACCTGGGGCTTGTTTATCAACTACTCTAATCTTTCTAATAAGCCTTGGAAATGCAAATCCGGTTTAACAGAGTTTGTCTCATTGAACTTTTGACTAGTCTCGAGCATAGCTTGAGCTACTTCTACCATTTTCACGCACATTTTTGTCCGTTCAATCTCTAAATCTGCTCTAGGTAACTCTTTCTAGGTTTGGAGCTATTGCCCCTTCTTAAAGGCAAGCTTGGTAGGCCTTGAACATCATATACAAGCCTTCTGGGGTTGAATTTGCAAGAACAAACCCTAGTTGCTGTCTATTTACAATGGCTGGTGGGGTGGGATGAGGTGGTGTGGATGGAGCTTGGGCATGCGAGGGGCTTTGAGATGCAATATCTTCTATTTTTGTTTTTGCATCTTTCAATCTTTCTTCTAGTTTGGATATCTTTCTATTCCACTTGCGATTGGCCTTCTCCCTAGTATCCT
This sequence comes from Ceratopteris richardii, assembly GCA_020310875.1. NCBI lineage: Eukaryota > Viridiplantae > Streptophyta > Polypodiopsida > Polypodiales > Pteridaceae > Ceratopteris > Ceratopteris richardii. The sequence continues at coordinate 147,083,438 of CM035435.1, forward strand.
TCCATGTTCTCGTTTTCCTTTTACTAGGCTCTCCTGCTTCACTTGACTCTGATTGATCAGTTGGTTTATCTTCTTTTAATGCTTGTGCCCTTGTAATTGCCTGTACCGGAGCCACATTACTACTACTTGAACTTGATTCCACCACTAAGCCTACCACATTGATGGGTGTAACCTTGGGTGCACTAGAGGGATTCCTAGGACACTCTCTTGGAAGATGTTCCTTGCCACACTCAGGACAAAAACCTTGTATTGTGATGTTTTGTCCTTGTCCCAGAGTTGGTTGATGGGGACATTCACAAGTGAAATGGTCACCTTGACATCTAAAACATGGTCCTCTAGGGTTTGTGGTCTAACTTGTCTCAATTGGGGCCTAGGATTAGGATTCGTATACATGACATTGGAGTATTTTGGCTCCCAATTTTGTTCCATACATGGTGTCTCATATTGATAGGAATAAGCATCACTATGCTTTGGTGACTCTATGCAATAAGCTTGTGGACTATCTTGATGAGAGTAGTCTGAACTATGAGCATGAGAGTCATTTTCTTAGACCAATGGGGTTAGTGGCACCAATGCTCTATTAAGGTTTTCCTCTGCCACTGCATATTTAACTGGGATCACATTGGCAGGAGCTGGTGGTTGGCTTCCTAGGATTGGTTGTGGTCTATGTGGTGCCTGATATTGTTATTGGTATTGAGGCTGATATTTTTGTTGTGGCCTATGATATGGCTATTGATACTGGTTCTAATACCTACCCTGCTGGTAAGGTTGCTAAAAATTTTGTTTGACAGCTTGCCTATTATATGGACAATCTTGAGCCATATGATTTTTGTATTTCCTCTCGATAGTGCAATATAGAATATTAGAGTTTCCTTGGGGTTTAGCCATCATTGGATAGACATTAGCCATGTGATCTCCTCCGCATGCATAACATCACTTCAATGGGGTGACCCTTGGCATTTGTCTATTTTGAACAGCTAGCTTTTTGGCCACTTGCTCAGCTATCTCATCTATCTCCGTGGAGGTTCTTGAGGTATGACTAGTAGAGCTGTCAGAATCCTTGTAGAGTTTGGACAATCCTAACTCCTCACCCAAATTGTCTTCTATGTCTATGCACATGCGTACACATTCTTCTATGGATCTAGGCTCTTTCAAGTACACATATGATCTTAACTTGGTGCTTAGTAAGTCATCTAAAAACAAGGCCACTTGTTTGGCCGATGTGGGTAACTCGGGAATAGGGCATCTTTCTAAGTACTGTCTGAACCATCTTCCTGTAAGTCGCACAGCCTCTTGGGGTGTCTGCTTGAAGTTGTGGATCAAGGATGATGTGTTATGCCTGATGCCACTCTTGGAAAATTCTACAATGAATTCTTCTAGTAATTGACCTATCTCTCGATAGTTGCAACTATTCAGGGGTTGAAACCAAGCTAAGGCAATACCCTTAAGGGTCAAACCAAATGCCTCGAACTAGGTGACCAAGTTCTCAACCTGTTCAGCTCTTAACACTTGCTTGAACTCGGGCACATGATCATAAGGGTCTCTGAACCCATCAAAATAGTTCTTCATTGCCTTAACCACTTGAGAGGGTCTAAGGGTTCTTGAATGCTCTCGGGGTCTAGGCAATGGAAACTCATGTTCATCTCTTTGATGCCTATGTGCTCCATGTCTCTCTCTTTTTGGTCTTTCACCCTCATTTCCTAATATGTCTCTGCCCATAGTGTGTGCAAAACTTACTCAGGTCTCTCTCTGGTTCTTTCCCTCTGTGTTTCATGAGACTTGGATGATCCTACTCCTTGGAGACCATGGGAAGCACTAGATCTTGGTGGAGGGAAAATTGATTCACCCTGCCAAGTGTATGCATGCCTATCCTACTTTGTCACCAAGAACATTTTCTTAGATGTGTTATCCAGATATACAACTTGGCCTCGTGTCTCAGGATCTTTGAACTCGTAGATGGTGACTATTGAGCTAGGTTGAGCTAGATTGAATCTCCAAAAGGCTTCCTCCGTTTCTCTATTCAAGAATAGTTCTATGCTTTTGTTGTCCTCGGGAATCCAATCTGGAGTGATTACCCTGGTCAAGACTGACTTACCTCTAGGAGTCTTGGGTTCTCGTCCTAGGTCTCCTTGCTCTAGGTCTCCCAGCTTGTTCTCAGGAATGATATTTCCAAACTCATTTGTCCGGTCTGGTAAGCTGGTAACCACATACATGGTTCCTTCCTTATCAATTTATGACCCCTCCTCGAACTTGACCACTGGGTGTTCAAGTCCAAAGGGTTGATCGGGATTTTTGAGTTGGACAACTGATTGTCTCAAGCCATCCTCATAGATGTGAGCACCTAGTCGGTTGGTCCTGATATACTCCAATTGTGTCTTATAAAGACCTTCTGGTGTCTGTAAATAGGCAGTGTCTGAGGTATGTGTGGGTCTTTGCATACTAAGAGACATTTCTGAATCACTTGTGTTGGAACTTAGCGTGTAGGGATACCCACTTAGTTGTTGTGACCAAGTCCTAGCTCTATGGTTGACACTAGCCTCAGATGATCTAATGCTTTTTCTATCCTTGCCTGAGTGTCTGCGAGATCTCAGGTTCATAAGCCTTGTCTTCTAGTCCCAAGGTTCTCTTGTATTGCTCAAATCCTTTGGAACTCCTTGGTTTCCTAGTCCCACATGAGGGTCAACTTCAAAATACTATATCTAATAATCCACGTATTAATTTTACCCAGGAGCTTTCCAACAAACCCAAGATCACAACAAACGGATTTCGTATGAGAAAGTTATGTCAGTTCAGGGTTCAGGGGGCTAAAACAAGGAAACAGGATCTCTCTGGGAGTACCACAAAATAGGGGATACGATACCTCTTTTTCCACGATACCACTATAGACGATACCACCAAGTCGATACCAACTTCCACGATATGATACTGGAAATGGCCACGATATGATACCACTAATGGACATGATACGATACCAACCTCACGATGTGATACCAGAATATCGAACGATACGATACTTGATTGGATCAACGATACGATACCAGTGAATTCTCGAGACGATATGATACCAGTCTATAATAGGATACCACTTTAACTGCGATACGATACTGCTTGTGCCACGCGATACGATACCACTCAATCAACAATACGATACCACTTGACCTAATGATACGATACCAACTTGTCCGATGATACGATACCGCTTAGTCGACGATACGATACCGGGACTGACACGATACGATACCACCCGGATGATTGCGATCACGATACCAACACTTGACGATACAATACCAGAATGGTATCGCAATACCTCAAGTGGGTGTGCATGATACGATACCTCGAGAAGTATCGCGATACATGAGAGTTCTGGTATCGCGATACCAACACTCAACCGGACACAATACTTGGAGTTTTTGACACCCAAATTCAAAATTTTTTACAAATATGTGTACCTTATGTCCTCCTTGTCACTCGTATGTGTCTGTATATGCAAAGTCACCCTTCAATCTCACGATATGACCGCAGTGGTACCAGATGTTGTTCCTCTCATGCCACATGAATCTAAAATTAGGTTCTAGAGCTTATTTGGGGGCTCAAATGGAGTCTAAAAGTTATGAAAACTGGTAGGATGATAGTTCTAATACTCCTCAAGCTCGACGAATCCTCAGCTTGAACAAAATGGAATTGAAAAAATGAAAAATGGTATTTAGAATGATTTATAGTGATAAAAATTCACTATTTTTATAGGGATTTCTTTTGAAAATTTGACAGGTGCTTCTTGGAGCTCCCTACTTTCTCCTTCTTCTTGTTGTGTCCACTTCCTTGATGCGCTTCCATGCTTTGTCATTGATCTTGAGCATCAACAGAACGCCATGAGACAAAAAAGTTAGTTCCAAGTAATGAGTGAAAATTTGTCTGCGCAATTAATCGAGGCTCAATAGGCTCTCTAAGCCAAAGAAACATAAGTCAAAGAAGTTAGAGCTGGACAATGCACGACACTAACAGAGAAGAATCAAAAACTCCAAGAGCAACTCATAGAGCTACAGAGAAAGTACAAGGCTAGTGAAGTAGACAAGGAAAGAATGAAGGCTAGAAGCAATCTGTTAGAGACATAGATCAAAGTATATATGGAAGAAATAGACAATTTACGCAACAGGAATAAAGAAGTGATGAATGCCCTGCTATACAACCAACCTGTAGAAGCATGAGAGACAACCACAATTGAAAAGAAGGATTTGGAAGACTAGATTGCAAAGTATGGGAATCTGCTGAAACAAGAGCAAACCACTTGCAAAAAATGGGAAAAAAGGTATATGCATGATACTAATGATCTAAGAAAGAAATGGAAAGCGGCTAAAGACAAAATTTTGGTAGTTTATAATGAAGATATCGACCAAATAGCAGCCATCAAAAATGAGCTTTTGACGGCCAAAAGATGCACTAACAACAGCCCTTCATGAAGTCAAAGAAAATGAAGAATGTATTGCACAGTTAGAAGCTCAAATAAGACAACAAGCAACCATCAGGACACCAGTAGAGCTGCAACGAAGAAATCCTACTTACGAGGTAGAGGTACGTCCTCTATCTCCCCCGATCTATCATTCACCAGTAAAAGAGTAGATGGTGGACCCTTGTGATGATCATCCCATGCCATATACTGTAGAAATGGGTCAGAAGGAATGGGCACTATTGGTGTCCGAGTTGACTGGAAATTTTGAAAATGAAGTAGTCAAAGTAATGAAGGAGGCCAAGATTAAAGGCAAAGACTTAGATCAGATCATAAAGCCATTCAATATACCTTATGGGCTATTGAAAGAGAAAACACATCAGTATATAAGGCAGACCATGCAAAAAGATCCAGATGAGCAATTGAACTTCAAAGAAAACACCTTCACTTACACACAAGAGGAATTTGAGGCAGCACAACCCTTGGGGAGAAGAAAATTTTTGGAAAAGAATCCTACTTTGGGGGTGCACTGGCAAGAAGCACCATACTTCTTACAGGTAAATCCTTCTTTTTGCCCAATGCCTCGTCGACGTGATGTACAAGAATTTTTGGACATGCAAAAAAGTGGTAAGCTCAATGAACAATGGTTGAATTACCCATTACTTCCAAGTCGACCTCACAATTATTTACCTATTGAAGACTACATGGTGAAATCCATCAAATTTTGGCTACATCATTATACGATAGTACCAGACCTCACTATAAAAATGACTAATAAAATGCTCAGTATGATACTTACAGTACTCAAAGCTTTTAAGCATGCAGAATATACATTTTTGAATTTCATCGGCATTAACCAAGGCACGGATATCCTTATTTTTTATCTATCAGTTATGCCTAGTTGTCCTACAATTATGTCATATTATGCCAGACTGATGTTTTTGCCGAGTCAATAAATGCAAACTTTTGAGGAAGCCTTTTTTACCGGATTTTTTGAGATCGTCTCAAAGATTTTCTTAAAGATGTCAACTAATTTGAATGCCATACTTGTGGCATATGAATTGAGCTTCTTTGCAGACCATAGACAGCCACCACATGATGGTGTAAAAGCTGAACAATGGAAGCAACTGATGATACGTGAAGTTAATCTACTTAATGAGACAAAGCAAAAAGTCTATAGGACATACTATCGCCGCATTCCAAAGTCTATCGGGGACGACAGAGTTCAGGAGGGTGGTAGTGTTCAAGGAGAGTCCAGCAAAAAGAAAAGAAGAAGAAAACCAAGAAAGAAGCTTCACTAACGACAATATATCTGAAGAAATATCTCTGCAGGAAGCCCCGCAGGGGCACACAACACCCATCTCTGCACAGAGCCCCGTAGGGGCATACAACAGGGGGAAGCACGCAACATGCAAGGATGGATCAAGTCCAGCAATTATCCATGAAGAAGTGCAAGAAGATATCCGGTAGATCCAGAGCCCCAGGAAGGGGCTTCAACCTCTTGATCTTCGAGAGGTCCACATCGAAGGCTGAAGATCTAGACCTTCATACCTTCCACTGGTTGCGTGCAAAACTGGGATTGAGGTATAGTCTCTTTCTCCACAAGTCCCTAAGTTGATATGTAGGTACACAGGGTCCTTCTTGTATTCTTGCATGATATGCTTTGAACATCATATCAAGGTTTTTTGGGGTGGGGTATGCTAGTACTGATCTTGGTTTAGAGGCGATTATTCGTGGTTCAACCTCTTGTGATGTCATTTCTAGGATTTTAGCTCTGGTTTCCCTTAGGTTTTCCTCTAACTCACTGATCTTTTTTCCCCATTTCCTCTTGTGTCACTCTCATGACTCTTTCCAAGTTCTAGTTTTCTTTCCTATTGATTCTCCTACTTCATTGGCTTCAACTATTTTTCCTAGATTTTTTGGTTGTGTTTGCCTTTGTGCTTGGGCTCTAGTAACTGCCTGTATGTCTATGTATTGAGGTATGGTGCCTTCAGGATGCTGCACTATGCCTACCACATTGATGGCACTTTCGTAGAGGTGTTTGCACGATTCTTGGGGCAATCTTGTATGAAGTGATCCTTTCCACATTCAGGGCAAAAGCCTTGAATATTGCAGTATTGTGACTGCACTAAAGTTGCTCTATGTGGACAACCTCATATGAACTGGTCTCCTTGGCATTTATAACATGGTCCTTTGGGTGCTTGTGGTCTTGGTTGTCTAGCCACCTGTCTCGGGTTGCGGTTTGTGTACATGACTTGAGCATAATCTGGTTCCCAGTTTTGCTCATACACAGGGTTCTCATAGTAAGGATTTCAGTTTTCCACTGACTTTGTGTAATACGTTGGTGGGCTATCCACTGAGTGGAGTCAAAGTTGTTTGCATTAGGGTCATTATCTATGATTAAAGGGGTCATGGGTACTAATGCCATGTTAGAATTCTCCTCTGGTGTAGCATACTTTACCCAAACTACATTAGCAAGGGGTGGAGGTTGTTGTCCTAGGACAAGTTGCGGTCTTGGTTGTGCTTGATATGGAGTTTGATTTTGAGGGGGGGCTCGATAGTATTGTTGTGGCTGGTATTGCCTTTGGTATCTACCTGGCTGATATTGTTGAAGGTACTTCTGCCTAACCGCTTGTTTGTTATATGGAAAATCTTGAGCCATGTGGTTTGTGTACCTTCTCTCTACAGTACAATACACTCTGTTGGAGTTCCCTATGGGTTGCAAAGCATGTGGACACATGTTTGCCATATGGTTTACTAGACACTCCCAATTGTTTGGCCACTTGTTTCGCTAAGTCCTCTATTGAATTGGAATTCCTGGATGAACCTTCTATGGTGCTATCCGAGCCTTTGTGAACCTTAGAAAGTTCTAGCTCATGTCCTAAGTTATCTTCTATGTCTACACAGATCCATAAACATTGATCCAAGGTTCTTGGCTCCTTCAAGAAGACAAATGATCTCAGTGTAGCACTCAGTAGGCGATCTATGAACAAAGCTATGAATTTAGCTGGAGTGGCTACTTCCAAAGGGGGACATCTTTCTATGTACCATCTAAATCTTTGATCGACCATCCTCACTGTCTCTTGAGGGGTCTGTTTGAATGTGTGTATCAAAGAAGACGTGTTGTGTCTGATTCCACTCTTGGAAAAGCCCATAATGAAGGACTCCATCATGTGGTGGATGTCTCTAAACTGATTTTGGTGTAATGGTCGGAACCAATCCAATGCATCACCCTTTAGAGTGAGTCCAAAAGCATTAAATTGTGTGGAGGTTGTTGTCCTAGGACAAGTTGCGGTCTTGGTTGTGCTTGATATGGAGTTTGATACTGAGGGGGGGCTCGATAGTATTGTTGTGGCTGGTATTGCCTTTGGTATCTACCTGGCTGATATTGTTGAAGGTAGTTCTGCCTAACCGCTTGTTTGTTATATGGAAAATCTTGAGCCATGTGGTTTGTGTACCTTCTCTCTACAGTACAATACACTCTGTTGGAGTTCCCTATGGGTTGCAAAGCATGTGGACACATGTTTGCCATATGGTTTACTAGACACTCCCAATTGTTTGGCCACTTGTTTCGCTAAGTCCTCTATTGAATTGGAATTCCTGGATGAACCTTCTATGGTGCTATCCGAGCCTTTGTGAACCTTAGAAAGTTCTAGCTCATCTCCTAAGTTATCTTCTATGTCTACACAGATCCGTAAACATTGATCCAAGGTTCTTGGCTCCTTCAAGAAGACAAATGATCTCAGTGTAGCACTCAGTAGGCAATCTATGAACAAAGCTATGAATTTAGCTGGAGTGGCTACTTCCAAAGGGGGACATCTTTCTATGTACCATCTAAATCTTTGATCGACCATCCTCACTGTCTCTTGAGGGGTCTGTTTGAATGTGTGTATCAAAGAAGACGTGTTGTGTCTGATTCCACTCTTGGAAAAGCCCATAATGAAGGACTCCATCATGTGGTGGATGTCTCTAAACTGATTTTGGTGTAATGGTCGGAACCAATCCAATGCATCACCCTTTAGAGTGAGTCCAAAAGCATTAAATTGTGAAAACATGTCTTCAACTTGCTCAGCGTGTAGCACCTGCTTGAATTCTGCTACGTGATCATAAAGATCTCCTGATCCATCAAAATAATTCTGCATAGGCTTCACTAATTGAGTAGGCCTCAAGGTTCTAAGTTGGTCTCTTGGCCTAGGTAGGGGAAAACCGTCTCCACCCCTATGCACCCTATGATCCCTGAGAGGTTCTCGTTCAACTCTTTCACTTTTGGTAGGGTCCCTCTCCCTTCCTACATGATGGATGAAACTACTCTTTGCACCTTCCTTGTTTTTCTCTCTATGTCCTTGAGATGTGCCATCATCCAATCTATCCTTAAGTGCTTGTGATTTTGCTAGAGGAAAAACTAATTCTCCTTTCCATGTATATGCATGTCTTCCATGTTCTATGACCTTATACATTCATTCCGAGGTGACATCTAAGTATACTACCTTTCTTGGATTTTTTGGTTCTCTTAGTTCACAAATCGTGTTTGATCTTGCCATAGTAGGATGCTTTGGTCTATATCTCCAAAAACCTTGATATGATGTTCAAAGCATATCATGCAAGAATACAAGAAGGACCCTGTGTACCTACATATCAACTTAGGGACTTGTGGAGAAAGAGACTATACCTCAATCCCAGTTTTGCTCATACACAGGGTTCTCATAGTAAGGATCTCAGTTTTCCACTGACTTTGTGTAATACGTTGGTGGGCTATCCACTGAGTGGAGTCAAAATTGTTCGCATTAGGCTCATTATCTATGATTAAAGGGGTCATGGGTACTAATGCCATGTTAGAATTCTCCTCTGGTGTAGCATACTTTACCCAAACTACATTAGCAAGGGGTGGAGGTTGTTGTCCTAGGACAAGTTGTGGTCTTGGTTGTGCTTGATATGGAGTTTGATACTGAGGGGGGGCTCGATAGTATTGTTGTGGCTGGTATTGCCTTTGGTATCTACCTGGCTGATATTGTTGAAGGTACTTCTGCCTAACCACTTGTTTGTTATATGGAAAATCTTGAGCCATGTGGTTTGTGTACCTTCTCTCTACAGTACAATACACTCTGTTGGAGTTCCCTATGGGTTGCAAAGCATGTGGACACATGTTCGCCATATGGTTTACTAGACACTCCCAATTGTTTGGCCACTTGTTTCGCTAAGTCCTCTATTGAATTGGAATTCCTGGATGAACCTTCTATGGTGCTATCCGAGCCTTTGTGAACCTTAGAAAGTTCTAGCTCATCTCCTAAGTTATCTTCTATGTCTACACAGATCCGTAAACATTGATCCAAGGTTCTTGGCTCCTTCAAGAAGACAAATGATCTCAGTGTAGCACTCAATAGGCGATCTATGAACAAAGCTATGAATTTAGCTGGAGTGGATACTTCCAAAGGGGGACATCTCTCTATGTACCATCTAAATCTTTGATCGACCATCCTCACTGTCTCTTGAGGGGTCTGTTTGAATGTGTGTATCAAAGAAGACGTGTTGTGTCTGATTCCACTCTTGGAAAAGCCCATAATGAAGGACTCCATCATGTGGTGGATGTCTCTAAACTGATTTTGGTGTAATGGTCGGAACCAATCCAATGCATCACCCTTTAGAGTGAGTCCAAAAGCATTAAATTGTGTAAACATGTCTTCAACTTGCTTAGCATGTAGCACCTGCTTGAATTCTGCTACGTGATCATAAAGATCTCCTGATCCATCAAAATAATTCTGCATAGGCTTCACTAATTGAGTAGGCCTCAAGGTTCTAAGTTGGTCTCTTGGTCTAGGTAGGGGAAAACCGTCTCCACCCCTATGCACCCTATGATCCCTGAGAGGTTCTCGTTCAACTCTTTCACTTTTGGTAGGGTCCCTCTCCCTTCCTACATGATGGATGAAACCTTCCTTGTTTTTCTCTCTATGTCCTTGAGATGTGCCATCATCCAATCTATTCTTAAGTGCTTGTGATTTTGCTAGAGGAAAATCTAATTCTCCTCTCCATGTATATGCATGTCTTCCATGTTCTATGACCTTATACATTCATTCTGAGGTGTCATCTAAGTATACTACCTTTCTTGGATTTTTTGGTTCTTTTAGTTCACAAATCGTGTTTGATCTTGCCATAGTAGGATGCTTTGCTCTATATCTCCAAAAACCTTGATATGATGTTCAAAGCATATCATGCAAGAATACAAGAAGGACCCTGTGTACCTACATATCAACTTAGGGACTTGTGGAGAAAGAGACTATACCTCAATCCCAGTTTTGCTCATACACAGGGTTCTCATAGTAAGGATCTCAGTTTTCTACTGACTTTGTGTAATACGTTGGTGGGCTATCCACTGAGTGGAGTCAAAATTGTTTGCATTAGGGTCATTATCTATGATTAAAGGGGTCATGGGTACTAATGCCATGTTAGAATTCTCCTCTGGTGTAGCATACTTTACCCAAACTACATTAGCAAGGGGTGGAGGTTGTTGTCCTAGGACAAGTTGCGGTCTTGGTTGTGCTTGATATGGAGTTTGATACTGAGGGGGGGCTCGATAGTATTGTTGTGGCTGGTATTGCCTTTGGTATCTACCTGGCTGATATTGTTGAAGGTAGTTCTGCCTAACCACTTGTTTGTTATATGGAAAATCTTGAGCCATGTGGTTTGTGTACCTTCTCTCTACAGTACAATACACTCTGTTGGAGTTCCCTATGGGTTGCAAAGCATGTGGACACATGTTCGCCATATGGTTTACTAGACACTCCCAATTGTTTGGCCACTTGTTTCGCTAAGTCCTCTATTGAATTGGAATTCCTGTATGAACCTTCTATGGTGCTATCCGAGCCTTTGTGAACCTTAGAAAGTTCTAGCTCATCTCCTAAGTTATCTTCTATGTCTACACAGATCCGTAAACATTGATCCAAGGTTGTTGGCTCCTTCAAGAAGACAAATGATCTCAGTGTAGCACTCAGTAGGCAATCTATGAACAAAGCTATGAATTTAGCTGGAGTGGCTACTTCCAAAGGGGGACATCTTTCTATGTACCATCTAAATCTTTGATCGACCATCCTCACTGTCTCTTGAGGGGTCTGTTTGAATGTGTGTATCAAAGAAGACGTGTTGTGTCTGATTCCACTCTTGGAAAAGCCCATAATGAAGGACTCCATCATGTGGTGGATGTCTCTAAACTGATTTTGGTGTAATGGTCGGAACCAATCCAATGCATCACCCTTTAGAGTGAGTCCAAAAGCATTAAATTGTGAAAACATGTCTTCAACTTGCTCAGCGTGTAGCACCTGCTTGAATTCTGCTACGTGATCATAAAGATCTCCTGATCCATCAAAATAATTTTGCATAGGCTTCACTAACTGAGTAGGCCTCAAGCTTCTAAGTTGGTCTCTTGGCCTAGGTAGGGGAAAACCGTCTCCACCCCTATGCACCCTATGATCCTTGAGAGGTTCTCGTTCAACTCTTTCACTTTTGGTAGGGTCCCTCTCCCTTCCTACATGATGGATGAAACTACTCTTTGCACCTTCCTTGTTTTTCTCTCTATGTCCTTGAGATGTGCCATCATCCAATCTATCCTTAAGTGCTTGTGATTTTGCTAGAGGAAAAACTAATTCTCCTCTCCATGTATATGCATGTCTTCCATGTTCTATGACCTTATACATTCATTCTGAGGTGTCATCTAAGTATACTACCTTTCTTGGATTTTTTGGTTCTTTTAGTTCACAAATCGTGTTTGATCTTGCCATAGTAGGATGCTTTGCTCTATATCTCCAAAAACCTTGATATGATGTTCAAAGCATATCATGCAAGAATACAAGAAGGACCCTGTGTACCTACATATCAACTTAGGGACTTGTGGAGAAAGAGACTATACCTCAATCCCAGTTTTGCTCATACACAGGGTTCTCATAGTAAGGATCTCAGTTTTCCACTGACTTTGTGTAACACGTTGGTGGGCTATCCACTGAGTGGAGTCAAAATTGTTTGCATTAGGGTAATTATCTATGATTAAAGGGGTCATGGGTACTAATGCCATGTTAGAATTCTCCTCTGGTGTAGCATACTTTACCCAAACTACATTAGCAAGGGGTGGAGGTTGTTGTCCTAGGACAAGTTGCGGTCTTGGTTGTGCTTGATATGGAGTTTGATACTGAGGGGGGGCTCGATAGTATTGTTGTGGCTGGTTTTGCCTTTGGTATCTACCTGGCTGATATTGTTGAAGGTAGTTCTGCCTAACCGCTTGTTTGTTATATGGAAAATCTTGAGCCATGTGGTTTGTGTACCTTCTCTCTACAGTACAATACACTCTGTTGGAGTTCCCTATGGGTTGCAAAGCATGTGGACACATGTTCGCCATATGGTTTACTAGACACTCCCAATTGTTTGGCCACTTGTTTCGCTAAGTCCTCTATTGAATTGGAATTCCTGGATGAACCTTCTATGGTGCTATCTGAGCCCTTGTGAACCTTAGAAAGTTCTAGCTCATCTCCTAAGTTATCTTCTATGTCTACACAGATCCGTAAACATTGATCCAAGGTTCTTGGCTCCTTCAAGAAGACAAATGATCTCAGTGTAGCACTCAGTAGGCGATCTATGAACAAAGCTATGAATTTAGCTGGAGTGGCTACTTCCTAAGGGGGACATCTTTCTATGTACCATCTAAATCTTTGATCGACCATCCTCACTGTCTCTTGAGGGGTCTGTTTGAATGTGTGTATCAAAGAAGACGTGTTGTGTCTGATTCCACTCTTGGAAAAGCCCATAATGAAGGACTCCATCATGTGGTGGATGTCTCTAAACTGATTTTGGTGTAATGGTCGGAACCAATCCAATGCATCACCCTTTAGAGTGAGTCCAAAAGCATTAAATTGTGTAAACATGTCTTCAACTTGCTCAGCGTGTAGCACCTGCTTGAATTCTGCTACGTGATCATAAAGATCTCCTGATCCATCAAAATAATTCTGCATAGGCTTCACTAATTGAGTAGGCCTCAAGGTTCTAAGTTGGTCTCTTGGCCTAGGTAGGGGAAAACCGTCTCCACCCCTATGCACCCTATGATCCCTGAGAGGTTCTCGTTCAACTCTTTCACTTTTGGTAGGGTCCCTCTCCCTTCCTACATGATGGATGAAACTACTCTTTGCACCTTCCTTGTTTTTCTCTCTATGTCCTTGAGATGTGCCATCATCCAATCTATCCTTAAGTGCTTGTGATTTTGCTAGAGGAAAAACTAATTCTCCTTTCCATGTATATGCATGTCTTCCATGTTCTATGACCTTATACATTCATTCTGAGGTGTCATCTAAGTATACTACCTTTCTTGGATTTTTTGGTTCTTTTAGTTCACAAATCGTGTTTGATCTTGGCATAGTAGGATGCTTTGGTCTATATCTCCAAAAACCTTGATATGATGTTCAAAGCATATCATGCAAGAATACAAGAAGGACCCTGTGTACCTACATATCAACTTAGGGACTTGTGGAGAAAGAGACTATACCTCAATCCCAGTTTTGCTCATACACAAGGTTCTCATAGTAAGGATCTCAGTTTTCCACTGACTTTGTGTAATACGTTGGTGGGCTATCCACTGAGTGGAGTCAAAATTGTTTGCATTAGGGTCATTATCTATGATTAAAGGGGTCATGGGTACTAATGCCATGTTAGAATTCTCCTCTGGTGTAGCATACTTTACCCAAACTACATTAGCAAGGGGTGGAGGTTGTTGTCCTAGGACAAGTTGTGGTCTTGGTTGTGCTTGATATGGAGTTTGATACTGAGGGGGGGCTCGATAGTATTGTTGTGGCTGGTATTGCCTTTGGTATCTACCTGGCTGATATTGTTGAAGGTAGTTCTGCCTAACCACTTGTTTGTTATATGGAAAATCTTGAGCCATGTGGTTTGTGTACCTTCTCTCTACAGTACAATACACTCTGTTGGAGTTCCCTATGGGTTGCAAAGCATGTGGACACATGTTCGCCATATGGTTTACTAGACACTCCCAATTGTTTGGCCACTTGTTTCGCTAAGTCCTCTATTGAATTGGAATTCCTGGATGAACCTTCTATGGTGCTATCCGAGCCTTTGTGAACCTTAGAAAGTTCTAGCTCATCTCCTAAGTTATCTTCTATGTCTACACAGATCCGTAAACATTGATCCAAGGTTGTTGGCTCCTTCAAGAAGACAAATGATCTCAGTGTAGCACTCAGTAGGCGATCTATGAACAAAGCTATGAATTTAGCTGGAGTGGCTACTTCCAAAGGGGGACATCTTTCTATGTACCATCTAAATCTTTGATCGACCATCCTCACTGTCTCTTGAGGGGTCTGTTTGAATGTGTGTATCAAAGAAGACGTGTTGTGTCTGATTCCACTCTTGGAAAAGCCCATAATGAAGGACTCCATCATGTGGTGGATGTCTCTAAACTGATTTTGGTGTAATGGTCGGAACCAATCCAATGCATCACCCTTTAGAGTGAGTCCAAAAGCATTAAATTATGTAAACATGTCTTCAACTTGCTCAGCATGTAGCACCTGCTTGAATTCTGCTACGTGATCATAAAGATCTCCTGATCCATCAAAATAATTCTGCATAGGCTTCACTAATTGAGTAGGTCTCAAGGTTCTAAGTTGGTCTCTTGGCCTAGGTAGGGGAAAACCGTCTCCACCCCTATGCACCCTATGATCCCTGAGAGGTTCTCGTTCAACTCTTTCACTTTTGGTAGGGTCCCTCTCCCTTCCTACATGATGGATGAAACTACTCTTTGCACCTTCCTTGTTTTTCTCTCTATGTCCTTGAGATGTGCCATCATCCAATCTATCCTTAAGTGCTTGTGATTTTGCTAGAGGAAAAACTAATTCTCCTCTCCATGTATATGCATGTCTTCCATGTTCTATGACCTTATACATTCATTCTGAGGTGTCATCTAAGTATACTACCTTTCTTGGATTTTTTGGTTCTTTTAGTTCACAAATCGTGTTTGATCTTGCCATAGTAGGATGCTTTGCTCTATATCTCCAAAAGGCTTAGTTATTCTCCTTATTCCAGAACAATTTTTACTCCTATTGTCTTGGGGCATCCACTTAGGAGTTATCACCCTTGTCAACACGGATTTTCCTCTTTGTGTTCTGGGTTCCTCGATCTGTGTACCATGTCCTTCAGCATCTATGTCTGCATTCTTTACCATCTCTCCTAGGTCATTGGTTGAGTTCGCCCTAATTGCGACAATATATATGGTCCCTTCCTTGTCTATGTAAACCTCATCTTCAAACTTAGCGGTTGGATGTTCCAATCCCATAGGTTGATCAGGATTATGTAGTTCAATCACTGACCTATGAAGGGCATCCTCATATACCCGAGCACCCAATCTATTCGTACGAATGTACTCCAACTGAGTCTTGTAGGGTCCCTCTGTCTTTTCTAGGTAAACGATACTCCTGGTCTACACATGTTGAAAGACATATCTGAGTCACTTGTATCTTAGCTAACCTCGTATCGATAACTGCCTAGCTATTGTGCCCACGATCGTGCTGTAGTGCTTATGCTAGCCTTGGAAGATCGGACACTCCGTTTATCACTTTTCCCTAAGTATTTTCTAGACCTCAGGTTATTTAATCCTAATCTCTTCTTCCCATGCTCACCCCTTTAATTCATTCAATCATTTAGTCCTTTTTGAATTTTCTTTAGAGCTTCTTGTCTTGTTTACATTTGTCGGAAGGAATCGTTTTGATGTGTTTTGATTTTACATTTGAGCGTTCCATATTTAATTCACAAAAATTCATTTAGCTTTGGTCCCTTCACCCACTTACGTCTTCTCTCATCAACCACTTACCACTCAATAAGCTAGGGCGATACCTGGCTACACTAGGATTCCTAAGACATTCCATTGATCACAATATAACTATACTCAAAGAAATAATCAACAATTCAAGAATGAAAATTCCACTTATAGAGTTCTCCAAGACTTAAAAAACAAATGTTTGGATTTTGCTCAATAACTCAAGGTGCTTGCCTGCTTCTTCCTTTTCTTTATGCCACACACAAGAGTTCATAATTAATGTCCAAAAAATTGACCCAAAAAATTGAAAATTTGTGCAAAAAACCCTAATTTTGTGTTTTGTTTGATAGTTATGATGGCCGGAAACAATCGTGATGATGTGTCATCGTCACGATGGTGTGACACCCACGATGGTTCGAAGTCATGATGGTCAAGCCTTATGATGGCCAGTCACAATTGCAATTGTCAAGTCACGACAATCACTCAG
The DNA here is from genome assembly GCA_020310875.1 of Ceratopteris richardii. NCBI lineage: Eukaryota > Viridiplantae > Streptophyta > Polypodiopsida > Polypodiales > Pteridaceae > Ceratopteris > Ceratopteris richardii. The sequence continues at coordinate 147,100,163 of CM035435.1, forward strand.
GATTGCGATGATCAAGTCACGACAGTCAACCCACGATGATGAGTGAGGATCGTGATGGTCAGTACACGATGGTCAACCCATGCCGGTCAAGGTCACAATGATCAGGCACAATCACAATGATCAAGCCATGATGGCCAGTCACGATCACGATTGTCAAGCACCATCATGATGGTGAGTAACCATCAGAATGGTGAGACGCGATCGCGATGATGTGAGCCAATTGCCACGATGGTCAGTGACCGTCGTGATGGTCAGTGACCGTCGCGATGGTCAATGACTGTCGTGATGGTTAGTGACTGTTGCAATGGCCAGATGCAATCACGATGATATGTCATCATCGTGATGGTCAAAAAATTATGCAATTTCACAAAATCAAGCATAGATGTGTGTGCAAGCACTTACCTAGGCTCCTCCTTTATGCAAAAAGTTTGCACAAATTCATACCTTTCCTAACAGTTGCAATGGTCAGCTTCAATGGCAATTTTCTAAGAAAAATGGAGTTTTTACCTGTGTTTCTAGCAAATCCGTAGTGTCTAGCGGCTTCCCTACAAGGTTAGTGCACCAGAAAACACGAACATACACCTACAAAATCTCTCTCTCACTTTTGCACACACATAGATGAGGGAAAGAGAAGAGAAAGGGGGAATATGATTGATTTTTTGTGATTTTTTGGAGTTTGAGATAATGATAGGGAATGATACTAGAAGAATAGAGGAGTAACACTGTGTAAAAACTAACTACAAACAACAAAACAACCAAGAACTTTTACCTTCCAATGATTTTCTCCAATATACTTACCATCACATGCTCAACCTAGAGCTCTTCCCCGAAGACGCCAATTTGGTGTCACTCTAGCACAATGGAAAGTACCAACCTGAGGAGCTTCACCTTGTAATTGTCGATCCGTAGAGAAGTTAGGCCGATATGAAGATCAAGAGCGAGTGATGTGTATGAAGAAGACCGTGAGAAATGCAAGAGCATACACACACACACACATACACTAGGAAAGTTGCGATGGAGATCAATGGAAGGCAATCAAAGAACTCTTAATCATATTCATCATCATCTAGTTACAATAGCTCTTCTAGCTCTAGCTCACAGGTTCAATCATAAACTAATAACAACAACAAACTGAGCTCTCTAGCTCTATTTATAGTTTTTGCCTAGTTTTGACCGATTTCACATCTAGTGACCAACATAATTAAAAAATAGGTTCCAACACTAATTTGAACTATCTACCGGCCTCCAAAAATTACAAAAATTGGTGTGAGCTTTCTACTTAGACTCCTCAAGCTTCGGGACTCCTCGGCTTGCAAAAAATGGAGTCGCATTTGTGATAATTGGATGTATATACATATATACATTGGTTTAGTGAAAAAAATCACTGTTGTCATGATCTAATCTTCTGAGTAGCTTTAAGTGCTTCCTCTTCTTCTATGAAGAGAACCAGTACTCGAACCTCTACCTGGAACAACATATGCATATACATATACATATACATATACATATACATATACATATACATATACATATACATATACATATACATATACATATACATATACATATACATATACATATACATATGTTCAAATTCATGAGCCTCATGTCTCTGTAGATTGACAATTATGAGGCAGATCTCCTCAGGTTGGTGCTTGCCATTGTGCTATAGTGATACCAAATTTTGTTTCATTGTCAAGGAGCAAGCTTTGAGGATGGTCATGTGATGGTAAGATGTAGAGATTTGATGTTGGAATCATAGTTAAATATCTTATTTTTCACATTTTACCTTCATCATCATCATCATCTTTACCATCCCTAGTCACCCCCTACCTCCATCTCCAGTTTTGCAAAAATTTCACCTTCTTGGCCATATTCTCACCTCTATAGCATTCCCATCATTTCACTTGTGAGAGAGAGAGAGAGCTATATCATGTGTTTTCTATTTTCTTGAGATTTTTGGTAGGTACCAACATTAGCAACAACACCATCAATAGGTATGATAGCTCTCTGCAAGCACCCTATGATGGAGATCCCTATCTATCACAATAGAACAAAAAGTAGAGTACTTGGTAAAAACAAGCAGATCACAGTAGGCTATATCATCTGCATTGCATGAGAACTTCATTTTCTTGTAAAATAGGTTTTTTTTTTGTCCATCACAATAGACTGAGTCTATTATGACAAACACTTTTTGCGATCGTGTCTATCGTATGTGGGCAATAGATGATATATGGAGCATCATGTGGGTGGTGATATGTCCATGGCATCAGAAACGGTTGTATGTGATGGTGCTACCATGAATAGTGGTATGGTAGGTGTAGTGATTGCATAGCAATTTTGGTAATTTTTAGACTTCATTTGGACTTCCAAATGATCCCTAGAACCTAATTTTTAACTATACCACACACTAGGTTCGAAACCGGTCAAAGCTAGTCTAAAAACTATAAAAAGAGCTAGAGAGCTCATTTTTGAGGTTAGCTTGTAGCTTGTTTGATAGTAGCTAGTATATGTGAGCTTGTAAGAGGAATTCTTGAGTTATAGAGTGCGATTCTCACCTTCCATTATGTCTCACTTGTCTCTATTGTGTGTGTATGTGTGTGCACTTGGGTGCTTCTCACCTTCACCTTCATGCATATCACTCGTTCACGATCCATATTACCCCATCTCTTTCGCAGATTGACAATTAAGGAGGTGGAGTTTCTTGATGTGGTGCCTACCCTTGTCTAGAACAAAACCAAATTTAGCACCATTGCCCAGGACGAGCTCTAGGACAAACATGTGATGGTGTGAGAATTGGCATTCGAAGGTAATTAATTTCAGTTTTGTTTTTGTTTTGTGTCGTTTCTAGCTTCTTTCACCTCCCCCATACTCATCTCTAATCCCCATATTATCTTCTTTCATCTCAGAAAATTCCAAAAATTCACTTTATCCACCTTCTCACCTCATTTTCTCCATTTGCAAGAGAGAGAGAGAGAGAGATGCAAATGGAGGTTTAATTCGCTTAAAAAATGCATTGTATGTACCCAATATCAAGAATAACTTAATTACCATTCCTTTGATTGCCATAGCTGGATTTCATGTACACTTTGTTGATGATGAGTGTATGGTTCATGGTTTCAAAAATGGTGATATTGTCCTGATGTTTGATACATTATGAAATGGTTTGTATAGCTTGGGTACATATAAGAGGGCTTCCTCAAGTGCCTTGGTTGCTCATAATTCATTAAAAGATGAATTGGATCTTTCGTATGTGTTGAAAAGAAAAGAGTCACAAAAGAGGAGCCCCAAAATTCTTAAATTAATGCGCATAAATTTCTTCTTCAAAATCTTAGAAAATTCCCTCGAAAGTTATGTAACTGTACTAGAGGAGTCCTCTAGAAGCATAAGCCCAAATCATTGTAATATATTTCTTTTAAAATAGTAGGAAGTTAGAGATTAGTCAATAAAGTGCCAGTCTCTTGTGTGAAAGGACCATTTTTAGGGCACATGTATATAAGTCACTTTGTGACTCTTTGTAAAGACTTTTTGCCATTGTGAAGAAGGAGAATCTAAATTTCGAATTTGCTTCTTTCCTGTTGATTTTCATCTTCTCTATGATCTTTTGTGTGTGTGTGAAGCTTGGAATGAGTGTGGAGGAATGTTTTCTACCCCTCCCCATCACTTTTGAACGACTGTAGTGTGTGTGAACCAATACGAGTTGTGGAGTGAGCATAAGTGTTTCCACCATTCACTGTTTTAGCCATAACTTGAAGAGCGGTTGTCAGATTCAAGTGAAAATACACCAATAGATGTGTCTCATCGAGAGCTTCGAAATGAACTAGCCATGGCCATATTTGGAGTTCCGAGCTGGGAGAAACATTCGAATTTACTATAAGTGGTATCGTGGCAGACATTTCCAGAGATTTAGTGAGTTGGAGAGGTAGGTTAGTCTTTCCATATGCATTATAGCTGAGCCACTTCACTTTCCATCAGGTGTGCACACATCCTCATACACTTGGTTCATGTGGTTCTTCGGATTGATAATTAAGCATGTGTCAACCCACCACTATATGCACTTGTGGGGCAAATGAGATTTAGTTTCTTTGACACAAGTCCCTAAGACCTCATGACTTAGGTACACATGTTTTTGGCATCGTTGTCGAGGAACAAACTCAACCAAGGTGCCTTCGTGATGGTTATAGTTATGGAGTGAAGGAATCGTACTTGTAGAAGTGAATTCCTTTAGTGGCAAGTAGTCAGACACTTCAGCACTTGTTACTGCACATCCCTGAGGTGTGTGCAATGAGCTTATAGGTTTAGGTTTAGTAGTGGAGGAGAGAAGGAAGGAATAGGGTTAGTTCAAAGAGAGAATTGGAGTAGGAGGAAGTTGGAATCACCAAGGAAAAACTCAAAAAATTGCCAAAATTAGTGTACAATAGGCTTCAGGCATCACAAACTATAAAAACCAAAAAAAAATTAGTTCATTTGAGACTTGCTCAAGATTTGGTATTGTGTGCAGATTGTGATCAGTATTGTTGGTGTGGTATCACGCTAGGTGAGCTAAAGAAAGGAGTTAGGAGCACACATTTGGATTGAGACACACTGGAAGGTAAGCCACATGAGTTTTTGATAACAAAAATCAATTGATAACCACCACCACACATGATTAAACTCATTTTTGGTATTGTGGGGTGGGACAGAGAGATTTGAGAGATTCTTTGAGTGATACGAGGGTCAAGAGTGAAGAGGGATGAGAGTTAAACACATTGGTACAAAAATTTTTGTGATTTGAGCAATTTTGGCTATAGTATCATGGTCGGTTGAGTTTTGGTATCGAGATACCAAATTCCCTAGTATCGCGATACTCGCCAAGTATCATATCATCACATACCGCTTGAGGTATCATGATACCAATTTTGGTATCATATCGTCAAGTTGGTATCACGATCGCGATGTGCCAGTGGTATCGTATCACGGTCCACTTGGTATCGTATCATCCCTGTCACGGTATCATATCGTTCACCGAGCAGTATCGTATCGCTCATAATATCGGTATCGTATCGTGTACCTAGTATCGTATCGTTTAACCTCCATAGTATCGTATCATGAGGATTTCTAGTATCGTATCATCCGGAAGTCCATTATCGTATCGTGCAAGGTTGCAGTATCATATCGCCACTTGTATCGGTATCGTATCGCAAAAGTTTTTGGTATCGTATCATGTACTTAGGTGGTATCGTATCACCTGAGCCATCTAGAATCATATCGTGGGAAAATGTTGGTATCGTATCGTGTAGAGCACAAGTATCGTATCGTGCAAAAAGAGGTATCGTATCGCTGGTTGTTCTAGTATCCTATCATCACTAGCAGAGGCATCGTATCACGGTAAGTCTTGGTATCGTATCATCTCAAGTTTTAGTATCATATCGTGCTAAGACTAGTATGGTATCGCTAGTGTAGTATCACCTAGTGCAGCATCACCAAAGTGGTATCACCTAGTGTAGTATCGCCAGAGTGGTATCGCCTAGTGCAGTATCACCTCGAATATTTCAAGCGACCTGAGGACAATATTAGAGATAAATTGAGGAGCCAATTGGGGGATAGTGAGAAACCAAGATAGCCCAGGAGAGTGAATGAACTTGAGATCAGGACGGGTGCTAAGTAGCCAAAGGAGTGTTGTTTCCTTGGTAGGAAGTGCAACTCAAGCAAGTCATCGCTCTATTTATTTTGACACTTCTAGTGACTCAGAAGAAGAGATACCAATGGCTTCAGAAGACATGCAAGGTTCTGTCCCCAAGAGAAACTTCATGTCCACAGTAGAGGGGGAATACCATACCTCGTTGCAATATGTATCCACTAATTCCTAGGAGATTCCCATCTACTTGGATGGTTTAAATAGATCGGTAGCCAGGATGGTAACTTCCACTGATTCTACAATAGTGCCTAGACCGGCAATCAAGTATGAAGGAGGAGTGTACATGGATAAGTTAGGTCACATCTACTTGGTAACAAAACACCCAGATCGGATCAACGAGAGAGGCGGGTTAGAAGGACAAGGAAACTCAGGAAGACCGGACCCTGAAGAGTTAGTAACTACACCTAGAGGCAAATCAGTAGTGACTCGAGTCTTGAGAGGGGATTTGATACCTCAAGATGATTACTTACTGGAGTTCTACTTGATCCATGGATCAGACTTATTGTTACAAACTGACTCTCCCACATGCAGACAAGAAGAAAGTCCAATGACCTTCTATGAGTTAAAAGATCCTGAAGATGAGCCTAGAGTCACATACCTAGACAAGAACCAAAGAAGGTATTGGCCAGTTGATGCCATTGATAGGGCTCAATTGAAGTATATGGGGTTGCATGTATTCCCTAAGTGAGAGCAGGCAACTACCTCCCAAAATCCCTTTGGGACATAATAAGAGTCAGAAAATACAATGTCGGGACAGACAAGCCATCAGAGTATTCCCAACCGCACTCATGTGCAATTCACGATGTGAAGACTACAACCACACAATCAAATTCACCCTAGACTAGGCAACCAACATCGGCCACCAATGAGACCAAGACCACCTCTAGGAGTACAACCTAGAATGCCTCCAAATAGACCAGTAATTCCTGTAATGCCTAGACAACTAGAGCCTATAAGAAGATTAAGACCCATTCAAGTGGCTGTGTATGAGAAATCATTATGACGGGATGGGAGAACCTTAGGATCACATAGCTGAATTTAAACAATTTCTAAGGGCTGAACAAGTGGATGCTTTCTTTGTGTAGTATGAGTCCTTTGGACTCACCCTCACAAGAATGGCTTTGACTTGGTTTCAACCATTGGATCCCGATCAATTTGGAGAAATTGAGTAATTCATTTAAGAATTCATAAGGGAATTCACTAAGAGAGGGATTAAACACAAGTCTTCTTCTTTAATCCATAGCTTCAAACAAAACCCAAATGAAACTGTAAAGACAGTTGCCCGAAGATTCAATCAATATGTCGATAGATGCCCAGTAACAGAAAGACCCACACAACAAAAAATGATGTCATTATTCTTAGATGGGCTGACGAATGGGACCTTGAGAACTTTAGTCTATGTGAAGAGGCTGCAGACGTTGAGTGAATGTCTTCAAGAGTGTATTGACCTAGAGGATAACCTAGCAGATGATCTCAAGAGTACACCCAATCCTACGAAATCAAAAGACACTAGAAGTACAGTGACATCCAACTCTAGTCATGTGGAGGAGCTAGTAGAGTTGGTAGCCAAGAAGTTAGGAGTTCATGGACCACTATCGGGAAGGAAGCAGGTGAATGGGAAGAGCTAGCGCGGGGTTGGATCAAGCCCCTGGTGTGCGTCGTTGCCACGTCCGACGAACGGCATCTGCGCGTTGGGCACCTTGCCCTCTCTCTGGTGTGGCGATCGTCGTAATGTCCCTGCCCTCTCCGAAGAGATGAGCGAACATGCATAAGCGTAAGACCGTAGGCATTGGGAGCGAGAAAATCCAAGTACCACGCTCAAACATGGAAGTCATGGGACCGGTGTGCAGACAAGCTCAATGATACAATGCTGAAGTCGCCCAATAAAATATCAATGATACAAAGATTCCCGCTACAGTGCGGCTTGGTCATACGGAAATCCGCTACAGTACGGAACAGGTGAATACAAATATATGCCACTGCTACTCTACGAATCGGCCAAATATAAGGTAGGCCTCCCGCTACAGTGCGAGAAGTTGCCCACTCCGTTCAGCTTCAATCTTTGCGGATGGATCCTTCATTTACTTTATGTCTTCGGTCTTCAAACAAAGCTTCTCTTCAAGCCTTCTCAGCTTTACTTCAAATGATCTCGGCAATAGTTTTTTTTTCTTTACTTCAATAGTCCATGCAAAATCAAACCTGGAGAGTAGACGCACAAGCAAGATCCACGAGGGGTAGCTTCTTCACTTCAGGCTACCTGGAGGAGAGATCCACAAAGAAGTTCGACGAGGAGATTAAAAAAATCATTAGTATGCTAAAGATGATAGACAAATATAGAAGATAATACTACTCCCATGATAGGAAGGTAAAGAAATGATCAAGAAAATAAATAAAAACATTGAAATTAGGATACTCATAATGATGATTCACTTTTGCATTTTCAATAAGGAAATCAAGTCTTTGAGGCTCCAAGATGATAGTCTCAATCATTTTCATAAGAACAAGAGAATCAAATATCTACTTTAATGCTCACATACATCCAATCTATGGGCCTTCCACTCCTTCTTTTTGTCTCTCCTACCTCCTATTTCGTTCTTTCTTTTTGTTCCTCTTTCTTTCTTTTCATTTCTTCATCTTTCTCTTTTATTCTTCTCTTCTCCTTTCTTTCTCTTCATTTTCTCTCTTCTACCCTCCATTCTCTTTTTCCTCTTCTTCTTTTTATTTTCCTTTGTATTTCTTTCTTTATTTTTCCATCTTTCTTTTTTGTTCTTTTTTAAAAATTCTTTTCATTTCTCTCATCGACTCTCTCTCTCTAATGATTCTAGCTTCCTCTCTTCGCATCTCACAATCCGCTCCACATGGCCCTGTAGCCGACATCCAGATCCTGCCATCTCTCTCTCTCTCTCTTTGTGGCAATAGGAAGCGAGGGCCTGTCTCCAATTCTCTCTCTCTCTCTCTCTCTCTCTCTCTCTCTCTCTCTCTCTCTCTCTCTCTCTCTCTCTCTCTCTCTCTGTGCGTGTGCGCCAACCATCCAAATTTATTTGCGCAAATATCTCTCTCTCCACGCATATTCTTCAGCACTAAATCTCTTGATGTGCCAACTTATTGCTGCTCATACATGCACTACCCTTTGGATATCTCTCTCCCCTCTCTCTCTCTCTCAAACAATGTAGGGCCAACTGAATGTCTCTATTGCACAATGACTTCTTCCCTCTCTCATAGCGACTCATGCTGTCTCCCTCTCTGTGACAATAGTGCAAGAGGAGCTCTCCACAGTGCCGCCACAGTCAAAGTCTCGCTCTTTTCGTCCATGGTGATTCTCTCCCCTCCAGACATTACGACGTGCACACAAGTGTAGCATCATCCGGATCTATCTCTCCTGTTTTTCGCGCTATCAACAAGTCTTGTAGTGCCGCTTCTCTCTCTAGCACAATATAGCAGCACCAACTCATCCCTCTGATGTTTTCTTCTCCTCCGTCGATCATTTGTACATGCCAACAGGACAAGCCAAATCTCTCTCTCCGTGACATGTTGAGAGTAGCCCAACTCTCCTTCTCTCTCTCTCTCTCTCTCTCTCTCTCTCTCTCTCTCTCTCTCTCTCAGGACCTGTGTGTGCCACCGACCAGAGCTGCTGGTCTCTCTCTCTTTGCGTGTCAGGGACAGCCGCCTATGGGCCTGCCATGTGACTCTCCCTCTACAGTGCTCCATGTCATCTCTCTCTACCTCCTCTAATATGTGTAGCAACTACCTTCTCAAGATTCTCTCTCCCTCTCTTCTCTCTCTCTTCCTCTCTCTCTCTTTCTCTCTCTCTCTCCCCTCTCTCTCTTTGACATGTCAGTAGCAGCATGCAATGGTTCTTTCTCTCTATCAGTGTATGCCTTAAGAATCAAATGTGATCAAGGTAATGAAATTAGGATCATTAGATCAAAACACTATGACAACCAACAGGCCTGCAACCAAATGGATGATTCCAATGCATCATAACTAGAGGTCAACCCTACATATGCCTCCGAATCCTCATGAGTGTGTCTACGTTCTATCTGTAGACACCAATGCCGACTAGCATGCTCTCTCTCTCTCTCTAAATGTACTATCGTAATGTATGAACAAGAAGATGAACAGAAATGGACAAGGAGCATGCCTAGAGGAGAGATCCACAAAGAAGTTCGACGAGGAGAAACAAATGATGGTTGGACACCTATTTATAGGTTCCCCCCTCTCTAGAACTTCTCTAGAGTCTTCTAACCTCCTTACTCAACTTTCTAATTCCAAACCACCTTGCATGTTTGTCTCCTATTTTGGGAAAATCCCATCTCTTAATTCTATTTTTGGTTTTTCTTCTTTTATTTTTCCAATTCTTCTTTTTCTAATTTTGGTTCTTTTGCTTTTTCCATTTTTATTTTTCTTGGACTATGGTTTTTGGTTTCACACTATATGTACAAAAATTAATTATTTTTAAGGGTTTGACCTAGGGTAAATGCCAATTCCAAGGGTCTAAGCTAGGGTTTTTGGTTAGGGAAATTAGGGTTTTGTCCACAGTTAAGTCAAGCACATCAAATCAGGGGTTTATTTGCAGTTAGGATCTAAACTCCTAGGGTTTCTAAGGGTTCATGTTGGCTTTTTGTGGGGTAAATCTCACGTTTTCAAGGGTCAAACCTAGGGTTTTTATGGGTAGGAAGTTAGCTATTTATACACACAGGTCTAATGTACATATCTAACATGGTTTCACATCTCTCAACCAATCAAGTTGGCCAAAACATGCACAAAATATACCCTTCTCTTAGTCAAAACATCACATAAAACTCATAAAATCAATGAACATTGAAAAAAACTCATGCACACTTCCCTGAGAGATTTCATCCCAACACCGTAGAACTACCAGCATCCATCACTGAGAATACCCATGTTACGAAGATGCAACTTATGCGGAGGAGACCATCCTACTCACATGTGCGTAAGAGGAACATGCTTGCCTCAAGCTTACCCTTTCAATAGGAAGCCACATCAAGGAACCGCTCTATAATGCCATATAGAACAAAAATACACCAATCATACCACTGAGAATTGTTCATTCAATAGGCAGTAATGACCTTTAAACCAACCTCAGTATAGGACATATGAATACCCACCTAGAGATCCAAGAAGGAGATTCCCAAATATAATCCCTATCTCGGACCACAAGGAGCACCTAGGCCATATGAGCAAGGGCAATATGCACAACCTCAGCCAGTGTTAGGACGACAACCACCATTTCCACCAAATGTAGTACTAGTGAAATATGCTCAACGAGAGGAAAACTTAGAGAGAGCCATAGTGCCAACATCACCATTAGCCAGTACAGAATCAATGAACCCAGGATACGAGTAGACCCAAGGAGATTACTATCCCTATGGCACTAGCATGATGGAGTGCGAGTAAGCTTATGACCCGCAATACTATGGATATGATGGATATGACAATGTTTATGGACTGGAACTTGCAACACTAATGTACACTGCACCCAAAGCACCAACACCCATGAGACCACCCATTAGACCGCCTATGCCTAAAGGACCGTGCTATAGATATGGAGGAGATCACTTTATCAAAGAATGCACTCGGCCATACAACCCACCACCCCCTAGGACGTGGGAAGGGTATTGCAATGATTGTGAAAAGGAACATCTCTTTAGAGAGTGCCCAAAAAATCCCAATAAGACTCATGACACTGCACCTATCAATGTGATCAAAGTAATTGAATCATTAGGAAGTGACAAGGAATACACAATACCATTGAAGGCCATCACACGAGCACAAACAAAAGGAAAAGAAAGAAAACGAGTAGACTCAGAGCAAGAAAAGAGAAAAACCCTTGAACCTAGAATACAAGTAGTGGAAGATTCAGAGGACCCATGTGAATATCCAAACAACGAAAAGCCAAAAGTGGAAGGAAAGGAGAGAAAACTCAAGGAAAAATGGATGAAAAATAAAAATAAAGAGGACAAGAAGGACACAAGAGGCAATAAGAAACCTAGAGAGCCCGAAATTTAGGAAGAAATTCCCATTACATCGTAGACACTAAAACCGGACAAGCCAGCATCATTCTAGCAGAACTAAGACCAGATGATTTAGACATGTGGTTGAAAGCTTACCAAGCTAGAATTGTGAAGGGACCAAATGTAGAGCAGCACGAAAAGCTTTACCCACAAGGGGAGTTAGAAAAGGAGAGGCTAGCAATATGTAGGAAACTCATAGAGGTAGCTCATGCCACCCTAGAGAAGACTATCCTAGCCCTCCTTGAGACGATAATATCTAAGAATCAATACAATGATTGTATTAAAACCAAGGAATAGAAACTAAAAGAGAGGGATGATAAGGAAGAACTACTGAATGCCCAAGACAAATCCATGTCCACAGTCCCTGATTTAGAGGCTGAGTGGCCAAAAGATTTGTGGACTAGAATTCAAGAAGATCAATGGAAAAAGAATGGAGTTGCAAAACTGCCTTTTGAGGAACTAGATGTGGAAGACTATCAACCAACACCAAACATAGAGGAAATATATGAAGAAGTTTCTAGGTTAGACCGAAATAGGGAGGAAGCCCAGAGCATTTCCACCCTACCAAACTACATGGGAGAATATGAGAAGGAATCCATGATCTTCCGTGCTCCCACAGTATGAGGAAAAGAAAGGGAGCCTTTGGACAAAACCTCACGCGATCTAGCAGAACTCAAAAAGACCAAAGTACAATGTAAGTTGACTATGGAAGAATTACTTCGTGTCAAACCACAATTATGGAAACAATTAGCGGGACAATTGAAGTTAGAACAGGGGAAGAACGAAAAGGAAAGCAAGGAAAATGAAAACCCTTCTACTATACAAATCCCAGTGGATAAGGTTGGAGAATTTAGCGAAGGAGATGAGGGTAACACATGCTTACCCGTCACATACAATGGATACATGACCAAGGCTATGCTAGACACAGGAGCAGGGGTAGGTATCGCCGCCAAAGAAATTTGGGAGAAATGGGGAAAGCTAGCCCTACGACCAATGCGTATGAAGCTTCAATTAGAAGATGGCCATGTTGAGAAACCTTTGGGAATATTGGAAAAGATTAGATTAACCACCTGTGGAGTCGAGTTTGAGCATACATTAGCTATATGTCAATTTGGAAAGGCAAATAATTATGAAATGATATTAGGAAGACCTTTCATGAGACAAATCAAGGTAGTACAAGACTAGGGAAGAGACTCATTATACCTTCAACATCAAGGAACCATTACCAAGATAAATTTGCATACATTTGCGTACATGGATGTACTCCCATTATAATGGAATTCCGTACACAAGGAAGAAGATGATTTGTCTATCCATAGTGATGGATCAAGTGATCAATCATGGATGCATGAGGATGCCCAATTATGGATGTGTAAGAAAGCAAAAAAAGAGGATTAAAAAAATGTAGTTATGGCCCATAGGACATTAGAATTATCGACCCGTAGAGGACCCAAGGTATATGCCTCAAGTTTTTTCTGATGAAGCATTTGAACCGCATGCTTGGATGGAGATCCTAGCAACCTTGGAGGTGTGTGTAAATGAGGAAGTATTGACCATGAATGAATGTGTGGATGAAGAAGGCTATGATGTAAGCTTTTACATGGTAGTCCTTCAGGAAGTAGAAGTAGGAGAAGTATTAGAAAAAGAATGGAAAGAAGAATACGAGAGCATAGAAATGGAACCAGAGTTTGATTCGAAGGAATGCTATCTAGAAGCCATTCAAGCTGAGGACAAGTGTGGAACAACCAAAGTGTTAGCAATAGAAGCAGTCCCTATAGTACTGAATGATGAGGAAATTGTGAGCAAGACCGAACCAACCCCGGGTCTTTTTGAACTTCCCGAATACTTCAAAAGATACAAAGTAGAGGAAAGAAAAATAGCCATTAAGATGTCTAAGAGAGAGGCAAGAGAAGGAGAAGCGTATGACAACAAGGAACAAACGAAAAAATCATAGTAACCATAGAAAATGGAGAAGAAATATGCACATAGGAAAGGATGTGTAACTTGAGGAGGAAGAAGAATTGATAAGACTGATTCGAGTATATCGAGATGTGTTTGCTTGGACCTACAAGGATCTTAAAGGTTTGGAACCCTCCATTTGTTCTCACTGTATACCAATGACACGTGATGCAAAACCATCAAAGCAACGCCCTTACACTTATAATGATGTCTATGCTGCAAAATTAAAGAGGAAATAGACAAATTATTAGCGGCCGGATTCATTTACGAGATAGAACATATCGAATGGGTGTCACCATTAGTATTTGTGAACAAAAAGAACGGGAAGTTGAGAGTGTGCATTAATCTAAAGAAATTTAATGCAGCCACAATCTGTGATAGTTATCCATTACCTATCATCGATCACCTATTGGAAAGACTTGTAGGTAAAGAAGTCTATAGCTTCTTAGACGGATTCTCTGGATACAACCAAGTAGCTATTGCTACTGAGGACCAACACAAAACTGCTTTCGCGATTGAATGAGGGGTCTATGCTTTCAGAGTGATGCCTTTTGGACTCACTAACGCCCCTGCTACTTTCCAAAGGTTGATGTGTCATGTTTTCAAAGAATTCCTAAGGAAGAGTATGGAAGTATATGTAGACAATGTTGGTGCATTTTGCCCAAGCCTACATGCTTGATATGCTTGATATTATCCTCATTTGTAAGTCACATGAGTAGTCATGTGAACACCTCTTGTAAAAGAGTACATTTTATCTCTTGTAAATGGAAAAAGAAAAAAGTAAAAGGATGGCTTACCTCATCCATGATGTAAAAGCAAATTCGTGGCTCCAACTACCAAAATCACGAATTTTTGAGCTGAGGGAATCTCTCCTAACTTTGGGGATCACTTTTAGGTGGAGCCATTCGAATTCGAATTCAAAACTCCCTCCAAGAATTGCTATAAAAGGAGCAAGAAGGAAGAGGCGATTAGCAAGCCTTGTACGTGACCACTTCATGTCATTTTGTAGAGATTGAAGAGCTTACTCCATAGCTCTATCATTCTACTCCCATTGTGCAAAGATTCATTGCCAATGTGGTTGTAATCATATGTGAATCTATACATTTATTATCATCTACCTCTCTGTTTTGTTCTCTGCTATACTCACTCAGAGCAGTAACTTCAGAAGGTCATATCTCGAGTTTTACTGAACATTTTTCCGTGTTTTAAAGTGCATTGGATAGCTCTCACTGTCTAGTTTCTACCTATAAATTTTCAAGGTCATTGGATTTATACTTTTGGAGATATCTGCATTTTACTGCTTACTGGTCTATCTCTGCAGAGCCCCGAGAATTGTGGGAATGTTCCAGAACTTGATGAAACTTGTTCTCAGTGCTCAGTCCATCATTTGAAGTGTTTTAACTTGGAATAGGAAGCTTGCTAAGTCTATTTGCTATGCCCAAAAGGAATTTTTCTAATTCCTTCCAGGTTGAGAGCACTGTTCATTTTTTCCAGCAGGTGTATGTCCAAAAATAGCAAGTTTTGGGAGCTAGTCATTTCGCAACTTGTCGGTCTTGACTTAAACTTTTGGGATACATGTTCCAAAGTACTTGGCTGATATTTTGGTGGATTTAGGAAGCTCAAAGGGTCTACTAATCAACTCTAAAGTCTCAGTTGGCTGGTGTGAAGCTGGTTGTAGCGGCACCTACTCATCTTTGGATTGCATCCACCATCTCTCTTCACAGTGGTATCAGAGCATAGTCAAGCAACATGGGAGATGGATTTCCATCAACAATTGACAAATTGGATCGAAACAACTACCCGGCATGGTCTCTAAGGATGGAGGCTTACCTTCAAGGAAGGAATCTATATGGATTCATATCCGGAGATGAAGCAATGCCAACCATGAGGAACAAAGGGCAACCATCACATGAAGAAGTGGAAGGACTTTCGAATTGGTGTTCGAAGGATGCACTTGCAAGGTCCTATATTCTAAACTCAATCTCTGATTTTCTTTTACCTCATGTCAAGGGATGCAAGACATCAAGAGAAACCTGGAATGCACTTGCTTCTTTCTTCTCTTCCAACACTCGAGCAAGGAAGAACCAATTGTGGATGGAGTTCACAACAATGAAGAAAAGCCCGAAGCAAAATGTGACTGATTATGTCACAAAGATGAAGGAGATATCCGACCAACTTGGAAGCATTGGAGAGGTAATTGAAGAGGAGCAAATCATAAGACAAATCATGAATGGAATCAAAGCAGACGACAAGTGGGAGTCATTCACAACAGCCATGGATTTATACATGGATATGCATGTACCCGACCTCAACACACTCATGGGCCAACTCTTCACTCATGAAGCAAAGATTAGCAAAGGTGGTGAGTCCTCAAGAGGTAATCAAACTTCTGCCTTATATTCTGATAAAGCTAAGGTCAAGGACAAGTCAAAGAATAGAAAGAATGAAGATGAAGGAAGCTCTTTCCAAGCAAACTTTGCAGGTAGAGGACGAGCTAGAGGAAGAGGCAGAAGTGGAAAGCAAGGCAGGGGGAGATTCCAATCATCTCAACCTTGCAACATATGTGGCTTATCTAACCATACTACTGAAGAATGTTTCAGGAACCCGAGGAACTCAAGAGGAAGAGGATTCAATAGAGGTGGCTATGGATCAAATAGAGGCAGGTACAATGGAGGCTACAACAACAACTACTACAACAACAATTACAACAACAACAACAACTATCAAAGTGGCCATAGAGGAAGAAGAGATTACAATAACTATGCAGAGGACCAAAGTCAAGAAGATTCATTATTGATTATGAATCTATCAACGAAGAAGGGTAAGGATGATGATCACATATTTTACATTGATTCGGGATGCTCGAACCATGTAGCAGGAAATGTGGCTTTACTTTCTAATTTGGAAGATCCTCATAACAAGCATGAAGTGCAGACAGGAGATGACACAAAGCACTCAGTGGAGAAGATAGGTAATGTGAAGACATCAGATGGGAATATGAACCTCTTAAGCAAAGTCTTGTATGTCCCTACAATTACCAAAAATTTAATAAGTGTTGGACAGATTGTTGAAAAAGGATTGCAGGTTAGATTCAATCGATTTGGAGCATATGTTGAAGACCCAAGGCAAGGCTTTCGAAGGATTGCCAAAGGAGAAAAGACAGGAAGGCTTTTCACTTTTGAAGTGGAAGATACAAAGAACATAGCTTTGTTTAGCTATGGATCTCAAACTCTAACAGAGTTGGAGATATGGCACAAAAGGCTTGCTCACATTGGTGAGAGGACACTCAAACAGATTTGCAGGGACCAAAGTGTACTTGGTTTGCCTAATATCACAAGGCAACACATGATTTATAAGTGTGAAGCTTGTCAACTCGGCAAGGCTCATAGACAACCTTTCAATAAGAAAGGATATATGTATCAAAATCCTTTGGATCTAGTGCACACGGATGTGTGGGGTCCAAGTAAGGAGCCATCTATATCAGGCTCAAGATATTATGTGTCTTTCATAGATGATTGTAGCAGGTGGACCATTCTGTTTTTCATGAAGCACAAGGATGAAGTGTTTAATTGCTTTAAGAAGTATATTGCTCTTGTTGAAAATCAAAAAGGTAGGACTTTGAAAAGACTCAGATCAGATGGTGGAGGAGAATACTTCTCTTCTGAATTTGATGCCTTCTTGCATGAAAGAGGCATTAAAAGGGAAGTCACTACAAGGTATACACCTGAACTCAATGGTGTAGCAGAGAGGAGGAATAGAGCTATCGTCGAAGCTGCAAGGTCCATGCTCAACGAAAAGGGATTGCCGAACTACCTATGGGCAGAGGCTGTGTCGACAGCCACATATCTCATAAATAGACTTCCATCTAAGTCACTAGATGGAACCACTCCATATGAAGTGTGGAATGGAAGAAGACCTAGTCTAGAGCATTGTAAAATCTTTGGATGCTTAGCCTATGCTCACATTCCTTCTCAAGTAAGAGGGAAATTGGATCCCAAGGCAGAGAAGTGTGTATTCATTGGTTATGATCAAAACCAAAAAGGATATAGATTGTACAATCCAACCAATAAAGGATTTTCTGTGAGTAGAGATGTAATTTTTGATGAAAACAAATCATGGTTTGATGATGACAGGAAAGTGAAGCTGCCATATGACTTGGATGAAGATTTTCCATCACTTCAACCAAAGGAGCCAAAGCAGATTGAAGAAAGTGATTCGGAGATTGACCTAGAAGACTTGGAAAGACTAAAGCTATGGAAGAACAAAGGTAAAGCAAAGATGCAGGATGCTACATATGGACCCGAGAGCTCACATCAACCACTTAGAAGGTCTTCGAGGGAGAAGAAGAAACCAGAGAGGTTTGGTTATGATACTTCTTTGGTCACCAAGCACTCAATCTACATTGCAAAGGATTCAACCAATGAAGAACCTACCACATTCGAAGAAGCACAAAGCAAGAAAGCTTGGAGAGATGCAATGGATGAAGAAATGGAAGCCTTGAAGGAGAATGACACTTGGGAGCTTGTACCTAACAAGCCATCTATGAAGATAATCGGATCTCGATGGATATACAAAATCAAGAAGAATCCAGATGGAAGTATAAATAGACACAAAGCAAGGTTAGTTGCTAAAGGGTTTGCTCAAATCCATGGTATTGATTATGAGGAGACTTTCTCTCCTGTTGCAAAAATGCCTACAATTAGGGTTCTCATTAGTCTTGCTGCATCTAGAAATTGGAATCTTTATCAACTTGATGTAAAGAATGCTTTCTTGAATGGATGGATTTCTGAGGAAGTGTATATGGCACAACCTCCTGGATATGAGGATGCACATCATCCTAACTATGTATGCAAACTAAAGAAAGCTTTGTATGGATTGAAGCAAGCTCCAAGAGCTTGGAATTTCAGATTGGTTACTTATTTGCAGGACCAAGGATTCAAAGCTAGCAAGGCGGATACCTCTTTGTTCATAAAGAGGAATGGATCTGAAGTGATCTATTTATGTGTGTATGTTGATGATATTATTATCACAGGCAATGATCTTGAAGGAATCAAACAGGTAAAGAGTCAAATGAAGGAGGAGTTCAAAATAAGTGACCTCGGACCACTCACTTATTTTCTTGGATTGGAGTTGATCTACACAGATTCAGGTATATACATCACACAAAGGAAGTATGTCCATGACATGCTCGTCAAGTTCAAGATGGAAAATACCAAGTGTGCAGGTACACCTATGGAGCAAAATCATAAGCTTAGTGCTTATGAAGGAGAGCCAATTGAAGACATCACAAGCTATCAAAGCTTGGTTGGAAGTTTGAACTATGCAACACTCACAAGGGTGGATATATGCTATAGTGTTAGCATATTGAGTCAGTTTATGCATAAGCCGAGAAGACCACATATGGAAGCGGCCAAGCGAGTCCTCAAGTACCTAAAGGGGACCATGAATGAAGGTTTGTTCTATTCATATACTTCAGATATTGAGCTAAAGGTCTACTCAGATGCAGATTGGGCCGGATCTAAAGATGATAGAAGAAGCACATCAGGGTATATATCATTTGCAGGTTCAAAAATCATTTCTTGGTCATCGAAGAAGCAACCAACCGTGGCATTATCTTCTACTGAAGCTGAATATAGAGGTTTGGCTAATGCAACTCAAGAAATCATGTGGTTAAAATCTTTGTACACAGATCTTGGACTTCATTCTTCAACACCTCACATTTTTGGTGACAACACAAGCTCACTACATCTAGCAGCTAATCCGGTATACCATGCTAGAACCAAGCATATTGAAGTCCACTACCATTATGTAAGGGAGAAGCTAATGAGCAAGGATATTCAACTATCCTACGTCTCTACAGATATGCAATGTGCAGACATGTTGACGAAAGCTCTTGATGGTACGAAATTAAGTAGATTCAAGTTGATGATTGGTTTGCAGGAAATCAAGGACAATTGAAGACTTATTTGGAGGCCAAGCATGTTAGGCTTGAGGGGGAGCTGTTGGTGCATTTTGCCCAAGCCTACATGCTTGATATGCTTGATATTATCCTCATTTGTAAGTCACATGAGTAGTCATGTGAACACCTCTTGTAAAAGAGTACATTTTATCTCTTGTAAATGGAAAAAGAAAAAAGTAAAAGGATGGCTTACCTCATCCATGATGTAAAAGCAAATTCGTGGCTCCAACTACCAAAATCATGAATTTTTGAGCTGAGGGAATCTCTCCTAACTTTGGGGATCACTTTTAGGTGGAGCCATTCGAATTCGAATTCAAAACTCCCTCCAAGAATTGCTATAAAAGGAGCAAGAAGGAAGAGGCGATTAGCAAGCCTTGTACGTGACCACTTCATGTCATTTTGTAGAGATTGAAGAGCTTACTCCATAGCTCTATCATTCTACTCCCATTGTGCAAAGATTCATTGCCAATGTGGTTGTAATCATATGTGAATCTATACATTTATTATCATCTACCTCTCTGTTTTGTTCTCTGCTATACTCACTCAGAGCAGTAACTTCAGAAGGTCATATCTCGAGTTTTACTGAACATTTTTCCGTGTTTTAAAGTGCATTGGATAGCTCTCACTGTCTAGTTTCTACCTATAAATTTTCAAGGTCATTGGATTTATACTTTTGGAGATATCTGCATTTTACTGCTTACTGGTCTATCTCTGCAGAGCCCCGAGAATTGTGGGAATGTTCCAGAACTTGATGAAACTTGTTCTCAGTGCTCAGTCCATCATTTGAAGTGTTTTAACTTGGAATATGAAGCTTGCTAAGTCTATTTGCTATGCCCAAAAGGAATTTTTCTAATTCCTTCCAGGTTGAGAGCACTGTTCATTTTTTCCAGCAGGTGTATGTCCAAAAATAGCAAGTTTTGGGAGCTAGTCATTTCGCAACTTGTCGGTCTTGACTTAAACTTTTGGGATACATGTTCCAAAGTACTTGGCTGATATTTTGGTGGATTTAGGAAGCTCAAAGGGTCTACTAATCAACTCTGAAGTCTCAGTTGGCTGGTGTGAAGCTGGTTGTAGCGGCACCTACTCATCTTTGGATTGCATCCACCATCTCTCTTCACAGACAACCTATGTACATATTCAAATTGGAGGCAAGAACATATTCCAGAATTGCGAAGAATATTTGAGAAATATCGGCAATATAGAGTATGTTTGAATCCTGAGAAGTGCATTTTTATGGTAAGACAAGGAAAAATCCTAGGGCACATCATATCTAGGAACGGAATATCTACGGATGAAGACAAGATCAAAGTAATTCAAGAACCTCCAAGACCAAAAAATGCAAAAGAAGTGCAAGCATTTATGGGCCACTATGGATACTATCACCGGTTTATCCACATGTACGCCAAAATTGCCAGGCCATTTTATGGATTGTTGAGTCAATTCACATGGACGGATGAATGCGAGAAGGCATTCAATGAGCTAAAAAAGAAACTTAGCACGGCTCTAATTTTGAAGACACCCAATTGGAACAAGCCTTTTCATATTCATGTGGATGCTTCCAATTACGCAATACGATGTATCTTAGCTCAACCGGCAGATGAAGGGAAATTGGACCATCCTATTGCCTATGCAAGTAGACAAATAAATCAATCCAAAAGAAACTATACAACTACAGAGAGAGAAGGATTAGGGATGGTGTACGCGGTTAAGAAATTCAGACACTACCTTTTAGCCAACAAGTTCAAGCTCTTCATAGATAATCAAGCTCTATTGTACTTAGTCAATAAGCCTTGTAGCATGGGAAGATTGGTGAGATGGTTTCTATTGTTAATGGAGTTCGATTTTCAAGTAATTGTGAAAAAAGGAAACACCCACGTGAGAGCCGATCATCTCTCTAAGTTAACACATGGAGAACCACCAAGCGAAGTACCCGACAATTTGCCAGACACTTACCTGTTTAATTTGGAAGTGTGTCTGTTGGAATCATACGGGAAGAAGCAGGTACGGGCATACATGCAGATCTAGCATTGAGGCAACCCATTAAAATTTTTCCAGTCCCTACATCATTTTAAAAGTGATTCTCATCACTAAAAACCATTGTAAATACCATTTCACCTTTTTGTAGCTCCATTTTGTGCAAGCCGAGGAGTCCTTGAGCTGGAGGAGCCTTAGAAGTAAGTGCCTACCAATTTTCATATTTTTTAGACCTCGTTTGAGCCCTCAAATAAGCTCTAGAACCTAATTTTTAACTAGGCCGAACACTAGGTCTGGACAGGGACAAAACTAGTAAAAAACTATAAATAGAGCTAGAGAGCTCATTTTTGGGGCTAGCTTCTTGTAGTTTTGAACTTGTATGAGAACTTGGTTGTAATAGAAGTGATTCCATTGTCTTACTCTCTTTGTTCTTGCCGTGTGTGCGCGTGTGTGTGTATGTGTGTGCATGTTTGTGTGCTTCTCACTCACACATTTGTGACTTCACTTGCTCGAGGTCTTCATACCATCCTCATGTCTTCCCGGATTGACATTAAAGGAGGTGCTACTTATCACTGAGCTACACCAAATTTTGGCATCCTTGCCAGGGATTCAAGCTTTGAGGACGAGCGTGTGATGGTAAGACGTAGAGAGGACGCGTTAGAATGGTAAGTAATAGGTAAATTTCTTGTTTTTCTCCATCTCCTTCTCCACTTCCATCTCCTTCTCCTCTTCATATTCCTTCTTTCATTCCATTCACCTCATTTGCTTTGTGCGAATTTGAGAGAGAGCGAGTGTTTGTTCTTGTTTTTGTGTGTTTTTGCATGATTCTTGCAGGTTGCAACATCCTCACCATCTCCAGGAAGCTCAGCAGGTACAGATTTTCTCTGCGGAAGCCCCGAGGCGTCGAGCTCGAGCTATCACGACACATCAAAAAGTTGACCCAATCAGGATTTTGAGTGCACCACGACACAACGCAGGCTGAGAGCTCATAGGATCATTAGCCAGATCAGAAAAATTCACCATATCCCGACCTATCACGACACTTCGACCTATCGTGATACTCCCAAGTATCGCGACACTTCGACCTATTGCGACACTCCCAAGTATCGCAACACTTCGACCTATCGTGACACTCCCAAGTATCATGAAACTTCGACCTATCACGGCACTCCCAAGTATCAGGACACTTCGACCTATCGCTACACTCCCAAGTATCACGACACTTCGACCTATCGCGACACTCCCAAGTATCGCGACACTTCGACCTATCGCGACACTTCGACTTATCGTGACACTCCCAAGTATCGCGACACTTCGACTTATCACGACACTTTCACCTATCGCGACACTTCCACCTATCGCGACACTTCCACCTATCGCGACACACCGACCTGACCTATCGTGATACACCGGCTTAACGCATGAATTTTTAGGGTGAATTAATTGATTGAATTGAGGTACTTTTGGGCTTAATTTTGGAAACATTGGGATGATATTAGAGCCTTAGAAGTGGGCAACATACCCAAAAACCAGGGAGAAATTTCCTGAACCTTGAGAGCCTGTTTTGACCCCTAAGTACCTGAATGGTCATAACTTCACCATACAAACTCCGATTGATGATATTTTGGTCTCTATTGAGAAAAGGGGAGCAACAACCCTAACCGCCTCACATGGAAGTGAGAGGTTTCTCCAAGTTGGGGCAAAGAATGAGAGGAGAGGTTCACCCACGCTCATGGAGCAATGGCAACAATGGCCAACGTCACAAGGAGCAAAGGGGAACATCCTCCCAACCATGCACACACACATGCAAATCCATACCCAAGATCATCGCCTTGCACACAAGGAAACAGGAGAGTAGCAAATGACACCTTCTTCCATTACCAAAATGGAGGCCAAGGCCATGGCCAAGGGGCCTCCCTTTACAAGAAATAGCCTCTATTTATAGGCTCAGCTCATTCTCCCATGTGCTCTTTTTGACTAGTCAAAAAGGAGCACATGCTCATATCTCTCTAGATCTTTTCAAATATTCCTTCCAACCACCCTCTTCATTACAAATATATGCGTGGGAAATCTACGTGGGAAATCTATGGATGTGTGCAAAAAGAGATTTTATTTGAAAAGGCTTCCATACCATAGACTAGAGGAATTATCAAAAAGGGGTTTTAGGAGAGTGTTCATATGGACATCTCCTAAATACAAAAAGAGATATTTTTATGAGGGCTAGAGGGTGCCATTGCATGAGGAAATTGTGGGCAACCCTTATAACAACACCCTCCTCCTCCTAGACTTTGTCGTCCTCGACAAAGCTAAGAGAGAAGCCTATAGTGCTGAACTGGTCCAAGTTTGGAGTCTTCAACTCTTCAAATATGCAGCAGTTCCAATCTGAATTTTGCAAGGCTGCAAATCTTTTGAATCAGCAAGCCGTCTGCCTGCAAATCTCTAATCCAGCAGTGCTGATCGACACAATCCCCTGGGGGGGCAGTCAGCCCAGCCTCCTTCCCATGCCTTTACTCAAAGCTCCAATACCTGAAAATTAAACATACACAACAAGTAGACCGATTTTTGAAAAGAAGCAACAAAAAAATGTTAATTCCATTTTTAGTTTCCACTTCAGGGGGCATCCATTGCCACAAGACTTGCTCTATTAGAGAGAAGTCTGTATGAAAAACCGTCTTGCTCCTGCAAAGAAAAGAAAAACCATAGTCCTGAAACAAGGAGCCCTTATCAAGACCATGAGTGTCTGTCCTTTATGTCTCCATGATTCCATACTCTGATATTTTCAAGTGAGGGTGGGACATTTTGCAATGTAAAGCATGAGATGAATGTAACCTATGGTCCTACCATCATTTATACTATGCTCCTAGTCAACAAGCTTGCAAATTAACATGAGTGTTATGTGCTCACAAAATGATTAGGTAATAGTGCAATATTACAACCCAAGGCATACATGAAATTCAAATAGCTTATCCAAAGCTATTCTTGCAAATCTTTTTATAGGAGCCATGAAAGAATCCATGCTGGAATTCCGTGTAAGTTTGAGATGCATTATGAGATCATTGTAAAACCAGACAATTTCTTCCCTGGCAAAAAACAAGTGCTCATTCCTTGACCTCCAAACATTCTTGTGATTCTTTACCATGCTAACAATCCTAACTGTGTTAGCTCAGAAATAACAAAAACATGAGGTAAGCATTGTTCTTGTAATGCATCTGATGATTGACCTGCATGTGTTGATGTGATCATGAGAATACAGAAGTAACCAAACCAAGGAGTTATCAGCATAAGACAGAAATATAATTATTTGATCAAAGCCTGAGCATACAAACAACTAATATGTGGCCCAATTCGGGAGGAATCCTTTTTGGACATAATTGTGAAAGGTCATCTAGAGTCAAAGTAATCTAATAATCCAAAGACAACCCCTCAAGCACTGCAACTTTTTCTGATCTTTCCAAATTCCAGGTCATCATTCAGGAAACCAAGTTTATGAACTCAAAGTTTATGTATATGCTACAGACATAATCCTTTTTAAACTGGAACTATGGCAAGACCAAGAGATCATGTAGCTCAACCGAATGCCTGTAACAGTAAGAAACAAACACTACATTTTCTTTTAGCAGGAAATTTGGGCACAGTCCTTGAATAGTGTAGTCATATACTTCAGTCACATGATGCCAAGTTTTGTAATACCCAATTCTTGCAATGCAAATGAAATTATAAAAGAAACTATTCCTATCCTCCCTGGAGCCTGCAATAGATATTTTGAAACATAGCGATCAGCAGAAAATTTTTTCACACTCTTTACTTGAAGGCAGATATGGCTGACAAGAGGACTCAAAACCTGCAGAAAATCTTGAAGCATGGTCAGGACAAACTTAAAGTTACATAATCTGAAAAGTGAGCATTCATCACCTATTACCCCTACATTCCCATGTAAATGGGCAATCACAACCACTCAACAGACAGTGGGCAATAATTACACAGATCATCATTCACAAGATGTACTCCAACCTTTGTGGCTTTCAAGCCTCTGAGATCAAAGACCTCGACAAAGTGGTTCAAGCACCAAGCCACCTCAGTTTGTCCGATATAGCAATTGAGTTTATAATCATTAGTCTAAATCCTAGATCATGTCCGAACCAGATTTAGTCTATTCATCATCTTTCCTCAGGCAAAATGGCATCCAACAACAATCTAGAGTTTTGACTTATACATAGATACCTTCATACAACATTAACCCCATATTGCCAAGAATTTTGTGAGACTTGACCATATGCAGTAATGAGCAGCTCTGTAGAATTTCTTTTTATTATGTGTTCAACCAAATGGATGTTATAAAAATCATACATCACAGAGATTTAATTGAAAACTAGGGAAGATCCCTGATTCTAGACTAAGATGTGAGGACATAATCTCATGCCCAACGAAGAGCATAGATAAGTGAGGAATTTGCCAACTGTATCATGCATGCAATTATGGCCAAGAAAGAGAGGTAGAGAGTCAACAGAGGACATGGCAAAAAAAACCAAGGTTCCTACGCATTAACTCATACACAGATGTTTTGTCCATTTGACCATTGGTCCATAAGTTTGTTGCTTGGAGAAAATTCATCATATGTTTTCGATCATTTGTATCTACAGCCTATTGTACCCAAGTCACACACATAGTTATATAAGCCATGATGAAGTTGTGCCAGCATGTGGTTGTGACAAAGTATGGAGGCAACAGAATAGTAAATAAACAAGATGCATTTAGTCTTGGCGCCAAGGCTCATGATTTCCCTTCTATTACCATAATACAAACTTGAGTAAGTTGATTAAATGTTAACTTATTACCTTGCAAGATTGTAAACTTGAAGAATTTTACCATCACAAACATTAGTTCAATAACTTATCAACCCTTATTTACACCTGAAAGTGACATGAAAAACCTTGCAATGCGACTGAAATGCATGATCATGGTGTCATGACTACCTCTCTCAAACCCAAAAAAGTCACTCGTTTAGGACGGGGAAGACATGAGCTCAACCAACACAATGATTTATTTCAGCAATGATTGTCCTACCAAAAAGATGTCACAAAAAAACTTACCAACAAAACTCCGGACTTTTAACCACTCCAATACATTATCAGTATGTCCTTGCAGGAATCAAACTTGAAAAAAAATCTTAATATTCTAAGCATGGGTTCAAAATGAAATCTACCACCATGCATCACGCAAGACATCTTCCATACTATTTAACAAACATGACTGACGAATTTGGAAGAGTAAACATAGTATCGATGGTCAACGGCAGCACATGCGACATCCAAGGCTTGAACTGACCCGAGGTAGCCTGAGAGTTTTACGATTACATGAGTCAATGGAGCACAGAAGGACATGGATTCTTGGTACCATCGCTGGTGAAAGGTGAGGATCCGTCAGGATACTAGAACTCATCGTGATTAGAGATCAACATCAAAGAAGCCAAGGGATGCATATCCTGAAGTAGAAAACACAACCTATGGGCAGAAACTAAGCAAAATTCTCCTTTATGCGGCATTGAGAAGTTAGGGCAATAGAGAACCCCAAAATAAGGAGCTCTATTGGAGCCCAGCCCATTCATAGAGATTCTGGACAATCTAAGTCGAGGACTCCATCTGCAGGCATCCTTCACAAGTTTGGAGCAAAACAAAATATGAGTAAAAATCGTAACAGAGAGACTTCTTACAAGACTAAAAGAGCTCCATAGCTCATTCCAGGGAGCTTGACACCACAGGCGCAGAAGCATAATTGAGACCTCGGAAGGGAAGCCATATTCATACTTCAATACATGCATAGGGGAGTGCGAAGCTCCTGACCACCACAGACGCTTTTTGCTTCGAGCTTGAGAGTGGAAATATGAGACCACCCTCGTTGCCAAAGGAGAGCAGAATCAGAGGACACGAGATCTCAACAGTAAGGCCTCGATTCTTGAGGCGGTTGCCACACCACGGGGCACGGTTTTGCACATAGATTGGTATAGTAATGGTAGAAATAACAGTCCTCCACCGCGGAGCTTCGTGTATGAAGAAGTTCTCAACGATCAGAGGTAATGAGGGAAAGATGCCATGATGTCTGTTGGGATAGACCTCCAAGACAATGTCGTGCATAGCACGGCTCATGAGCCAGGTTCAGATGGGAGGCAAGAGGGAGAGAGGTAGAAGGGGGAGAAAAACATGTGGCTCCATTCCTCGCTGCAGGTCATAAACATGGAGGGAAGCCATGGCTTACCCGCGTCGAGCAGGTCTAACGGATGGAAGGAGCCCAGAGAGAATAAGCTATGTCAAAGGAAGTGTAAATGAGCAAGGAGGGAAGTTACACTCCCTACCCACCACACCAACATGCATGATATGATTAACCCCATTCGCGTCCTTGCCTAGCAATGCCTGCTAGGTAGTAAATGAGGAGAGAGAGAGAGACCCTTGCAACCTTCCCAATTTTGAAGTATGAGCATTAAAGCTAAAGAAAATGACCCGATACATTCAATTTGGCAGAAAAGAAGAAAAACCGCCACGAATTCTTCACTCAAGTTTTTATTCGTATTTTTCTTTTCATGGATGAGGGGGAGGGACAACAGAAGATAAACAAGCATCAATTTCAAGAAATGACAGCATGGGGGTGATGCCAGAATGAGGGTGTGGAAGTGTGTATGTGTGAAGAAGTGAAAGAGAGAAGGGGGTTAGGGGATGTTTTTGTGCAACAAACAAAAATAAAGATCTAAACTACTCAAAAATTAAAAGAAGAGAGGTACCCAAGGCCAACCGAAGGCCACACGTATTCATCCTCCTCCAAGTGTCAAGGTGCATCTCACGAAGTATGGACACGCAAACTTGGAAAAACCAACGGCTAAAGGCCGACGTCCCCGGCAACGGCGCCAAATTTGTTGAGAAAAGGGGAGCAACAACCCTAACCGCCTCACATGGAAGTGAGAGGTTTCTCCAAGTTGGGGCAAAGAATGAGAGGAGAGGTTCACCCACGCTCATGGAGCAATGGCAACAATGGCCAACGTCACAAGGAGCAAAGGGGAACATCCTCCCAACCATGCACACACACATGCAAATCCATACCCAAGATCATCGCCTTGCACACAAGGAAACAGGAGAGTAGCAAATGACACCTTCTTCCATTACCAAAATGGAGGCCAAGGCCATGGCCAAGGGGCCTCCCTTTACAAGAAATAGCCTCTATTTATAGGCTCAGCTCATTCTCCCATGTGCTCTTTTTGACTAGTCAAAAAGGAGCACATGCTCATATCTCTCTAGATCTTTTCAAATATTCCTTCCAACCACCCTCTTCAATACAAATATATGCGTGGGAAATCTACGTGGGAAATCTATGGATGTGTGCAAAAAGAGATTTTATTTGAAAAGGCTTCCATACCATAGACTAGAGGAATTATCAAAAAGGGGTTTTAGGAGAGTGTTCATATGGACATCTCCTAAATACAAAAAGAGATATTTTTATGAGGGCTAGAGGGTGCCATTGCATGAGGAAATTGTGGGCAACCCTTATAACAACAGTCTCGTTGGAAAGCTTGTTGAGAATCCTACATGGACCTTGACTGGTTTTTGTAAGAATCATATGTGGAGTTTTAGAACATGTATTTTTAAGTTGGCCTTTAGGTGGGGCTAGATGGTCATAAGATTTTGGGGGTACAGTGAGTTACTCCAAGGGGGGCTTGTAATTGTTGATGTGTGTCTTTCAATCCATTGTGGTAAAGGAGCTATATTAACTTGTGAACTTTTGCAAGAACAGTGCGTGCACTCAAGGCATTCCAAGGCAAGCTAGCAAGGGTGAGTACCAAGCTTGGGAGAAGGCTTCCTGGGCCGGTGTAGCAGTCTGAGCAACCAGAGGATTGAGGTTGGAAGTTCTCTCAACCCTCCTTTGTCAATTCCTAGCTTAGGCTAAGTACGACTTAGGTGTGGTAATTAAATAGGGTAACGTCAGGCACGAATCAAGTCCAAGAGAACTAATCACCTAAGTGCAAGCATTAAGTAGGTCTTAAGTGCGAAAACCCTAAGAGACAAAAGTCAACTTGAATCGATCACTTATCAAGTGTGAAATTCACTTAAATACTCCTGACGACGTGATTCCTAACAAGAGCTTAACATAATATTCAACTAAAAAGAACAAAGTGATTGGAACAAATTAACCTGCAACGAGAGTGTACTTGGGACCAAGGGGGTAGATAAACCAGGCATATGAACCTTAGGTCAGGAAGACACCTAGGCCGAGACAGACAAAGCCTCAGATCCTCTGAAGCTAGTGTCAATCACACTGCTAGGTCTTGGGCCCAACAGCTCAGCAGCTATTCAAACCAACCTAACTCTGAGTCTAGCGAATCCGAGATGTCTCAGGGTATTGAGAGGCCCACAGGAAGTTCAGGTGTGGCCTACCTACAAAAGGTTGAAGGTCCTTACAAAACTCAACTTGAATATCTTAGAACCAACCGATTAGGTGCGTACATCTATGAGGACGGTCTAAGAAGATCCGTAGTCCAGATTAAAAACCTGGATCAACCTATTGGACTAGAACATCCAGCGGTGAAGTTTGAAAATGGCGCATACCTGGAGAAAGAGGGAACTATGTATGTAGTCACTGATCACCCAGACAGGACAGACTAATTTGGTAATGTGATCCTAGAAACAGACATAGGTGACATAGAGCAAGGAAACTTAGGGAGAGAGCCGAGGACCCCTCGAGGTAAATCAGTCCTGACCAGAATCATGACACCAGAGTGGGTTCTCCAGGACAATAAGAGTATAGATTTACTTTTAAATCGTGAAACCGATGAGGCTTTTTGGAGGTATAAGCCTGCCCAACCTCAGGAAGTAGGAGCCCTCACGGTTTATGAGTTTAAAGACCCTGAAGGCCCAGACAAAGTAACTTACCTAGACAATATGTCAGAGCGGATCTTGGTGGCCTCTGACCATGGGAGACATGCCTACACTTGGAAAGGTGAATTTATTTTTCCCCAACCTCGGTCCCATGTGTCTTACAGCCACCAAGGAGCTGGGACCTCCCAAGCTCATGGAGCTCAAAGGGATAGAAGTAGAGACAGACCTAAGCTAAGCTTTGCCAACCCCTTGGGAAGAGAAAGGATGAGAACAGAGACAGATAGAGAAGAAACCGAGAGACCTAGAGCCCCAAGGAACCAAAGAAATGCTGACGATTTCCCTTTGCCAAGGCTGAGAGAACACACTAGGACCCTGAGGCCAACTCAGCTGGTGAAGTTCATGAAGAACTACTTCGATGGTACTGGAGACCCTTATGATCTTGCAGTTGAATTCAGACAAGTCTTGAGAGCTGAACAAGTGGAGGACCTATTCATGCAATACAATGCTTTTGGTCTAACCCTTAGGAACACCGCCCTTACATGGTTTCAACCCCTGAATGAGAGGCATTTTAGGAGCATAGACCAACTGTTGGAGGCATTCATGACGGAGTTTTCTAAGAGTGGCATAAGGCATAACACTTCCTCACTAATTCATAGCTTCAAGCAAACACCGCACGAGACTATTGGGCTTGCAGGAAGACGGTTTAGGCAATACCTAGAGAGGTGCCCAATGCCTGAGTTACCCACACCAGCCAAGCAAGTGGCTTTGTTCTTAGATGGATTGTTGAGCACCAAGCTCAGGTCATATGTGTATCTGAAGGACCCCAGAACTATAGAAGAGTGCGTGCGCATGTGCATAGACATTGAGGACAATCTAGGCAAGGAGTTGGAGCTATCAAAAATCTACAAGGATACGGATAGATCTAGTAGCATCATGTCTGGTCAATCCACATCCATTGAGGAACTTGAAGAGAAGGTAGCTCAAAAACTAGGTGTCGCTAACAAACAAATTCCAAGATTTGCCCCAGTTAAGCGGTGCTATACTTGTGGAGGTGACCATATGGCAAGTGTATGTCCCATTATGGCCCAACCCCAAGTGAATCCTAGTAGCCAGTACTGCACCATAGAGTGAAGGTACACCAACCACACCGCACAAGACTACCCTTATAACAAACAAACTGTCAGGCAAAATTACCCTCAGCCATATCCACATCAGGGTAGATACCAGAATCAGTACCCACCACAGCAATACAAAAGACCACAACAACCTTATCAGCCACCTTATCAAGGGTGGCAAAGACCTCAACCAGTCGTAGTGCAGCAACCCCCTGCTCCAACCAATGTGATCCCAGTAAAATATGCATCTACTGAAGAAAATCTGAATAGAGCCATAGTCCCAGTCACACTGTTGCTATCAGACAATGATCCAAGTGACCATAGTTTTGACTCCACACATATTGATAGCCCACAGGCTTACTACATGCAGTCACCCGAGCATAATGAGTCATACTATTATGAGGATCCAAGTGAAAATAGTGGGGAGCCTAAGTATGCTAATGTCATGTACACAAACCCCAACTCTAGACCTCAACTTAGGCAAGTGCGACCCCCATTTCCTAGAGGACCCTCCTTCAGATGTCAGGGAGATCACCTTATACGTGATTGTCCACTGCCTGCCCCTACACAACCCCAACCAGTGACAATTCAGGGCTTCTGTCAAGATTGTGGAAAGGGGCATCTCTTACGAGATTGCCCAAAAATCCCAATAACCTGCCAAAAATCACTCCTATCAACGTTATTGGACTAGAAGTAGACTCTACAGGAAGTGTAACTTCCACTGCCCCAGTGCAGGTGGTCACTAGAGCTCAAGCCTTGCAGCAAACTCAAGGAGTAGGGTAGGAGAAGAGTTTTGAGGTTAGTGAGACAGAGAGTATAACCAAGAAAAGGACAAGAGCATGGAGAGATAGTCGGTAGAGAATGAAAAGACAATGGTCACAGAAAATGAGCGAACTTGAAGAAAGCTTGAGAGAAACCAAAAAAAAGATAAAAGGCACACATGGTCAAGAAGAGGCACACGGAAATAACTCAGAGGAGAGTGAGGAGGAAGCCCCTGCTTACACTGCACAACTCAAACGGCTCTACAAAACGATCAAGCAGGTACAAAAGAGGCATAAGCTATCTTCCCAATGATATCCTCGATTTTGGAGTCTGTGCTGCTTTGAGTTCGAATTTCTCACAGAGATCAATGGTATCACGATCCACCCAACCGCATGATGGTTTGCTAGATTTCTCTCTCTACCCATAAAGGGCAAGCTCTACATATCTCATATGAGTGCCACTTGGCACTCATGTGAGTATCATACTTATCAAGCACAAAAGAGGAGGTTCTCGCCTCTCAATAATGATACTCCATATAACACGATATTTCACTACAACACACATCACTAAAGACATGCCTTCTATAGGAAGTTGATGCTCTTTTCATTACAAGTGCAAATGGCTTCTGAGGACTCTGAAGCAACCATTCAAGAGGAGGTGTTGGAATTCCCTCTACAGAGCGTGACTAAGGCAAAAGGTCATTGGTTTAGAGAAGATCAACGTGTCGGGGACTATTTGTTCCTGCTGACAATTAAAATCATGGACACTGACCATCAGTTTCCAATAATGTCCCAAGACTTCAAAGTAGTGCATGAACTTCCATCGATGGTGAACATCATAAAGAAAGCTGGTATCCACAAATACTTTGAACTCCCTATATACAAACCAGACTTCCAACGTTGCACACAAGTCATGAACACCTTTACAACCGGCGTTGCATGATCCATTGGTACTTGAGGCAAGACTCCTCGATGTAGCAGGCGAGTGGGTTATCATACAATTCACCCACGACTTAATTAAAGAAGCTTTCGGATGGGAAAAGGACAAGAATACCATTTTGAAAGAGGAAAGTGGAGGAGTGAAGACTAGAACATTCACAGATATCAATCACATTGACATAGAGGAGGAAGTGAGACTCATTCATTAACATTTCTGCTTTCCCAACATGCACAAATATACTGCTCCACAGAAGATTATAGTGAAAATGCTCTCCCATGCAATCAAACAAATCGGGAATCAAGTTAATATGACTCCATATATTCAAGAACGGCTCTTCGAGGCCAAGAAATAGTGGAATCATAAGAAGTTCCTAAATGGAAGCATTGCCTTAACAATACTGATCTATCATGCTTTGAGCATTAGAGAACATCTGAAAGAGATTCCTTCATAAGAAGAAATGGCTAAATACGCAAAGATTGCCATGGTTCCAAGAAAGAAGAAAGGAGTCAAGTTCGTAGAGGAAGCTGAAACAAGCTCCAAGCCAAGAATGAGAGGTACCAAAAGGCTACAGGAAATGATGCAGGCAAAAGCCGAAGCTCCAGCTACAAAGAAAGCACATATTGTACTTCCAAGGACCAGGCTCAAAGAAAATCCACCCACTACAGAGAAAGAATTAACAAAAGCAATGGAAGCTACTCACTAGTATATGGAAGGACATGTAAACCTCTCGATGCAAGGGCATCACTACCAACAAGCCCATCAAGACCCTGAACAAAGAAAAAGGTTGACGAAAGTTCATAGATACAGGGAATTGGGACTGGTGAATTCTAGTTCATCATCCAACACAATCAAAGAACAAGAAACATTGGTACTAAATCTGGATATTAGAAGAGTTTCAAGAGACAATGGTGAATGGGAGGAATTAAATCAAGTGAATGATGTCTTTGGCATGGAAGGGACAAAGAGAGATCAGACGCCTGTTGACAATATCAAGGACATGACAAGGCATTAGGGAAAAAAATGAACCCTGCATGGGCCTTATAAGGATCCCTAATTTTTAGGGATTAAAGTTAACAAAAACAGGGATTAACATCACAAAAAAACACTAGTGGTTTTGGTAATAAAATAAATCTCCTAAGATATGTGCTCAGTCCAAATGGATTCGTCCTCCTTTTTGTCCCTTGGATTAGATTGAATGGATGAGTAAGATCAAACTTTGTGTGTTGTCACATAAGGACAAAAATTCTCCCACAAAGTGAACAGTCGTGGGCATTATTGACCATTAGATAGACTCTTGACGGACAGAGAAGATGGATCCGACTGCACCTGCCACTTAAGGCCAAAATAAGGAGCATTCAATGAGCTCACGGAGCTTGTGGATTGGCAGAAAAGGACAAAACAATCAGCGCAGTTCCGTGGCGGCAATCATGCTCCTCCGTTCAATGTCTTAAAGATCTAATGACTACGAAAATACTTTGGGATCCTCTCAAGATTGAAGCTTCACAACCACTAGATCAAGCAAAGATCCAATGGATGCAATGGAAAGTGGCCCAAAATTCAATACAATACATCACAACCACTCATTTCTAGGACCATCCAATGGATGCGATATGAAGGCGCAGTTTCTCATGAATTTCAAGCTACACCTTTGGATCTTTTCCTAATCCAATGGTCCATATTTTATACCGACTTTTTTCTAGGCCCATCAAACCACTTTTGAAGAACAACTCCTGGTTTTTAGTCCTTCATACCAGCTTTGACCACAAAGAAACAAGGGAAGCCTATGCCTAGTCTAGGTGATTAAGGGAGTAGACTGTGGCCACCACCCTCTTCTCATTGGTCCATCACTAATCCTCTCTTAATCTAAAAGGCCCATGCAAGGTTCATCTTTTCCCCTAATGGAAGGAAAAATCTCAAGAAGGAGTACATATTATCAAATTGAATGAAGCATCTAACATCCAAATCAAAGAGACTCTTCTAGCGGGAAAGGTCTTGTTAAAGAATCCTAAGGAAGACAACGTCGAAAACACAGTTGAAGAATCGGAACCCTTCACACCAATAAGGATAGTAGCAGAACAATCTCCGATGGATGTAACGTTTCAAGGGAGTGCTACCAAATATATCAATAAGCAAGAGGAAAGAAGAGACCAAGAAGTACAACTCCAGATAAGGCAACCACATAACGAGACCATACACCTGGAGCAAGGAAAAGATGTACGAACAGGGGAAGCTCCAAGCATTCTCAAAACTTTGGTTGAATGTGGATATCACTCAGCTCAAGCGAGTAGTGCAACAAATGATACAAACTGCCATGGATACTCAATAGTTAATGCTTGAAGCTGATGCTGACTACGACAAGGCACTGAGGGAGAATAATCAATTCCAAGAAATAGGTGAGAATTTATCTGCCAAATTAATTCAAGCACAAAAGATAATATCAAAGAAAGAGGCAAAAGCCAAAGAAGCCAAGAATCAATGTGCCACACTAGAAACGGAAAATCTGAAGCTGCAAGAACAACTGAAAGAACTACAAAGCAAATATGAGGCTAGCAAAGTAGACAAGGCACAAATGAATAGTAGAAGCAAGATCCTTGAATCTCAATTTAAGGTGTACATAGATGAGGCTGATTATTTAAGGAACACGAATAAAGAACTAATGATGGCCCTATTATGCAACCAACCAATAGCAGCTATTGAAGTAACAGAGAACAACACAAAAGCATTGGAGGAAAGGATAGAAAAGTATGAAGATGAACTGAAGAAAGAGCAAGCTATCATAACACAATGGGAGAAAAGATATATGGACAACACTAATGCACTTAGGAAGAAGCGAAAAATGGCAGAGAATAGGTTCTTAGTACAATGTGATGAAGATGCTAGTCAACTTGCTGCCATGGGAGAAGAACTCTTGAAGAACAAAGAAGAAGTCAGGAGAGCCACTAAAGAAATCAAAGAGAAGGATGAAACAATAAACAAATTGAAAGCTCAATTAGCACAGCAGGTCAATGAGGGGACACCAATAGTTCCACCCTCCATAGTGGATACTGAGGAGACTGAGGTATGTCCTCTTTCTCCCCCCCTACATCATTCACCAATAAGGGAGGAAACGGAGACCAAAACTGAATGACATACTCGGGCTGTTGCAGAACTAAGCTGACATGAGCGGGCACTACTGGTGTCCCAACTTACTGAAGAGTTTGAAGAACAAGTAATCAGAGTCATGAAAGAAGCAAAGATTGAGAGTAAAAATCTAGAACTGGTAATGACACCTTTCAATGTGCCGTATGGATTACTCAAAGAACAAACACAACAGTACATAAAGGCCACAACAAATAAAGAGCCAGATAGCAACCTACAATTGAGTATGCAAACATTTACGTATACACAAGAGGAATTTGACAAAGCAGATCCTATATGGAGATGGAAATTTTTGGAGAAGAATCCTACACTACGGGTACACTAGAAATTGGCACCATATATACTTCAAGTCAACCCATCTTTTTTCCCAGTACCCAGAAGACGCTCCTAGATGCAATTTTGGGAAGGACAACTCCAAGGAAGCATAAATAATCAATGGCTCAACTATCCATTATTGCCAAGTCCACCTTGTAATTACTTACCAACCGAAGAGTACATGGTTAAAACCATAGAATTTTGGATTGCCTGATACGCAACTGTACCAGACATAGCCATCAAGATGACTAACAAAATTTTGAGTATGTTACTTACTGTAATAAAGGTGTTTCAGCATTCGTAGTATACATTTTTGAACCTCATTGGCATTAACCAGGGATCAGGTGCCCTCGTTTTTTATTTATCAACTATACCTAGTCGATTAACACTCATGGCTATCTACTCAAGATTAATGTTTTTGCCAAGTACATATATGCAGACATTTGAAGAGGCATTTTTTACAGGGTTTTTTGAAATGGATTAAAAAATTTTTGCAAAAATATCTTCGAACCTCAATGCCAGATTGGTGCCCTGCAAATTAAGTTTCTTTGCAGATCATAGATAGGCACCAGATCACAGCATTAAGTCGACTCAATGGAAAGAATTGATGTTATGTCAAGCCAATTTGCTTAATCAGCGAGAGCAGAAAGTCATAAAAACATACTCACGTCACCACAAAAAGATTTTCGGGGACGACAGAGTTCAGAAGGAGGGACGTGTAGAAGGGGAATCGAGCAAAAAAAGAACAAGAAGATCAAAGAATAAAACTGCTCAGTGAAGAAAAAAAGCTTATAAAGAAAAGAACAACCCTCTACCCAAAGCCTCGTAGGGGCACGCATCAGGCGGCAACACCAAAGAACCAGGTCTTGAGGATTGGAAATAAAGAAAGGCAACAACCAAGACATTTCATGGAAGGTTGCACGCAGGTTCCTCATCCACCAGGTGCAGGCAATGAAGCGAATCAAGCAGGGAAGAGAAACAGTACACAAAGGATTCTTCATCGGATAAGATAACCAATTGTCTAAAGGTCCTAATTGTCTCCTCGTACACTGGATGCATGCGATGGAAAGAAATGAATCAGGTCCCAGAGAATGACAAAGAAGATTTAAGAATAGGACCTTTAAAACGTAATGCTCACTTAGAAGGGAGCAAAAGCCTGCAAAGTAAGGTGTGGGATGGAAAGAAAACAGGCCCCAAGCAATACAACAAGGTCAAAGGTTTGAAGACAAAGACATTTCAGAAGACCAAAAGTTAGAAAGGGGAGAGGCTGAGAAGATGAAGAGGGTGACTAAGAATATCACATTCTTAGCCACTGATGGCGTGTGTGGCAGCCCGACGTAATACAACAACCCAGACTTGTGATATAAGGAGTACCAAGGGGCTTATAGAAGCAAAGGACTAACTTCGGATAAAGTAACAAATTCTCTCACAATCCTTGTTGCTTCTTCAACCACTGGGTGCGTGTATTCAGGAGCCATAGACAAGCTGCAAACAAGAAGCAAAGCCTGTCAAGGGATGACAGAGACAAAGAGGGGGAGAGTGTTGGAAAGAAAAGAGGCACAAAAGAGAAGCCTCAAAATTTTTAAATTAATAGGCATAAATTTCTTCTTTAAAATCTTAGAAAATTTCCTCGAAAGTTATGTAATTGCACTAGAGGAGTCCTCTAGAAGCATAAGCCCAAATCATTGTAATCTATTTCTTATAAAATAGTAGGAAGTTAGAGATTAGTCAATAAAGTGCTGGTCTCTTGTGTGAAAGGGCCATTTTTAGGGCACATGTATATAAGTCACTTTGTGACTCTTTGTAAAGACTTTTTGCCATTATGAAGAAGGAGAACCAAAACTTTGACTTTGCTTCTTTCCTGCTGATTTTCATATTCTCTATGATCTTTTGTGTGTGTGTGAAGCTTGGAATGAGTGTGGAGGATTGTTGTATACCCCTCCCCATCACTTTTGAACGATTGTAGTGCGTGTGTGAACCAATACGAGTTGTGGAGTGAGCGTAGGTATTTCCCACCATTCACTATTTTGGACATAACTTGAAAAGCGGGTGTCAAATTTGAGTGAAAATACCAAGACTAGATGCGTCTCATCGAGAGCTTTGAAAAGATCCCACTATTGGCCATATTTGGAGTTTGGAGCTGGGAGAAACATTCGAATTTGTATTTACTACTATAAGTGGTATCGTGGCAGATATTTCCAGAGATTTAGTGAGTTGGAGAGGTAGATTAGTCTTTCCATATGCATTATAGCTTAACCACTTCACCTTCCATCAGGTGTGCACACGTCCTCATACACTTGGTTCATGTGGTTCTTCAGATTGATAATTAAGCGTGTGTCAATCCACCACTATATGCACTTGTGGGGCAAATGAGATTTAGTCTCTTTGACACAAGTCCCTAAGACCTCGTGACTTAGGTACACAATATGCTTGTATTGGTGACTCGAACTTCTCTAGGATTTAGGTTCTTAGTTGAAGATTCCAGTGATGCATTTAACACTTCTATTTATCATCAAGCTATGGGATGTCTTATATATGCATGCAACACAAGGCAAGATATAGAGTATGCAGTTTTCTAGTTGAGTGAATTCATGCATAGCCCTCATACTAAGCATTGGCAAGTGGTGAAATGTCTGTTTAGA
This sequence comes from Ceratopteris richardii, assembly GCA_020310875.1. Lineage (NCBI taxonomy): Eukaryota > Viridiplantae > Streptophyta > Polypodiopsida > Polypodiales > Pteridaceae > Ceratopteris > Ceratopteris richardii. The sequence goes on from CM035435.1 coordinate 147,139,536, forward strand.
TATCTCAATTTCACTTTGAATTTAGGTCTGTTTTATGGAAAAGGTATTCAACCATGCCTACATTCTTTTACAATATTGAGCTTGTTGGTATGATACTCACATGTCTAGTAGTGGTAATTACTTTTTCTTTAGAGACTCATTCATATCTTGATTAAGTAAGAAGAAACATCTAGTCGTGAAGCCCAATACAATGCAGTTTTAATAGCTATAATGGAGTGTATATGGTTGAGACACCTATTGATGGATCTTTGCATGGAGAGTGGTGCTATTATACACATTGTCATTGATAATTAGAGTGCACTGGTTGTTGCAAAAAATCTAGTGTTTCATGCACAAACCAAACATATTGACATACATTTTCACTATGTGAGAGAGTGTTGTTGTATTATGACCAAGGGGAGCCAAGAACCACACAACCTTGCATGGATGCAATAGGAAAGGCTCAAGAAGGAATCTCCTTTCACCCAACCAACCCTAGATCATGCTCAAGCAATTGACCAACTGCTCCCAGCAATGCCACAGTCACTTGAGAGCATGGAGAGGAAGGTAATCTAGGATCCTAATCCACAAATGGAAAATACAAGAAATGCAACACATTCTATTCATAAAGGAAATACAAGCATGCACACACACCTCATTCTCACACACAAAGAAAAATATACATAAGTGCACAAAGTCTTAAAAGGAAAGAGTTGTTCCCTTCATTTCTAAAAGATATGTACATGGAACTCACGTGAACCAAAAGATCCCTTTTCCAAAAATAAGCTTCTCTATTTATGAGCTAATTTCTTTTCCCCATGTGCTCGAAAGACTAGTCAAAAGGTGAACATGTTCCTAACTAACATATCCTAAGGATATCTTGCCAAATATTCTCTCTAACAAATATATATCCAACAATATGTGCATGGGGTTTTTTTTCCTATATCCTTGTTTTGCAGAAAAGGGATTTTTATTTACAAGACTCCAAACCTTACTTTTGGAGAAATATTATAAAGGTCCTAAGAGGGTGTTCTCATGTGCAAGCCTACAAATACGCACAAAGGGGCATTTCTATGAGCAAGAGAGGGTTCCCATGCACAAGAGAATATATGTGCACACCCTACAACCCAACACTCTCCCCCCATATAATTTTTCTTGCTCAACAAAGGCAAGAGAAGAGGAGCTGAGATGTTATGTAAAAGCATCAACCCATCTTTGTTTTAGAGAAGAAATTAAGTGAGCTCTAGGACAATCCCAAAATTAGGCAGCCACTGAACCCATAAAAGTGTTGCATCCTTTAGAAAAATCCTGCAAAATAGAGAACAAGTAGTCCAAGGCAAGTTCGCAAATCAAAGAGAATATCCATCTTTTCAAAGGAACTTCATTAGCTAAAAAACTATTCATAAAATTATGATGGACTAATGGGAGAAAATGAAAAGTGAAAAATAGGCATAGATGCATAACTCCTCAATTTATCATGTCAAAGAAATGTGTAGATGCAAGGAAAACATGAGGGCCCATAAATAAATATTCCTTGCATTCAAGGTGGTACTCATATTACCAAAAAAAACATAAAAGCACATGTTTCTCCTGATTTCTTATGAGCCAATGACTCTCCCCCCCCCCCCCCCCCAAATGTAAATGCCAACCACATCTTGAAAAAGCACCTTGATTCTTGGTTTGGACACAATCCCAAAAGCATGGGCAATCACAAAACCAAAAACCAAGAGAGGCACAATGCTAACTAAAAGAACCCCAAAATACCCCCAAAAGAGTGAAGAAAAATGAGCCTTTCTCGCTACATGAGAAAGTGAAAAAAATAAAAGAGCATGATTTGACTAAAATTTTAAGTGCATGGAGATATTCAAGATTATACCAAACTTCAAAGTGGATCCAACATTTTTCTCGATCTGCGTCATGAAAATATACTCCCCATGAAGTGAACTCAAGTATGAGTCTATACATACATACCCAAGTCCTAAGCAAGCCCAATAAAGAAAGGAAACCCTCAAGGGTGCATAATGCTTAATCATGAAGAAAAGTGTTGATATGTCTAATGAGCATAAAGGCACACTAAGGGATGATAAGAAAGAAAATGCTTGAAGGGACAAAGCATACATACCACTCAAGGAGATCAAACATCAAAGAAATAGGGATGCAAGTGGAGAAGAAGGGATCACTTCCCAAGTCAAATGCATGTTAAGAGTGGTCTTACACCACCATCGTAAATATGCTTGTGCCTATAGCCTTAGAACACTATGGACACCATGTATGACATCCCAAGGTTGATGAGGAACGCCAAGAGAGTAGATGCTTGAAGCCTCCATGCCATGGAGTTGATTATCTATAAAATCAAGGTGTCTTGGACACCATGATATATGGGTAGTCACAAAAAACCAAGAATTAGGCTTTCTTTGAGGGAGAATCTCCCAAGGACTCCAAAACTTGTGAAAACCTCAAGAGCATAGTGAAGAAATACTTTTAATTGCATAACCCTAAAGTCAACATACATCAGACTCTAACTTTGGGGGCCTAAGAGAGAAGGTATTATGTCCATGAAGAGTGACCATATTGGTGACTTGTATTTGACTAACTCGAAGTTGTGAAGTGAACCATAGAGCTTTTGGGACACAATCCCAAATACATGGGCAATCCTCGAAAGACTCACCATCATGTTTTTCAAGTTGGACACTTGAAGAAGGCCATCTTCAAGGAGCAAGAGTCAAAACCAGTTAATCTTCAAGTGGGAAAGAAACAATAAAAATATTTAGCTTTGCTAATCATCAATGAGTGTGACCCTTGATCTTATCATGCAATCCTTTCTAAGTCAAAACTTTTTCGCAAAAATAATATGTTGTGTGCATGTGGGACCAATTGCAATCTGAAACATACTAGATGTGGATCAGTGTGTCATAACAAGTCCTATATTCTTTGATTTCTAATATTCTCACATGTTCATTGAGTGAGGTGAACCATCCTATGAGTGTGTACCATCATCATCATCATGTAATCGTAACTATGATGTAAGAAAAGAGAGTAATCACACAAACTAAAAACATAACATGCAATGTTGAAGATTCATTTCCTATATAATTGGCTACATGTGTCTCCTGCTCTAAGTAGAATATTTGGGCTCATAAAATGTAGATTTTTTCACTCTCCACAAACCATATGCCCTTAACTTCTAAAGGTTGCAATGGACTTTCTTGATGGAAGGAAGTGAATTCGTTCTTCCCTTTGAATGTTTTTCCTTGTTTGGAAGATGTGTTGAGCACTTCATTTTGTCACTTTGTACTTCTTGTGCATGTATAGACTACATGATGGAAGCTTGGGCTTGGCTATTGCAGAGAAAGATAAGTTTTCATGTATCCGTGCTCTTTTTTCAATTTGCTAAGTCGAGAAAGATCTTTATATGGAGAGACTCTAAATGGAGAAGATGACTCTTGTGTGCAAGAGAGGGACAGAAAAGTTCCTAGACCTTCTTCTTTTTTTTTCACGTTGAAGCGACATTCTTTCTTGCCTTTAAGATGCAAAGAATCACCACTTCTTGACATATTTAACACCAAGAATTGCACAATCACCATATCTAAAAAATGGAGAGAAAAATAATCCTTATTTCAACCATGCATAGTCGCAAGAAGTGCCTCTAGGAGGAGTGGGGTTGTATCCCTTCATCATAACAATGAGGGGTACTAAATAATCCTGACACAAGCCACACCAAGGGTGGGAGGGGAAATAAAATGGAGGGTGGGTGCTACTGGAATCAAGCCTTCCTTCATAGAGTAGAGAATGGGCTTGTAAAATTCCTTAGAGAAGCAAGTAGGGAAGAGCCTCAAGATTTTCATCCAATCAACCCTCCATCATGCTCAAGCCATTGGCCAACTGCTCCCAACAATGCCATAAACCCTTGAGAACATGGAGAGGAATATCATCTAGGATCCTAGTCCACAAATGGAAAATAGAAGAAATGCAACACATTCTACTCACACACAAGGAGAGACAAGCATGAAAGCACGCCTCACTCTCACACACAAAGAAAAATATACACAAGTACACATAGTCTTAAAAGTAGAGAGTTCTTCCCTTCATTTCTAAAAGATATGTGCATGGAGCTCATGTGAAGGAAAAGCTCCCTTTTTCCAAAATTGATCTTCTCTATTTATAAGCTAAGCTCTTTTCCTCATGTGCTCTAAAGACTAGTCAAAAAGTGAACATGTGCCTAACTAATATATCCTAAGGAAATCTTGCCAAGTATTATCTCTGACAAACATATCTCCAAGAATACATGTGGGGTTTTTTTCCTATATAGCTTTGATGTGAACGTTTTCCCTATACATGGGAACTTTTTACTCTAGATAGGCAAGAGGCTTTTTCACCAAATTACCACACATGATACAATCATACATGGTGGTAGTTTGTAATTAGGGATATTATTCATATCTTACTTCATTTCTATTCATCATCAATAGAGAGAGCTATTTCAGCCATCCATCTCGTCTATGTGTCTTGCTACATTTGTGCTCCTTGTGTGTGTGTGGTTCTTGTGTCTCTCTTGCACGTCTACACACACCCAACATTTTTCATAATACTTTTGATCCTTCTTTCTACATCTCCATTTTGAGATGGAGTGTGTGGTTGAGTCACTTGCCTCTTTATTCCTTTTTGCTTGAGAAATTTGATAAAGCCATTGTCTAAACTTGGAGAAAGTATTTGTCTTGGACTAAGGAAATACACCCGAATGAACCTTGTGTGATCTTTAACTAACACACATAAGTAAAGTGATCCACTTAGTTGAGGTGTATTCATTGGAGCACATAGATCCATATGAACCAAACTAAAAGTAGACTTAGATCACATGGAGGCTTCTTTAGGAACTATTGTTCTACATTTCCTTTCTTAAGGCTAGACATTACAATTGTCCTTGATTGGAGTTATTTTTGGAAAAACTTTTATTAACCTCAAAGTTGAACTCTTTGATAGATGGAATGTACACCCAAATTTTTCTTGCCATGGATATCAAATTGATTTCTTGGGGAAGAAATAGGAAATCTTGTATATACATTTATCTTTAATGCCTTGAGAAATGACTTCTGGTGTGTCAATATTTAAGACTTTGACTGATTGTTCATAAAAAAGAAATTGATTATTGTAGTAGTGTTGTCTTCAAAAGATAAAAGATTCATGCACAAGTAAGGCACAAAAAGTACATTGCTTAGTGCCTTTGTTTCCCCTTTAGGATTGGTGATATTGACTTTTCCTTTCCCTTCAATTGAAAAGTTCTTGTTCTTGCCAAGCTAGACTTGTTCGATATGATCTTCAAACTCTTGGAAGGAGTTCTTATCCTTGCACATATGGTGAGATGTTACTGTAGATGAAAGATGCGAAATCATTGTAGCCATCGTCACTCCATTCACTGCTCCATGAGCTTGCATCCTTAATGTGATTATATAAATGAGCAGTACTCATAAAGAAGCTCTCTCTCTCTCTCTTTATCTCTCTCTCTCTATTGTGCAGAGATGGAGGAGTGACCTTCTATAGACATGAAAATTTTCACCTTTTGAGGTGGTTATTCTATCAAGCCTTCAACAAAAATGGTACATTTAGATCCATTCAATGCTAAGTTGAAGTGTTCTCTATAGATCATTATTCTAAAAAAATGACACTATGATATCTTTATGTATCTCTCTTTATGAGAGAAGATGTCATGAACTTCCTTAGAAATTCAAAAGGCATATTTATCAAGGAAATGGTGACCACTTATAGCTTGATAGTTGCATCATGGAATCACAACCAACTAGTGGTGATTAGGATTGAGAATGTTGTCTATAATGAGTGCATTCCTAGTTTGTAGACCAATTAGATGAGCCTCAAAAGAAAGATGTCAAATATTTTGGTCATATCAACACTACATCTAATGCATAGTGGTATCATTGTGTTGTGGCTGTGGAAGGTAAAGCTTAGAGGAGAAAAAGAAGGAAAATACATTTTGTGCACTCTATGATTATGAGTCAAAATCACAACCTCTTTACTCCTAGACAAATCAACTACCACTATGCTACAACACTTTGATGATTGCTATGTCTAGATATTAATGGTGTACTTTATGTCCCAATAATTTGTGGAGCTACTTAAATATATGAAAGTTCATATATTGTGTTTCTCTATCAAAATACCACCATATGATGGAACATGGGTTCCTTGTGACTTCTCAACTACATTCACAAAGGTGACAAGGCCTTTGCAAAAGGTTTGCAGTAGTTCGAAGCGATTGAAGAGCAACTAGGGCACCTCCTTGATGAGGTAGTGCCACTAATAAAGAAATTAAATAGGAAATGCAAGACGGGTGCAAAATACGTATCTTTCATTGCTGCCAAAATTTTCGTTGTGAATGAAGAACATGATCTATCTCCTCATGATATCCCTCATCTTCTTATGGGTGGTTCTGTTGATGATAGAAAGGAACCACTCCAAGAACCCTTGAATCTCCTATTATATAAAAAAACGATAAAAAAAAACTTATCCTTATGGTGTGGATGATGATTTGGAAGAAGTGCCTATGCCATCCACCTCTTTGGAATGAGAAGGCACCATCCCAAAGGTGGAGATCGAAGATTTTTCACTAGTTCTTGTCGAGGGACAAACATATTTATTCTTGCATGACGTCAAAAGGCATTTGGGTTACGACTCAATAAATGCCTAAGTTTATTTTGTACCATGTCAGAGTGTCCTTTGGATAGAAGCTTTGAATTATTGGAGAGGAAGTGTTTTCCATTTGGTGAGTCAATGGAAGACGCAATAAAATTATATTGTGATGGCATACTTAAAAGTGAACATCAACAAATCATAGAAGGAGAATTCAATCGTGTGCAAGTAAGGATATTGGAATCAAAGGTTCCTAGCTCACCAATCAACACGATCAGTGGGATGTCCCATTCTAGCATTAATTTACATCTTCTAGAGAGAGGAGAAGAAGAAGATAGAGTTCAAGGTGTAAGTATTTTCAATTTATTTCATTCATTCTTACCACATTCAGATACTAATCACAACACTGTGTAGGAGGTCATCGAAGTCGACAAGGTTGCAAGTAGGAGAACAGGGGATTGAGTGTCCCGTGGAGGTGGCTTGTACATTGCAAACTACATTGGGAAACTTCCCAAAGAACATTTTGTAATTATCTATAAAGACTGTACTCCTCATGGCCACTTCATCACATGGTTTTTGAAGGCCTTGAATAAATTGCTTTGTTTATCACCCATTACTCAGGGGACCAATTGTATCTTTCTAGTTGAAAAGTCCCTCATAATTACAACTTTAGGTTCCAACTTTCATGGAAAAGTCTTAGGTCAAATAGGTATATCTCTATGGCTAGGGGTGAAAAATAGGGATGATATAGCAAGGTTAGTTTTGATTTACACCCTACATATCGCTTTGGAAAATCGAAAGAGATTCCTTGAAAAGATCAAAGCCAATTGATGTAAACAAATCAGTTAATCACAAAATTACACTTTCCTATATTCTTTTGCTTTTGTCTCAATTTTCTATATAATTATCAATGGCATCGGGAGGCCAAAAAAAGCCTTGGCACATAAATGTGGGAGAAGGGCATGCAACACATATGCATGGCTTTCTCCCACATTTCTATGGCAAGGGCTTTATTTTTCCTTCCCATTCCCTATAGGAACATACTAAAGAATAAAAGTACAACACATGGATGTTTCAAGCATCACAATGACCAATTTCTTGAAATTTTTGTGTATATAAGGTTTCAAAGATCTTTGATTTTGCTTTGTGATAAGGCACAATTTCACCCCATGATTTGTATGTATATGACACTCAATGTGTAACGCATGGCATAGAGAGGTCAGAAAAGGCCCTGCCATAGAAATGTGGGGGAGGCCCTTGCAAGCAATTTGTAGGGTCCTTCCTTCTGTTTCTATGGTAGGGCTATTTTTGGCCTTTCTATGCCATTTGGGGACATGCAAGGACATATGGCCATATCAAATACATGTTTGAAGCATGTTTTAGGCATCATTATGGTGAAGTGATCCCAAGTGACTTTCCAATTTGAGTTCAAAAGCTAAAACTTACTCTAAAAACAAGCCAAATGATCCCAAACATTGTTATAAGGCCAAAAAAGGCTCGGGCATAGAAATGCGGGAGAAGCCATTCCAAAGCATTTGGAGTGGCTTCTCTTGCATTTCTGTGGCTAGGATTTACTTAGCCTATACAACTTGGTACAATGATCCTAGTGACATATTTGATGGTAGCTTGCTAATACTTTATGACACAAAGAAGAAATATAAAAAAATCATTGAGATATGAGAGATTAAAATTAAAAATTAACATGGAAAGAGATAATAAACAAAATAATGGAGAAGACGTGCTCATGTCTCATTCAAAATAGTCAAAGTTACAAAAACTCTCTTGTATGGAGAGATCAATTTACAAGACTTAGCTACGATCACCCCTAATCTTCTTAGCTAATTGTATGTTATGTGTTGTATATTAATCTTGTGAAGAGGTGGATAGGTATGTGCTTGAAGATGAAGAGGTGTTGCAAAATCCTTGATCTACACCAGCCAAATGAACTCCAGAAGTATATGGTGGGCCCTTTTAGCTTGCCAATGGATGTATTAGACACCCTATGTACCTTGGAAGATCACTCTCAAAAAGATAGATCAAAACAGATAAGTTGGAGCTAGCTCAGAGGTGAAAACTTGCTATTCTTGGTTCATACACCTGTCCAGTGTTTTACATAATTCTCTGAGCACAGGAGCAATTAGCTTAATTCCTCTTGGGGAAGTCTAGGTAACTTAAAGAGCTAACTTTCAAGAGTAATCTAATCAAAAATAATAAACCACACACTGAGAATGAGTTTTAACAACTGATGACATCATCCCGATTTTCACGGGCTGCTACAGTTTGAGACCAGTGAGCAACAAATTCAAGATAACTCAAAATGTAGGAATCCAATGATTATGAAAATTTGTATGGTTATACTATATAGTAAGTGAAATCCAACAAACTTTAAATCACTGAATTTGGATAAGTAACCACTGAGAAAAACCTCTGACAAGATGCGTGAAAAAGTCGGGTACCTGACAGAGAAGTGAAAATGCACAGACACTGTTGACTTCAACTGAACATAAATGACGATTGCAACATCCAAATGACATGAACATTTGTGAGCATATAGTAGACTTATAGATCTAACTTTACCAAGTTAAATCACTGAAAATGATGCACCAAGTTCAGAGAAAACATCTCTGCACGCTGACTGAGAAAAACTGAGAGTAATGGCAGTGAGTAGTACACTTCACAAGAACATGGAAAGATGAACTCAAATAATCATGAAAACGAAAGTATATTGCTTGTACAATACAATGCCTTACTGATACATATGTGTGCCTTGTAATCACACCTTGATATGGCATAAAGCTCAACTCTTGGAGGTCTTCACATAGGTCTCTCTAACCATGACTAAAACTGCCATCTATTTATAGTTGAGTTTGGGAGGCTAACTTCCCTCAATCACTCTCCAATAAATCAATGATTGATTTGATTCTCTACCTACCACAAATCATGAATTTTTGGCTCCTCTTTCCATTCTTGTTCAAGTGGACTCAACCACTTAAGATTCTTTCACTTTTACATTAAGTAAACTCTTCAAAAGTTACAAGAGGTAGTTCACAAGTGAACTTTACATAGTCTTCATTTTAAGGCTTTTTCTATGACTTTGTGGGACTCAAGCCAATACTTAGGCTTGTCATAGACTTGCTCCAACAGCTCCTCCTCAAGCCAAGTATGCTTGAGGTCTTCAATCTTCCAAGATTACCTGCAAACCAATCATAGCCTTGAATTTGCAAAGCTTTGTACCATCCAATGCTTTGGTTAGAATATCTACACATTGTTGATGAGTGGACACATATGATATTTGAATCTCTTTGCTTAGAACCTTTTCTCATACATAGTGATAATGAACTTCAATATGTTTAGTCCTTGCATGAAAAATAGGATTAGCAGCCAAATGAATAAAACTCATATTGTCACCAAAAATAGTTGGAGTTCCAAACTCCAATCCAAGATCTTTGAATAATGTCTTCATCCACATAGCTTCTTGTGTAGCTATGGCAAGACCTCTATATTCAGCTTCAGTAGAAGAGAGAGCAACTGTGGGTTGCTTCTTGGATGACCATGAAATAAGCTTTGAACCTGCAAAGGTAAGATAACCTGAAGTGCTCCTTCTATCTTCCTTGGAGCCAGCCCAATCTGCATCAGAAAATAGCTTCAAATCTAAATCAGATACATAAGGATAATAAAGTCCTTCATTTATGGTTCCTTTGAGATACTTGAATATCCTTTTGGCAGCATCCATATGTGGTTTCCTTGGTGTGTGCATAAATTGACTTAGCACACTCACACTGTAACATATATCTACTCTTGTCAATGTGGCATAGTTGAGACTACCCACTAGACTTTGATATGATGTGATGTCCTCTATGAGTTCACCTTCATGTGAGCTCAATTTGTGATTGACCTCCATTGGAGTACCTGCAATCTTACAATCTTGCATCTTGAATTTTGCCAACATGTCCTTAATGTACTTCCTTTGAGTGAGAAACCAACCATGATCTTTGTAGACAACTTCCAAACCTAGGAAGTAGGTAAGTGAACCCAAATCACTTATCTTGAACTCTTCTCTCATCTGATCTTTGATCTTCTTCATACCATCTGCATCATTTCCTGTCAATATAATATCATCTACATATACACATAGGTAGATGACCTCGGAATTACTCTTTTTAATAAAGAGTGAAGGAACTGCCCTTGCTTGGTTGAAAGCCTTTGTCCTGCAAGAATGAAACAAGCCTGAAATTCCAAGCTCTTGGAGCTTGCTTGAGACCATACAATGCTTTGTTAAGTTTACACACATAATTAGGATAAACTTGGTTCTCAAAACCAGGTGGTCGTGCCATATATACCTCTTCTGTTATCCAACCATTCAAGAATGCATTCTTTACATCTAGTTGAAGTATCTTCCAATTCTTGGAAGAGGCAATACTAAGCAAAACCCTAATAGTAGGCATCTTTGCCACAGGAGAGAAGGTCTCCTCATAATCAATTCCCTGAGTTTGTGCAAAACCTTTTGCTACAAGCCTTGCCTTATACCTGTTAATTGAACCATCAGAATTCTTCTTGAGTTTATAGACCCATCTTGAGCCTATTACCTTCATGGATGAAGTCTTGGGCACCAAATCCCAAGTGTTGTTTTCCTCAAGTGCTTCAATCTCTTCCTTCATTGCATGCTTCCATTCTGATTTTGCTTTGGCCTCTTCAAATGATGATGGCTCCTCTTGGTTTATATCCTGTGTGTTGTAGATAGAGTGTTTAGTTACTAATGAGGTGTCAAACCCATACCTTTATGGTTTTTTCTTTTCCCTCATAGATCTTCTTAGGCCATGATGTGATGATTCTGCCTCATGTCCAAGTTCCTGCAATTTTGCTTTACCTTTAGACTTCCATGCTTTGATCTTTTCCATCTGAGATTCTTCATCATCCTCTGAGGTGTCTTGTTCTTCAATCTTCGGTTGTTCTCTACCAAGCTTTGGAAAATCTTCTTCAAGATTATATGGTAAATTGACCTTCCTGCATGAATCTTCATACCATGAATTGTTCTCATCAAAAACTACATCTCTACTTACCAAGAATCCTTTGTTGGTAGGGTTGTATAACCTGTAGCCCTTTTGATTGTTGTCATATCCAATAAATACACACCTTTCTGCCTTTGGATCCATCTTGCCTATAAGCTGTGAAGGAACATGAGCAAAAGCAATACATCCAAAAATTTTACAATGATCTAAGCTTGGTCTTCTTCCATTCCAAGCCTCATACGGAGTCATCCCATCAAGGGATTTTGAAGGCAACCTGTTAATCAAGTAAATGGTTGTAGATACAGCCTCAGTCCATAAGTAATTAGGTAAATGCTTTTCATTTAACATAGACCTTGCAGCTTCAACAATTGTCCTATTCCTCCTTTCTGCCACTCCATTTTTCTCAGGAGTGTACCTTGTAGTCACCTCTCTTTTGATTCCTCCTTCTTGAAGAAAAGAATCAAACTCATGGGAGAAGTATTCTCCCCCTCCATCTGACCTTAGCCTTTTTAGTGATTTACCTGTTTGATTCTCCACAAGAGCCAAATATCTTTTGAAACATGAAAAAACTTCATCTTTGTGTTTCATAAAGAATAGGATAGTCCATCTGCTGCAATCATCAATAAAGGAAACATAATACCTTGATCCAGATATTGAAGCTTCCTTGCTAGGTCCTCATACATCTGTATGAACCAACTCCAAGAGATCTCCATGCATATAACCTTTCTTCATGAATGGTAACCTGTGAGACTTTCCAAATTGACATGCACTACACTTATAAATCATATGTTGTTTTGACAAATTAGGAAGTCCAAGTACACTTTGGTCCCTGTAGATTTGCTTTAATGACCTTTCACCAATATGTGCTAACCTTTTGTGCCATACTTCCAATTCTGTGAGTGTATGACTACCATAATTAAAGAGAGCAATGTTTTTAGTGTCCTGTAATTCAAATGTGAACAATCTACCTGTCTTTTCACCTTTTGCAATTCTTCTGAATCCTTGACTTGGATCTTCAACAAATGCTCCTGCTTTTGTGAACCTGACTTGCAACCCTTTCTCTACTATCTGCTCAACACTTATCAAATTCTTTGTAATGGTAGGGACATAGAGTACCTTACTGAGTAGGTTGATGTTTCCATCAGGTGCTTTGACATTGCCTATTTTCTCCACAGGATGTTTTGTATCATCTCCTGTTTGTACCTCATGCTTATTCCTTGGATCTTCTAAATCTGATAGGAGTGCCACATTTCCTACCACATGATTTGAACAACCTGAATCTATGTAGAAAACATGCTCATCAGATTTACCTTGTGGCATAGCCATGTTCATGATCAATAATGAATCCTCTTTGTTTGAGTCTTCTGTGTAGTTACTGTAGTCTCTCCTTCCTTTGTAGCCTCCTTGATAGCTTGAATGATTGTAGTTGTTGTAGTTGCCATGGTAGTTGTTGAACCTTCCTCTTGAGTAGCCATAACTTCCTCTATTGTATCCTCTGCCTCTTTGATTCCTGGAATTCCTAAAGCAATTTTCAGTTGTATGATTAGTTAATCGACAAATAGAACATGAGTTGGAGTCTTGGGATCTCCCCCTACCTTGTCTACCTCCTTTTCCTCTACCTCTGGCATGTCTTCCTCTACCTGCATAGTTAGCTTGATATGTACCTGCTTCATCATCCACTTTCTTTGCCTTTCCTTTGTTATCTTTAGACTTGCTTTTATCCATGTATAAAGCTGAAGATTGATTACCTTTAGAGCTTTCTCCATTTTTGATAAGCTTTGCCTCTTGAGTAAGTAGTTGTCCAATGAGTGTGTTGAAATCAGGTACATGCATGTCCATGTACAAATCCATAGCTGTGGTGAATGCTTCCCACTTGTCATCTGCCTTCAAGCCATTGATGACCTGCCTTAGAATTTGCTCTTCATCTATTACCTCTCCAATGCTTCCCAACTGATCCGCTATGTCCTTGAGCTTTGTGACAAAATCAGTTACATTTTGTTTGGGAGCCTTCTTGAGAGTTGTGAAATCCATCCATAGTTGATGCTTCCTAGCTTTAGTACTTGAAGAAAAGAAAGCTTCAAGTGCATCCCACACTTCCTGAGATGTCTTAGAACTTCTAATGTGAGGCAAAAAAAAATCTGAGATAGAGTTGAGGAGATAAGACCTTGCAAGTGCATCCTTGGAGCACCATGTGCTCAATCTTTCTTGCTCTTCTTGTGTTGGTTGACTTTTGTTCCTGAAACTTGGCATAACTTCATCTCCAGCCACATAACCATATAAACTTCTACCTTGGAGATAGGCTTCCATTCTTAATGACCAAGCTGAGTAGTTACCTCTGTCTAATTTGTCAATTGATGAAGGAAATCCATCTGCCATGTTGTCCAACCTTGCTCTGATACCACTGTGAAGAGATGGATAGGTATGTGCTTGAAGATGAAGAGGTGTTGCAAAATCCTTGATCTACACCAGCCAAATGAACTCCAGAAGTATATGGTGGGCCCTTTTAGCTTGCCAATGGATGTATTAGACACCCTATGTACCTTGGAAGATCACTCTCAAAAAGATAGATCAAAACAAATAAGTTGGAGTTAGCTCAGAGGTGAAAACTTGCTATTCTTGGTTCATACACCTGTCCAGTGTTTTACATAATTCTCTGAGCACAGCAGCAATTAGCTTAATTCCTCTTGGGGAAATCTAGGTAACTTAAAGAGCTAGCTTTCAAGAGTAATCTCATAAAAAATAATAAACTACACACTGAGAATGAGTTTTAACAATTGATGACATCATCCCGATTTTCACGGGCTGCTATAGTTTGAGACCAGTGAGCAGAAAAATCAACTTAACTCAAAATGTAGGAATCCAATGATTATGAACATTTGTATGGTTATACTAGACAGTAAGCTGAATCCAACAAGCTCTAAATCACTGAATTTGGATAAGTAACCACTGCGAAACACCTCTGACACGATGCGTGAAAAAGTCGGGTACCTGACAGAGAAGTGAAAATGCACAGACACTGTTGACTTCAACTGAACATAACTGAAGATTGCAACATCCAAATGACATGAAAATTTGTGAGCATACAGTAGACTTATAGAGCTAACTTTACCAAGTTAAATCACTGAAAATGATGCACCAAGCTCAGAGAAAACATCTCTGCAAGCTGACTGAGAAAAACTAAGAGTAATGGCAGTGAGTAGTACACTTCACAAGAACATGGAAAGATGAACTCAAATAATCATGAAAATGAAAGTATATTGCTTGTACAATACAATGACTTACTGATACATATGTGTGCCTTGTAATCACACCTTGATATGGCATAAAGCTCCACTCTTGGAGGTCTTCACATAGGTCTCTCTAACCACGACTAAAATTGCCATCTATTTATAGTTGAGTTTGGGAGGCTAACTTCCCTCAATCACTCTCCAATCAATCAATGATTGATTTGATTCTCTACCTACCACAAATCATGAATTCCTATCTCCTCTTTCCATTCTTGATCAAGTGGACTCAACCACTTAAGATTCTTTCACTTTTACATTAAGTAAACTCTTCAAAAGTTACAAGAGGTAGTTCACAAGTGAACTTTACATAGTCTTCATTTTAAGGCTTTTTCTATGACTTTGTGGGACTCAAGCCAATACTTAGGCTTGTCATAGAGTTGCTCCAACAAATCTATTACTTTGACTGCATTTATAATGCCTATAAAATCTATCTTCGTGCTCCCTATGTACTGTGTTTTTTGGCAAGTTTTGTAGCCTCTGTGCAGACTACTATGTGCAGTGCTTGGAGCTCCATTTTATACTCTGAGGATATCATCGTGGGGCTCTCAAGAAGGAGAGTTCAGTGTGATGCATTGCTATCAGAATACTTCACTGGTATGAGAGCATTTGGATGCAAATCTTTGTTCCTTTTATGCAAACAAAGTGAGCACCCACCACCCACCCAAGGCTTATAACTAAGGTGGCAATCAAGGCATAGCCCTTGCCATACCTTATCATCCCAGTCATCAAAGTCACCATTTGTGCCATTGGCTACACATGAGGGAGGGCCTCAACAATAAGGGAAGATGAAGGTTCCGGACACTTCCTAGGAGGTCACCATCCTAGTTTGTTCCCCCTAGAGCTCGCTTAACCAACTAGCTCTCTTGTTGCTAAGATACACTCTTGTGGTGTCTAAAGAAGGAGAAAGACTAAGGTTAACATTACCTTGAATATGTTTGGGTTCCTCAAAGCTTCATTCTTTGCTTTCAAAGCCTATTTTAAAGCATTTTTGGGGTGATTCTTGGAGCCATCTTGGAGTACTTTTGAACATAGTTCTCTTTACACAGGTTCAAGAACATCAACAAGTCTACTCTTTGTACTTCTTGAACAAAAAATATTCACCTTTGGGGCTGTGTTTTTCAACCACATTAGTACATCTACAAGTTTCTTGAAGGTTTTACTTGTGGTGGGAGCAGCCACCGCAAGTTTATGCAGGTTTTTGAGCCAAAAGAATAGAGTTGAAAGACACTTGCAAGTGTTATTGGCTACTGTTTGGGCTCTGAATTCATCCTTTAAGTTCCACCGTACTGCATATATTGAGCACACACACACACTATGTATTTTTCTTTGGTAACTACTTATGTACGTCCATGTGGTCATTGATATAATAGTTAAATTTTTTCACAAAGTCTTTGACATCGATACAGAGGGTTGTGGTGAGATTTGTTTAACTAGGATACACCCAAATGTTGTGGTCTTTGGTGATGCAAGTGGAAGACTTACCCAACCTCACCATAGGAGATGTATGCTAGTTGTTCATAGGTGCTTAGTAAGTGAAGTTGGCTTCTTTCAATTAACTACTATGTAATGGAGTTAGTGATTGCGTATGCAGGTTTACATGTCAGTACTTGGAGTTTTATGAGCATTTAACATTGATTATATGCTCATTTTGTAGAGCAAACTATGGCAAAAGTTTTCCAAATTTTTTGTTTTGTCAACTATATAGTGGTCAATTTACTCCTTGATACACTTATTGGTGTGAGCACATATATTCTCACCGCATCCTTTTGGTTGGTCGTTACTGCTCATTAATCCATTTCTCTGGGGAGAATATTACTTTTTCCCAAATTTTGACACTTGGTCATTCGTTTTTAGCCTTAGTGGCATTTGGACTCTTCTATCTCCATTATCATTCTAATCAGTTCTCAATCATCATGGCATCAAAGATCTCAAGCACATTTGGCATATCAAATTCTAGTGCCTATGTTCCCCAAAAAAACTATAACTTGCAAGGCAAATACCATTTTGAGATCCAAAAATTTGATGTCACAAACTTTGCCCTATGGAAAATCCTATTTTTCAGATGTGCTGATTCAGAGGAGGCAATGGAAGCCAGCAAATGGAAACTCAAAGAAGCCTACTAACATCAATGCGATGATTGGGATGAGTTGGATGAAATGGATAGGTCTACCATTTGATTGCACGTGGCAGGTAATGTTTACTTTAGAGAGCTTTGGAAGAAGTTATGCAATACATATGAAAAAGAAATGGCATAAAATAAAGAGTATCTTATGAGAAAGTTATATGACCTTCGCATGGACACGTATAGTGTTGGTGCTCATCTGAATGAGTTTGATGATATATTCTCCAATTATAGGCTCAAAAATGGACATGGATAATGAAGTGAAAGAAGTCTTGTTGTTATGCACCTTGCCATCATCATGGGATACATTTTGCACTACTATTAGCAATAGTGCACCTGGTGGCAAAGTGATCTATGATGACATATGTGGATCACTCTTGAGTGAGGAGATTCATAGAAAATCTATGGTTGGCACTCAGAGTGGAGATGCATGTAATCTTTGTAATTCTAACCAAGGAAAGAATGAGCAATATGGTAGGAGTAAGAACAAGGAAAAGAATGGTCAACAAAATAAGAGTAGCTGTAAATCATGGAAGAGGGATATTGAATACCATTATTGTCATAAGAAAGGGCACATGAAGAAAGAGTGCTATGCATTAAAGAATGCTAAAGATAAAGGGAAAAATGTTGATGGGCGTGTTAAAAAGCTACCTCCACCATCTGCTTGACTATGAAGATTAAAGAAATCAATGCTATTTCTAATGATGCTGATGTGTTGACACTTAATAGTACTATGCCTACTAAGGTTGTTATGGCTGATTGTCCTTCCCACGCATGGCTGCTAGATTTTGATGCTTCTTTCCATGGACACCACATAGAGAGTGGTTCTCTACTTATGCAAAAAAGTCTCTTGGTATTATGAGACTTGGTGATTCTAATCAGTGTGATGTTGTTGGGAGTGGAGATGTGATTGTGCAATTCATTGACGGTTCAAATTTTACTATGCATAATGTATGCCATGTACCTCAGTTATCATGTAGCTTGATGTCGATTGATCAACTTGATGACCTTGGTTAGAAGGTGACCTACTATGCTCAGTCCTTTCTCATATCAAAGGGCAATATGCTTATTGAAAAAGGAAGAAAATTTGGCTCACTTCATCCTTTATTTGTATCATAGAAAGAACACTTGTTAGATGTTATTGAACAACTTATGGCTTGTCCTTGGCATGGCCATTTGGGCCATATAACACGTAGTGGAATGGTCTCATTCTTGCTACTTACCTGTGTTATCTTTCTCTGATTTTTCATTTTGTGAGCATTGACAATATGGAAAGCAAACTAGGAATGTGCAAAATATGCAAATTGACTCTTCAATTCAGCCTTTAGATCTCATTCATACATATGTGTGTGTGGACCTATGCCTACATGGTCATTAGTTGTTTCTCTTTACTTTGTAACTCTCATAGATGATGCTACTAGAAAAGTGTGGGTGTATCCTATTAAAGCAAAGGATGAGGTATTCCATACTTTTGGAAAATGTCTTGCTTGAGTTGAGATGAAAAAAGGAACTAAGCTTAAGACTTTATGTTTAGATAATGAGTATAGCTCACATGAATTCAACCTTTTTTGTTAGTCTAAAGGAATGTGTAGAGAGCTTATAACTCCTTATACCCTAGTACAAAATGGTGTAGCTGAAACGATGAATAGAACTATTGAGGATACAATAGTCTCTATGTTGCATCATGAAAACCTTTCACAAGGCTTTTGGGTAGAAGCAGTATTAATTGTAGTTCATGTGATTAACCTTTCACCGAGTATTACCAAACCTTGCAATGCACAAGAGTTATAGACAAGGAAGCCACCATATTATGATCATCTTTGAGTTTTTGGGTGTGAAGCATACATATACCCAAAAACCTTAGACAAAAGTTGGACCATAATTCAAAGAAATGCATTTTTCTTGGATATAGTTGAGAGGGCAAATTTGAATATCGCTTATGGGATCCTGAAACAAAGTCAGTGATCAAAAGTAGTGATGTCATTTTCAGTGAATCTAAGATGCATAAAAAATCAGTCTAAGATGCATAAACAATCCATTAAAGAGGTTGAAGTGAGAAGAGTGGGGTGTTTGAGGATACTAATCCTCCAGTTAGCATGCATAAAAATGTTGCACATAGGGATGTTCAAGAGAATGTGTGATTCGATCAATCTGCAAATGTTCTAGTTCAGGAACCATTGAGACACTCTGCATGTGTCTCACATCCACTTGATAGATAGGTTTGAGGTTTGGATTTTGTTATGCTAATGGATGCTGGTGAGACTTCTTGCTACAAAGAGGCTATGAAGATAGAGGATCATGTCAAGTGGGAGCATGCCATGAAGAGTGAGTTGGATTCTATTCACAAGAATGGTACTTGGAATTTAGTACCTTTGCCAAAGGGCAAGAAAGCTTTACCATGTAAATGGGTATATAAACTAAAATTCACATCAGATAGTGCTTCTCCAAATTATAAAGCACACTTGTTGCAAATATTTTTTAACTAACAACATGGTGCTGATCTTGAGGAAATCTTCTCTCTAGTGGTCAAGATGACTACCTTGCAAATGTTGCTTAGATTCGGTGCAATGGAGGACTTAGAGCTAGTCCAAATGGATGTGACAACTGCTTTCTTACATGGAGATCTTATAGATGAAATCTACATAAAATAACTAGAGGGTTATGTAGTTCTTGGCAAAGAAACTCTAGTCTGTAAGCTAAAGAAGAGCTTATATGGACTTAAAAAGTCCCCTGACAATGGTACCAAAAGTTTGATGCTTTTATGAAGTATCAAGGCTGTTCTAGAAGCAATGAGGATCATTGTTTCTACACAAAAAGATGCTCAGATGGTAGCTTGAAATGCTTGATACTTTATGTCAATGATATTTTGATTGTTGGGAACTCCTCTTATGACTTGTCGATTCTCAAAAAGCAATTGTGTGCGACATTTGATATGAAGGATTTGGGGGATGCCAAACGCATTCTTAGCATGCGCATTACTTGTGATAGGAGTAAAAGATGCATATAATTGTCTCAAAGTGAGTACATATCCAAATTACTTCACACATTCCATATGCATGGTGGAAAGGCATTGAGTACACCTTTACCCATATATGTGAAATTGAGGAAGGATGATTGCCCCAAATCAAATGAGGAAAAGGAATTCATGACAAAAATTCCTTATAAATTTGATGTTGGTAGTCTCATGTATGCTATGGTAGCTACAAGACTAGAGGTGCCTTTGCACTGGGACTTGTGAGTGGATATATGTTGAATCATGGCAAGCAGCATTGGGAAGCGGTCAAGATGATTTTGAGATATCTAAGTGGGACTAAGGACAAGTGTCTATGCATTGGTAGAGGGAAAGCATCCATTATTGGTTACATAGATTTAGATTATGCTAGTTGTGTAGACAATCATAAGTCTACATTAGGGTACACTTTTCATTTTGCAGGAGGTGCTATCTCTTGGAGGTCTCCTCTTCAAGAATGTACACATCTTTCCACTATAGGAGCAGAGTGTGTTTCAACAAGTGAGGCATGTAAGGAAGCATTGTGGCTTTCTTGGCTTGCTTATGATATGGGTCTACCTCAGCATGTACCTCATTTACTTCGTGATAATGAGAGTGCCTTTGCATTGGCTAAGAATCTAGTCTATCATGCAAAGACCAAGCACAGTAAGGTGAGTTTTCACTTCATTAGAGAATGCTTAGTCACTGAGCACATTATTCTTGAGAAGTTTCATACTCAAGATAATGCTCCAAATGCTTTGACTAAAGATCTACTACAAGATAGCTTTTGACACTGTTGTCACTTGATGGGGGTTACTTGATTCATGACCTTACAATGTGTAACATGCCCACTAGGTGGGAGGTATGGTTTGTATTCTTACACTCATGTATTTTATCATTGTTTATTTTTTTCCCATAGTCAATATGGCCATATTGGTATTTATGGGAGATTGTTACCATTAGTGTCCATGTGAAAGGCCAAATTTGCACTAGAAACTTTTGTATATGTTCCTTAATAAAACATATAGTGGCCTAGTCAGCTAGAGGCTGAAAGTTCAACCCCATTTGTAATGCCTATGAAATATATCTTTGTGCTCCTTGTGTACTTTGTTTTTCTAGAAATTATATAGCCTATAGAGCATTTGGATGCAAAATCTTTGTTCCTTTTGTGCGAGTGAAGCGAGCACCCACCCACTCACCCAAGGCTTTCTGCAAGGCTTACGACCAAGGTAGCAATAAAGGCATAGACCTTGGCATACCTTGTCATCGGAGTCACCAAACTCACCGTTGGTTCCATTGGCTATGCCCAAGGGAGGACCTCAAGGATCAAGGAAGATGAAGGTTCTACACACTTCCTCGGAGGTCACTCATCCCAATTTGTTCCCTCTAGAGCTTGCTTAACTGACAAGCTCTTTTGCCACTAAGCTATAGACTTGTGTTGTTTGAAGAAGGGGAAAGACTAAGGTTAACATTACCTTGAACATGTTTTGGTCCCACAAAGCTTCACTCTTTGCTTTCAAAGCCTATTTTGAAGCATTTTTGGGGTGATTTGTGGAGCCATTTTGGAGTACTTTTGTGCATAGTTCTCTTTACACATGTTCAAGAACATCAACAAGAGTGCTCTTTGTACTTCTCTAATAATGGACATTGACATTTGGGGCTATGTTGTTCATGCACACTAGTAAATCTATAGGTTTCTTGAAAGGTTTTAGTTGTGGTCCGAGCAGCCACCACAAGTTTATGCATGTTTTTGAGCCAAAAGAATAGAGTTGATAGACACTTGTAGGTGATATTGGCTAGTGTTTGGCCTATGAATTCAGCCTTTAAGTAACAAATTACTGCATATATTGAGCACATACACACTATGCATGCTTGTGTGAATACCACTTATGTATGTCAATGTGATCATTGATATAGCAATTACATTTTTTCATAAAGCCTTTGTCATTGATAAACAGGGTTGTGGTGAGGTTTTCTTAACTGGGGGACACCCAAATGTCGGGGTCTCTTTGGTGATGTAGGTGGAAGACTTACGCAACCTCACCATAGGAGATGTATGCTAGGTGTTCATAGGTGCTCGATAAGACTTACCCAACCTCACCATAGGAGATGTATGGTAGTTGTTCATAGGTGCTTGCTAACAACTACAGATTACCTTTGGAAGAAGTTATGCAATACATGTGAAAAACAAACAACATCAAATAAAGTGTGTCTGATGAGAAAGTTATATGAGCTTCACATGAATGACACAGATAGTGTTGCTACTCATTTGAATGAGTTTGATGCTATATTCTCTCAATTACAGGCTCAAAAAATGGACATGTATAATGAAATGAAAGGGTTCTTGTTGTTACACACCTTGTCATCAGCATGTGATACATTTTGCATTGCTATTAGCAATAGTGCACCTAGTGGTAAACTAGTCTATGATATATGTGGAGCACACTTGAGTGAGGAGATTCATAGAAAATCTGTGGTTGGCACTCAAAGTATATATGCATATAAGGTTTGAGATTCTTACCAAGGAAAGAATCAACAACGTGGCAAGAGCAAGAACAAGGAAAAGAATGTTCAATTAAATAAGAGTAAAAGTAAATCAAGGAAGAGCGATATCGAATGCCATTATTGTCATAAGAAAGGACGCATGAAGAAAGAATGTTATGCATTAAAGAATGCTAAAGGTAAAGGGAAACATGTTGATGGGCATGTTAAAGAGCTACCTACACCATACTTTGACTGTGAAGATTGAATAAATCAATCTATTTTTTATGACGTTGATGTGTTGACACTTGAACATACTTTTTTGGTGCTTTTTTCCATGTGACACAACATAGAGACTGGTTCTCTACTTATGCAGCAAAGTCTCTTGGTACTGTGTGACTTGATGATTCTTATCAGTGTGACGTTGTCAGGATTGGACATGTGGTTGGGTTGTTCATTGATAGTTGGAAATTTACTACGCATAATGTATGCCATGTACCTCATTTATCACATAGTTTGATGTTAGTTGGTCAACTTGATGACCTTGGTTACAAGGTGGTCTTCTATGCTCTATCCTTTTGCATATCAAAGGGCAATATGGTTATTGAAAAAGGAAGCAGACTTGGATCACTTTATCCTTTATTTGTATCACAAAAAGAACACTTGTTAAGTGTTACTGAATAGCATATGGCTTGTATTTGGCATGGTCCTTTGGGACATATATCACGTAGTGCAATGGAAAATCTTTCTTGTTCTGGCTACTTACTCGTGTTATCTTTCTCTAATTTTTCATTTCTTGAGCATTGTCCATATGGAAAACAGACTAGGAATGTACAAAAGACGCACATTGACTCTTCAATTCAGCCTTTAGATCTCGTTCATATAGATGTATGTGATCCTATGCCTACAAGGTCATTAGGTGGTTCTCTTTACTTTGTCATTTTCATAGATGATGCTACTAGAAAAGTCTGGGTATATCATATCAAAGAAAAGGATGAGGTATTACTTACTTTCAGAAAATGGCTTGCTTCAATTGATGTTGAAAAAGGAACTAAGCTTAAGGCTTTACATTGAGATAATGGGGGTGTGTACCTTACATGAATTCATGCTCTTTTGTCAGTCTAGAGGAATTTGTAGAGAGTTTACAACTTCTTATACCCCAATACAAATGGTGTAGTTCAAAGGATGAATAGAACTAATCAGGATAGAGTAGTTTCTATGCTGCATCATGCAAACCTTTCATAAGGCTTTTGGGTAGAAGTAGTATTAAGTGCAGTTCATGTGATTAACCTTTCACCTAGTATTGCCAAAGGTTTGAAAGTGGCACAAGAGTTATAGATAGGGAAGCAACCATATTATGATCATCTTCAAGTTTTTGGGTGTGAAGCATATGTTCATATACCCAAGAACCTTGGAAAAAAGTTGGATCATAAGTCAAAGACATGCATTTTCTTCGATATGGTCGAGAAGGACAATTTGTCATTTTAAATGACAAATTGTCATTTTTAGCATGCATAAAAATGTTGCACATAGGGATGTTCACGAGAATGTCCAACCAGATCAGTCTACAAATATAACCATTGACACACACTGCACATGTCTCACATCCACCTGATAGATATGTTCCAAGTTTGGATTTTGTTATGCTAACAGATGTTGGTAAGCCTTCTTGCTATAAAGAGGCTATGCAGACAAAGGATCATGTCAAGTGGGAGCATGCCATGAAGAGTGAGTTGGATTCTATTCATAACAATGGTACTTGGGATTTATTACCTTTGCCAAAGGGCAAGAACCATGTAAATGGGTATATAAATTGAAATTCACATCAGATAGTGCTTCTCCAAAGTGTAAAACATGACTTGTTGCGAAGGTTTTTAAGCAACAACATCATCTTGATTTTGAGGAAATATTCTCTTTAGTGGTTAAGATGAATACCTTGCAAATGTTTCTTGCATTCATTGCAATGGAGGACTTAGAGCTGGTCCAAATGGGTGTGAAAACTACTTTCTTGCATGGAGATCTTATAGATGAAACCTATATGGAACAATGAGAGGGTTATGTAGTTTTGGGCAAAGAAAGTCTAGTTTGTAAGATAAAGAAGAGTTTATATGGACTTAAACAGTCCCCTAGATAGTGGTACCAAATGTTTGATGCTTTTATGAATTCTCAAGTCTATTCTAGAAGCGATGAGGATCATTGTCTCTACATAGAAAGATGCTTAGATGGCAGCTTCATATGTTGATTGCAGGGAAGTCCTCTTATGACTTGTCAATTCTCAAAAAGAAATTGAGTGCAACATTTGATATGAAGGATTTGGGGGATGCCAAATATATTCTTGGCTTGCGCATTACTTGTGATAGGAGTAAAAGCTGCATATACTTATCTCAAAGTGAGTACATATCCAAAGTACTTCACAAGTTCCATATCTAGGGTGGAAAGGCATTTAGTACAACTTTACCCACATATGTGAAATTGAGCAAGGATGATTGCCCCAAATCAGATGAGGAAAAGGAGTTCATGACCAAAATTCCTTATCACTCTATTGTTGGTAGCCTCATGTACGCTATGGTAGCTATGGGACTAGGCATTGCCTTTGTAGCGGGAGTTGTGAGCAAATATATGTCGAATCCTAGCAAGAAGCATTTGAAAGTGATCAAGATGACTTTGAGATATATGAGTGGCACTAAGGACAAGTGTCTATGCTTGGGTAGAGGGAAAGCATCCATGATTGGTTACACAGATTCTGATTATGTTGGTTATGTAGACAATTGTAAGTCTACATTAGGGTACATTTTTCAGTTTACTGAAGGTGATATCTCTTGGAGGTCTCCTTTTCAAGAATGTACAATTGTTTCGACTATAGAAGTAGACTATGTTGCAGCAAGTGAGGCATGTAAGGAAGAATTTTGGCGCCTTGCTTGTGATATGGGTCTACCTCAACATGTACCTTATTTACTCAGTGATAGTTTGAGTGCCTTTGCATTGGTTAAGAATTCGGTCTATCATGCAAAGACCAAGCACATTGAGGTGAGGTATCACTTAAGGACTGCTTAGGCACTAAGTGCATTATTCTTGAGAAGGTTCATACTCAAGGTAATGTTGTAGATGCTTTGACTAAAGCTCTACCATAGGATAACTTTCCACACTGTTGTCACTTGATGGCAGTTACTTGATTCATGAGCTTACATTGCATAACATGCCCATTAGGTGGGAGGTGTGGTTTGTATACTTACACTGCAGCCATGGACTAAACTACAACAATAAAAATAGGAACTGCAATAGAACGAACTACAAAAAATACTCAGAGGATCAATCCCATAAAGGTTCATTGCTCCTAACAAATTTGAGTCACAAAGAAGGCAAAGAAGATGAGCATCTATTCTATATAGATTCTGGTTGTTCAAACCATGTTTCAGGCAATGTGCTCTTCTATCTGACTTGAAGAAACCCAAACATAAGCATGAAGTACAAAAAGGGGATGATATGAAGCATGATGTGGAAACGATTGGCAATTTCAAAGCTCCCAATGGTAGGAAAAACATTCTGATTAAGGTTCTTTATGTACCCACTATCACTATAGAGATCCATGTCAATGCTTCAAGAAGATAGCCAGAGTTGAGAAGCATGGTAGATGCTTTACTTTTGAAGTAAGAGAAACCAGGAATATAGCTTTATTCAACTTTGGATATCAAACCCTAAGTGAGCTTGAAGTGTGGCATAAGAGACTTTCTCATATGAATGAAAGTACTTTGAAGGATATATGGAGGGATCAAAGTTTTATAGGGTTTCCAAACATATCCAAGCAACACATGATCAATAGATGTGATGCTTCTCAAATTGGGAAGGCACAAAGAGAACATTTCAGCCACAAAGGCTACATCCACAACAATCTCTTAGACTTAGTACACAAATTCGTGGGGATCAAGTCAAGATCCTTCATTATCAGATTCAAGGTATTATGTATTATTTGTTCATGATCACAATAGATGGATAGTTCTATACTTTATCAAGAATAAGAGTGAAGTATTTGAATGCTTCAAGAAGTACCTAGCATGTGTGGAAAATCATACACGTAGAAAATTGAAGAAAATCATATATGATGAAGGGGGATAATACTTCTCCAAAGATTTTGATGAGTATTTGCAGGATAAAGGCATCAAAAGGGAGTTATTACTAGGTACTTTCCTCAAGTAAATGGAATTGTAGAGAGAAGGAACAGAACCCTACTTGGATCAGCAAGGACTATGCTTGAAGAGAAGAAGCTACCACATCATATATGGGCAGAAGCTATATCTACTATTGTATATCTTGTGAATACACTTCCATCCAAATATCTTCAAGGTATGACTCCTTATGAAGCTTGGAATAGCAAAAAAGCAAGTCTAGGTCATTTCAAATTTTTTGGTTGCTTAGCATATATACATGTACCTACACAAATTAGAGGGAAGTTAGATGCAAGGGCAACCGAACCTATATTCATTGGCTATGATCCAAGTCAAACGGGCTACAGGTTCTACAATCCATCTATTAAGCAATTTACCACAAGCACGGATGCTCTATTTGAAGAGCATAAGTCATGGTATGAACAAGATAAACAGAAGGTAAATCTACCCTATGATTTTGATTCATATTCTCATCATTTAGGTAGCAAGCATGATACAGAGGTGCAAGAATCAAGAAGTGAATGAGATGATGATCAACATGAAAAGGAGAGAGACTAAAGGATCTAGAAATCAAGAGGAAAGGTAAGCTCCAACAATGTGGAGAATGCTCCAAGCACACTCCTAGAAGGCCAACAAGGGAGAGAAAACAACCTAAAAGGTCTGGTTATGAGTTTACCTTTGTTACCAAACACCCTAATTATTTGACAAAAGATTCAATTTTAGAGGAACCTTCAACATATGAAGAAGCTAAAGGAAACCCTAATTAGGAAAAGGCCATGAAAGAGGAGATAGAAGCCTTAAAGGAAATGGATACGTGGGAGTTAGTTCCAATGCAAACCAATAAGAAGGTAATAAGTTGCACATGGGTTAATAAATTGAAAAGGAATTCGAATGGATAAATTTATACATACAAATCCAAGTTGGTTGCTAAAGGATGTGCTCAAAATCAGGGCAAACACTATGACGAAACCTTTTCACTAGTTTCCAAGATGGCCACCATCAAGACATTGCTTAGTGTAGTAGCTGCGAGAAATTGAAAGCTTCTTCAACTTGATGTGAAGAATGCTTTTCTGAATGGGTGGATCATCGAACATGTATACATGTCACAACCCCTAGGGTTTGAAAATGCTAATTATTCTACTTATGTGTGCATGCTTAAAAAGGATTTGTATGGCTTAAAACAAGATCCTAAAGTTTAAACCTAAGTATAGACCTTATAAAATTTTAACATATAGGCATGTAGGGATGTAGGTCGATATATAGGCATGTATATCCAAACTGGATACAAGATAATCCCCAAAGTTATCACCAACAAAATCTCTTGTCATTTAAAGTCATGGCTTTGTGAGGACCAAAAAAGTTTTATCAAAGGTAGATCTATACTTGAAAAAAATTTTGATATTTGAGAAGGCCTTGCGTTTGCGGAGGAGTCTGCACAAGATCTGGTATTCATTAAGATTGACTTCGACAAAGCATATGACAGATTGGAATGAGACTTTATTCTTCAATCACTAAAAGATCTTGGATGCAGCCAAAAGTTCACAAAGATGGTTTCCACTCTACTCGAAAATGCTTCAATGAGAATAAATATCAATGATAAGCTCTCTGAACCCATACATTTAAAAAAATCTATCAGGCAAGGGTGCCCACTGGCTCCATTACTCTTCGCTATCACCTCGGATGGCGTCAGTCGCCTATTTAAGCACCCCTTGGATGCTGGAAATCTCAACGGTCTTTCCCTACCTCTTGGTCATGGCCAAATGATTGCTAGACTCTTTGCCAATGGCATGAATGCCTTTGTTCTTAATGATACCAACTGCCTCAAATAGAGAAATGGTAAGAAACTATCCATAATTCCCAACTTCAAAGAAAACTTAGATGTCATCACACTCTTAACAAGGTGTGGTGCCTTTCTTGGACCAAACTTTGATGGGAACTTAAGTTCATGTCTATTTGGCACCCCCTTATTGAGATCAAGAAGTCCGTTCTCATGTAGGAAATCTTGCATAAGGGTATCTTTTACAATGATGCAAGGGCCAACAAAATTTGTGGTGTGCCTCCATGGTGCAAACGGTGCCATCGTTACATCGAAGACCTTGTTCATCTTTTCTTTGATTGCCCCAGGTCCCATGTTATCTGGCATCACGTGACATAGGTTTTGAGGCTCTCGAACCAAATCAATTGGCAACAGGCGCTGTTGGGTGAGGTGCTTAGCTGCTCATCAAGGCTCTGGAATGCCATCAGGGGCGAGACTCTTTGGAAGATTTGGAGGGAGCGATGTGCTGTCAACTTTGGGAAAACCCCAAAGGAATGGTCGATTGAGAAATCCTTGTTTCTTCTAGGTAAAAGAATCTCCTCGGATAAGAGATCTCCACCATTTAGGCACCATTGTATTTATCTCCTCGTTGATAACAAGCTGAAACCCAAATGGGTCCCGTATGAGGGAGATGATAGATTTGTACACCTCATTTGTAATGCCCTCTAGCTTACCAAACTTGTCCCCTACATTGTGGGATTTAGGGGGTCCCATGGGCACTAGTCCCATTCACGTGTAACTTTTCTTCTTTATTTTAATTAAAGTCTGGGAGAATAGGCCAATGCCGAACTTCCTCTTAAAAAAAATTTATTTGGAAGGTTTTTGTAGTTTGCAAGTTGTGTTTGCATAGTTTGGAAGTTGCATTTGCATAAGAAAACAAGATTTAAAGGTTCACTTGCAAGAGCAAGAGAGGGAGAGAGAGTAAGAGAGAGAGAGAGTAAGAGAGCGATAAAGACTAATAAAGTGAAAGGGAAAGGAAAAAAGAGTGAAATACATACGTGATGCACTGCCCACTTTCGAAACGAGTTTCGAGAAATATGGAGTGTGGTATGCAGGGTTATGTAACACCTTCTATTGTTGTAGCGGTCGGGATTTTTTTTTGTCGCTCTAACAGTTGGGAACTTTTCGTCACTATAGCAGTCGATATATGGGCTTCTTGTACTCCAAAGGATCATAAAAAATGCAAAATAGGAAAAAAAACTTAAAGAACAGTGTCACTATATGAGTCGCTATGCACATGGTTACGGCAGTCAGTTTAGAATAAAAAAAAAGAGGGGAAAGAAATTAATAATAAAAAAAGCACTTCAATCCGGCTTCTATAATGATTAATATATTCATGGAAAATATGTACTCGATTTTCTATGTTGTAAAAAGCTTTGCCCATGAAAGTATCTACGCCCATCGTTTTTAGTTCATTTTGCATCTGTCGAAAAACACCGATCTTATTGTAGTGTCTATCCATTCCTATTAGGTGTTGGACGTTCTACCCTTGTTTAAGTGAAATTAGGGGGTTCTCGTGGGTACTATGCCTTCCATTGTAGAGTCGCACTTTCAATTAACTCAAGCCTACAGAAAGGTATATCGTAAGCTCCCGTTTATTCAAAGAAAATCAGCAAAAACAGTGTCTGTAGAGTTCTACCTTCGCGAATCGCGTGTACAAAAACGCATTCTTAATGGCCACATGAGATTTGCATTACTTAAGACGCTTGACCTCGTGCTTCCTGGATTTTGCCATTGAACATTTTTGAATTGGCATTTAGCTTGGCAACTGAAACTACTGAATAGAGTGGGATTTCAATGTATGCAATGCATGACATAGATCATGACAGAAGCTCCTCGGAGGTGCAGTTGCACACCCTCAGAAAGTCCACAAAGGGAAAGAAGTAGTCGACAATGTCGTGATGAAGCAAGGATCATCGTCTCCGTCATGAAAGCAAGAAAAGGAGTCAGCGCTTTGTAGGAACAGAAGTCAGGGCAGAGATTAAAGAGATGAGTCGACACGTGACAAATGAAGCTGCATTCCTGTTACGAAAGCAGTTCAATAGATATATGGCATCGTAGTGGGAAGCACGACCTGGATACAGATCACGAAGAGTACAGATATACCGGCATATGTCCAACTGAGCTACCTGCTCAAATATAAGATATTCTGCCTTGTTCCTTATCCTTTAGGAAATCTAGTCGAAACTTAACAGTACATGCTGTTAAACATCTGTGGAGACAAGTAGTGGTTGCAATATCTTTCTGAATAAATTATGAAACAGGAGACATGCGGTGTCTCGTTGTGCATGAACTGGATATAGGACATGAGTTGCAAAGATATGTGACACATCTCTCATTGCAGTTGCGCACATATTGCGAAGGAATTGCGACGAATATACATGTGATGCTATTACTGCACTGCCATGAGCATCCAAAGCTCTTAGGGCACTTAACAGCTCATCGTATTCAAGTTCTGTATAATCTCTGCAAACTAGTAGTGGTGGCATTGATTCGCTACACAAAAGATGAAATAGAAAAAGGCCACAGGTGGATCACCTTGCATGAACTGTATGCGGAGCATGGAATGCCTACATGTATCAACATAACTCTCAACAAACCAGGGTGTGCGTTGCATTTATTTTCTGCTTAAAATATGAAATGAGACATCGCCAACGGGTGTTTTATTGTACATGAACTGGATACAGGACATAACTTTGTACAGATATGCCGACACTTGTCTGATTGAGATGCCTGCTTATATCAAAAGTACTCGTCCTTCTTCCATAGCCTGATAAAGGGCTCAAAGAAGAAAAAAGGGAATAAAAGATAAAAATAAGTAAAGAAATTAGATTGTCAAATGACATGTGCCATATGCATGTGTTACTATTAATGCGCTTCCGTGCACACCCGACAATCCAGTATAAATCATGCTCCTTATAAGAAAATTGAGAGTTCATGGTACGTGGATGCTGGTATAAGTCTGTGCAAACTAATCGCGGTGGCATTGATTTTCTGTATAACAAAAAAACGAAAAATGGCCAATGGATTTTTCATTATGCACGACTGCATTTTCGTGAAACTGAATGTTTTGTTTAGAAGCGAATGGTCATTAATCCTTAATTTACGGAATTAAGTATAAGAAATTAACAGGAATATCGCACTTTCTGGGCACAGAGAGAGAGAGAGAGAGAGAGAGAGAGAGAGAGAGAGAGAGAGAGAGAGAGAGAGAGAGAGAGAGAGAACCTTAAAGAAGATTTTGACATTACAACTCCATTTCCCCCTCTTCATGGGACAAGAGGCCTTCAATTCGTGCTTAACTTGGCATCACATATGATTAAACTTATGACAGGAAACCAATCTGGGATGTTTCCTTGGGACAATGCACCTCGCTGTCATGGGATGTGATTAAAGAAATTTTGGCAGCAAAGCGCCATTGATAATCATGTGCTTTCTTGAAATGTAGGAAGGTATGATGGTTGTCATCTTCTAGTTGAACAAGTTACCTGCACAGACATTAAGAAACTTTTCCTTGCGTCCACGCGCACCAACATTGACACAGCACAACGGAAAACTTTGTCGTTATTCATCCAAAAAGCAATGTAAACAGCATTAGCCAGGCAATTAAAGCTTACAGAAAGTTAATCCATGGAAAAAAATGGTCTGAAGCTACGACAGTGAATGCTAAGTGAGGGCATCGAAGTACGAAAATTGAGGATTAGGTGTGTGAACTATAATATAATAACTTTTGAGATTTTTTCGCGGTCTGTGAGAGTACCAACGCAATCCAGAATTCTTTGATTAACTAAAGCTGGAAGTCAATCAGCATTGTACCTGTGGATCAGTGGCTGCATGTGATGAATTGATGTCCGCGTGTAGTTCATTACGGAAGCGGCAACTGTTTGAGGAGGAAGGAGATTGTCTGGGAGAATGGAAAAGCATGATGTGGTATCATGGGGCAATATCCAATGTTTCTGTGAGGACATCGTGCTCCATCACGAGATGGTTCCTCGAGAGAAAGCAGGCAGGTTTAGCTTCATGGTATGAATTATTGAGTATAAAATTGCTTGTAAGAATCTCTTTGGAAACAAACAACAG
Organism: Ceratopteris richardii; assembly: GCA_020310875.1. Lineage (NCBI taxonomy): Eukaryota > Viridiplantae > Streptophyta > Polypodiopsida > Polypodiales > Pteridaceae > Ceratopteris > Ceratopteris richardii. The sequence goes on from CM035435.1 coordinate 147,172,101, forward strand.
GCCGGGGGATGCTTCCTGCTGGGTTCTTGATCTTGCTTATGGCATCAAGCTTTGAATCATTGGGAGTAGGTCCCCTTCGAAGCCTCTTTTGAGACTTTCAAGTAAATGACAGTTGGAAAGTGGGAAGCGTGCTTAGAGAGAGAGAGAGAGAGAGAGAGAGAGAGAGAGAGAGAGAGAGAGAGCACGCATAAATGTAAAACATAAGAGAGACGGAAGAAGAAGTCTGAACAGTAAGATTGTGAACGATTGTAATGAATACATCTGGAGCTAAAGGATAGAAGATCCGAACTCAAAGAGAGACATGCACACAAAGAGTTCAAATTTCAAGGTTGAAGAGTCTTTGTAAGGGGCTTCACTTCTACTCTATAAAGCAAGGTCATCTAATGTATTCATGTCACAAAAAGATCGTTGTAAAATTTTTTCCCTATTAAGATGTGTTTTCTTTCCCTTATTGAGTGCAAGAAATTATATTGTGAGCATTCATCCGTTAGAATCATGTGTTTATATAGAAATTCACGAAATAGTAAGGGATATCATCAAATTATTGAGTTCGTGATAATTATCAAGCAGTGAAACATTTCATAGCCTATAATTGTGCGCATTGATGTAGCCAATTTTCTACTTTAACCTCACCCATTATGAGAGACCAATCCCAATCTTCTTCTTGATAGACCCATGGCTGAATGGCCCACTTTATTAAGACCACAAGGTTGGTTTAATTATGAAGACCGATCTTGGAAAAACATCATCAGTTCATGATCAATACAAGACATTATCTCAATGTTTATTCTACATTTAATGTATGAACAAAAGAACTTAGCTAAATTCAATCTCATGATCTAAATTGTACAATTGATTCTTTCTTATTATTGCAACTAGTAGACGAGCTCCACTTACATTTTCCATTTTGACGTGCTAAGAAATGATTTGCACTATGCATAATTGACCTCTTTTGTCTAGATTGATGCTCATGCAACGAAAAAGATATGAACTCCTCAAAATTTAAGGCGTTTGGATTGTATTTCATCATCACAAAAGAGTAGAACAAAAACTTGGATATAAATCTAGAAGAACACTAAGAACCATTTGCACAATTGAATGTAAGCTTCAATTCTTGCCTAGTATATCATGCTAAGAGTATCCCAAACATCTTTGACTATTTTGCATGAGCAAATGTGAGGGATAATGGCACATTTGGTGGGAAACCTATCAATGCATGTGTTGTGCATCTCTCACATTCCAAGAAATTTGCTCTATAGTAGATTCAATCGGAACTACAATGGAACTAGGAAATTGAAAATCACTTTGACACCACCTGCATCACGTGATTCCATAATAGTTGCACGTATAGGAGAATATAGTGTGTGGTTGGAAACATCCAACTTATCGGCAATAGCCAAGATGCAAAATACATCTTTGTCTTAGCAATGGCTCATGACTATACCATCATGTACATAATTGAATTTTTCTCAAAAATTGTTGAACAAAAATACCCAATCGAGCTTGTTATAGCTTTGAGGTACTTGTACTAGCACACCAAAAAATTGTACATATGTTTGGTACAAAAGTTGAAATTTCTTGCAAAATCGCTATCATCGTGCATTCAGAGGCTGAAGAGATCATACCAATTTTCATGGAGTTATGATGAGAATGGTATTGACACAACCCTCAAGAAGAATAATGATTTTATCTAATATAAGTTGTTTGAGCTCGAGGAGTTCGAAGGCATGCACACAATACAAGGAAGAAGAACAAGCTTGGAGCACAACATTTGTTGGAGCAAATGCCAAGCCTTCACACTTGGCTAGGAATTGGAAGCACTAAGAGCAAACAATGGAAGGATCATATGAATCATTGCTTGTGAGCTTTTACCATTAACCATTGTAAAAGTCTTCTTGACTTGAGAGAATATTGTAAGTCCACATATCTCGTGGACTTTGGAGATCCAAAAGCTACGAATTGCTTGTTAAAGTCACTCATGAATTAGAGGAGTACTTCTAGGTAGATCATCCATTTGAATTTCAAAATTCAAACTTGGAAAAGTCATTATAAAAGAAGGTTGTAGACTCCTGGCCAAATGAGCCCCCATTACTGAGCTTATTGATGATCATTTGTATATGTTGAGTGGGTTACATCATAGCCTACTATTAGCACTATCATTGGACATCATATTCATGTCAATGATCATGTAAAACATTGTTCTATAATACATTATATCATGTAAAACATAAGAGAGACGAAAGAAGAAGTCTGAACAGTAAGATTGTGAACGATTGTAATGAATACATGTGGAGCTAAGGATAGAAGATCCGAACTCAAAGAGAGACATAGAGACAAAGAGTTCAATTTTCAAGGTTGAAGAGTCTTTGTACAGGGCTTCTAGCCTTCTACTCTATAAAGTAAGGTCATTTGTTGTATTCATGTCACAAAAAGATCGTTGTAAACGTTTTTCCCTATTAATATGTGTTTTCTTTCCCTTACTGAGGGCAAGCAACTAGATTGTGAGCACTCGCTTAGAATCATGCTCTTAAATAGAAATTCACGAAATAGTAAGGGATATAATCAAATTATTGAGTTCCTGATAATTATCAAGCACTAAAACATTTCATAACCTATAATTGTGCGCATTGATGTAGCCAAATTTCTACTTTAACCTCACCCATTATGAGAGACCAATCCCAATCGTCTTCTTGCTAGACCCATGGCTGAATGGCCCACTTTACTAAGACCACAAGGTTTGTTTAATTATGAAGACCGATCTTGGAAAAACATCATCAGTTCATGATCAATACAAGACATTATCTCAATGTTTATTCTACATTTAATGTATGAACAAAAGAACTTAGCTAAATTCAATCTCATGATCTAAATTGTACAATTGATTCTTTCTTATTATTGCAACTAGTAGACGAGCTCCACTTACATTTTCCATTTTGACGTGCTAAGAAATGATTTGCACTATGCATAATTGACCTCTTTTGTCTAGATTGATGCTCATGCAACGAAAAAGATATGAACTCCTCAAAATTTAAGGCGTTTGGATTGTATTTCATCATCACAAAAGAGTAGAACAAAAACTTGGATATAAATCTAGAAGAACACTAAGAACCATTTGCACAATTGAATGTAAGCTTCAATTCTTGCCTAGTATATCATGCTAAGAGTATCCCAAACATCTTTGACTATTTTGCATGAGCAAATGTGAGGGATAATGGCACATTTGGTGGGAAACCTATCAATGCATGTGTTGTGCATCTCTCACATTCCAAGAAATTTGCTCTATAGTAGATTCAATCGGAACTACAATGGAACTAGGAAATTGAAAATCACTTTGACACCACCTGCATCACGTGATTCCATAATAGTTGCACGTATAGGAGAATATAGTGTGTGGTTGGAAACATCCAACTTATCGGCAATAGCCAAGATGCAAAATACATCTTTGTCTTAGCAATGGCTCATGACTATACCATCATGTACATAATTGAATTTTTCTCAAAAATTGTTGAACAAAAATACCCAATCGAGCTTGTTATAGCTTTGAGGTACTTGTACTAGCACACCAAAAAATTGTACATATGTTTGGTACAAAAGTTGAAATTTCTTGCAAAATCGCTATCATCGTGCATTCAGAGGCTGAAGAGATCATACCAATTTTCATGGAGTTATGATGAGAATGGTATTGACACAACCCTCAAGAAGAATAATGATTTTATCTAATATAAGTTGTTTGAGCTCGAGGAGTTCGAAGGCATGCACACAATACAAGGAAGAAGAACAAGCTTGGAGCACAACATTTGTTGGAGCAAATGCCAAGCCTTCACACTTGGCTAGGAATTGGAAGCACTAAGAGCAAACAATGGAAGGATCATATGAATCATTGCTTGTGAGCTTTTACCATTAACCATTGTAAAAGTCTTCTTGACTTGAGAGAATATTGTAAGTCCACATATCTCGTGGACTTTGGAGATCCAAAAGCTACGAATTGCTTGTTAAAGTCACTCATGAATTAGAGGAGTACTTCTAGGTAGATCATCCATTTGAATTTCAAAATTCAAACTTGGAAAAGTCATTATAAAAGAAGGTTGTAGACTCCTGGCCAAATGAGCCCCCATTACTGAGCTTATTGATGATCATTTGTATATGTTGAGTGGGTTACATCATAGCCTACTATTAGCACTATCATTGGACATCATATTCATGTCAATGATCATGTAAAACATTGTTCTATAATACATTATATCATGTAAAACATAAGAGAGACGAAAGAAGAAGTCTGAACAGTAAGATTGTGAACGATTGTAATGAATACATGTGGAGCTAAGGATAGAAGATCCGAACTCAAAGAGAGACATAGAGACAAAGAGTTCAATTTTCAAGGTTGAAGAGTCTTTGTACAGGGCTTCTAGCCTTCTACTCTATAAAGTAAGGTCATTTGTTGTATTCATGTCACAAAAAGATCGTTGTAAACGTTTTTCCCTATTAATATGTGTTTTCTTTCCCTTACTGAGGGCAAGCAACTAGATTGTGAGCACTCGCTTAGAATCATGCTCTTAAATAGAAATTCACGAAATAGTAAGGGATATAATCAAATTATTGAGTTCCTGATAATTATCAAGCACTAAAACATTTCATAACCTATAATTGTGCGCATTGATGTAGCCAAATTTCTACTTTAACCTCACCCATTATGAGAGACCAATCCCAATCGTCTTCTTGCTAGACCCATGGCTGAATGGCCCACTTTACTAAGACCACAAGGTTTGTTTAATTATGAAGACCGATCTTGGAAAAACATCATCAGTTCATGATCAATACAAGACATTATCTCAATGTTTATTCTACATTTAATGTATGAACAAAAGAACTTAGCTAATTTCCATCTCATGATCTAAATTGTACAATTGATTCTTTCTTATTAGTACAACTAGTAGACGAGATCCACTTACATTTTCCATTTTGACGTGCTAAGGAAGCTTGATTTACACTATGCATAATTGACCTCTTTTTTCTAGATTGATCCTCATGCAATGAAAAAGATATGAACCCCTCGAAATTTAAGGCGTTTGGATTGTGTTTCATCATCATAGAAGAGTAGAACAAAAACTTGGATATAAATCTAGAAGAACACTAAGAACAATTTGCACAATTGAATGTAAGCTTCAATTCTTGCCTAGTATATATTGCTAAGAGTATCCCAAACACCTTTTACTATTTTGCATGAGCAAATGTGAGGGATAATGGCACGTTTGGTGGGAAAACCTATCAATGTATGTGTTGTGCATCTCTCACATTCCAAGAAATTTGCTCTATAGTAGATGCAATCGAACTATTGTGGAACTAGGAAATTGAAAATCACTTTGACACCACCTACATCACGTGATTGCATAATAGTTGCACGTATAGGAGAATACATTTCAACACCCTCGATAATATTCCACAAGCCTTTTGCTACCAATACATGACACATAATCTATGCTCATAGTGCATGGTTGGAACCATCCAACTTATCGGCAATAGCCAAGATGCAAAATACATATTTGTCTTAGCAATGGCTCATGACTATACCATCATGTACATAATTGAATTTTTGTCAAAAACTGTTGAACAAAAATACCCAATCAAGCCTGTTATAGCTTTGAGGTACTTGTACTAGCTCACCAAAAAATTGTACATATGTTTGGTACAAAAGTTGAAATTTCTTGCATAATCGCTATCATCGTGCATTCAGAGTGCAAGTTGGAAGAAGAACAAGCTTGGAACACAACATTTGTTGGAGCAAATGCCAAGCCTTCACACTTGGCTAGGCATTGGAAGCACTAAGAGCAAACAATGGAAGGATCATATGAATCATTGCTTGTGAGCTTTTACCATTAACCATTGTAAAAGTCTTTTTGACTTGAGAGAATATTGTAAGTCCACACACTACAACAGATCGAGGGAATACCGACGGTCAGTATACCGACGGTCAGTATACCGATGGTCAGTATACCGACGGTCAGTATACCGACGGTCAGTATACGGACGGTCAGTATACCGACGGTCAGTATACCGACGGTCATCTGTCGGCGTCGGTATGACCCTCGGTTAATTTGGGAAAGCCGCTTTGCCTCAAAAAGGCAGCGTCGGTATATGCGTCGGTATACACGTCGATAATTTGCTGGAATTATCGAAGCTTATACCGATGGTTATACTGACGCTCTCTTTTTAACCTGGCCTGAAACCAAAATTCGTCATTCTGAGCGTTTTGAATCCAACTCTTCTCTTGTCGGGTTTGCGCGCGCCAACAACAGATCTCTGTTTGTCACCCTTTCTCTCTCTCTCTCTCTCTCCCTCCCTCTCTCTCACACTCTCTCTCTCTCCCCCTCCCTCTCTCTCACTCTCTCTCCCTCTCTCTCCCTCCCTATCTCTCCCTCCCTCTCTCTCTCTCTCTAAACTGACCTCTATCTTTGTAGATCTGAAGTTTTGGTAAGTAGATCGCACATATTGTAGCACTCTTTTTTGTTTCTCTATGTTTTTTCTTTACTAATATGTTCTCTGTTTTGATTTGCAAGAGATTTTGGGATCAAATCTTTGGAAATTCAAAGAAGAAGAACCTCAAGTGGATTTTGACGACCTTGATTCAAACAATTCTCTCTCTCTCTCTAAGCACACTTCTATTTTTATAGATATGAAGCTTTGGTAAGTAGATCGCACATATTGTAAGACTCATTTTTCTTTCTTTATGTTTTTGCTTTTCTGATATCTTCTCTTTAGTTTTGCAAGAGCTTTTTGGGATCAAATCTTTGGAAATTCGACGAAGGAGAACTTCAAGTGGATTTTAACAACCTTGATTCAAAAATTACATCAATGTAAGTGAGGCATATATCACTCTTTTTTCTTTCTTTATGTTTTTGATTTTCTAATGTCTTCTCTCTTTAGTTTTGTTTTCGATTGAGAGAGAGAGAGAGAGGGAGAGATATATACAAATACATACACACATACACAATGCATATGCATACACACATACACAATGCATATGCATACACACATACACAATGCATATGCATACACACAAACACAATGCATATGCATACACACATACACAATGCATATGCATACACACATACACAATGCATATGCATACACACATACACAATACATATGCAAAAACATACATGCATGCATACACACATGCACATGCATACACACATGCATATGCATACACATACACACATACACAATGCATATGCATACACACATACACAATACATATGCATACACATACATGCATGCATATATATGTATACACATACATGCATATGCATACATACATGCATGCATATACATGTATACGCATACATGCATATGCATACACATACAAACATGCATATGCATACATGAATGCATATGCATACAAGCATGCATATGCATACATGCATGCATATGCATACATGAATATGCATACACATACACATACACATACATGAATATGCATACACATACACATACATGAATATGCATACACATACACATGCATGCATATGCATACATGAATGCATATGCATACATGCATGCATATATATGTATACACATACATGCATATGCATATATTACAAGCATGCATATGCATACATGTATGCATATGCATACATCCATGCATATGCATACATGCATGCATATGCATACATGAATGCATATGCATACATGAATGCATATATATGTATACACATACATGCATATGCTTGCATGCATGCATCTATATGTATACACATACATTCATATGCATATATACAAGCATGCATATGCATACATGCATGCATATGCATACATGAATGCATATGCATACATGAATGCATATATATGTATACATGAATGCATGTATACACATGAATGCATGCATATGCATACATGAATGCATATATATGCATACATGAATGCATGTATACATATGCATACATGAATGCATGTATACATATGCATACAAGCATGCATATGCATACAAGCATATGCATACATAATTGCATGTATACATATGCATATACATGAATGCATATGCATACATGCATGCATATGCATACATGCATGCATATGCATACATGCATGCATATGCATACATGCATGCATATGCATACATGCATGCATATGCATACATGCATGCATATGCATACATGCATGCATATGCATACATGAATGCATGTATACATATGCTTGTATTTATATTTTTTTATATTTTATATTTTATATTTTATATTTCATATTTTATATTTTATATTTTAGATTATTTATTATTTATTATTTAATATTTATTACTTATTATTTATTATTTATTTTCTTTTAATTTCATTTCTATTTTTATATACTTATATTTTTTATTAGTAATATTTTTTTATTTTTTTAATTTAATTTCTATTTTTTATATACTAATTTGTTTCTTTTTTAATTTATTATTATAATTTATTATTTATTATTTATTTTCTTTTAATTTCATTTCTATTTTTATATACTTATATTTCTTATTACTAATTTGTTTCTTTTTTAATTTATTATTATTCTTTATTATTTAACTATTTTTTTATTTTTATTTTTTTTATTTCTATTATTTATTTATTTTTTGTTCTTTGTGTGTGTGTTCCTGTTCATGTGAGGGTGTGTGAATCTCTTTTTGTATCTTGGTTTTATTTTTTATATCTGATATTGGTCTTAAGTCTCTTGCTTTTGCTTGTTATTATTTTTTCCACTGTGTATGTGTTTGTGTTCTTTATCTTGAACTTATGAAGGTATATATATATACATGAATGCATATGCATACATGCATGCATATGCATACATGCATGCATATGCATACATGCATGCATATGCATACAAGCATATGCATACATGAATGCATGTATACATATGCATACAAGCATGCATATGCATATATACAAGCATATGCATATATGCATACATGCATGCATATGCATACATGAATGCATATGCATACATGAATGCATATGCATACATGAATGCATATGCACACATGAATGCATATATATGTATACACATACATGCATGCATATGCATACAAGCATGTGCATACATGAATGCATGTACATATGCATACATGCATGCATATGCATATGCATACAAGCATATGCATACATGAATGCATGTATACATATGCATAGATGCATGCATATGCATACAAGCATGCATATGCATACATGAATGCATATGCATACATAAATGCATATGCATACATGAATGCATATATATGTATACACATACATGCATGCATATGCATACATGAATGCATGTATACATATGCATACATGCATGCATATTCATATAAGCATGCATATGCATATGCATACAAGCATATGCATACATGAATGCATGTATACATATGCATACAAGCATGCATATGCATACAAGCATATGCATACATGAATGCATGTATACATATGCATACATGCATGCATATTCATACAAGCATGCATATGCATATGCATACAAGCATATGCATACATGAATGCATGTATACATATGCATACATGCATGCGTATGCATACAAGCATGCATATGCATACATGAATGCATATGCATACATGAATGCATATGCATACATGAATGCATATATATGTATACACATACATGCATGCATATGCATACAAGCATATGCATACATGAATGCATGTATACATATGCATACATGCATGCATATGCATACAAGCATGCATATGCATACAAGCATGCATATGCATATGCATATGCATATGCATACAAGCATGCATATGCATATGCATATGCATACAAGCATATGCATACATGAATGCATGTATACATATGCATACATGCATGCATATGCATACAAGCATGCATATGCATACATGAATGCATATATATGTATACACATGCATGCATATGCATACAAGCATATGCATACATGAATGCATGTATACATATGCTTACATGCATGCATATGCATACGTGAATGCATGTATACATATGCATACATGCATGCATATGCATACAAGCATGCATATGCATACATGAATGCATGTATACATATGCATACATGAATGCATGTATACATATGCATACATGCATGCATATGCATACAAGCATGCATATGCATACATGAATGCGTATATATGTATACACATACATGCATGCATATGCATACAAGCATATGCATACATGAATGCATGTATACATATGCATACATGCATGCATATGCATACATGCATGCATATGCATACATGCGTGCATATGCATACAAGCATGCATATGCATATGCATACATGAATGCATGTATACATATGCATACATGAATGCATATGCATACAAGCATGCATATGCATACATGAATGCATATATATGTATACACATACATGCATGCATATGCATACAAGCATATGCATACATGAATGCATGTATGCATATGCATACATGCATGCATATGCATACAAGCATGCATATGCATATGCATACAAGGATGCATATGCATATGCATACAAGCATATGCATACATGAATGCATGTATACATATGCATACATGCATGCATATGCATACATGAATGCATATGCATACATGAATGCATATTGCATACATGTATGCATATATATGTATACATATACATGCATGCATATGCATACAAGCATATGCACACATGAATGCATGTATACATATGCATACATGCATGCATATGCATACATGTATGCATATGCATACAAGCATGCATATGTATACATGAATGCATGTATACATATGCATACATGCATGCATATGCATACAAGCATGCATATGCATATGCATACACGCATATGCATACATGAATGCATGTATACATATGTATACATGAATGCATGTATACATATGCATACATGCATGCATATGCATACAAGCATGCATATGCATATGCATACATGAATACATGTATACATATGCATACATGCATGCATATGCATACATGCATGCATATGCATATGTATACATGAATGCATATGTATACAAGCATGCATATATATACATTGGATGAGATGAGATCTTCACATTGCATGAGATGGATCTTCACGTACACCTTGGGGTGCGCATGATCATGACGAATCCAAGATATATCATATCCATAATGGAGCTGCAGTTATGGATTCGGCCGGAAAGTCAATGCGTCAGCGCATACGACAACTCTGCTCCATCGAATTCGGTCATTCAGTAATGTTAAAATGGATGGAACAAGATAGGGACTCTAAAAATCATATCACACAATGCATATATGAAGAGTATCGGCCAGCAGTTGGGAATCGTATTGTGAGTTCCGAGTGGATTCAACATACAACACGCGAAGTGATGTCTCATCGATGATCGGAAGCTCGGGATGCTTTCAGAGCAGGCTTACCGAAGCCTGTATGGCTAAATGTCGAAGAATGGGAATCGATTCAGGATGAGCAGCAACATACTCCTTATGGATATCGTCAACAGAGAGATGCAGTGGCCACATGTTTAGATACGGTTGGAACATGGCATTTAGGTAGCGGCGGATACGACAGTATGCGCTACCAATTTGTAAGTATCATGTTAATTATTGAAGTTGTTTGTGTTAAGAAATAATGTATGTTCATCTAACATTTTGCATATTTATTATAGGAGTTGGCAGTGGGTCGTCCTCCGACGCGAACTGAAGAATCATATGGATATCGACATGGACTGACTGCACTATTACAAGACTTAGAGGGACACGGTGCAATCGTCTCATGGGAGAATATTCTTGATTAGGTAAAGTTATATCTTGGTTTCGTGTTTTTAGTTGTTGTTTATAAATGTCATGTTAATTGGTCTTATTTTATACATATGTTTTGTTGCAGGATTGTAGGTGTAAATATTTTTATCAATGCCACAATTTTGTATCACATTCGCATACGGCAATGATGTAACATAATTTTGTATTCGATTCCTTTATGGAAGTATTTTGTCACATTGCCACAATTTTGTATTACACTCCTATGTGGCAATGATGTAACATAATTTTGTATTCGATTCCTATATGGAAGTGCTTTTTCACATTTTGTATTCGATTCCTATATAGAAGTGCTTTGCCACACTTTTGTACATTTTTCATTTATGGAATATACAACTTTCTGTACATGATTCATTGTTCATTTTTCCTCATATAAGTTTATGTTTTGGTTGCCATTAGAGTGCATAACACATGTACTCAATTGGGCAGAGTGTATTGTCTTTTGCTAAACAACATCATGCTGTAGCAAAAGACAACACACTCTGCCCGAAAAAATTTGTGCAGATAGGGTCGTCGGTATACGCGTCGGTACACCCAGTGCGAGCGTCGGTATGGACTTCGATATAAGCGTCGGTATTACCGATGTTTATATCGATGCCTATACCGGTGCTTATACCGAAGCCCATGACGGGGCTTTCTTTCCGACACGTATACCGAGTCTAACACCGACGTTGCCAAGAAATCACGCCCATTCATTTGCCTCGATAGCAGCCTCAGTATACCCTCGATATGTTGTAGTAACATATCTCATGGACTTTGGAGATCTAAAAGCTACAACTATTGCTTGTTAAAGTCACTCCTAAATTATAGGAGTACCTTAGGTAGATCATCCATTTGAATTTCAAAATTCAAACTTGGAAAAGTCATTATAAAAGAAGGTTGTGAACTCGTGGCCAAATGAGCCCCCATTACTGAGCTTATTGATGATCATTTGTATATGTTGAGTGGCTTACATCATAGCCTACTCTTAGCACTATCATTGGACATCATACTCATGTCAATGGTCATGTAAAACATTGTTCTATAATACATTATATCATTGATCATCTCTGTTTATCTCTCTACTATGTGTACTCAGAAGAGTGAGCTTGTGATGCGCATGTCTCAGTGTGTTGTTATCCATTTTCAATGATCTACAACTTGTTGAAACAAGCCCAAAGTCTCCTACAAGCTACCAAAGTTTGAAGACGTTTCATTCAGCATTGAAAGAAGGTATGAATGATGAACACCTCTTCTATATTGAATCAGGTTGTTGAAACCATGTGGCAGGCAATGTAGCTCTTCTCTCTGACCTTGAGCAACCCAAGGGAAAGCACCAAGTACAAACAAGTGATGACACCAAGCATTCTGTGGTCAAGGTAGGAAATGTTAAAACGACTGATGGGAATAGAAATCTATTGAGTAGGGTTCTATATGCACTTGCAATCACCAAGAATTTGATGAGTGTTGGACAGATTGTGGAAAAGGGTTTGCAGGTTAGGTTCAACAAATATGCAACATTTGTGGAGAATCCCCAACATGGATTAAAAAGAATCTCCAAGGGAGAAAAGACGGGTGATTATTTACATTTGAACTTGAAGATACAAAGACTATTGCACTTTATAATTACAAGGATCAAACATTATCAAAGCTCGAGATTTGGCATAAAAGATGAGGGCATATTGGTGAGAGAACTTTGAAGTAAATATGTAGAGATCAATGTGTGCTTGGGATACCTAACGTATCCAAGCAACACATGATCTATAAATGTGGTGCATGTCAGTTTGGTAAATCTCACAGGTTATCCTTCTTAGAACAAGGCTACATTCATGAGGATTACTTAGAGCTTGTCCATACAGATGTGTGGGGACTAAGCAAGGACCCTTCAATTTCTGGCTCAAGGTACTATGTGTCTTTCATTGATGATTTCAATAGTTGGACTATCTTGTACTTTATGAAGCACAAAGATGAAGTGTTCAGTTGCGTTAAGAAGTATCTTGCACTTGTGGAAAACAAAACAGGAAGAAATCTAAAGAGACTAAGGTCAGATTTAGGAGGTGAGTACTTCTCAAATGACTTTGATGCATTCTTACATGATAGAGGAATTAAAAAAGAAATTACAACAAGGTACACCCGTGAGCAAAATGAGGTAGCAGAAAGGAGAAATAGGTTGATTGTTGAAACAACTATGTCAATTAAATGAGAAAAGGTTACCTAATTATTTGTGGGTAGAGAGTGTATCTACTGCCACTTATCTTATTAACAGGTTACCATCCAAGTCACTTGATGGGATGACCCCATATGAAGCATAGCATGGTAGGAGGTCATCACTTGATCATTGCAGGATCTTTGGATGTGTTTCTTATGTGCATATTCCATCTCAGATGAGAGGTAAGCTAGATCCTAAGGCAGAGAAGTGCATCTTCATAGGGTATGCTTTAAATCAGAAAGGGTACAGGTTCTATAATCCATCCAACAAAGGATTTATGGTCAGTAGAGACGTTGTGTTTGATGAGAATGATTCTTGGTTTGAAAGTGAATGCAGGAAGGTTAAGTTGCCATATGAATTGGAAGAAGAGTTTCCAAGCCTCATGAAGGAGGAGCCAAGCCAATTTGAAGACATCAAATCAGATGATGAGGACATCATCAACCTAGAAGAATTCAAAGCATGGAAATCAAAGAGCAAGGTCAAGATGAAGAGGTTGGAAGACATACCTGAATCATCCAACCAAGCAATTAGAGGATCAGAATGGGAGAGCAAGAAGCCAGTCAAATATGGATATTGTACTTCTTTAGTTACTAAGCATTCTGTATATCTTGCTAAGGATTTATCATGTGAGGAACCTACCTCATATGAAGAGGCAAAGACGAAGGCAGAATGGAAGGAATCTATGGATGAAGAAATAGAAGCACTCAAGGAGAATGATACTTGGGAGCTAGTGCCAAAGAAGAAATCTATGAAGGTAATTGGTTCTAGATGGATATACAAAGTCAAGAGAAACTCAGATGGATCCATAAACAGGTATAAAGCTAGACTTGTGGCTAAGGGTGTTGCACAAACCCAAGGAGTTGATGATGAAGAGACACTCTCACTTGTGGCCAAAATACCAACCATCAAAGTATTGGTAAGTGTGGATGCATAAAGGAACTGGAATATGTACCAATTAGATGTAAAAATGCTTTCCTTAATGTCTCGATTTCACGGGAGGTTTACATGGCTCAACCTCTTGGCTATGAGGACCCAAGAAAAGCAAACTATGTGTGCAAACTAAACAAAGCTCTTTATGGATTGAAGCAGGCACCTAGGGCATGGAACCATAGGTTGACCATGTACCTTCAAGATCAAGGATTCATCACGAGCAAAGCAGATACTTCTCTGTTTGTCAAGAGAAGTAATTCAGAGGTGATATATCTATGTGTGTATGTTGATGATATCATATTTATAGGTAGTGATACCAATGGCATCAAATACATCAAGAATCAAATGATGAAGGAGTTCAAAATCAGTGATCTAGGATCACTAAAGTATTTTCTTGGACTTGAATTAGTTTATACAAATTCTGGAATTCATATTACTCAAAGAAAGTATGTGCAGGACATGTTGAAGAAGTTCCACTTGGAGAATGCCCAGATAGCTAGCACTCCTATGGAGGTGAACCAAAAATTAAGTGCTCATGAAGGTGATTTCATTGAAGACATTGCAGGATATCAAAGCATAGTAGGAAGCCTAAACTATGCTACATTGACAAGGATTGATATTGCTTATGGAGTAAGTGTCTTAAGTCAATTCATGCACAAACCTAGAGCATCTCACTTGGAAGCTGCCAAAAGGATTTTGAGGTATCTCAAGGGTACTCAAAATCAAGGTTTATACTTGCCATATACTTCAGATATGGACATCAAGCTATACTCAGATGCAAATTGGGCAGGTTGTAAGGATGATAGGAGGAGTACCTCATGTTATCTCTCTTTTGTAGGTGATAAGCCCATTTCATGGTCTTCGAAGAAGCAACCTACTGTTGCTTTATCTTCAACAGAGGCTGAATACAGAGGATTAGCCAATTCTACACAAGAAGCCATATGGATCAGATTGCTAAATTCAGATTTGGGACTACATTCTAACTCACCAATGATCTTTTGTGGCAATACTAGTTCTTTACATCTTGCAGCAAATCCTATCTATCATGCAAGAACAAAGCATATAGAGGTTCAATATCATTATGTGAGAGAGAAGCTATTGAGCAAGGAGATTCAACTTGCATATGTATCAACTAATATGCAATGTGCACACTTATTGACCAAAGCACTTGATGGGACTAAACTTTGCTGGCTTAAAGCTATGATTGTATTGCACGACATTCAAGAGGATTGATAAAGAAGACCAAGCCAAGACGTTTCGCTTGAGGGGGAGTTGTTGGAGCAAATGCCAAGCATTCACACTTGGCTAGGCATTGGAAGCACTAAGAGAAAACAATGGAAGGATCATATGAACCATTGCTTATGAGCTTTTACCATTAATAACCATTATAAAAGTCTTTTTGACTTAAGAGAATATTGTAAGTCCACATATCTCAAGGAGTATGGAGATGTAAAAGCTATGAATATTGCTTGTTAAAGTCACTTCTAATTTAGAGGATTACTTTTAGGCAGAGCCTCCATTTGAATTTCAAGATTCAAACTTGGAAAAGTTATTATAAAAGAAGATTGTAAACTCGCGGCCAAATGAGCCCCCATTACTGGGCTTATTGTTGATGATTTGTATATGTTGAGTGGCTTACATCATAGCCTAATCTTAGCACTATCACTCGACATCCTATTCTATAATACATTATATAATACATTACATCATAGCCTAATCTTAACACTATCACTAGACATCCTATTCTATACAACATTGTTCTATAATACATTATATCATTGATCATCTCTGTTTATCTCTTTGCTATGTCTACTCAAAACAGTGAGCTTGTGATGCTTATATCTCAGTGATTTGTTATCTATTTTCAATGATCTATAGCTTGTTCGAATAAGCTCAACGTCTACTACAAGCTATCAAAGTTTGAAAAAGTTTCATTTAGTCAATTGGGAGAAAATCTTCTCGAAGTGGTCACTCGTCATTCTCTGTGGAGTTCCTAAAAAGTCGGGGGTAAGCTTCTACTTGCTAAGGTCACTACTCAGAGTATAGTCTATCATTTTAAGTGATTTGACTTGGAATCATTAGCTCTCTAAGCTAGTTAGATACCCACAAAATGAATGTTTCTAATTGCTACTATACTGTGAGTACTGAGCAAAACATCCAGCAAGTGTTAAGACCAAAATAACAACTTTTTGGTCACAAACTAGGTGCAAACTTATCTGTTTTGATCTAATTGTTTGAAGCATCATCTCCAAAGTACATAAGCACTTATTTTGTGTCATTGGAAAGCTATCTAAAGTAAAATAGGGCAGGTACAAAGCAGGGATTAGCAGTGCCAACTCATTTCTTGAGGTGTCCATCCATCCTTCCTAGCAACATTGAGTGCACCACCAAGTGAAGCTCGAATGATATGTATCTCGTTAGGACCATAGGCATACATACAAGCTGTTGGGGGACTCATAAAGGGGGGAAAAAAGTGCTCGAGTGGTCCTTAGTGTGCTCACACACATCACTAACAAAATATACAAACAAAGTTCTCTAGATGCCTTTTGTTATTAAATAGATCTAGGCATAACAAAAAATTGAACTTTGAGCTCAAATTGTTTGTAAAACATAGAAGAACTCTTTCATTGTAGAATTTTGTAGATGCCCTTTGTTATCAAAGAGATCTCGGCATAACAACAAATTGGCTTTTGAGCTCAAATTTTTCGCATAATCATAAAAGAACCCTTCAATGTAGATTGTGGAAAGTTTGAAATATTGATTCTTGAATCCTCAATCACAAACCTTATAGAAAATCTTACCAAGTGTTCACATATTTAATCGATTACAACAATTTATTTTAATATTAAAGTTTTATTTTTCCTACATTGTACAATCGAATGCTACGTGTCTCAATAATTCCTTATTTTAAGGAATTTTTGTCTTTCGATTATGAAAGTTTTCCATCATATAGTACGGGTTGGACGCTTCCATAAAAAAGGAATTATATGTATCTTGCCTATCTATTTTTATTCATATAAGGCCTCTTTGTAAGATTTTGGGAAACACTTTGTTCTCTATATTCAAAAGGTTAGTGAGATTATTTTTAGCATTCTTGTTCTTTGTTTAGGTAAAAGTTTGAAGTGAACTTTGTAATAATGTTCTAGCACTTAATTTAGGTTTTTTTTTGTCTTCTTTCAACCATACAAGGTGTAAACAACAATGATTAAACTTGCAACATTCTTTTATTACCTTTTAACCATTTTTATGGTCGATATAGTTTTAAGATGATCTTATAAAGAGTCTACTTTCAATTCGATACACAATAAATATATATCTTTGTCCATATTCTAGAAACCATTTGAGAAGTCCCCCCCTCACAAATATATATATCTTCCTCCTTTACCATATTATAGCCATGTTTCAAGATATGAGCCCACTTTCACACATTTGACAATTATGATGGTTCTTATCTTAAATATTGAATAAACGTAACATATTTGCCTTAGATAACCTTAATGATTTTTAAAATGTAATTCGAATTTTATAGTCATATTCCTCTTCTATGTCCCATAGAGTGAATTTGAGCCATTGCAATAATTTATCATGACACAAGAATCAGATTAAGTATTATGGAACAACTTCAATTATAGAATAGGATTAGCTAATACTAGAGATAGTGAAGAGGCTTAATTAAAATGTGATGAGTTATTGGGTGTTCTTTTTCTATTATCTACAGAGTCTTCAATGTTATGACATATTCTCTTTATAGGTTGGAGATATGAAAAGGATGAACATATGTACCACGAGACCCCTTTTATCCAGAACATTTAGGTATTCGTGTTGACTTGCTGATCCATGGGTCCTAAACCTTGGGCACTCTATCCGAAGCTGCACGGTGTTACAATTACATAATGAGTCCTAGACATAGATCACTATGTTAATTTTCAATAGAAAGATATGATAATGGATTGAGATTAAGAACATCAAAAGAAACGAGAGACATAGATTATAAGGAAAAGTTTTAGTCCTTGGCCAATCTATTTGATTTGATCACCATTGTCAAGTTTTTTTTTGTCACAAGGTGTGTAAATAAATCCATTGGATAATCAAAAGTTCATCTTTATCGGATCCCATCACTATTTGAAGACTCAATCTTCATCATTACACAAAAAGATAAACATTGGATACACTTGAAAGATTGTGACAGAGATATTCATTGAAATGATTGTCTCTAATTTGAAGTTTTGTTCATGATTGTCTCTAATTTGAAGTTTTGTTCATCATCCTCACACTTTCATCACTCTTATTAGTGATTGTTGAACACAATAGATTTTTTCACATATCTTCCACTCGTATTTAGCATCTCATTAACACTTGGGATGGACTATTGATTTGAAATGAATGTCTTTGATTTGGATCCTATTATGAAAACCCTCTTATCGATGTTATAAGTGCGAATGAGTTCTAAAAAAAAAAGATCTTGTAAGTTGATTTTTTAATGATTATATTGATTCTTTTTATTGTTTTAGAAGTAGATTAAAAGAGGATTACTCTAAACTATGAAAATTTAAACTAAAAATACAAAAGACAAGTCTTAACCTCACATAACCTTCAAATTTCAAGGTTTGACAATTAAAAAAAACACTAGTGATCTAAATAGAGATCATTCACTACCAAAAGATAAAAACCATTATTGGTGATGTTAATAAAGATCATCCACCTTATGGTCCTAATCATTACTTGAGTATGAGATGAATAATGTTTTACTTTATGAAAAAAATCAAACTCATAGAGAAATTTCTCACTTCCAAACAAAGAACTCATATGGAGAAGAGATCATCCACCTTATGGTCCTAATCACTACTCGAGTATGAGATGAATAATGTTTTACTTTATGCAGAAAATCAAACTCATAGAGAAGTTTATGAATTTCAAACAAAGAACTCATATGGAGAAAAATTGAGTTCAATAAAATTGTACATGCCAACCAAAATTTGTGAATATTTTAAAAATGAAATTTTTATGTGACATGATTGTGAGTGTGTGTGTGTGTGGGTGAGAGAGAGAGAGAGGCCAAGTGCATGTTGCCTTGATAGCTAGAAACGTGGTGATTGAAGCATATTTATCCATATCCGTATGCTAAACATACTACAAATGAGCCCAAGTCACACAAAGTGGCTCGACACTTTGTTCTTGCAAATGTCCAAATTTCATTTGCTAGAGATGATCTTTCTCCCTTGGAAGAGAAGTGACCGATAATATATTTTCATTGGTTCTTTTTAATGCTCAGCTAATAAATATGCTTATATAGTTTGATTTTTTGTATAGAGTGTAATTAGTGCACATCGACCTGAGTGTGAGCCAGCAACAATGAGCCGCTTAATCGAAGATGCATATGTACCCCGGCTGTATTTTGACGGTATACCATGCCCTTCAGTTTTGAAGGTTATGTGAACATAATACCTGTATTTCACATGTTTAGCGTAATTTATTAAGGTTCATCACAGAATTTTGAGGTCTGACATGACCAAAACAACAATGAAGATGCACCAACTGGTTTAAATCGAGAGGTAAATCTTCCACCGCCCTCACATTCACACGATGCGGCGAAGAGGGGGCGTTGCTGGAAAAGTGCCAAGTCATGCGAAGCTGGTAACTGGGGCTGCTCTTATCAACCTGTCTGAAACTAGCTCGATCATCAGGATTCCGGTTGAAGCTCCATGTGTGTGTGTGTGTGTGTGTGAGAGAGAGAGAGAGAGAGAGAGTTTCGTGTGGGGGTGCGCCAGCGGAAGTTCTTGCTGCAGCAAGTTAACAACGCATTAGTCGTCTCATGATGATGATTATGATAATCAACTCCCTTCGAGACTCGTAAGAAAAACGCGGTTCTCTATCTATCCACGATTTCCAGGAAGCGATGGGCTAGCGGAACTCAGAGTGAGAGAGAGAGAGCCTGAGAGGGCCCGGGAGATAAGAGGGCCTGGGTGAAAGTGCTCTGCTGTGTTGTGTTGTGTTGTTTTTTATTTCTTTGTTTGTTTGTGTGTGGCCTTTTAAAGGCAAAGTAGCTTCTGTCGCTATTTGTTCCTACAGCTTTGCTGGTTCTTATAAGACGCCTTCCGTCACCGTAGTTCCGTGTCTCTGGAACTAGGCACCTGCTTCACTGTTTGCCCGCAATCTAGCTTCTCCTTTAAACATCCCATCACCTTAACCACACTCTCACACACAGAGACCTATCTCTCTCTCTCTCTCTCTCTCTCTCTCTCTCTCTCTCTCTACAAATAACAACAACACACACACAGTCATATAGAATTCCTCCTTCCTACAGGCAGACATACACAACAGGTCTCTGTCTCCCTCTCTCTTTCGGAAACACAGGCACATTCAGGTGGATAATGGAGATAAAGTATAGGGAGAACGCGCTGGAACTGACCGAACTGCTGCTAAATTCGGATGCGTTGCAAGGCGATGGATCTATCAGTTGGCACCTCTCTGAACATTTGAATCATCTGCATACCATGACAGACCAAGACCTCATACAGTTTCTTCAAGCAGGTAGGCACAGAGAGAGAGAGAGAGAGAGAGAGAGAGATGTTCAGCCACAGTCATGGACACCTCTTCACTCCTTGGTTATAACCTGTCGATTCCATGGCCTTCACAAGTTAGTTATGTAGGCAACTCAAGGCCTCAAATGGATTTCATTCACATCTTCACCCTAAAATTTTGATGCGGCTCTGGCATATAATCATGGTATCATCATTTGTCCCTGGAAATTTAATACTCTCCGAGAGTAAACATTTTTCCAGACACCATAGTAGCTTCCATATGTATTCATAAGATGTATACCCTTTGTGTCTGCCTACACGTGAAGCAACATCATGTCAATAGTCAATCAGGATCAGCATACTCAAGAAGTAGGCAGTATATGTTCACCTCGTCTCTGTTTGTATTTTTCCGCAGGTTTTATTCGAACGGTGTCTGCAAGAACATTTTCTTTGTATCAGAATGTATTATTGTTCATGCAAACTGTTACGACAACTATCAATACGGCAGATAGAAATATGATTCCTTTTATATTGTCTTATGTGTGTAGGATCCTTAAAAATTATTGGCTGCAATAATACACCTAAAAGAAAGAGGAAGCACGCATACAGAGGCATAAGAAGGCGGCCTTGGGGTAAATATGCAGCTGAAATTAGGGATCCTGCAAAGAGGGGACGAGTTTGGCTAGGAACTTTTGACACAGCTGAGGAGGCTGCACGAGCTTACGATGAGGCCGCAATGCGCATCAAAGGGAAGAAGGCAAAGCTCAACTTTGCTCCATCCCCAAATTACTCTCTCTCAAGCAGTAGGTCAAAGGACTCACAGTCGATATCAAGTATAGGTGTATATGATTACATGCAGACGAACACGTTGAGGTTCTCTTGGGACGGAGGAAACGTATCCCCTGTGGGCTGCAATGATGAAGCCCATCCCGTTTCACAAAGGGAACTGGGAATGGTTATGAGTAATCCAGAACCTGAAAGTGAAGGAGACACGAATAGCTCCTCTTTGCAAAGTAGAACCAGCAACGGCTGCATCAGACGTGACTGGAGGAGCTCGAAACAAGATGGAAGGCAGGACAAACACCATGATGCAACAAGCACGCCTGCACAAAGCAGTAGCAGCAGTAGCAATGACGATGGCCTCCAATGTGAAAGAGATGAACTTTCATCAGTGCAGGATGAAATCGATCATAATGATGCAGAAACAAACATCAACTTCCCTCTTATAATGAATGATTTAGAGGGTATGGATGCAGCTTTACTTTTCTACCCGCATAAGATAGATTTTGAAGAACTAGGAATCGGCAGCCAATCTAGTAACGAGGTAAATTTTGCTGATCCAAATGAGGACGAGTTTGGGTTTTCATTATGGAGCTTTGAATGACTGAGTGCCATGATGCTTCACTCTCGAAGATCAGCAATAAATCTTGCAGTGATTCATGAGCATAAGAAAGACCCCAAAGGAGAGTGCCTCCATCATGCGCATTTCGGGAGACGGAGAATCTTCTGGAAGGTCACTGCTACGTATACGTATGTGGCAAACCACATGTCTAGAAGATGAGCCTTAAAAAATCATCTCTTCTCGCTACAGCGAAGTACTGTGAATATCAACCTGATCTCTTCATTTTGTTCCTTCTTTGTATCTATACGCCTACCAACACGAGCCAAGTCGCACCGCATTGTAACATAGAATAAGTACTTTTTTGGAGATGCTGTCCTTATGACTATTTTAATCTAAAGGACATTCTTTTCAGTCTGTATATACGCAAAGTCACAGCAGCAGTAGCAACGATAATGGACTCCAACGTGAGGGAGATGAGCTTCCATCAATACATTAATCAAAACAAACTTAATGATCTGTAACAGGCATCAGCTTTCCTCCGTCAATGTATAATCGTTTAGAGCGTATGAATGCATCTCTACTTTTTCTATCCGCACAGAATGAATTTTGACGAAGGGAGCATAGGAGGTTAGGAGCTGATCTCAAGAACCACAATAATGAGGTACAGTTTGTGATTCGAGCCATGATGACATTAGATAATCGTTAATGATGTTTGATTAAGCGAACGCTGTGATTCCTCGTTGCAGGAGAACAGCCATGACTATTTCTATATGTTTCTACCTGCGCTGCACATACTGGTTCCCATCACCTTGTACCGTACGAAGTACTTTTGTTGCGTAAAACAATGGAAGTCTAATGATACCACGCTGCCGCCGCCGAGTTCACCGTCTCCGTATGTCTGGTCTGTGTACGTCAGAGTTGTTGCTGAAAGGTTTTATAACTCGATTTGCTCCAATGGGTGTATCCCACCTTTTTGTTTAGAAATTTTGGAGTCTGTCCCCTCAAACTTTTGCAGGGACCCGTGGGCCATGAGTCCTTGAAATCTCTTATGGTGTAGATGACACTCCTCGACACCTATAAGTAAGTTCCTTCCTTTTTCTTAGAAAATAGGAAAGAGCATTAAATTAATGAAGGTTCCTTACATAGAGTAAATAGGACAAGAGCCTACCATAGGGCATCCAAAAATATGTTCTTTTAGTAATTTTTGTTATTTATTAGAGGAAGTTCAATAGAAGCTTAACCTCTCTTTGCTTAAATTGATTGAAAGAACAAATGTACAAGTGAATGGGCATAGTACCCAAGGGACCCCCCATATCCCACAAAGTAAGGGTTAGACTGCCCGAAGATGATACAATGATGACAACCCAAAGGCAGTAGGGAAACATGGTTTAAACTAGCCTAAGGCCTAGCATATATCCCTCCCTCTCTTCCCAATCCCTTTCTCTTCCACTCATCAACTCTCTCTTCTCTCTTCCTCTAACAGTCCAACACTTTCACACACTCCGTCTCTTCCCTCTATACTCGTGCACAACAAGCCTAGCCTTATACTTGTCAATTGTTCCATCAGGTTTACACTTTAGCTTGTATACCCACTTAGTGCCAATGGCCTTCTTGCCAGAAGGCAAGTCACAAAAAGACCAGGTATTGTTTTTCATGATAGCATCATATTCAGATTGCATTGTAGCCATCCAATGTTCAAAATTTTTTGCTTCTTCAAATGAATTAGGTTTACTCTCATCACAGAAACTAGATGTAGCCATAGCATAGAAATCTAATGCAAAATAGGCACTATGAGAGCCTTAACGAGTATGGTATGACAAAGGTGCATCTAACTTGCTGTCACGCAAAGTCTACACTAGCCATTTTGGCATAATTTTTGCCTCCTCAATATTAGCTCTCTCATCAACAAGTTTATCATGCATATCTGTATCAGAAATGGAATGATCTGCATTATCATGTGAAACCTGCAATGGCTAAGAAGTTGCCTCATTAGGACTAGCACTAGACTATCTACCTATAAAAAGAGGCACCAAAGTATCATGCATGTCTTTGGAGCTAATAGATGTCTTCTTTGTACATGAAAGTAAAGGCTAAATAGAATCTTCCACAAAAAAACATCATGGCTAACCAAAATGCATTTATTCTGTGGATGATACAGACGATAGCCTTTGCTTTCAGAACTGTACCCAACAAAGATACATTTTACTACTTTATTATCCAATTTCCTACGATGTTGTTCAGGCATTCATGCATATGCCAGCCAACCAAAAACACGCACATGAGCAACAGATGGCTTGCGACCATGCAAGCCTCATATGGAGCGATAGACTCCAGTGCTTTAGTAGGACACCTGTTAAGTACATATGCTGCACACATCACAGCCTCAAGAGAGAAACTATGTGGTAAAGCCTGACTCTTGACCATACACTACCATACTCATGAGCGACGTGTTCTTCCATTCACCAAGTCCATTTTATCATGTATAAAGCACTGTACATTGATGTTTTATTCCACGTTCAGTCAGAAATGCATTTAAGTCTAAAGACATATATTCCCCCCCTCGATCAAAACAGAGCCCATTTTACATGCTCGCACGTTTTCTACCAAAACCAAAAATTGTTTGAAGCACATAAACACTTTCAACTTTGCTTTGAGTGGATATACCCATGCATGCCTGGAAAAATAATCAATGAAAGCCACGAAGTAAAGATAATTTCCAGAAGAAGCTGTCTAGATAGGACCATAGACATCACTATGTAAGTTGTAATTTGTGAGTAGCCCAAACTGAACCATCTTTTGGAAATGAGGAATGCTGCATTTTGCCCAAAATATAGCCTTCACAAACATGTTTTTTTGGATGCCTCAAGTTTGGGCAAAGAGGACACCATTTCAGATTTCTGCAGGCATAGCAAACTAGCAAAATTCAGATGACTGAAGTGTGCATGCCAAAGCTTTGCATCTGACTTAGCCTAAGAATCATGTACTGCACATGCCAAATCATTCATAGATCTTTCATTGTCTATGAGCCTATACAACCCATGACATAAAATGTGAGAAGAAATAATCCCATCACCATTTGACAGATCATGAATTGTACATCTATCATCAACAAATTTCACAACCAAGCCAATCTTGGCTAATGCTAAAACTGATAACAAATTTTTCTTAATCCCTAGCACAAATAAAGCATCTAACAAGGTGAAAGAACTACCATCAGTAGTAGTCAGAATGATCTTACCAACTCCCATGATAGCGTAAGAGGAGTTGTTAACACATGTGATGGTATTCCCTATAGGGACAGGCTTAAGTGAAGTGAAGAAACTCCATTGAGAGGTAATATGTTTGGTTGCTCCACTATCAAAATACCAAACATTCGAGTCTACTGCAGACACATAGTGCTCATGAGAAGATGGGTCAAAACTGCAAACGGTAGTAAACGCCCATTCTTCATTCTGCACAAGATTAATAGACTATGTTTTCAGTGTAGAGGCCTCTGCAACAACCATTTCGGCCTCTTTCTTCTTTGCCTCTTTAGTAGCCA
Organism: Ceratopteris richardii; assembly: GCA_020310875.1. NCBI lineage: Eukaryota > Viridiplantae > Streptophyta > Polypodiopsida > Polypodiales > Pteridaceae > Ceratopteris > Ceratopteris richardii. Next base: position 147,198,382 of record CM035435.1, read on the forward strand.
GTTTAGGATAGCTCTTAATGACATGATCATTTTCTTTATAGTATTTGCAAAACAATATATGCTTTTCTTATTTCTTCTCATCTTTGTCTTCCTTCTTTGAATGTGCAGCATTTGCAGATTTCTGCTTACTAGTAGATGAGCTCAATTTACCTTTGTCCTTCTCACTAGCTAGGAAAGCTTGATCGGCAACATGCATAATGGACATATTCTGCCTAAACTAATCTTCATGCAACAGAACAGAAACTAACTCTTCAAATGGCAGGGCATTTGGATTGCCTTTCATCATCAAACAAAGAGTAGAATCAAAACTCTGATACGAGTCAGGAAGACCATTTAGAACGGTCTGCATAGGTGAGCTATCTGGTATAACTTCATCGGCAGAAATCAATTGTTCCTTCAAATCCTTGATCTTTGTTAGAAAACTGTTCATAGAATCACCTTCATTCATATGCTCACTCTCCAACTGTTTTTGGAGGTAAGAAACATGAGCCTCATTCATAGCTTGGTACAATGTGGTAAGTGTATCCCAAGCATCCTTAGCCATTCTACAAGAGCAAATGTGAGGAATAATGGCATGTTTGATAGACAAGGCTATCAACACATGTGCCTTAGAATCTTTGCCATCCCAACAAATTTGTTGTATAGTAGGTGCAACAGAAACTACAACGCGAACAAGAATCTAAAGAATATCAGCATCTTCAACTCCATCTGCATCAGCTTCAATACCTGTATTTGTAGGTGTAAGAGGACGTTTTTCAACACCCTACACAATGTTCCACAGTCCTTTTGCAACCAATACATGTCACATCATATAAGCCCACAACGGGTAGTTGGTACCATCCAACTTATCCTCAATAGCCAACATACGAATACATCACTGCTTTTAGCCACGACCATTGAGTAAAATACCCTGATGCAGAAAAATGATTATATCTTAAAAAGTTGAACATAACTACCCTAAAGAGTTCCACTAGAACTGTAGCAGACTTTGAGACTCTTATACTCACAAACCAAAACCTGTATATACGTTTGGCATAAAAAGATGAAATAGCTTTCATAAGCATTGCAATAGTGCATTCGGAGACCAAAACAAGCTTAGATTGTGATTTTGGCGCCAAAACCGAATTGCCATTTTGATCTCTGAAACACCCTGAGTATGCTCATCAAATTTCGTGCGATTTTTGAGACTTCGATCAAAAGGGTCTGGATGATACCCTAGATGAAGTGACAACCTGCTCTGATACCAAGTGTTGGAGTTAGACGTCTACAGAAGCACGCGAACAATAGAAGGAAGAAGAAGAATCTTAAAGCTCAACACACAATATTGAATGTATTACGACTAGAATGTACAAAGATAAGTAATCCATTAGGGCTGTAGGCGTATATAGAAGCTGGGGAAAAAAACCTCCTAAAGAGGGAAAAAGGTGTCGCGGCGGTCCTAGTGTATTCACACACATCACCACCTAAACATATCAACATCACTTGCAATAGCAAACAAGAGAGGAGAAAGAGGAAATCCTTGTCTAATGGATTGACATATCTTAAAGAGTTCTAATAAGTACCCATTCATAGAAACCCTAGAAAAGGAATTACCAAAAAGGATATTAATATACTTTATGAAATTTTTTCTAGCACCAACATCATGTAAGTTTTGGAGAAAAAAGTCCCATTGAATCCTATCATAAGCTTTATCATATTCAAATTTGAAGAAAATGTAATCTCGCTTGAGTTCACTAGCACATTCCAAACCTTCCTAAATATAGATAATGAGATCAATAATAAATCTCCCTTTTATAAACCCTTTTTGCTCACGTAGGATGATTGGGTTGATAATAAGGCTATGTCTTCTAGCAAGAGAGGAAGAGTAGATCTTGTAGATGGTATTCAAACAACTCATAGACCTCCAATTGTTTATGTCTTCTTTGATCCCTCTTTTATGAATCAATTCTATCACCCTAGTATTCATGTGAATAGGGAGAGCACCTTTTCTTCTTGCCTATTTCCAAATCAAGAGAATTGAAGGAGTTAGGAAGTTTTTAAGTTTCAAGGAGAATTTGTCAAGAATCCCATCAATACCATGAGACTTATAGGGTTTCAATTCACTTATGGTTTCTTTAATCTCACCGACAATGAGGGGCATGTCTTTGATAGATACCATGCTTTAAGGAATAATTTTCCTCCTTTTCAAAGAAATAATTGTTGATATATATATGTAGTGATATGTGTGAACACACTAGGACTGCCAGGGCACTTTTTACCTCTTTAGGAGGTTTTTTTCCCCCGGCTTGTATATATGCCTATAGCCCTAATGGGTTCTTATCTTGGTACATTCTAGTGGTAATACATTCAGTATTGTGTGTTGTGCTCCAAGCTTCTTCTTCTTCTTCCTTGTGTTGTTTGCATTTTCCACAGACTTCTAACTCCAACAATTTGTATAAAAGCACGTCGTCGCTTCATCTAGGGCATCGTTGACACCCTTCCAGTCACAGTCTTAGACTCACATGAAATTGTGTAATCATACTCAACATGATTAGGCGATCAAAAGAGCTTCGCTATGTGGTGCAAAAATCATGATCTGAGCTCCTTCGGCCTCCAAATGTACTATCACACTACTTGTGCAGGGTATTTCATCTTTTCGTGCTAAAGATTTATACAAGTTTCGGTTTGCTAGTATAAGGATCTTGAAGTCTGCTATAGGTTTAGCAGAACTTGTTAGGGTAGCTCTATTCAACTTTTTCAGATACAATCATTTTTCTGCATCACGGTATTTTAGTCAATGGCCATGGCTGAAAGCAGTGATGTATTCTGTATGTTGGTTATTGAGGATAAGTTGGATGGAACCAATTACCCATTGTGGGCTCATATGATGCAACATGTATTGGTTGCAAAAGGACCGTGGAACATTGTGTAGGGGGTTTAAAACGTCCTATTATACCTGCAAATACAGATATTGAAGCTGATGCAGATGGCATTGAAGATGAAGATATTCTTCTTATTCCTGTTCGTGCTACGGTTTTTGTTGCACCTACTGTAGAGAAAATTTGTTGGGAGGGTAGAGATGCTCAGGCACATGCATTGATAGCCTTGTCTATCAAACATGCCATTATTCCTCACATTCACTCTTGCAAAACAACTAAGGATGTTTGGGATACACTTATCACATTGTACAAGGCTAGGAATGAGGCTCGTCTTGCTTACCTCCGAAAACAGTTGGAGAGTGAGCGTATGAAGGAAGGTGATTCTATGGATATTTTTCTAATGAATATCAAAGACTTGAAGGAACATTTGATTTTTGCTGATGAAGTTATACCAGATAGCTCATCTGTGCAGACCGTTCTAAATGGTCTTTCTGATTCATATTGGAGTTTTGCTTCTACTCTTCATTTGAAGATGAAAGGCAATCCAAATGCCTTGTCATTTGAGGAGTTAGTCTTTGTTCTATTGCAGGATGATCAGCCTAGGTAGAACATGTCCATTATGCATGTTGTAGATCAAGCTTTCCTGGCCAGTGAGAAGGGCAAAGGTAAATGGAGCAGAAATTTGCAAATGTTGCACATTCAAAGAAGGAAGACGAAGATGAGAAGAATTAGAGAAGTAGAAAGTTTTTTATAAGTATCGTAAAGGAAATGATCATGTCATAAAGAACTGTACAAAATTGGTTGTAAAAGAGGCAAAGGAAAAAGAGGCTGGAATGGTTGTTGCAGAGGCCTCTACACCAAAAACAGAGTCTGCTAATCTTGTGCAAAATGAAGAATGGGCATTTACTACTATTTGTAGTTTTGCCCCATCTTCTCCTGAACAGTGTATGTCTACAGTAGACTTAGATGTTTGGTACTTCGATAGTGGGGCAACCAAACACATTACCTCACATCGTAGTTTCTTCACTTCACTCGAGCATGCCCCTATAGGGAATACTCTCACATGTACCAATAACTCCTCTTATCCTATCATGGGAGCTGGTAAGATCAATCTGACTACTATTGATGGTAGTTCTTTCACTTTATTGAATGCTTTATTTGTGCCAAGGATCAAGAAAAATCTATTATCAGTTTCTACATTAGCCAAGATTGGCTTGGTTGTGAAATTTGTTGATGACAGATGTACAGTTCATGATCTGTCAAATGGCGACATGATTATTGCTTTTGGCATTTTATGTCATGGGTTGTATAAGCTCATAGACTATGAAAAATCTATGAATGATTTAGCATGTGCAATATGTGATTCTTGTTGGAGCAAATTCCAAGCCTTCACACTTGGCTAGGTATTGGAACTACTAAGTGCAAACAATGGAAGGATTATATGAACCATTGCTTATGAGCTTTTACCATTAACCATTGTAAAAAGTTTTTGGACTTGAGAGAATGTTGTAATTCCACATATCTCATGGAGGTTGGAGATCTAAAAGCTATGAATCTTGCTTGTTATAAGTCACTTCTAAATTAGAGAAGTACTTTTAGGTAGAGCATCCATTTGAATTCCAAATTCAAACTTGAAGAATCTCTCTATAAAAGAGGCTTGTAAACTCGCGGCCATTGTGCCCCCATTACTAAGATTATTGTTGATCATTTGATGTATTTAAGAGGCTTACACTATAGCCTACTCCTATCACCATAATTGGGTATCATATTCATGCCAATGATCATGTATAACATTGTTACATAATACATTACATTGTTGATTACATCTACCTTCATCTCTGCTATGTTCACTTAGAACAATATACTTTGAATGCTCATATCTCATTCACTTCTCGACCATTTTCAAAGATCTACAGCTTATTGGAACCAGCTCAAATTCTACTACAAGGTATCAAAGTTTTGAAGAATTTTCATTCAGCCAATTGGGAGAAAAGCTTCTTGAAGTGGTCACTGGACATACTTTGCAGAGTTCCTAAAAATGTACGACATTGGAATTTCATCAATAGCTATCTCTTGTTGATCTCTCATTGGTCATTGAACAATGGGGGGAGAAAGAGGGGCTACATCAGTCTCCTCAATAGTCTGAGTGTTGTCTTTTACTACTCGTGTCCCCATGTTAACTTGCTCATTTGTTTGATTGGTCTAAACTTATATTAGTTGAGTTTGAAATGTTGCAATTACTTCCTCCTTTTCTTCACTCTATCTCTTTGCTTCATTAACCTCTTTGATCATTTTCACTTTATCTTCACATATTCCTTTGAGTTGTTTCTTGTCTTCTTTGCACTACTTTGTCTATTGGTCCACTGGTTCTCTCCATTTCCTTCTTAATTCCATGGTTTCTTGAGCAACTTTGACTCCCATTGCATATGGATTTTTTGTTCTATTTCTAGCTTATTTGTATTTGTATCTAATCAATTCTGTAGAATTTGAATCTCATCGTTTAATGTTGGTGATGCTTCTAGGGGTTCATAAAAAATAGAGATATCATTAATTCTTTATTTTGATTCTTGAGTGAACCAGCTTCTTCCATATATCCTTTGATTTGTGTCTCCAAAAGTTCATTTCTAATCGTGAGGTGGACCTTTTGTGCTTCACTTTGGTCATATTTCTTTTGGAGCCCCATGGTCTCATTTTAGTTGTTGATGCTTCTTCAAAATGCATATTTCTTTTGGACCCTCCCATGGTTGCTTGGATATTGTTGCAAGCTTCCTCTACAATCATGACACCACATGTTTTCTTGGTACGGTGGCTGATTTGATATAATTTTCCATATCCAATTTTGATGGTATTTCCCTAAGATAGTCCATATATTCAAGGCAGGGTGAATAAGTATCCTCAAGGCACTACTATCATTGAAGAACCTTATGATGCCCCATCGTTTCTTAGATTCAAAGAGCCTTTCTTGTACATATGAATGCAAGGTGATCTCATTGGCTATTTGCTTGTTTGCAACGGATAGTAGTTGAACTAATATCTTTTGAGGTGCTATGTATTTGTGCATGTTCGAGAAGAAAACTTGTTGGTGTACTAGTAACACTTCTTCCTCTATATCTATTCAATTAATGTCTAAAAAATTTATCTTCCTTCTTCATGAATTTCATCCTTGATATCAATAATACGGTATTTAATCCATTGGAATGCTTCTTTAATGAGCTCATAGCTGAAGCAGATGACTTGCCAATTTCCATGTAAGTCCATGAATCTAGCCTCTGATACTGAAGGTTTATCTGTTGTGGGATGCAATGTATTCATGACTATAGTGCATCTTTCAAAATCCGGCTTATAAATTTGACTCATTACTAGAAATTAATGGTCACAATCCATGATTCTTATGGTGATTAAGAAGAGATGTTCTCCAGCTGGCTGGTCATCCCGAAACCAGTGACCTTTGGCTTTATCTACACATTCCAATGGGAATATATTTCTTTCCATTTGTTGGCTTGCTTCAAAATCATCAGAAGCCATTTGCACGTGAATTGCAATGCATGTTTACTATGAGAATTTAGGAAAGCTTTTGTTCTTCCATAGTGCTCAAGCATTCATCATTTGCCTATTAAACATATCACCCCCTCACATGGTTGAGTGAATCATGATACCTTAAGATACTTTTTTTTCTATTTTCTAAAAAGAAACTTAAAATGGTTAGCCATAGCCAAAGCAAATTGTTAGTAATGTTTAGTAGAAGTCCTAGATTACTATAGTACAAGTGAAGTCTTATTTCTATTGAAGGAAATGTGCATCACTAAATAGTTTAAAGAAGCTATGTGTAGAATGCAATGCCTTGTAATGTGGCCCTATTGTGCATACTCTAGGTGCATTCAGCTCATTATGAGTGCAATTCAGAAACTCGTTCTCCTAATTTTTTTTTGTTGGTACATTCTTTGGTCTGCATACTTGAATTGTATTTTGTGTCCAATGTTGAGTTTTCTTGAAAGCTGTTTGGGCTGAATCTGGTGTTATTTCCTTTTTCTTGATCCACCATATGTATTTTCTTTGCTTTTTGAGTTCTCTTGGTTCCTTTGGCCTTCGTTCTCTTCTATCTAGTAGTGAAGCATTAATAGTCTCTTCTTGGACGTAGATCCTTTGGGCCAATACTTCAATTTCTTCCTTAGCTTTTATCAATGCCTTCTTTCCTATCCATACTTGCTTTTGTTGTCTTTGAGCTTCCATGAGTCTTTTGGGTAGCCATACTTGTATTGCCCTTTGGCTCCATTGCTCTGCTTTGCCTTTTTGGACTATCTTCTTGTAGGATTTGTTAGTCCTGCTTGTGCCTAGTTGTATTAGTGCTCATGGAGCTCATCTTTGCAAACCCATATTTGTTTGAATCTCTTGTCTGGTAGTTTTTCAGTTTAGACTTCTGGCATATAGAAAACTCTTCACTTTTTTCTCTAGAATGAATGACCTTACTAGAAATCTCAGAGATATTTTCTTGAGAAGGAGGGTTTGGTTGATCACATGTGGTAGAACAAGAATATTGTAGGACACACATAGTGGGATGAAGCATGAAATCTTGAGCTATGGAGTTTGGTTGGGATTCTAACTCATGCATACTTTGGTTTGGTACATTAGGGTTCTTCATTCTATCATCTTTAGTGGTTTTTTATCTAGTAGACTAAAGACTTCCCTATGTCCTACTTTGGCTGAGATGCATCCCTGGGCTGAATGTATTGTGACCTCATACTCATATATCCAATCTTGTGCTAGGACCAGCTCTTCCAAAAGATCAGAGTCCTTGTAGACCAAGAGTCTTTGTTGCATGGTGTTGTTTCCTAAGTGAAATGATAGGGTTACTTCTTCTTGGCATTCAAAGGTATTACCTCCAATTCTTATCACATAGGCTTTAGTTAGAGTGAGTGGCATCTTTAACTTATCAATTAAAGAAGCACGTACATTACTCAGAGCTCCTCTAGTATCAATTAAAGAGTCAACCAAATGATATTCTTCTTTTCCAATCCCTAGGTTCAAATAATGTTTTTTTGGAATGCTTCCTAGATCTTTTAAGTTGGTACTATGATAATTCACAATGGGAATGGGTTCTTCACCACGTATGTATCTTTCATCCAGTTCTGTGATTCATTCTTTATAGTTTGGTATTCTCTTTAGTGCTTCTCATCTTGGTTCTTCTCTTATCCTCTCTTCTTCTCTTTTCATGTTCTGTGCTCCTAAAAGTCTAGTCAACATTTGTTCCATTAGGGGTTCCATATATTTTTTTCACTCTGGAACCACTTATATAGTTTGGAAGTATATCTCCATCCAGAGTATCTAAGTTTATGGCTCCACTAGAGGAAATTCTATTTATGATCAAGGGACCATATCCTCTTTGTTATAGTATTTTTGCATGTTGCTTCAAAGTGTAGACCAATGCAAGGTCTCCCACTCTAAGAACTTTATCTTTGATATGAGAACTATAATAAGCTTTCTTCCTCCGCTTAGTAGCATACATGCCCCCTGCTGCTTGCAATCTAGTTTCATGCAACTTCTCTATTCGATCCAACTATTCTGACAACTCATGTTCTGTCCATTCATATTTCTTGGCTACTCGGAGAGTAGGAATCAAGGAATCAATTGGTAAAATGGCATTCTGACCATAAACTATATTAAAGGGTGTTATTCCTACAATTGTCTTATAAACCACTTGAAATGCCCAAATTGCATGATGCAATTGTTTATTGCAACCATATCTTCCATTGTTTACTATCTTCGTAAGTACCATGAATAACACTTTATTTGAACTCTCCACTTGTCCATTAGCTTGTGGATGATAGGGTCCTCAATTTTTATGAATCACTAGAAATTCATTCATGAGTGTCTCAATGACTTTGTTAATGAAATGCATACCTCTATCATTTACGATCTCTATAGGTAGTCCAAATCTAGTGAAGATGTTTTCAAATAGGAACTTTGTAATAGTTTGGGCATCTTTCTTCCTATTGGTTTTAGCTTCTACCCATTTAGTTAAGTAATCTGGTGCTACTATGATGTATTATGCATGAGATCCTCTTGCTAGGGTAATTCACATACACACACACATACACACATACACATGCACATGCAGATGCACATACACACATACATGCACATACACTTACACATACACATACACATACACATACACATACACATACACATACACACACATACACACACATACACACACACATACACATGCATATGCACATGCATATGCACAAACGTATCTACAAACACATATACACACATGCATGCATTATTGCATATACACATACACACATTAACACATACTAATTATACAAATGCATATGCACATTCACATGCATGCACATACACATGGATGCAAATGGAGATGCATGCACATGCATGCTCATACATATACACATGCATATACATACACATGCACATACATACACATGCAGACACATACACATGCACATACATACACATGCACATACATAGACATATGCACATACACTTAACACATACATATGCACATACATACATACATATACACACACATATGCACATACATACACATACTCACATACACTTACACATACACATGCACATACATACATATACACACACATACACACACATACACACACATACACTTACACATACACATACACATGCACATAAATACATATACACACTCATATACATACACATACACACATGCATATATACCTACACATACATACATGATACACTTATACACGTACACATGTACACATACACATGCACATACATAGAGATACACACACATACACATACATATGCACACACACATACACACATACACACATACACATATACATACATACGCATACACATACACACATGTATATGCATTAAACATATCTATATGCACATATATACACACAGATACATGTGTATATGTGCATATAGACACACTTACATAAATATAGATATATACCTAGATGTACATACATACATTTTATACACACACAACTACACGCACATACATACATACATACACACAGATGAATGAATTATATAATAAAAGTAGTAAATCACATGTTAAATATAAACAACAATAAAAGTAATTAAAACAAGACTTTTTCATTTATTAGTACCATAGACATAATTCAAACATAATTGAAATGAGACAATATATAGATACAAAACATGTAAGTATATCAATGTAAAATGTATATCCAATGTAATAATCAGTCATCATGATCATCCTCATTATCATGATCATCTGCATGATCTGATGTATCTGTAGTGGCATTATGGGTAGAGGTGTGAGCACTCTGTGATGATCGAGATCATCCAATCGATTTCTCTCTCTCCACCTCATCCATATCTACCTCTCCTTAACACTCCTGTATTACATATAATAAACATAAATAAATAAAACATATAAAAACTTAAGAAAAATAAAATACTCACAAAAGCATTTGGATGATCTTGCATGTACTCACTGAGACATCAATATCCACAATGTGTAGCAAAATCAATTTCCTTTTTCGTAGGATATTGACCATAATCCTTTCGCTACATTGAAACAAAAAAAAAAAGATTAATGATTAGTGTTTTAACTAAAATAAAAAATACATTTTCAATGATACATATACGTACAAATGTAGCTACAAAACCATGATGGCCCATTTGGCCTAAATGTGATGTATGACCAGACTCAACTCTCTTCTTTGCAGCCGCCTACATTTATTTAATGAAACAAAAAAACATAGATTAAATATAAAACATATGAGAATTATAATTCACTATAATATAAATTATTAATTTTCTACTGAGGAAATGATTCCTAAAGATGTAGCTGTCTGTGAAAATATTGCCATGTCAAAGATGCTATGTAAGGTCTTCTCTTATTTTGTTCTATCATACAATATCTCTTGTTATTTCAATCTCAAACAGAATAAAAGAATCAGAATATATAAAAAAAAACTTTAAATTTAAAAACATGCATATAAAGAGACACACACATACAAAAGTAAATACATACCCACACACATACATATATACAAACACATATACATGCATACACATACACATATACATACACTTACACATACATACACAGACATACATGCATACACATACACATATGCATACACTTACACATACATACATAGCCACACATACACATATACACACACATACTGTTAAAATGCACTTTTAATTACAGGCATTTTAAGTTCTTTCGGGTTCTTGAGAGTGGTAGGGGTCTGATAAATCAGAGGCCCTGTAACTTGATTCTCCCAATTAACTTATCCAAACCGCAGTATGTTAACATTCAAAACTCTGTTTAATACGAATTACTGTCAAGACCCTGGTTAATCTTCTCACAGCTGTACCATTCATACTCAGGTTAATACTGTTCACAATGCGTCACGTAATTACTGATTACCGTCGCACAGACGTATATCGACAACAGAACCTTATGTGTTAATCACAAATTAATGAAATTAAACAAAGGTAAGGACGACAATACTTAGACTTCACGAACACTACACTACGGCTTCTCCACAGACCGCAATCGCCTAGACAGACAGTCTGGCGATCCCGCTTGTCGTTATCGGAGCGTCACCGCAATGCCTTTTTATTAGTTGATAAGCCGATACAACTCTTCTCACAACCTTTCGGTTCGTGCGGAATATGAAACCATAGGAATTATGAAAATACAAAATGCCAATCTGGCGGCTTACACTGGCATGCATGGTGGACTTGAACCCGCAATGGAACAAAAGTTAGGGCTCATCTACTATACCCTGTATATACATGGTTCTGGCTAACTTAAAAGTTCTGGAAATCTTCTGTTTGGGCGAGTCCAGTATCTTTTTTAGGATCTCCGGTTCTATGAGCTGAGCATCAGCTCTAACTGAACTTGCCGCAATTACTTGACTCATCAAAATTTCAGCCTGTATCTGCAAAAAGGCCTCTTGCAGGTAGAAATCATTTGCCAGTGCTGCATCGCGGCACAATCTCATCTCATTGATCTGATCATCTACCCTTGAAAGTCTGTCAGCTTGAACACCTAATTGCTTTTCTCGTCTCTCCAGTTCTTCAGACTGGAACTGCATGGTTTTGTAGTAGGCGTCTATTTCTTTTTGCATTCCTTCAAATTCTTTCTTCAATTTGAGATATCGTCCCAACTCTTCCTGTAACTCTTGATCACGTTTGAACAAGGTTTCGATAGTCTTATGCAGCTCTGCTTCAGCTTTAAGTACATTGCTGGCCAGAGACTGCGAAGCTTCTTCTAATACACTGTATGCTTCCCGCGTGCTCTGTGATTCATTTCCTATGGCAATCATTGCATCTGTTTTATCAATGATTTCTTGCTTCAGCGCGCCGATTTCGGTATCCTTTTGACACAGCAAAGCATCTTTCTGTGCGAGTTGATCTTGAAGCTGTTGAATATGTAAGTGTAAACCATGATTTTCTGCCTTAACTGCATCCACTTCTTCTTGCAATGGAGCAATATCTGCTTCTAGGAGATCAACTTTATGCTGCAATTCGTGACGAATATTATCAGTGACCATTCTGAGTTGTGTCGCTAGCTGCTGTGAGAATTGGATGAGCATTTGACCCATGGACTCTAATTCCGTAAACATGGGAATCAAAGGAAGAAGAGGAGGAGGAAGTGATTGGGATGAAGAAGCTGACAAGAGGTGATGGGAAGATGGTGGAGAATAGTTAGGTGAAGAGGATAAGGAATCTGGTGCTTGAGGGGCAATAGGTTGAATGGGGACAATGGGCTGGACCGGAGGCATTGGTGGAGGAGTAAGTAGAAGACTGTTGGGCACCAACACCATTCCAATAGGTTGCTGCGTAGTCACTTCAGTCCGGTCAATTATAGCATCGACCAAGGTAATGACTTCATTTATTATCTCTTCAACAATGGCTTGCACATCTTCTAGAATCGAGTGCTGAGAATTCGCCCGAGAAGAGTTTTCTTTGGAATCAACAGTGGACGCACTGTGTTCCTGTTGCCGGATGGGAGAAGACTGGGTAGATGAATCAAGGTGAATTGAGGTGGCAGTGTCGTGGAAAATTTCTTCTTTATTTCTTTCTTCTTCATTTCCAGTGGCGGAACCTTACACCTGGCTCTCCGACGGGCTTATGCAGGTGCGTCTTCGGCAGAGAAGCTGGAAAAGATCTTCATCCTCATCTTCTTCGTCTTCGAGCACTTGGGCAGATTCTTCATGATACAAAATTGGAGCTCTTGGTGGAGGTTGCGCGGCTTGAATGGTTGGGAACAGAAAGGTAATGATATGTGGTAAATGCGAATGCAGAAGCTCTCCCTTGTTAACATGCTTAATAACCCTAACGCATTCACGGTGAATGTGCTGGAAATAGAACGAGGCAAAATTAACAGGCTCACGAGAAGCCATGTCAATCATCGAATAAAACGAGCGTGAAATCCCATAAGTACGTTTCTATAAATTCAATATGGCAACTAAGAATTGTAATGCGGTTCGATCGGGATCAGGGTGACACAAGATGGCGTACTCATTCGATGAGTGTCGTGGGAATAATTCTACCATAGTAGCAATAGGAAGGAGAGGACCATTCTCCACGTCTTCTATATGCAAACGGAATGCTGCAGCGAATGATGCTAATGTGATTACGATGCGAGATGGTAAACATGTAATCGGCCAACTCTGCTCGGTAGCAGGAGTGGCGGCGATGGCAGCAATAATCTGTGCATAATAAGGGTGACACTCTACTGAATGCCAAGGCAATTCAGCGAAGTTTGACAGGCCGCGAATACGCAAGAACTCACTCACGTCATGAGGAAGTCTGTCATGGAAGGTAGCAAAATTAGCTAAAGTTTCCATGATGCACACTCAAAATCACAAGAACACGAAGACACGACAAACACAGGAAACACAATGCACAGAACGCACAGATACAATAGCGATTAACAAGGAAAAGAAGAGGATTAAGTAGACACTCGGCAACGGGAAGCGATCGAAAATTCTTAATCATCGCGCAATGTTAAAATGATAACCTTCATAATTACTGCTGGCATGCATGAGCAGAATCAATAACACAAGGCGGAGATTAATTATGATTATGTATCAAAACGAGGAGCTTTACGGTCTTATTCAATTAACACGCAAAAATAAAAAGAAAGTAAATAACACGTGAAAAAACGAAGGACACGTCAGCGAGAATCAGGCGCTTGGTGATACGGCCGCAACTTTGAACCATTGATCACTTTAGGAAGAGGAACTCCGGTCAAGGTAGTCAACCGAAAAGTAGCTGGTCCCACTTGTTCACTAATTCGGTAAGGACCGAACCACAATAATTTAAATTTCCCAGCAGCACGATTTGATTTAGCATTGTAAAATAGCACAAGTTGGCCCACCGTAAACACAGGAGTCTTGAGGAAACGATCATGAGTCCGAGCTTGCCGCAACTGAACTTCTTGAAGAGTTAGAAAGCTTTCCCAACGATGTTCATCCAAGTTTTTGAGTGCTTCCAACCGAAATGGCAAAGAGTCTTCGAGTAACAGCTTCTGAGTTATGGCCACGCGTAAGCTTGGCACGACAATCTCCATAGGTACGATTGCTTCCATCCCATAAGCAAGTTTGAAAGGAGTCAGTCCGGTTGCAACTTTGTATGTAGTCCGGTATGCCCATAAGACTGCAGGTAGTAACTGATCCCATCTTTCTGGTGATTCCACAATCAATTTGTGAAGCATACTTAACAGTGTCTTGTTGGTACTTTCAGCTAAACCATTAGCACGAGGATAGTACGGTGAACTGAATTTATGCAGGATTTGAAAATTATGCATTAATACTTGCATTAAATTGTTAGCAAAATGTGTTTCTTGATCTGTCACAAGTTCCAGAGGTAATCCATAACGTGGAAAAACATCCTTCATCAGGCATTTTGTCACCGAAATAGTTGTAGCGGACCGTAAGGCCCAAGCTTCAGCCCACCTGGTAGCGTAATCTGTACAGGTCAAGATGTAACGATTGTTGCTAAGGGTTGCTGGTGGTGTGATAGGTCCAATAAAATCAAGGCCCCACTTCTGAAAAGGTTCCAAAGGTAATATAGGTTGCAGAGGAAAAAAGTGTCTATGTAATGGTTTTCCAGCCCGTTGACAAGTATCGCAGTGCTGTACAAACTGAAGTACGTCTTTATACATGGTTGGCCATCAAAGCCCACTTTGCAAAATCTTCCGATGAGTGAGATCTGCTACAAAATGTCCACCGGAGGGTATCGAATGTGCCATAGTGATGACTGAGTTTGCTTAATGTGGCGGAATGCAGCGAAGTAATACACCAGTGTGGTCCATATAGTACAACTGTCCTACCAGCAACCGAAATCGACGACTATAAACTGCAATCTTCTGTCGCATAACAGGGGGTGTATGAAGAGGAAGACATCCATCAGTCAGGAAAGTTAACAACGTATCATAATAGGTAGGCTGCTCAGGATGTTCGGGAGATTCCTCATGAGCTGGTTCAGCAGCATAAATTGCTAGTGTGGTATCGTCAACGCCCACCAGAGCTTCGCCGGAATCCAACCGAGAGAGGAAGTCTGCTAAGGCATGGGCTGTACCTGATCAATGAATCACTTTGTAGTCGAACTCTTGTAACAATAAGACCCAACGAGCCAAGCGACCACCGAAATGTTGTTGCCGGACCAGATATACAAGTGCAGCATGATCCACATGAAAGGTGAATTTTCGGCCTAGCAAAGCAGTACCATGAGGGAAAGGTGAAAAGAACCCCCGTCGGGGCGGCGGGCCCGTAGCTTACTTCGACCCTTTCCATATGATTGAATAAAAGATACCCAAAGAAATTTCAACCAGCGGTGTTTACCGTTAGGTATTAGCTGGAGAGCTGGATAGTCTTCCTGAGCAAGCTTTTTAACTCCGCGATAGAAAAGTTCAGTTTCTAGGAAGATTTGTAGACTCGGAGAAGTGTTAGGAAGGCCAAAGGGGCGGCACGAAATAACATCGGACATTTAAACTATAAAATGATTCTTGAATCCGGGAATTTAAAACCGCGAGTCTCTTAGGAATTATGCAAACAAGGCCAGTTTTTTTAATGCCTGAATTTCTTTATAGAATATACCAATCCGAGGCATTCTCGTTCAGTCATAGAATAATTCCTTTCCGCAGGAGCGAGTCAACGACTTGCATAGTCAACAGGCCGAAACCATTTGTCCGTTTGCTGCATTAAAACACTACGAATGACGATATCCGATGCATCTACAAAGACATGGAATGGGCATTCCCAATTAGGAGGTTGCAAAATGGGAGCCTGCGTCAATAATCCTTTTAGACGATCGAATGCAGTTTGGCATTCTGGAGTCCATTCGAACTGTCGTGGAGTACTAGTCATTAGCCGATTTAGTGGTGTTGCTAAATGGGCTAGCCACCGTAGATGCCTGCCATGCCACTGGATTTGACCCAAGAAGCGCATAACCTCTTTCGACGTTGTAGGAACGGGTGCTTCCAACACAGCTGCAACTTTGTCTGGATCAACTTGGATACCTTGTGCCGATATGATATGTCCAAGGAGTTTACCACAAGACACCGCAAAAATAGATTTTGTCGGGTTCAGGCAGAGTCGGTATTCACGGCATTTCTCAAAACAACACCGTAAATGATACAGGTGCGCCGCAATCTTGCCGAATAAGGAGAAGTCATCTAAATAGACTTGCATAAAAGTGGTTAGGTAGGGTGAGAAAATTTCCTACATACAGTGTTGAAATGTGCTGGGAGCATTCCGTAACCTAAACCATATGACCGTACAAGCAAAAACACCCCAGTTTGTAATGAAAGTCGTTTTCGGTATGTCTTGTTCAGCCATTATGACCTGGTTATAACCACTGTAGCCGTCCAAAAAGGAGTACATCTCATGCCCGACCACTCTGTCAAGCATTGTGTCAAGAAAGGGAAGAGGAAATGGATCCAGTACCGTGGCCGCATTCAGTTTCCGGTAATCCACACAGATTCGGAGCTGCTTATTTTTCTTAGGAACAATAACAATTGGTGATATCCATTCAACGTGTTCTACTGGTACGATGAATCCCACCTTCAATAACCTATCGAGCTCTACTTTGACCTGTGCTGCATAGTTGGGATTCATACGGTAACTCGATTGTTTAATTGGCTTCGCTTCCGGCTTAAGCACGACTCGATGTTGATAGATCCGCGGATCAAGACCCTTCATATCACGGTAATCCCAGGCAAAAACATCAGAAAACTCACGCAGGAGTCGGATCAAATCTTCTTGAAAGGCCTCGGACAATACTGCCTTAATCTTAACAGGTCGCGGATTAGCTTCATCACCCAAATTATAGGTCACTAACTGGTCTTCCAGGACATAAAATTGACGAGGTTTCCCCAAGTCATCAGCTGATTGTAAAAGTTGATGTAGAGTAGCTCCATCCATAGCAACATTATCATCTACATCTGTGTCTCCGATCACGGGAACAACCGTACAGACTGTCGGACTCCAGTTGTCTGCAACAGATTGAAGATCTATAGTACCTAAGGAAATCAAATCTTTATTGTTTTGCAGAAATGCCTCTTCTTCATCATCAGATAAGCCATCCAACATGTGGACTGGCTCAGCTACATAGGGTCTGGCATGAAGTTCACAAGGCTGAATGGCATCCAGTTTGACAACATATTTACGGTGGTTGTCTTTGAAAGTCAGTTCCTGCGCTGACCAATCCTGTATAACTTTAGCCTGTTTCAACCACGGTCGACCGAATAGAAGATTATAGTCGAGGCTGGATTCTCGTAGTTCTAAGACTACGAAAGTCATTTTGAACGTTGTGCCCTGCAAAGTAATTGGGATATTCCTTACGAGTCCCAACGGATGGACTCGGGATTGATCTGCCATTCTGACAAAGAATTGAACGGGCTCAATTTGGGTCCACCCTAACTTCTTGCAGAGAGCTGCAGTTGCTATGTTCACACCGGAACTGCCATCGATTAACACTTGCGTAATCTTATGATTTTTATGCCACACAGTGATTAAAGGGACAGAATGATCCACCGTAGAGTCAGTTTCCGGTTGTATTGTTGCGGTCGCCGGAGTACTGGGAGATCCCGGACTAAATTGTTGTTGAAACTGCTGCCTAACTCCGAGCACCAAGGCGAGTAGTTGCCCCAAAGGGAGTGTAATTGAAGCCTTCGAGAGAATATCCCATACCTGGTCTGTTGGAATTGCACTCTTCACTAGTTCCGATGATGATTCTCCTGTTACTGGAGTAGAGTCTTGTTTATGTGCTTTCCCATTTGGCAGGGGAACCTATGTCACCGGAATTGGATCGGGGAACATAGTAGGCTCTTTGGCGGTCCATTGGCTGGATTTGGTATACATTCGATGTTGTTCACGGATGCCAGGTTCAAACACCTCAGTTGCAGGCTGCAACTGCTTATCGGATCTTGTCTGGATCACTGTTGCTTGCGATTCCACTGGGGAGATATAGACCATGTTGGTCATCGGGTTTTGACGCTCTTTCTTTCATTGGTCGTATTCGGCTGCATCCTTGCAGAATCTCCGGATGTGGCCAAGTTCACCGCAAAAGTGACGTCGAGGTGGTGGCAGAGAAGTATTCTCCGCTGATGTACTGGCCTGCCATCGATTTGCATTGAAGTTGATATTCTGCTGTCCTTGGTAATTTTGGTATCCTTGCTGTTGATTGTTTTGCATCTGCGGTGGTACATAGTGGGTTGTAGTTTGACCTGGTTCTTGTATAATGGTGTTTACAGCTGCTCGTCCCTGCACTTTGGCATTATACGCACAATTTTCGATTGAGTGTCTGGTGGTATTGCAGATGGCGCAATACATCTGATTAAGGGCACAGGTAGCATTGGTATGCCTTGGATTTTTACACTTGGTGCAATACATCTGTTTAGCCTGATCATCTATACCATGCTTACTGGCCTTCAGCCATTCCAAGTCTTCGGTGAATCCCCCAACCTTATGCTCTAGTTGCAGGGCCATCGCAATAACAACATCCAATGTCATAGCTCCCACACAGCGGATGATCATGATTTGCCTTAGCTGTGGGGTCAAACCATTAATAAACCACTGGGTTATAACATCATCCAGTAAATTAGCATGTGCCGGAGGCAATTGTCTTAAATGAGTTCTAAATAATGTGGCATATTCCTGAACAGTCTGGTGCGGCTTTTGCCTGTTGTTCTGCAAGTAATCAAAGATTTCAGCAGGATTTTTCTTCAACCAGAACCTCTGTAAAAACGCATCCCTTACTGCCTCATAGGTAACAAAATGATTGAAATCATACTCTGTTAACCATCTCGCTGCTTCATTGACTAATGTAGACTGGAATATGATGGCCTTATATGCCGGATCGGGTGGATGGTTCAGTACGGCATAACTTATCTCAAAGGTACGCACGTGTGTATCAGGGTCGTCACCTGGAAATCCACCGAACTTTGTGTACGTCACCCCCGTTGGAACAGGTCGAAGTGGAAGTGGCTATTGCTGTTGGTGCTGTTGATGCTGTTGTTGTCCACTCATGGTGCTAGTAGTGGTACCGTTGCTGTCTCCTGAGTTCTGAGGAGGTGCTTCGAGTCCTTCGAAATCTGTATGGTCAGACTGCTCACCTTCCAGCTTGAAAATAGCGTTCAATCTCTTACGGATCTCCAAATCGAAGAGCCTATCCTCAGCTTGGATATCCCAGGTAGGCAAATTTTCCCCGAACAGTGGTGTCCGAAATGAAGATTCACTAGGAAGTATCCACTGTCACCGAAAAACTATAAATTCCCTGCAACTAGGACCGAACTGTCATCAGAATTTGTCAAACTTTCCCCAAAACAAGGTATTCTTTCACCAGCAATGATCTCTCTGGGTAACACCACTTTATTCTCGGAGGAGTTCCAATCCTGACCAGATAGTGTCGGGTCAACTGCGCAGTGTGTCCCTGTACACTCCGAAGTTACTGTACCTTCTGCAGACTGCATCGAAATTACACCGGAATCTACTGGAATTTCCTCCTGTGTCACCAGAATTCTACCGGAATTGCTGCTAACAGACTCTGTTACTTCGACAACTAGACTTAACCGGTCTATGCTTTTGCCGACTGGGCGTGTCCCTAACGAATTTGGTACTGTCTAGGGATGCTAGTCTCTCCTGTACTTTGGATACAACTCGCGGGACCGATTAACCGGCATATATCACGTCCGCACCATTTGCGTACTACTCCACCTTACTGATTATTCACAGTTCTGTGCCACTTTCCTAGAGACGGTGCCAGTGTTAAAATGCACTTTTACATTACAAGCATTTTAAGTTCTTTCAGGTTCTTGGGAGTGGTAGGGGTCTGATAAATCAGAGGCCTTGTAACTTGATTTTCCCAATTAACTTATCCAAACCGCAATATGTTAACATTCAAAACTCTGTTTAATACGAATTACTGTCAAGACTCTGGTTAATCTTCTTACAGATTTACCGTTCATACTCAGGTTAATACTGTTCACAATGTGTCACATAATTACTGATTACCGTTGCACAGACGTATATCGACAACAGAACCTTATGTGTTAATCACAAATTAATGAAATTAAACAAAGGTAAGGACGACAATACTCAGACTTCACCAACACTGCACTACGGCTTCTCCACAGACCGCAATCGCCCCGACAGACAGTCTGGCGATCCCGCTTTCGTTACCGGAGCGTCACCGCAATGCCTTTTTACTAGTTGATAAGCCGATACATCTCTTCTCACGACCTTTCGGTTCGTGCGAAATATGAAACCATAGGAGTTATGAAAATACAAAATGCCAATCCGGCGGCTTACAATACATGCATACACATACACATACATAGTAAATACATATCCACACACATACATGCATACACATACACATGTACATACACTTACACATACATACGTATACTTACATATACATACACACATGCATACACATACACATATGCATACACTTACACATACATACATACCCCCACATACACATATGCACACACATACATGCATACACATACACATATACATACATACACATACATAGTAAGTACATACCCACACACATACATATATACACACACATACATGCATACACATACACTTACACATGCATACATACATTTACATATATATACACACACGCACACATGCATATACGTACACATATGCATACACTTACACATACATAGATACATACCCACACATACACATATACACATACATACATGCATACACATACACATATACATATATATACATACACATACATATACATATATATACACACATATACATACATGCATACACATACATATACATACACATACATACATATCCACACATACACATACACACATACATGCATACACATACACACACATACATGCATACACATACACATATACATACATACATACATACACATAGTAAATACATACCCACACACATACATATATACACACACATACATGCATACACATACACATATATATACACTTATATATACATATATACACTTATATATACATATATACACTTATATATACATATAGACACACACATACATGCATACACATAAACATGTGCATACACTTACACATACATACATACCCAAACATACACATATACAAACATATACATGCATACACGTTCATATATACATACACTTACACATGCATACCCACACATATACATATACACACATACATAATAAATACATGCATACACATATATAGATACACACATACATAATAAATACATGCACACATACACATACACACACATACATCCACATATACATACATACACACATCATACATTTATAGTTTTGTATGTGTATTTATATGTCACAATGTGTATTTGTGTATATGATACTATGTGTGTATGTGTAAATGTGTATATATGAATGTGTGGTAACATATGTAAGCAATTAGATTATTAATGTCTAGTACCTTTATTTGCTACACAATCAGAGGGAACTCCACCACCGTATCCAAATTGTGCAGGAACTACTTATTGTAAGTATATCAAACTTTTAATTCTAATATTTGATAGATACATACATGATTGATATGTGTTTTTTTATTGTTATATTATAATCATATTTTGATCAATCAGAGGGTACTCCACCACCTCCTATCCATGCAATGACATCTTCACATGTGTCCTCGGATAGGAATTATGATCATTTTTACTATCAAGAGCATATTATATGTTGGTGTAGATTTTTCTATGGTACTTATCAAAGACCATGATTGGAATGTTGGTAGTTTCAAGCATGCAGCACCTCCTGATCAACATGATGGAGCTTGGGTATGTATTGGTTCTATAAATTAATGTCGTTATTTTAATTGAAAATCATATACAAAATCAAATTATACTTAATATACAAGAATATTTTCTCGATCATGATGATTCTTCTATTAATAATGCTAATATACCTTGTACATGTCACGGACTTGCCATTTATCAATTACATGTAGATGTTTCTTGGAATCCTTTATCTCCTGGTTTACAGACTGAGACATCTGAAGATTATCCATTGCCAACTCATGATCATCCTCTGTACAAACATATAATAGAAGAAGATATGGAGGATGGAATAGAGGACCACTTCCTTTACATGGAGAAGTTTTTAACTTCGAGGGTAATCGCTATATGATTTCTCCCCCAACTATTTGTTATAACTTATGGAATATGTTGAACAATGCATTGTTGGAATGTAACATGGAATATGTTGAACAATGCATTGTTGGAGTATAACATGGAATATGTTGAACAATGCATTGTTGGAGTGTTAAATTGTTATTGAACAATGCATTGTTAGAGTGTTAAATTATTGATATATTAATGTGTTTTTGATGTTTCTGATATAGCAGCTGAAGGTTCGTGAGGAGCATGCAAGGCATGAAAGGGCAGACATCAATAATCCGAATAATTATTATTTAGCTTGTAAATAAACCCGTGTAGAAGGTTCTATTGTTAGAAATAGTTAGAAAAGTAATAGTTAAAATAAGGATCGTTGTAGACTACAGTTTTTGTTATTGAAAGCAATGGCTTTCTGTAAAAGCTAGCAAATTTAAGTTTCACGCTTGCTTTTCGAAGCCGCTCTCATGTAACCACTCTTTTTGACGTAATCAAAATTCTTATAAATACATGCACTCTATGGACTGTCGAAACAGAGTGCATGGGGGGAGATTGCACCCAATCTTGCTTTTTGTCTCAACTCTTCTTGTCTCTATTTTCCAATGTGTTTTCTGCGTTCGTAACCTCTCTTTGGGCATGAGCAAGATACTGACAACAGTGGTATCAAAGCTCTGCACACGTCAATACAGAGGGTTTTGTTCTCTGCTCGTGATTCTGATTCTGTCTCCATATTCATCTTCGGTTCCGGTTCTGATTCCTGTTTCTGTTTCTGTTCCAGTTTGAGAACGAGAACCTACGTTTACACCTACGTTTACTCCTTCGGCTTACTCCAAGGCTTTGACTAAGGCATCGACTAAGGCAAAGAACTTAGGCAAGAACTTAGGCAATAACTTAGGCAATACATTGGCAACATTGGCACCCAAGGCTCCCTTGGCAGCCATTGGCTACACGCGAGGCAATTTTAATTTTGAGTGGCAATAGAGAGGTTTAGATTCCCTAAGGTAGGAGGAGTTGAACCCACAACCTCCTACTTACAAGGGAAGTAATTTTACCACAACACTCTTTCTTGGAATTATCACTCAAGTTCTCTCCTCTTAAATTTAACATAACTTGCAGTTTTTCTTACTTTTTCAAGGCGGTACGGTGCGATGCGATGCGGCACGTCTCAGGGTACATCCTATCAGGGTACACTTCTCAAGGTACACTTCTCAGGGTACACCAGGGGTACATCCTGTCAGGGTACATCCAGACAGGGTACATTCTGCTAGGGTACATTTCCTGAGCATATATCCCGAGAGGAAAGCACTGATTGAGGATCCAAGATAATTTGCATGGATGAAAATTAGGTTCAAGAAATTATGGTTGAAAGCAAGGAAAGTCCATAGCAAGAGGGTTTTTTTCTTTTCATACTCATAGACCCTAGGCTATGTCAGCATCTCACAGATAATCTTAATAACTTAACATCTCCATGAACATTTCCATGCATGTGTTTTTACATGGAACATGCTTTTTTTTTTGTTCAATGATGAGACATGTGACTGGCCATCCATCTTTATTATTTTATCAACTGAGGTTAGTTTCTTTTTCAACTGAGGGGCATGTTATAACTTATGGAATATGTTGAACAATGCATTGTTGGAATGCAACATGGAATATGTTGAACAATGTATTGTTGGAGTATAACATGGAATATGTTGAACAATGCATTGTTGGAGTGTTAAATTGTTATTGAACAATGCATTGTTAGAGTGTTAAATTATTGATGTATTAATGTATTTTTGATGTTTCTGATATAGCAGCTGAAGGTTCGTGAGGAGCATGCAAGGCATGAAAGGACGGACATCAATAATCCGAATAATTATTATTTAGCTTGTAAATAAACCCACGTAGAAGGTTCTATTGTTAGAAATAGTTAGAAAAGTAATGGTTAAAATAAGGATCGTTGTAGACTACAGTTTTTGTTATTGAAAGCAATGGCTTTCTATAAAAGTTAGCAATTTTTAGTTTCACGCTTGCTTTTCGAAGCCGCTCTCATGTAACCACTCTTTTCGACATAATCAAAATTCCTATAAATACATGCACTCTGTGGACTGTCGAAACAGAGTGCATGGGGGGAGATTGCACCCAATCTTGCGTTCTGTCTCGTCTCTTCTTGTCTCTATTTTCTAGTGTGTTTTCTGCTCTATTTATGCGTGAGCAAGATCCTGACAACACTATTACTGGTGCTAGTCATGGTCTCTTTATTATAGAGGATTTGTATGTGCCTCTGAACTCTGAAGTCACTCTTATATCATTTTGTGGTCCTATATATGGATGGGGAGATTGGCATTGACTTACACATTATGATCAAATCATGACTAATGGATTATGCTTGAATGGAACTTCTCTTGCTACTAGAGGGATTACACATGCCAAAAATGAAAGATCATATATGGATGGAAGACCTTAGATGCATGGAAATACAGGAGGTTTAATAAATGGTTGTCGAGGATATAATAGTTCAATGGCTAATTGCACATTTGAGCAGTGTGAAAATAGTCACAAGTCACCATACATGAGTAGAAATGTAGCAAGATACATAGTTGTCAATGCTATTACTTCATTATATGTTGGTGATGAATTATTAGTGAATTATGGATGGAGTAGAACTCCAAGAACACCTTTTCGCTAGATAACAATGAAAAATTTCTAACGGATTGTAACTCTTTTTAATTTAAGTTACATATTTAAATTTATGTTTCAAGTTTATTTTTCATTCATTTATGGAATACTAATATTTTTTATTCATGTGTGTAGATTCCTATGTATGACATTGATGATCTTCCACCACACCATTTAGAGTTGCCAGTAAGACCTCATTTATGAGAAGCTTCCATGAGGAGGCTATGCAAAAGTGATCCTGTCGAATATGCAAGATTGAAAGACCTATATTCAAAAGAAGATAAAGTACAAGATTTTTGTGATAATGATGAAGATGATGGCATGGCAAGTTTTATTAAGGATTGGTATCAAAATGATAGTGAAAGCATTGATATTTCTAAAAATGAGGAATATCTTCGAGAAGAATGTAACATATATATGAAGGAAGCCTCTTGGCACGACTAAGTGCAAGCTTACTACTCAAGTTTCAAAATCATTTTGGATGGAGGAACGTATTTGTTTCGGCACCATTAAGGTATAATTTTTAGTTTTCTATTTATTTATTTATTTTCATTCATATCATCTTTTTTCATGAACTTACAGGTTACTATTTGAGAAGTTTTTACCAAACAAGAATATTCTTCCTACATCACATGATGAAATTAAGAAGATAATCAGCAATCTTGGCATAGATTATCAGTGTATACATGCATGTCCTAACAATTCTCTTTTATATAGAGGTGAATATGCAAACTCTTTGACATGTCCAAATTGTCAATCTCCTCGATATAAGGATAAAGAGGGAAAATCCCAAAAAAGGTATTGAGTCATTTTCCATTGGCTCCACAAATTAAGCATATGTTCCAAAGCCTTGAATTATCAAAGCTTTTGACATGGGGATTTGATCATAAAATTATTGATGGAGTAATGAGAATTCTAGCAAATAGTGTAGCTTTTCAACATATTGATTCTAGATGGTCTCATTTTGCACAAGAGCCACACAATCTAAAATTAGGAGTCGCATTAAATGGGATTAATCCATTTTTTATGAAATCTAGTAAATACTCAACATGGTATTCATTAACTACAATCTCCCACTATACCTTATCATTAAAAAAGGAACATTTAATTCTTTCACCTTTAATCTCGAGAAAACACAAGTTAAAGTTATGAATATATATATTCCTCCTCTCATCGACGATCTCCCAAAGTTATGGAGAGGTATTAATGTCATTGATGTATAGGAAAGCATTAAACAGAGACATATTATGGTTCACACAATTGTGGCTTGGAGTATACACAATTTTCGAGTATATGATGCCTATTCAGGTAATGATGTAATTTTTTTATTTAATATTTATACAATTGTATGTGAGTTAATCTAATTATATTTTTATGGTTTCCATGATGCAGGAATATCTACTAAGCGATATAAGACTTACCCTTATTGTGGTGATTGGTTGAGATCAGTTTATAGTAAGAATCTAAATAAAAATATCTATCTTCAACATCGATGGTTCTTGCCTAATGATCACCCATTAAGATGCAAAAGAGAAACGTTACATTTTAATGGAAAGATTAAAATAGGTCAATGTCCAAAACTAATGACACCTATGGATTGGTATTAAAAATAGACAGATGGGTCCATCTAGATCTTGACTCTAAAATCTTTAGTGATGACGAAGATGATGAGAATGTAAAGATTAGAGGTAAAGGAAAATTGGTTTTACCAAAGAACATGTCAATATGGTATTCTTTGGAGTATTGGAGAGAGTTAAAGGTGCGTCATCTTCTGATCCTATGCATATATTCAAGAATATTGGTTATTCATTATGGCAACATCTTCTTGGATTAAAAGAAACAATAGCATCAAGAAATGATTTAAAGGAGCTAAACTCAAAACCAAAGGTTATGGCCAATTTTTTATAGAAATCGACAATAAATATTTTATGCACATGCTCCTTGGATACTTACAACAAAAGAGATACAAATGATCAACAATAGGATTCATTGATTCGAACACCTATAAGATATGGAGCATCTTTTCAAAGCATGCTTACTATGGATGATAGGAGCTTATCTAGGTTAAAGACACATGATTGCCATAACTTTTTGAAGCATATTCTACCTTTGATTATCAATGGATGTACACCAAAAGGAGTGTGGGATGTGATCTATTGTCTTGGATTGCTTATAAGGTAATTATCATATTTTTATATTTGATATATAATACTATTTTTTATCTTTTATTTATGAAATAATTTCTTTATAATTTGATTTATGATAATAATAGGTGGATTACATCAAAAGAGATTGACAAAGACTCGATCCCACAAAAGAAACATGAATGCAGGGAACTATTATGTTTGATAGAGAAAGAGCTTCCAACATCAATTCTCGATATTCAAGTTCATTAATTAGTCCATCTTGTGGATGAAATAGAGATTGCAAGTGTTGTAAACACTCGAGGAATGTTTTGGGTCGAACGATTTATGGGAATATTAAAAGGTTATGTGTGATAAAGAGAAAAACTAGAAGGATTTATGGCAAAGGGATGGATGCTTGAGGAGTGCATGTACTATGTTAGTGAATACCTTGAAAGAAGCTCCACATGCATGGAACAATGCATCTTCTTCAAAAATAATAGATGAGGTATTAACAGGTAAGGGAGTTCCATTTCAATTTACATTTTAAGAAAAAAGTGATGTTTCTACTTTTGTAGCATATAATAGCGAATGCATGCAAGCCTTTGTTAGCAATTATGAATAGGAACTTGAAAATTTCCAAAGTAAAAGAAGGAGAAACAAAAGATATAGTAATCTCGATGGTAATGAGACTACAAATATATCTTCTTTAACGGATTCGCTATATACTCATATGCAATGAGCCAATGCTAATAATCAACAAATTTCAAATGAGAAAAGGGACCTAATGATAGGTTGTGAAAGAAAGGTAATTTAATTTAGTAGTATTCAACTTCATATTTCTTGAAATTCTCTAGTACTTCAAACAATGATTCCTCCTCTTCTTGTTTCACTACTTTTCTTTTCTTTTGGACCACCTTCACTTCCATCCTTTGAATTTACCGTTTTAATTCTCGTGAGAGGTTCTTCTTTGTTTTGGGTGAATAATCCTACATCTTCTAGATAGTGCTTCTCTGAGCTAAAGCAATTATCCATCACAGTGGACTCTAGATCATCGTCATCTTCTTCCTCTTCTATGACATCACTAGGTTCACATTCTTCTAGCAAGGGCTAACACATGAACACTGAAATATCATAACCCTCCTCCTCACATGAGGATTCCACTGTTCTTCATTGACAATAATGTCCATGGTGGCTAAGATTTCTGCCCAATAGTGAGGCTCAAATTCCTCATCTCAAAAGATCATCAGTGTGTAGGCTAGGTCTCTAACTGGTCTGTCTCCTAAGGAAGTTCCTTCTTCTCTCCCTTTCATGTGTCTTTCCTCTTCCACTGCAACCTTACACATCCACAAGTGAGTGTCTTCATGCATCCAAG
Organism: Ceratopteris richardii; assembly: GCA_020310875.1. Classification (NCBI taxonomy): domain Eukaryota; kingdom Viridiplantae; phylum Streptophyta; class Polypodiopsida; order Polypodiales; family Pteridaceae; genus Ceratopteris; species Ceratopteris richardii. Next base: position 147,227,060 of record CM035435.1, read on the forward strand.
ATGGATGAGGAGAACTTTTAGAAATCATAGAGATTGAATCTTCTGGTTCCTTGTGGATAGGATTCCATTGTAGGGGAGGAACATCTCTAAACATATAATCCTTTAGATTGACCTTGGTTGTGACCCCTAAGTGTTGTAAGTACAAGGAGTTGGCTCCCCAATCTTGTGCTATCTGCAGTTGTCATAGGAAGGGCCTTCCTAGGATCATCTCATAGACATTATTTTTGCCAAAGTCACATATAGGAAAGGTTTGCTCAAACTCTTAACCACAAGTGGTTAGAGCTATCCCTTCTAGCAATCCTAGAGGTCTTTCAACATGGCCGTCATCCATTTGAAGCTTCATTCTAGTTGGTCTTAATGCAGGTTTTCCCCATTGTTTCCACAAGGAGGTGGTCGCAATTGCAACACTAGCACGTAAGTCTAAGATAGCTTTGGTTGTGTAATCCTGGTAGGTGATTGGAAGATAAGTATTGAAGTAGTTCAATGGGGATGTACCACAGTGCACTCTCGTTCTTGAGAGCTCCACGACAATATGCTCGGACTAGAAAACCAAGCTCCAGAGGCCGCACACAGTACTTTGCACAAATGCTGCAGAATACATAGAAAACACAGTACACATGGAGCACGAAGACAGACTTCTTAGGTCTTTTAAATGCGGTCGAGTTTACACTCTATGACTGACTAGGCCACTATATGTTTTATTAAAGAACATATACAAGGAAGTGTTCGGTGGCCATTTGGCTTTTCACATGGACACTCACGGACACTAACTTCTCCCACTAAAGGCCAAGATGGTCAAAGTAACTATGGGAGAAAAATAAAGAATGATAAAGAATACCTGAGTGTAAGTATACAAACTATACCTCCCACCTGATGGGCATATCTTGTATACTGTGTAAGATCAAGAATAAAGTAATGCCCATTAAGTGACAACAGTGTCAAAAGCTATCATGTGGTAGAGCTTTAGTCAAAGCATCTGCAACATTATCTCGAGTGTGAACCTTCTCAAGAATAATGTGCTCAATGGCTAAGCAATCTCTAATGAAGTGATACCTCACCTCAATGTGCTTGGTCTTTCCATGATAGACCAGATTCTTAGCCAAAGCAATGGCACTCTGATTATGACTGAGCAAGCGAGATACATGCTGAGGTAAACCCATATCACAAGCAAGACGAGAAAGCCACAATGCTTCCTTACATGCCTCACTTGCTGCAACATACTTTGCTTCTATGGTGGAAATAGCTGTACATTCTTGAAGATGAGATCTCCAAGAGATAGCACCTCTAGCAAAATGAAAAATGTACCCTCATGTAGACTTACGATTGTCTACACAACCAGCATAATCCGAATCTGTGTAACCAATAATGGATGCTTTCCCTCTACCTAAACATAGACACTTGTCCTTAGTGCCACTAAGATATCTCAAAATCATCTTGACCGCTTCCCAATGCTTCTTGCCAAGATTAGACATATATCTGCTCACAACTCCCACTACAAATGCAATGTCTAGTCTCGTAGCTACCATTGCGTACATGAGACTACCAACAGCACACTGATAGGGAATTTTGGTCATGAATTTCTTTTCCTCATCTGATTTGGGGCAATCATCGTTACTCAATTTCACATATGTGGGTAAAGGTGCACTCAATGCCTTTCCACCCTACATATTGAACCACTGAAGTACTTTGGATATGTACTCAATTTGAGACAAGTATATGCATCTTTTACTCCTATCACGAGTTATACGCATGCCAAGAATATGTTTGACATCCCCCAAATCCTTCATATCAAATGTCTAACTCAACTTCTTTTTGAGAATTGACAAATCATAAGAGGACTTCCCAACAATCAACATATCATCAACAAAAAGTATCAAGCATATCAAGCTGCCATGTGAGCATCTCTTTGTGTAGAGACAATGATCCTCATTGCTTTGAGAATAGCCTTGAGATTTCATAGAAGCATCAAACTTTTGGTACCATTGTCTAGGGGACTGTTTAAGTCCAAAAACAAGCTCTTATTAAGCTTACAAACTAGACTTTCCTTTCCAGGAACTACATAACCCTCTAGTTGTTCCATATAGAACTCATCTGGGATACACATAACTATGTATCTACTTGCCCAATCTGTCAAGAACGAAGGCCAGAAGAGAACTCTACTCTATGTTACTCCACTGTAGCACCAAGGTGGAGTGCGCCTCTGGTAAAATTCTTGAAGACCCAGGAGTACCAGGAAGGAGCTACTCTAGCAAGAAAATGTGCCCTCTCAGAACAAAGCAAGGACTATGTTCTAATAGGAAAACAGCTCTTCAAGAAAGGAAGAGACAATCATCTACAAATGTGCATTCATGAAGACGAGTATCTTTCTAGCTTAGAGATGGCTCATACAGGAGTTGCGGGAGGACATTTTTCTGCAGATAAAACTGCAAAAATGATTCTCTTTGCAGGAATGTGGTGGCCAACTCGACATCAAGATGCAGCCACTTACGTCCAAAGCTGCGACACTTGTCAACGAACAAAGTATCCTATTAGAAGAGATGAAATGCCACTAAAACTTATGATGAGTGCCAGAGCATTCACCAAATGGGGGATAGATTTTGTAGGACCAATTAGTCCACCAGCTAAAGGTTCTCATGCAGAGTACATAATTGTAGCAACGGATTATTTGACCAAATGGGTAGAGGCCAAAGCGACCAAGAAAAACGATGCGAGGACTACGGCGAAGTTTCTCTTTGAGAACATATTCATTAGGTTTGGATTGCCTATTGAAATTGTGAGCGATAGGGGCACACACTTCATCAATGAAGTAATAGAAGCCTTAATGAACGAATTCTTAGTGATTCATAAGAAATCAGCCCCTTATCACCCACAAGCCAATGGACAGGCTGAAAGTTCAAACAAAATCTTATGCACAATCCTCACTAAAATTGTTAATAATTGCAGATCCGACTGGGATAAGCAATTACATCATGCTTTATAGGTATTCCGAGTAGCCTACAAAACAACCATAGGAACTACTCCCTTTAACCTAGTGTACAGACAGAATGCCATCTTTCCAATTGATTTCCTGGTACCTACTCTCAGAGTAGCTGCTAATTATGAATGGACTGTACATGAGTTATGAACTCAATTGGATCAAATAGAAAAGTTACATGAAAAAAGATTACAAGCTGTGGTCTTGGTCTATACTTTGAAACAACATGCAAAGAACTACAAAAAAGAGGATATGGGCCCTTGATAATCAATCGTATATCTACCAGCGTAGCCATCAGCCTAGCAACCCTAGATGGAGAAGTATTGCAAAACTATATAAGTGGATGCCGAGTAAAAAAATATTTAGAGCCATTAAGAGAGGAAATAATGTCACGACTTCTAATGGCTAAAACTAGATGAGAAGAGGACGAAAGAATACGAGAAGAAGCAAGACAGGAAGCTCTAGACCGAATCAGGAAATGGAAGGAATGGATGAGAGAGAAAGATGAAATATATCAGCAAGGAGAGGAACTCATCCCAATGGCTAACTTTAGAGCCTCTGAAAACCTAGGACAGCAAGCAAAGCAACCATATTTAAGTTTAGGTTCCGGAACAGAAGAGTACCACTTGGTGGATGCACTCATTGACACTGGAGGAGTTGTTAGCTATATCAAGTCTTCATTGACTCAGAAACTCAAGGAGGAATTACACCCCTCTAAGGCACAACTCATTGGAATAGGGGGAAAAGTTACTAAATGCATAGGCGAGATTAACATGTCACTTCATCTCGAAAATAACACGATGTAACAAAAACTCTTAGTGTGTAATGATCAGGACTTATTAGAAGAACTTGTTGGTCAAGATTGGATATATGAATATGAAGTGACTATCCAATTAGCCTTAGGTTACATATCGGCCAAGATAGGACACCGTGATGTATTCAGCATGTTAGACGAACGACCTATCAAAGCCAAATGTATAGGCCCGAGAGATCACTCACACACGCATGATGATGAATGTACATCCATCTCCACTATGGAAACCTCGCTATGAAGTACTTTTTGTGAGAATACACTGAATCTCAATCTAGCACACTCTCCTAAACCAGTGAATCTCACTGCTAGTATCATTTCCAATAAAAGCACCAGTGAGGAATCAAGCACAAGAGGGACTATTCAGCAACACTGTCACGAACTTTCATGCATCAGAATATATCCCATCCCTCAAACTAGACAGGCTTGGATCCGAAAAGATCAGGTGATAACATATCATCAACAACGGAGCTATATTCTACACAGGAAACAACAAAGGTATGAGGAATCAAGTCACGTTGGACTCCGAGATCTACAAAGACTTGCTAAAGTATGGATACCAAAGAAAATGATTGCTGCCCAACCTGTGAGAACGAAGATATGGATTCCCAAATCATGTGCATCGAAGACAAGCATTAAAAGGGACGTGTCAATGCACAAGAAGTTTCAAGACCACATGAAGGTGAAACAGCAAGAAACCAACAACTACAGAACATTGCAGGACCAACAATATGCGACAAGAACACTTCAGGGATTTCAAGGACAAGCCAAGTGGAGATATAACGTGAGAAACACAACAATCACTAGAATGCTGGAGATACAGTCGGCCGTAGAGGAATAAAACAGATCTGGAAGCCTAAAGGCAAAACCATCTCTAGGCATCAACCAGACATTTCTATTTGCACACATCCTGAGTTGCAAGAGTCCCAAGCATGCATAATAGGGCCACATTACAAGGCCATGCATTCGGCACCTACTTCTTCTCCTACTAGATAGCGAAGCACATTTCCTTCTTAGGGAATCTGAGAGCACTTGTACAATAATCTCAACGAAAATAACTATTAATTCAATAAAAGCTTCGGCTAGGTACTAACGCTTTTGTTTTCTGTCAAAAAATATAGAAAAATTTTATATATGAAGAAAATCCTAGGTACTACCTTTCTCAGACTCACAGGAAAGGGATGATACGCTTCACTCGGAGAGTTACTAACTTCATGAAGAACAAATAAAGGATAACTCATGATATCGGCCTTACACTCATTTCTGGTATCTATTGAGTGCAGATGGCATCTTCAAATTCTGAGGCTACACAAGAGGAAGAGGTCCTACTTCTTCCCTTGGAATCCATTTTTAAAGCAAGAGGCCAGTGGTTCCTGGAAGATCAACCGGTGTCGAATCTTCTTTTCATGGCCCCCATTAAGATTATGGATAGGGATCACTACTTCCCAATCATGTCACAAGAATTCCAAACTATAATACAAGGATTACCGCACATCACAGATGTTTGGACAAGGGCTGGAATTGATGCATTTCTGATACTTATGATATATTTACCTGATTTTCAGAGATGCACACAAGTATGAACACACTCCAGTCCATAGCAGATAAGCCGTCAATCTCAGAAGCGAAAGTGCTCGATAAATGTGGTACATGGAAAACAATTCGATTCACTCATGAAGCCATTAACAAAGCTTTTGGTTGGAGTCAGGATGGTCTCACTAATGTTAAAGATAAATGTCATGATCCAAAAAAGAAAACCTTTCTGGAAATCAACCGAACAGATATAGAAGAATTGGTTCGATTAGTGCATCAACGTTTTTGTTTTCCCAGTATGCACAGGTATACAGCGCCTCAGAAAATCGTAGTTCAATTTGCTTTCCCATGTGATGAGGCAAGTTGGAAATAAAGCAAATCTTACTCCATATATTCAAGAACGCCTACTCAAAGCTAAGAAGAAATGGAGTCAGAAGAAGTTCTTGAATGGAAGTTTGGCATTGACTTTACTAATCTATGAGGCTCTAGAGATGAAAGAATCGCTTCTTGCCAAACTCCACAGAAATGGAAAAATATGTAAAATCGGCTACTGTTCCAAAGAAAAAGAAAATTGTTATCTCCATAGAGGAAGTGGGAACAAGTTCCAAGAAACCAATGAGAGGGGCTAAGCAAGCTAGAGATGAAGCAGCCCAAGGAACCCCACAATCAAAACGAGCACATACACTACCCAGGATCCCTCTGACACAACAACCCATCACAAAAAGGGATCTCTCAACGGCTCTAGAAGAAACACATACGTATATGCGAGGTCAAGTGAACCTCAATGTTCAAGGACATCAATATAGACAGGCAAGACGAGGGCAGCAACAAAAGGACAAAGAACATACTCCAAAATTAGCTGCCAGATACAAAGAATTGGGACTGGAGGATTCGAGTTCTAATGAGGAATCTAGTCAAGAAAAAGACACCTTGGACACTGATATAAGAACAAAAACAAACAATGAGGAATGGACAGAGATAAACCATGTCAAAGTCACACCCAACAATCAACAATCACATATACAAAATCAGGAAGCATCCACTGAACAAACACACCTCATTCAATTGAACGAAAAGTCACAAATCAACATAAAAGAAGCTTCAATCATGCATAAAGATGTAGTACCACCCATAAAAGAAGAAATACAAACAAGCATGGAAAAAGATAGATGTCTACATCAGAATATGGAATAAATTGTGATTGAGATTCCTCATGACACGCCACAAGGTAAAACGGAAGGTAAGGGGTCTGATCCAAAGATACAACTTCATATTCGGCAGCCCCACGACACAACATTGCATGTGGGACACGGTAAAGATGTTACCATAGGGGAAGAACCTAGTATCCCAACAACATGGTTGAATGTCGATGTTACTTGACTAAAACCCGTAGTTAAACAAATGATACAAATGGCCATGGATACGCAGCAGCAAATGATGGAAAAAGACGCAGATTACGACAAGGCCATGAGAGAAAAGAATCAATTTCAAGTGATGAGTGAACAACTATCTGTGCAACTAATACAAGTTCAACAGGTGGTTTCAGCTAAAGAAACGGAAATAATCGAAGTCAAAGGACAATGCACTACATTAATGGAGCAGAATCACAAGCTCTAGGAACAACTGATGGAGTTAAAAAGACAAGAAGTGAAGCCTATCAAGGGATGATAGAGACAAAGAGGGGGAGAGTGTTGCAGAGCTAAGAAGATCAAAGAGGCAGAGAAAAAGAGGGGCCCCAAAATTTTTCTGATTTGGACACTTTGTTCTTGTATTATAGCCATTTTATAACATATTTTCCGATGAAAATGCACTAGAGGAGTCCTCTAAATGTATGCCCATAAGGATTTGTATCTTACCCTTGTAAATTAGTAGGAAATTAGCCTTTTAGTTAATAAAGTGCTGGTCTCTTGTGTGAAAGGACCATTTTTTAGGGCACATGTATATAAGTCAATTTGTGACTCTTTGTAGAAACTTTTTTGCCATTGTGAGAATCAAGAGCATAGAATTTCGAATTTGTGTCTTCTCCTCTCTGTATCTTCTTCTTTGTGAGCTTGTATGCATGTGCGATGCTTGGAAAGAGTGCTTGGGAGTGTGGTCTATCCATGAAAGTGCATGTTTGCTGTTGGTAAGGTGCATGCGAAGTGTAGGAAGTATTGAAGTGTAGGAAGGTCATTCCCACGACTCAGTATTTCGTTCATAACTTGAAGCAGGAGTGTCACAATCAGTGAAAAGACCATCCTTGGATGTGTCTTCTCGAGAGCTTTGAAATGAACCCGCTACTTGCTATATTTGGAGTTCAGAGCTGAGAGAAAAGCTCGATTTACTGTTGACTGTTGCTCCAAATGTCATGACACCATGGATACCTAAAACTTGTTTGCATTAGGTTTATATTTATTTGCTCTTTTTGAGAATTCATTTGCATTGACCATCATTCTAATGCATGTCTTCATACACTCCGCTAGGTTTTGATACTCCTCGGATTGATAAAAAAAGCATGAATCCCCACTATATGCACTTGAAGGGGATCGAGGTTTATTCTCTTTCTCCACAAGTCCCTAAGTTGGTACTTAGGTACACACTCATCCTTTCATTTGATGGGATATACCCAAACTTTTCTAGTAGCATCATCTATGAAAGTGACAAAGTAGAGAGAACCACCTAAGGACCTAGTGGGCATAGGACCACACACATCTGTGTGAACGAGATCTAAAGGCTGAATTGAAGAGTCAATGTGCGTTCTTGCACGTTTCTGGTTTGCTTTCCATATTGACAATGCTCACAAAATGAAAAATCGGAGAAAGATAACATAGGTAAGTAGCCAGAATGAGAAAGATTTTCCATTCCACTATGAGATATATGGCCCAAACAACCATGCCAAATACAAGCCATAGGCTGTTCAGTAACAGCTAACAAGTGTTCTTTCTGTGATACAAACAAAGGATAAAGTGAGCCAACTTTGCTTCCTTTTGCAATAACCATATTTCCCTTTGATATGCAAACCACCTTGTAACCAAGGTCATCAAGTCGACCAACTGACATCAAATTGTGTGATAACTGAGGTACATGGCGTACATTATGCAGTGCTTGTGTATTTTGAACTCCTAGATTCCTTGCAACTAGCTCAACTATCTCAACTATCTCATCTATCTCAATGGAGGTTCTTAGTGTATGTGTATGTGTATGTGTATGTGTATGTGTATGTGTATGTGTATGTGTATGTGTATGTGTATGTGTATGTGTATGTGTATGTGTATGTGTATGTGTATGTGTATGTGTATGTGTATGTGTATGTGTATGTGTATGTGTATGTGTATGTGTATGTGTATGTGTATGTGTATGTGTATGTGTATGTGTATGTGTATGTGTATGTGTATGTGTATGTGTATGTGTATGTGTATGTGTATGTGTATGTGTATGTGTATGTGTATGTGTATGTGTATGTGTATGTGTATGTGTATGTGTATGTGTATGTGTATGTGTATGTGTATGTGTATGTGTATGTGTATGTGTATGTGTATGTGTATGTGTATGTGTATGTGTATGTGTATGTGTATGTGTATGTGTATGTGTATGTGTATGTGTATGTGTATGTGTATGTGTATGTGTATGTGTATGTGTATGTGTATGTGTATGTGTATGTGTATGTGTATGTGTATGTGTATGTGTATGTGTATGTGTATGTGTATGTGTATGTGTATGTGTATGTGTATGTGTATGTGTATGTGTATGTGTATGTGTATGTGTATGTGTATGTGTATGTGTATGTGTATGTGTATGTGTATGTGTATGTGTATGTGTATGTGTATGTGTATGTGTATGTGTATGTGTATGTGTATGTGTATGTGTGTATGCATATATGTGTGTATATGTATGTGTATGTGTGTGTATATTGGTGTATGTACATGTATGTGTATGTGTGTGTATATGGGTGTATGTACATGTATGTGTATGTGTGTGTATATGGGTGTATGTACATGTATGTGTATGTGTGTGTATATGGGTGTATGTACATGTATGTGTATGTATATGTATGTATGTATATGTGTGTGTATGTGTATGTAGGTGTGTATGTATGTGTGTAAATGTGTATGTGGGTGTGCTTATGTGTATGCATGTATGTATTCATATGCATGTGCTTTATTTATGCATATGTATGTATGTGTGTATATGTGTATTTGTGTGTCTCTATGTGTGTGTATGTGTATGTGTGTGTCTCTATGTGTGTGTATGTATATGCCGGTGTATGTATCTATGTATGTGTATGTATACATGTGTGTATACACATGTATGTATAGTATGTGTATGTGTGTGTATATATACGTGCGGATACATGGGTAAGTGTGTGTATACGTGTATGTATGTATGTGTATGTATTCATATGTATGTATAGTGTGTGTGTGTGTTTTTATATGTGTATATGTGTGTATGTGTGTGTGTATATGTGTGTATGTATGTATCTCTATGTGTGTGTATGTGTATGTGTGTGTCTCTATGTGTGTGTATGTATATGGATATTTGTGTGTGCATATGTATGTGTGTGTATGCATGTGTGTGTATGTATGTGTGTAATCATATGTGTGTATGCATGTGTATGTATGCATGTGAGTGTATATGTGTGTGTCTAGACATGTGTATGTATGTATATGTGCAAGTATCTCTATGTGTATGTGTATGTGTGTGTATGCATATGTGTGTGTATGTGTATGTGTGTATATGTGTCTATGTATGTGTGTGTATCTGTGTATGTATGTGTGTATGTATGTGTGTATGTATGTGTATATGTGTGTATGTATGTGTGTGTATGTGTATATATGTGTATGTATGTGTGTGTATATGTGTGTATATGTGTGTATATGTGTGTATATGTGTATATATCTATGTATATATGTGTGTGTATATATGTGTATGTGTATATGTGTGTATGTATGTGCGTTTATATGTGTGTGTGTATATATGTTTGTATGTATATGTGTGTGTGTATATGTGTACATATATGTATATTTGTGTGTACATGTGTATATATGTGTATGTATATGTGTATATGTCTATATGTATATGTGTGTATGTATGTGTGTGCATATGTGTGTGTATATATATGTCTATGTATATGTATGTATATATGTGTGTGTATATATGTCTATGCATCTGTTTGTATATATGTGTGTGTATATGTGTGTATGTGTGTGTATATGTGTGTATGTTTGTGTATATGTGCGTATGTATGTGTGTATATGTGTGTATGTATGTGTGTGTGTATATGTGTGTATATATGTGTGTATATGTATGTATATGTGTGTGTATATATGTGTCTGTGTAAATGTGTGTGCATATATGTGTGTATGTATGTGTGTGTATATGTCTATATGTATATGTGTGTGTATGTGTATATATATGTATATGTGTGTGTATATGTGTATGTTGGTATGTTTATGTGTGTATATGTGTGTATATATATGTGTGTATGTATATGTGTGTATGTACATATGTGTATATGTATGTGTGTGTATATGTGTGTGTATGTATATATTTGTATATATGTGTGTGTATATATGTGTGTATGTGTGTGTATATGTGTGTATGTTTGTGTATATGTGTGTATGTATATGTTTGCATATATTTGTGTATGTATATGTGTGTATGTATGTGTATGTATGTGTATATGTGTATGTATGTGTGTGTATGTATATGTGTGTATGTATGTGCATGTGTGTGTATGCATGTGTGTGTATGCATATGTGTGTATGTATGTGTGTGGATATGCATATGGATATGCATGTGTACCTATCTTGGGACTCGCTTGCTTAGGGTCGCTCTTTGTTCTTGGGTCTCTTCGCTCTTTGTTCACAAGGATCGATCGCGGCACAAATGTGTCGAGAAAAAGAAAGTTTTTTTTCAACTCCTTGATTGTCACTTATGCAATGCCAAAGCATCGCAGGCACTGCATCGCTATAAGCATCGGTAGTCTTTGACGCTTGTAGTGATGCTTGGCATGAGCATCGCATGAGCAACACTAAGCATCGCATATGCGACAACCCTGATTTATTTTTTTGGATTTTTTTCCAAGATGTCCCTTATGCGATGCTCTTTTAAAGAAGCATCACATAAGCGACAATGCTCGCTTTTTTTTCAATGGAGGGTGTCGTTATGCCCCCATTATTCTTGTAGCTATAGTCAAATTACTTAGGCATGAATGTTCCTCAGGTGTAGATTCTTGACATAGGTGACAACTCCACTCAGTCCCTATAGTCAAATAACTTAGGCATGAATGTTCCTCGGGTCTAGATTCTTGACATAGGTGACAACTTGTCATGTACTCATGTACATCTTTCTACATATTCGGCCAATACACTCCTTGTCTTTTTAACTCTGGTGTGGGTCCACTAACTCCCTTATGCGTTCACCATTTGTTCTTGTGGGCTTATTTCATTAAAGTACTTCTCTCCTCATCCTTGACACATCTTAGAATTATTCCATTAGAATTTTTGAAGTATAGACTGCTTGCCACAATGTGGAGGTCTCTTTTTTTCCAAATTTCTTTGCTTCCAATGGAATTGATCCTATGTTTTGGTCCATGTGTGAGCATAGGTATGAATTTCTCAGCCCATTTTGGACATACTTCTAGTTTGAACAAATAAGTGTTGGGTAGCTCATCTGCTACTCTAGTTGGTGGTTCTCCATGTGTCAGTCTCCACAAATGATGAGCTCTTACATGAGTATTTCCCTTCTTGACTAATACCTCAAAATCAAATTCCATTTGCAGTAGGAACTATCTAATTAGCCTTCTAGTGTTACAAGGTTTATTGAACAAGTAAAATAAAGCTTGGTGATAAAAAAAAAACTTGAATTTGTTAGCTAGGAGGTAATGTCTACATTTCTTTACTACATAGACCATTCTTAGGCCCTCTCATTCAGTTGTAGTGTGATTTTGTTTCGCTTGATTAAGTTATCTCCTAGCATAGGCTATTGGAGGATCTAACTTTCCTTCATCTACAAGTTGTGCTAAGATGCATCCAATGGAAAAATTAGATGCATCCACATGTATATGAAATTTTTTATTCCTATTAGGGCACTTTCAATATTGGTGCATAATGCAATCTCCATTTCAACTCATTGCATGTCTTTTTGCATTCCTTCATCCAAGTAAATTGAGTCAACAAACCATCTAAGGGTTTTGCAATTATGGCGTACATGTGAGTAAATCAATGATAATATCCATAATGACCCATAAAGGCTTGTACTTCCTTTACACTCTTGGGGCTCGACGAATCCAGGATAACTTTGATCTTATCTTCATCAGTAGAGATTTTGTCTTTGGACACTGTGTGTCCCAATATCTTTCCCTATCTCACCATGAAAACACATTTCTCCAAATTCAGACATACTCTTTATTTCCTACATTTTTCGAATATTCTTCTTAATTCGCTATGTGGCCAATGCATTGAGAAGAGTATGTACATAATTCATCTACGCATAATTCCATAATTTTCTTGAGGAAATCTTTGAACACATGAAACATTAGTCTTTGAACATTTGTTGGGGCATTAGTTAACCCAAATGGCATAACCCAAAATGCATATACTTCCCATTATGTAGCAAATAGAGTCTTATCTTGGTCTTTAGTGATGGATACTTGATTATAACCTTGAAACCCATCAAGGAAGCTTTAGAATTCCTTGTTTGCTACCCTTTCCAAAACATGGTCCATGATGGGTAATGCATAACTATCTCAAATGGTGGCTGCATTAACTTTTTTGAGGTTAATACAGACTCTAAGCTTTCCATTTGTCTTCGGTACAACCACCAAAGAGAAAACCCATTCTGTGTGTTTGTTCTTGTATGTAAATCTAGATGCCAAAAATTTATCTATTTCTTCTTTGATTTTGGTAGAATACACATCATTTTGTGTATATGGTCTTTGCTTAGATGGTTTTGCATAAGGAGTCATCAAAATTCTGTGGGCACATATTGAGGGATCTACACCCTTCAGGTCTTTGTTGGTCTAAGTGAACACCTCCCTAGATACTATAATTAATGCTATGAGTTCTCGTTCCTCCTCTAAGGACACATCCTTGCCTATGTAAGTGCATCTCTCTTCTTCTCCCTCTAGGGTTAGTATTACCTTTCTTGGTTTTCTCTTTGTTATCATATGCTATTCCATCCTGTGCCTCTCTCTTACGCATCTCAATAGCTATTTTTCTTTCCTCCACTTCATATCATTTAAAATGTTCTGGCACTTCAAAGTTTTCATTTGGTAAGTTTTAATCGTTAGTTTCATTGGTTTCCCTTCTAGGGTTTCCTTGATATTCTTCTATGGTGAATACTTTTTTATGTTCCATGGCCTCTTTCCATTCTACAAATTTAAGGTATTGTTCATCTGAGTCAAACTCATGTTCCATTTCGATGCTTTTGTAGTCTTCCTTCCACTTTTTTTCAATTACTTCACCTTCTTCAACCTCTTGAATTACAACCATGCACAAGATTAAGTCGTATCTTCTTCACCCACACACTCATACATAGTCATTACTTCTTCATTTACACACACATCTAGTGTTGCTAGAATTTCTATCCATTGTGTGGTTCAAAGGCTTCATGGGGAAATATTTGTGGTATGTAGGATGAGTCTTCTATGGGTCTATGTTTCTCGTGTCCTTTTCGTCAATATTATAATCTTTCCTCTTTTTTTTAGTTTCTTTGCAAATCCATAATTGGGTATCTTCATTCATTAGGACTTATCACTAGATGCAACACTATGGATTGACACATCATATTCCTCTTTATGTATAGGATTCCATTGAAGAGGTGGAACATCTCTATAGGCAAAATTTTAAAGCTTTATTTTAGTAGTTGTGCATTGGTGTTGGAGATACAAAGCATCTCATCCCTAGTCTTCAACTACCTTTAGATGTCACATGAATGGTCTACCTAGGATTATCTCCTTATTGCTCGCCTTGCCAAATTGGCATATAGCTAAAGTGTGTTCCAATTCTACCCCACAAGTTGTGAGAATTACATTTTCAAGGAGCCCTAAAGGCCATTCTACATGACCATCTGCTACTTGTAGCTTCATTCTAGACAATTGTAGAGTTGGTCTTCCCCATTTCTCCCAAATTCCCTTGGTTGCTATCCCAACTCCAACTCCCCTATCTAGACTGGCATTGATCATATATCAAAGGAATGTGATTGGAAGGCACATATTTGTTTCATCTCCCTCACTAAAAGATCCAACTTTATCGATAGGTATCTTGATAGTTGTTATTTTCTCTAGCAGTTCTTCCTTAAAAGATATGTCTTGTTGATTCAATTTCAGCTAATTAGCTAGTTTCTTCCATAGATGAGGCTTGATTTGAAAAACTTCTTCTAGGGTTATCTAATATTGCACTTTTTCTTTCTTTAAATCTTGTAAGCTGGTCGACACTTCCTCCAATGTTCTCTTCTCATTCTACCTAATTATTGGGGTGTGAAAGAAATATGATTTTTGCTCATATTCTCTTATATAATTAGGAAGTGCAGTTAGACTAATTGCTTCCTCACTATCATGATCCAAACTAGATAATTCTTCCTAGTCTTCTTCTTGCTCCATCCTAGGTAGGTTTTTAGAAGCGTTTAGTTCTTCAAAGGGAGGGGCATCCTCCTCACTTTTCTTCCATCTCTCTTCTTACACTTTGACCCACAAATCATGTGGCCAGTTTGCTTCCATTTTTGGAATCATTGAGTTCCTTTCTATGTTCTCAAAACTTTAATCTTCTCTAGTTTCCTTAATTTATTTTGGTTTCTTATCTCATGAATTATAGTTATTTAAACATCCCTGGAACATTTCTTTGCGGATTCTCATTTCAAGAAGGCTAGGCATTGCTTGTTCTAGTGTGGTCTAAGCCACTTCAATTAATATTTTACATATTTCAAGTCTGTCTTTTTTGAGATCTGCTAGATAGCTTGGATCATATTGCTCTAGACTAGGTCCTATCTCTATTCTAGAATAATATGCTTTAACCATATTTTTAATTCTTCAAGCATCAATCCTGCATGTTCCTTCATTTGGTTTTCTTTCACCGCTTTCGTGTCTTCACTGGCTAGACTAGTCTACTTAGGTTTGGGGTCTTTGATTGTTTGTTCCTTCTCTTTAACCAATTTTTTCATCCACTTGTTTTTAATATTTTCTCTTCTTGCTTTCCATCTTTGAGTTTTTTTTTCTTTTTAAGGTATCAGATAATTTTTTAGAGTCTTCTACTATTTAGGGTACAGATTCTATCTCATTTTCCTTTCCTGGGCTATTAGGTCTTAAATTTTCCATTGTTTGTTTTGCTTTTGCTATGGTCATGGCTTTTAGTGGCATAGTGTATTCCTTATCACTCCTTGAGGGTTCCATTACTTATGTTACATTAATTTGAGATGTGGGTGATGCTTTGGATTTGGGTGGTCTCAAAACAAATGTTCTTCATGCATTCATTGCAATACCCTTCCCAGACTCTAAGGGGTGGTGGGTGGTAAGGAATTGTACGTTCCCTATATAAAATGGTCTCCTCCACATCTATAACATGGTCCTCTAGGGACATGTGGTCTTCCCATAGTTCTTCCATGTGGTTGAGCTCTAGAAGCAATGTACATTAGGTTAGTGTATCCAGGTCCACAGGTGTTTCCATAACTGTCATGCTTATAGTATTGTTGTTCGTAGGAAGATTCATATTCTACGAGATTTTGATCATATGAATAGTAATCTCCATAACCATGTTCATAGCTTTAACTTAAATTTTTTTCACTCATCAATGGTGACACTGGCACTATACCTCTCTCTAGGTTTACTTTAGGCTGTGCATATTTGATAGGCTCAAAAGTTTGTGGATGTGGGGGTTGTTGCCCTATTATAGGTAGAGGTTGGTTATAAGCTTGATACTCATATGGTCTTGGAAACACGGGTGGTCCTTTATATGAGCATATCTTGGAACCTCCTTGCCTTGCTCTCTCGGTGGGTATCCATAAGGCCTCTATTGTGGTGGTGGAAGTGGCCTAGATTGTGTGTTATATGGGTAGCTTTCAATGGTATGATTAGTGTATCTTTGTTCAATATGACAATATAGACTAGGTCCTTGTGTTTTTTGTGCATTAGATTGATATGGCTGTGGTAGAATAGGCTTTCCTCTTGCAGAAATGGATGGCCACCTCCACAATGCATACACCTCCTTAGTAAAGGCATCCTCATAGGCAGGTTTTGATAATTCTTTTGTCCTTGGACACCTAGCTTCTTGGCCACTAAGTCTCCCAATTTTTCAACTTTGTTGGTTTGGATAGTTTCATTACCACATACATCCTCAAATTGGGTAGGGAACTGTGACATCTTTAAATCGTCTGCAAGATTATCCTCCAAATATATGCATTTCCTCAAACATGCACTTAATGTCTATGATTGTTTCACATACACAAGGGTTCTCAAATTCCCATCAAGAAACAAAGATATCATTTTTTGTCTGGTGGGTCTCTCTACCATAGGAAATTGGTCATCATATTGATTGAAGCTTCTTGCCACTAACTCACAGATTCATTAAAGGTCTGTTTGAAACTTTGAACTAGAGAAGAGGAGTTATGTTCGATACCCTTCTTGGTGAATTCTTCAAAGGATTTTTCTATATTCAAAAGCGATTGGAATCCACGGGTTGGAACCAAGTCAAAGTAGTCTTGGTAAGTGTGAGACTGAAACATTCATAGTGGAAAAAAAGGTAATCTACTTGCTCAACCTATAGCACTTGCTTAAATTCACCCTTGTGGTCATATGCGTCTCCAAAACCATCATAGTGATTCCTTATGCACATGGCTACCTGAATAGGTGTTAGTCTTCTTCTTGCCTCATGAGGGCGAGGGATAACTAGAATCATAGGACACACACTTTGTCCTCTACATTGTGGGGGTCTTAGATGAAAGGGTGGTTGGTTCATTTTCTCACTTCTCGGATGAGTGGGAGGCATGATGCTCATATCTGGCATCGTAAATTGGACATGTGGCTAGATTGGCACACTTTGCTAGCTCGATTGACCTATGAAATGATTTTCCTGACTGTGTTGATGCCCGTGAGGGTTTTGAGATGTGGTTGCTTGATCCCTAGGAGAGAATACTAGGAAACCAAGTATTGTAGTCTTGGCCTCTTCAGATCATTGACTTCCCAATACCTTCTCTTGTTTTGATCTAGATGGGTGAATCTTGAAGAGTCTTTAGAATCATGCAATTCAAAAATAGTGGCAGGATTGATGCCTTCTCCTCTTGAGGGTGAAGTGGCTTGCAACAATTTTTTACTTCCAGCTATTAAGTAGACGTCATTCAAGTAATCATCCTAAGGGATTTTATCCCCTCTCAAAATGTTTATTACTACATATCTTCCTCTAGGAGTAGATACTGCTCCTCTATTGTCTATCCATATAGAGTTACTAGGCTCTTCCATTTCTCCTCTTTCATTGATTCTCTCAGGATGTTCAACCACTAAGTATAGTTTTCCACATTTGTCCATATAAAATCCTCCCTCAAATTTCAGAGTTGTCTTGGGTAAAACTTTTGATCCGGTGGATTTTCCAAGTCTTGCTACTAACCTATTGAGTCCATCCAAGTAAATAGGAAATCCTTGCAAGTTTGTAGAGACATACTGCAGGGAATTCCTATACTCTCCTTCTATTGCTGACATTAGCTCTACTCAGTGGATGGAGCTATGCATATCTTCAGAGGCCATAATAGTTTCTTCCTCTAAGTCACTATATGTTTGAGTAAATAGAGTGAATACTTTGTTGGGTTACACTTCCTACTAAGGATATCACACCTCTTTGACTCCCTAGGACACATCGTGACCTTAGGTTCATTCAGATTCTAGGGTCTTATGATTTCCTTAGCATCAACTATTAAGTCTTAGGTGTGTTCAATGTGTATGTTCAAAATTCCTGACAATTCTCACTTCTAGATCCCTCCTCAATTGGTTTTATTTTTTGGGGATGCACAATACTTGTGATTCAGACAATACATGATACCAAGTTTGCAAGATACGATACTCGATACTTGAGGTTTCTCACAATACATGATACTTGGAAACTCATGATACTCGATACTTACTCCTCAACGATACATGATACATGATTCATGGTATAGCATGATACACGATTTCACGATACATGATACTTGGAAGGTATTAGTAACACTTGATACTAGCCAATACATGACACAAGATACTTGAGGTGTAGATGATACATGATACTTGGTTTCCATGCTACAATACCTCATTTTAGGGCATACATGATACTCAACTCCTCATGATACATGATACACGTCCAAGAATGGTGACACACAATACTTGAGGTGTCGATGATGTAGGATACTTGGAGTAACGATACTCAACTAGGCAACATACGATACTTGCATATCGCAATACATTCCAAGAGTAAGGTATCAGAGATACATGATACCTGCAAAGTATCACGACATGCAGGAATAGGGTATAGTGTTGGTGCAAATACCAAGCCTACACATTTGGCTAGAGTTTATGTGCAAATAATTTAAGATCCATAAGAACCATTGCTATGAAGCCTTTACCTTTTACCATTTGTAAAAGTCAATTTGACTTGAAATTTATAGCTACGACTAAACTCGTGGAGATTTTTAGATAAAAAGCCATGACTTTATTTGGAGAGAATGTCTCCTAGATTAGAGTATCACTTTTAGTGAGAGCCAATGAAGAATTCAAATTCAAAATTCAAATGACTCATCTATAAAAAAACTCATGGTATAGATCACTTCAATTCCGAGTTCTTGCTGATTACTTTATAAGAGAGTGAGGCTCACTTCATATCCTACACCACTCATTATCTTTAGGCATTTGTCATAGCTACTTAGAACAGTCATTTTGCATTGCTCATATGTCAGTCATTCCTTCACTATTTTCAATGTTCTATAGCTTGTTGGAATCAGCTCTAAGTCCTCTACAGGCCTACGAATTTTGAAGATAATCCATTAAGCAGGCTTGGAGAAAAGTGTGTCGAAGTACCCACTAGTCAAACTCTACAGAGGTCCTAAAAAATCGGGGGTAATGATTTGATTGCTAAATTGATTGCTCTGTGTATAGTGCATCATTTCAAGTGATTCCACTTGGAATCATTAGCTAGTTAAGATAATTTGATATCTCCAAAAGGAATTTTTCTAGTTCCTATTGTACTAGAAGTACTGAGCTCAACAAGCAACAGGTGTGTGAACAAAAATAGAAGGTTTTCATTGATCCTTCAACTTGGAAGTATTCTGTTTTGAATCAATCAATTCTCACATCATTTTGAAAGTACATAGGCACCTATTTAGTGTCATTGGAAAGCTAAGAGGGCCTACAACTCAACTCTGAAGCAAAAAGGGGCTAGTACAAAGCAGGGATTGTCAGTACCTACTCATTTCTTGGAGTGTCCATCCATCTTTCCCAACAGTTGTATCAGAGCAAAGCTAAGTTAAAATGGGAGATGTTTTTCCTTCTTTCATTGATAAATTGGACAGGAACAACTACCAAGCATGGTCCTTGAGGATGAAGACATACTTGCAAGGAAGGCGCCTCTATGGATATATCTCATGAGATGAGGAGATGCCCATTTTCAGAAGCAAAGGACAACCTACAAGAGAGGAGCATGAAAGAATCAATACATGGTGTGCCAAGGATGCATCAGCAAGGTCATACTTACTTAAATCAATTTCTGATTTTCTTCTTCCACACATTAGTAACTGTAAGACATCCCAAGAGACTTGGGAAACATTATCTTCATACTTCTCTTCCAACACAAGGGCTAGGAAGAACCAATTGTGGATTGAGTTTACCACTCAAAGAAAACAACCCAAGCAAGGCATCTCAGAGTATGTGACCAAAGTCAAAGATGTAGCTGATCAATTAGCAAGCATAGGAGAAGAAATTGAAGAGGAGCAGATTGTGAGACAAGTAATCAATGGGATTAAAGCAGATGAGAAATGTGAGAGCTTCACAACTGCCATGGACTTGTACATGGACATGCAAATTCCATACCTTACCACACTCATGGGGCAACTCTTTACCCATGAAGCCAAGCTCAACAAGAATGGAGATTCATCAAGAGGTAATAGCTCTTTTGCCCTATACACAGATAAAAGTAAGTCTAAAGAGAAAGGAAAGAACAAGAAATGATTGAGGATGAAGGAACTACCTCCCAAGCTAACTTTGCAGGGAGAGGTAGAACCTCAAGAGGAAGGGGCAGAGGAGGTAAGCAAGGTAGGGGGAGACCTTATAACTCCTCACTATGTAATATTTGTGGATTGTCAAATCACACTACAGATGAGTGTTACAGGAACTTCAAGAATCAGAGAGGTAGAGGATTTCAAAGAGGTGGATATACACAATCAAGAGGAAGATTCAACCATCATCAAGGCTACAATAACAACTACAACAACAACTACAATAACAACTACCAAGGAGGCTACAAATCAAGGAAATATTACAAAACTATACAGAGGAGCAAGAGGATTCTCTTCTGATTATGAATATGACTTCAAAACCAGGTATAAATGATGAGCATCTCTTCTACATTGACTCAGGATGCTAAAATCATGTGGCAGGCAATGTAGCTCTTCTCTCTGACCTTGAGGAACCAAAGGGTAAGCATCAAGTAAAAATAGGTGATGAAACCAAGCACTCAGTGATTAAAGTAGGAAATGTTAAAACCTCTTATGGAAATAAGAATCTGTTGACAAGGGTTCTATATGTACCTACAATTACCAAGAATTTGATGAGTGTTGGATAGTGTGGAAAAAGGTTTGCAAGTCAGGTTCACCCAATATGAAGCATTTGTGGAGGATCCCCAACATAGATTCAAGAGAATTTCCAAAAGAGAAAAGACAGGTAGATTATTCGCTTTTGAACCTGAAGATACAAGGAATATTGCACTTTATGGTTACAAAGATCAAACACTATAAGAGCTTGAAATTTGGCATAAGAGATTAGGGCATATTGATGAGAGAACTTTAAAGCAAATATGTAGAGATCAATGTTTGCTTGGGATACCTAATGTATCCAAGCAACACATGATCTATAAATGTCGTGCTTGTCAATTTGGAAAATCTCACAGGTTACCCTTCTCAAAGAAAGGTAACATGCATGAGGACTACATAGAGCTTGTCCATACAGATGTATGGGGACCAAGTAAGGATCCCTCTATTTCTGGATCAAGGTATTATGTATCCTTCATTGATGATTTCAGTAGATGGACTATCCTGTACTTTATGAAGCATAAAGATGAAGTATTCAGTTGCTTTAAAAAATATCTTTCACTTGTTCAGAACCAAACGGGAAGAAGTCTAAAGAGACTAAGGTCAGATGGAGGAGGTGAGTACTTCTCAAATGAGTTTGGTGCATTCTTAGAGGACAGAGGAATCAAACGAGAAATTACAACAAAGTATACTCCTGAGAAAAATGGGGTGGTAGAGAGGAGAAATACACTAATTGCTAAAACAACTAGGTCAATGTTAAATGAGAAAAAATTACCTAATTACTTGTGGGTAGAGAGTGTATCTAGTGCCACTTATCTTGTAAATAGGTTGCCATCCAAATCTCTTGATGAGATGACCCCATATGAAGCTTGGCATGGTAGAAGACCTTCACTTGATCCTTGTAGGATCTTTGGATGTGTTGCTTATGTGCATATCCCTTCTCAAATAAGAGGTAAGCTAGACCCTAAGGCAGAGAAGACATCTTCATAGGGTATGACTTGAATCAGAAAGGATATAGGTTCTACAATCCTTCTAACAAAGGATTTATGGTCAGTAGAGGTGTTGTCTTTGATGAGAATGATTCTTGGTTTGAAAGTGAATGCAGGAAAGTAAAGCTACCTTATGACTTGGAAGACGAACTTCTAAGCCTCACTAAGGAGGAGCCTAATGAGATTGAAGACATCAACTCAGATGATGAGGACATCATCAACTTAGAAGAATTCAAGGCATGGAAGTCCAAAGGCAATGTCAAAATGAAGAAGTTGGAGGATATACCTGAATCATCCAACCAAGCAATCAAAACATCACAAAGAGAGAGCAAGAAGTCAATCAGTTATCGGTATGACACTCCTTTAGTTACTAACCACTCTATTTATCTTGCAAAAGACTTGTCATTTGAAGGGCCATCATCATATGAAGAGGCAAAGACCAAGAAAAAATGGAAGGAAGCTATGGATGAGGAAATTGAAGCACTCAAGGAGAATGATACTTGGGAGCTAGTGCCAAAGAAGGAGTCAATGAAGGTAATTGGCTCTAGATGGATCTATAAGATCAAGAGGAATTCTGATGGATCAATAAGCAGGTACAAAGATAGACTTGTGGCTAAGGGTTTTGCACAAACCCAAGGAGTTGATTATGAAGAAACTTTCTCACATGTGGCCAAAATTCCAACCATCAGGGTATTGGTAAGTGTGGCTGCATCAAAGAATTGGAATATGTATCAAGTGGATGTAAAAAATGCATTTCTAAATGGCTGGATTTCAGAGGAGGTGTACATGTCTCAACCTCTTGGCTATGAGGATCCAAGCAAGGTAAAATATGTATGTAAATTGAACAAAGCTCTTTATGGATTGAAGCAGGCACCTAGGGCATGGAACCATAGGTTGACTACATACCTTCAGGATCAAGGATTCACCATGAGTAAATCATATACTTCTCTGTTTGTTAAGAGGAGTAATTCAGAGGTAATATACCTATGTGTATATGTTGATGATATCATACTCACAGGTAATTATGCTAATGGCATCAAGCAGATTAAGAATCAAATGATGTAGGAGGTCAAAATCAGTGATCTAGGATCACTAAAATATTTTCTTGGACTTGAGTTAGTCTATACTAACTCTGGAATTTACATTACTCAGAGAAAGTATATATAGGATATGTTAAATAAGTTTCATTTGCAGGATGCCAAAGTAGCAAGCACTCCAATAAAGGTAAACCAAAAGTTAAGTGCTCATGAAGGTGATGTACTTGAGAATATTGCAGGTTACCAAAGCATAGTGGGAAGCTTGAACTATGCTACATTGACAAGGATTGATATTGCTTATGGAGTAAGTGTCTTGATCCAATTTATGCACAAACCTAGGGCACCTCATTTGGAAGCTTCCAAGAGGATTTTGAAGTACCTTAAGGGGACTCAAAATCAAGGATTAGGCTTTCCTTATACCTCAGATTTGGACATCAAGATATATTCAGATGCAGATTGGGCAGGTTGCAAAGATGATAGAAGGAGTACCTCAGGTTACCTATCTTTTGCAGGTAACAAACCTATATCATGGTCTTCAAAGAAGCAACCTACTATTGCTTTATCTTCTACAGAGGCAGAGTATACAGGATTGGCCAATGCTACTCAAGACGTCATATGGATTAGATTGTTATATATAGATTTAGGTTTTCATACTACATCTCAATGATTTTTGGGGATAATTTCACTACATCTTGCAGCAAATCCTATTTATCATGCTAGGACCAAGCACATAGAGTTCCACTATCATTATGTTAGAGAGAAGTTATTGAGCAAGGAAATTCAGTTGGCATATGTATCAACTAATATGCAATGTGTAGAATTATTGACTAAAGCATTAGATGGTACAAAACTTTACAGGTTTAAGTCTATGATTGGATTTCAGGACATTCAAGTGGCTTGAGGGGGAGCTGTTGGTGCAAATACTAAGCATACACATTTGGCTAGAGTTTACGTGCAACTAATTGAAGCTCCATAAGAACCATTTCTATGAAGCCTTTACCTTTTACCATTTGTAAAAGTCAATTTGACTTGGAATAATATTTGTAGCTACCACTAAACTTGTGGAGATTGTTAGATAAAAAGCCACGACTTTATTTGGAGAGAATATCTCCTAGATTTGAGGATCACTTTTAGTGAGAGCCAATGAAGAATTCAAATTCAAAATTCAAATGACTCATCTATAAAAGATGATTGAAAAAACTTGAGGTATAGATCACTTCAATTCCGAGTTCTTGCTGATTACTTTGTAAGAGAGCGAGACTCACTTCACAGCCTACACTACGCATTATCATTTGGCATTGATTATCATGCCAATGATTATGTACAACATTGTGTTCTAATACAATAGATCAATACTTTTATCTATGGTCTCTCTGTCATAGCTACTCAAAACATTCATTTTGTATTGCTCATATCTCAGTCATTCCTTCACCATTTTCAATGTTCTATACCTTATTTGAATCAGCTCTAAGTCCTCTAGATGCTCACGAATTTTGAAGATAATCCATTCAGCCCATTTGGAGAAAAGCATGTCGAAGTATCCACTGGTCAAACTCTGCAGAGGTCCTAAAAAATCCGGGGTAATGATTTGATTGCTAAATTGATTGCTCTTTGTATAGTGCATCATTTTAATTGATTCCACTTGGAATCATTATCTAGTTAAGCTAATTTGATATTTCCAAAAGGAATGTTTCTAATTCCTACTATACTGGAAGTACTGAGCTTAACAAGTAATAGGTGTGTGAACAAAAATAGAAGGTTTTCATTGATCCTTCAACTTGGAAGTAGACTATTTTGAATCAGTCAATTCTCACATCATTTCCAAAGTACATAGGCATTTTTTTAGTGTCATTGGAAAGCTAAGAGGGCCTACAACTCAACTCTGAAGCAAAAAGGGGCTTGTACAAAGTAGGGATTTGCAGTACCTACTCAATTCTTGGAGTGTCCATCCATCTTTCCCAACATATAGCAATACCAAACTCAACGGGTCATGATACTTGGACTTTTTGTAGTCCAAACTTAAAAATTTCTGTGCATGTGTCTTCCTTGTGCTCTCCTTGTTATTATGTCTTCGTGTACCTAAAAACTCTTCCAAAATCTCCCTAAATGAGCCTCAAAATACTTGACATGTGTCGTGTTATCCCATGTGAATGTTCATTCAACAATTTGGTTGGTTTACAATGGAGAGCTCACCTCAAAGAGTACTCGTCTTAGTTTTGAGCACTTGAACCCAACTAGCTATACATTGAGTTCTCTATGACACACAATCTATGATACCGGTCATTTCTAAGATCCATTGATACTTGCACAAACAAGTGAAGTGCAATGTGGTGAATTTGGGTTCTAGTCTCTAGCTGACACCAAAGACTCAAGAGAAAATGAACTTTTTTTTTGTTTTTTTTTGCTTGTCATTAAGACACTCTACTTCCTCACTTTTCTATGAAGCAAGTGATATAGTGATGGAATTGATACACTCATTAAATCATCAATCCGTGAATTTAACGCCATCAAGTGTATGAAAACATGTGCACATGTGATAATTAATGTAGGAAAAGGAGAAGTAATATGATTGGTCCTGTGCAAAGCCTAGAGACAACCAAGGAAGTTTGGGAATCATTGGAGAAGGCGTATGCTACCTCAACAAGGTCTTGAAAGATGCAACTCAAGAACGAGCTCAACAACATGAAGAAAAAATCAAATCAAAGCATTAGTGAGTATACATTGAAGATCTAGGGGCTTTGAGATCATCTTGCATCAGTTGGATGCAAGATAGAAGGGGAAGACATCATCCAAACAACCCTCAATGGCTTGAGGAGTGAAGAAAAGTGGAAGCCCCTCATCACAAACATTCTTTATAGAGATCCTCTACCAAAATTCGAGGAGATTATACCAAATCTTGTGGTTGAAGAGGTTTCTCAACAAGGAGAAGTCAACAAAGGTAAGGACATCCATAGCCAAATGTTATATACAGGTCAAGGTAGAGGAAGAAACTCAAGAGGAGGCTTGAGAGGAACAGGAAGAAGATACAACAACACAAGTTCCAGTCAACACAACTCAAAGAACAACAAAGATAACTCAAATGACAACACACATGGAAGAGGTCAAGGAAGAAATAGGGAAGAGGTTGAGGTTCATACAATCCTCATAAAGGTATAACATGTTACCATTGTGGTAAAGTAGGACATTATGCAAAGGATTGTTGGCAAAAGAATGGAAGGCCGAATGGAGGAAGCCAAAGGAGCCAAAATAACTATGTGATTACACCAAGTGAAGGAGATAAGAAAACCATGCTTGCCATGAAGCATGAATACAACATCCCGAGAAGTTATTATCAAAAATGGTTCATAGATTCAGGTTGTAGCAACCATATGAAATGCCAAGGAGATTTATTCACAAATCTACAAGCTCCAAGTGGAAAAGAATGTGTGGAGACCAGTGCTAAAACTCAACACACAATTGAGCATGTTGGAGAAATCAAGCTTGGATACAAGAAGGTATTGATTGATGTTCTTCATGTTCCTACTGCAAAGAATTTGATTTCAGTAGGACAAATGGTAGAGAAAGGATATCATGTTATCCTCAATGAAAAGGGTTGCTTTATAAAGAATCCAAAAGAAGGATTCATGGTCATTGCTCAAGGAAGGAAAGAAGGTAGGATGTTCACTTTGGACATTCAACAAACACGTGGAAAGGTGATGTATATTCAGTTTGGAAACAAGAGGATTGCTAAAATCAATTTGTGGCACAAAAGGTTTGGACATATCAACATTCCCAAGCTCAAGGACATGAGCGACCATGAAGTGGTAAGAGGTCTTCCAAGGTTCGATGATGCTAGACTACATGAGTTTTGTGAAGCATGCCAATTAGGAAAGCAAACCCAAAAACCATTCAAGAAGAGCAACTATGTTGCAAGGAATGTCCTCCACTTGATACACACGAATGTATGGGAACATCACAACAACCATCATGTTGGAATCAATGTCAACATGGTCCAACAATAGCTTCATTAATGGTTGTATCTTCAACTTCTAGATGTGTCACAGCATATGTAGATTCTTTTTAGAAGATTTAACACAAGAAAGCAGTTTGGCGACGTGGATAATATGGATCGCCCCCATATACTTGGCCCGGGTTCAAATCCCGTCAGCGTCACTCAACAGCGAAAGATTTTTTTCTAGAAAATCATTACAATTTTAGCACCGATAGATTTTTCTTTACGCATGCGGATTAATTTCACGAACTCGTGCATGATGACAATCATCGTTTTGTGTTTTGCTTTTCATAGTATGCTTTATTCATGAAGACTAAACCTACATAAGAACCATGTGGGCACACTCTACAATACAATTCAAGCCAGCTCTTGGTGTTCTGAAGCTTTGGAGGTGAAGATTTGGTGAAGGAGAGGCTACTCTCTTGGAGCAAGAAGTCTTCTACAAGGTGGCTACTATCTTTTGTGAGTTAACCTTATATTTTTTTTTAGGGTTTTTCTACCCTAATCTCAAAATTAGGGTTAGTTGATTTACAATTTTGTTACACTATTTTGTGAGAATAAGGTTAGCTTCGTTGCTCATTCACTTCACACACTTAGATTATTTCAACATAATCTAAATTTTGTATCATCATCTTCTTGGATATTCTTCCATTAGTGAGTGCATCACTTTATATGGTTGAGTAGTACTCCCATGTTGTAATTTGGACATCTATTTTTTAGTGAGTAAGCATCCAATTTACATTCCCTATCCTTGTCTCAAGATCTCTTTCTTTCTATCTCTCACTTATCATCTTAATTAATTAAGTGTGTATGCTCAAAAGTTTTTAGTATTGGAACAATCCTGGGGTCCCGAATTCCAACACTTGGTATTAGAGCATAATTGACATACACACAAGTTAGTTAAGATGAGTGAGATTAGAATTGAGATTGATGACAAGTTGGATGGATCTTCTAATTATCCCATGTGGATTTTCATGATGATGAATACTTTAGTGACAAAGGATTTATGGAGTATCGTCAATGGATCCTTAACAAGATCCAGACGAGAAGGTGAAGAAGGAGCCACAACAGCTTCAAGAGGTACTCGAATTACTATTACAGAACCAACTGAAGAAGAGGTAACCACTTTGACATCCAGAGTCACAAGTAGGTCTTTACCTACAATTCCTCCTACTGAAGATCAGTCAAGATGGGATGCTAGAGATGCTTTATCACTTTTAGACATAGCAATGAGTGTCAAAAAGCATATTCTACCACATATCAGATCTTGTAGAAGTTCTAGAAAAGCTTGGTTGAAACTTGAGAATCTTTTTCAGAGCAGAGATCCTGCTAGGAAAGCTCACTTGAGGAGACAACTAGCAAATACAAGGAAGAAGGCTGGTGAGTCAATTCAAGCCCACATTATGAGACTCGTTGACTTGATATATCAACTTCTAAATGTAGGAGTTGAGATATCAGATGAAGAAATGGTAAATATGCTGATTAATTCACTTCCTATTTCATATTAATCTTTTATAACCACTCTTATCCTTACCACAAGAGATAGAGAGGTTACATTTGAAGAGCTAGAGTTCTTGTTACTTCAAGATGAAGATCAGTTGAAGGGAATGGAAGAGAATGAAGAATCACTTTCATCTTCACCAAAGGGTAAAAAGAAGAAGAAGGATAAGGAGGAAAAGCAATCCAAGAAGGAAAGTAGGCCCTCTCACCTTCTACTTCAAATTTTTTTTCTACTACATCTAAAGAGAAGTCTTCTAAGAAGAAGGAAGTAATATGTTTTTACTGCAAGAAACCTGGACATTTAAAAGTAGCATGTTATAAAAGGATTGCAGCAGAAAAGAAAAAGGCATCAGGTAATGTTGCAGAAGATGATAAAAAGGGAAATCTCAAGGTGATTCTTATGTTTGTATCACCATTGAGGAAGTAGCTTTTGAACAGGCAGCTTTACAAGTTCTTTCAGCAAGTCCTTGGATATTTGACTCAAGTGCTACAAAGCATATGACAGGTTGCAGAGATGTATTTTCTTCCCTTTCTTATTCTACAGTTAGAAGAGTTATTATTGCAGATGGCAATGATTTTGGTGTTGTGGGAATAGGTATAGTAACCCTAAAGTCAAGAGAAGGTGGTAATTTTTAGATTTTAGATGTTCTTTACGTACCTGAAATGAAGAAGAATATGCTATCTATATCTGCATTTTTATGTGATGGTTTTAAAGTTGTATTTGAGAGAGATTTTTGTAAGATCTTATCACACAAAGATGACAATTGTATTTTACAAGGTGAGCATAGAGGAGGGATCTTTGTTTTGTAAAAAATCAGTCAGGCATATGCAGTCAAATCTTCATTACCGATGGAAGATATGAAGCTATGGGATGAAAGACTTGGACATATTAGTTTTGGAGCTCTCAAAAGTATCAAAGACAGAGGTATGGTTGAGAGTTTACCTTCATTCAAGCTACCAGATGATTCAGATATATGTGAAGGTTGTCTTGAAGGTAAGATGCATAAAGTACCTTTCAAGCAACATGGTCATATTACAACAACCAAGAAATTGCAGATTATTCATTCAGATGTGAATGGACCTATGAGAGCAGACTCTATTCAGGGCTTCAAGTATTTTGTTCTATTCGTTGATGATTTTACGAGATACTCATGGATCTATGGTCTTAAGTTGAAGTCAAAAGTCTTTCTTATGTTCAAGAAGTTTGTAGCTATGGTTGAAAATGAAAGTCAAGAAACTATCCAAATTCTCAGTAGTGATAGAGGTGGAGAATACTTGTCAAAAGAGTTCCACACATTTCTTGATGAGAAAGGTATTACTCGACACCTTACTATTGCTTATACTCCTCAGTAGAATGGTGTTGCAAAAAGAAAGAATAGAATTCCTATTGAGAGTAAAGGATACAGGTTTTATGTTCCAGAGACAGGTGAAGTTATTCTTTCACGTAATGCTTATATTGTTGAAAATAAGGTTTATGATAAAGAAGCAGAAATTCCAGAGTTCATTAGTGAAAATAACTATGGAGTTTTTAGAAAGATTCTGGATGTACATGTTCATCCATATCAGGAGGGAGTTAAAATTTCTAGGATTCAAGAAAAAGTTGAAGAAAGAGGAATTTCACAACCTTCTATAGCCTGTCAATTCCACAAGAGACTTTGGTTCCAGAAATGAAAGAAGTTAAAATTCCAAAAAGTCCTAGTACCTCGGCAGGACAAGTTCCAAAGCCTGCGGAAGCTCAAGGGTCAAAAAGAATTTCACCACTATTTCAAGATACACCTACTTGGTTATATTAGACTTGGAAAGATAGTGGTATAAAGACTTTTATTGGAAGAACAAGGAGTAAGACTAGACAACAACAACAAGATCATATAAGAACAAGAAGTTAGACTAGACAGCAACAACAAAAAGATCATGTAAATTTTGCTGAAGACTTTGATATTCATGATATTTTGGCACTTACGACTGTAGAAGATAAACCTGCATGTGTTAAATATGCACTTAACATTCCTATTTGGAGAAAAGCTATGCAAGAAGAGATTGATTCTATTCATAAGAATCAAACTTGGCAGCTATGTGAGTTACTAGAGGGAAAGAAGGCTATAGGTGTGAAATGGATCTTCAAAATCAAAAGGAAAGTAGATGGTACTATTGATAGATACAAGGTTAGGTTAGTTGTCAAAGGATACACACAAAAAAAAGGTATTGATTATGATGAGACATTTGCTCCTACATCTAGGATGATTGTTATTAGGTCAATACTTGCTCTAGCAGCACATTTTGGTTGGCATATATATCAACTTGACATTAAGACTGTTTTTCTAAATAGTGATTTACATGAGGATGTGTATATTCAGCAGCCAGAAGGTTTTGAAGAGACAACTAAAGAACATTTGGTATGTAAGCTTATAAAAGCTTTATTTGGTTTAAAACAGGCACCTAGAGCATGATATGAAAAGATACATACAGATATTTTATCCATTGGTTTCCATAACTCAGATGCGGCTCCAACTCTTTATGTTAAAGTTGAACCAGGTATGATGATTATAGCAATCAATCATGTGGATGATATTATAGTCACAGGTCCTAGAGATGAAGATTTGCAGATGTTCAAGGAACAATTGAAGCAAACATTTGATGTGAATGATTTAGGCATTTTGCATTATTATCTTGGGATTCAGTTTTTGTTTCAAGATGAGTGTATCTATATGACACAGCAGAAGTACATTGAGAAACTTTTGGAGAGGTTTTAGATGAGTGATTCTAAACCTATGCAAACACCTATGGATCAGAACATGTCTTTACAAATGGTAGCAGATGCAGAGCCATTTGATGCTACTTTATATAGTCAAGAAGTTGGTTGATTGATATATCTTTGTAATACACATCCTGATATACAGTTTGCAGTTTCTCAAGTATCAAGGTTCATGCAGAATCCGACAGTGTTACATTGGAAAGCAGTCAAGCGGATCTTTCGATATTTGAAGGGAACTTAAAATTTTGTTATGGTATTTTTGAAATCTGCACATTTGTTACTAAAAGGATTTTCAGATTCTGATTGGGCAGGTGATAAAGATACAAGAAGAAGTACTAGTGGATTTTGTTTTTAACTTGGAGATTGTATTATCTCATGGCTTTCAAAGAGACAACCCACTATTGTCACTTCATCGTGTGAAGGTGAATATTGTGCAGCATTTACAGCTACTCTAGAGTCAGTATGGTTGTAGAAGATTTTCAGTTATCTTGATGTGAGAGTACATGAACCCATTCAGATATTTTTAGATAGCCTGAGTGCTAAAGCTATAGCAAAGAATCCAATGCATCATGCAAGGACAAAGCATATAGAGGAACACTACCACTATATTTGAGAGCAGATAGCTAAGAAGCACATTGAGCTAAGTTATGTTCCTTCTAGTGAGAATGTTGCAGATATTTTTACCAAAGCATTGAATAGAGATAGTCATGAGAAGATTTGCAGGTTATTGAAGCTTGTACCATTATGACATTGAAGGAAGGATTGTTGGAATCAATGTCAATATGGTCCAACAATAGCTTCATTAATGGTTGTATCTTCAAGTCCTAGATGTGTCACAGCATATGTAGATTCTTTTCAAACAGCGAGTCGTAACAAACGAGAACTATGTCGTAAAAAGAGAACACTCTCGTCAAAAATCAAGCAAATGGCACCTTATTTTTGAGATTCCTTTATACCAGTATACATATATTACAAAAATGAGGTGAAAACATGTGATTTTTGACATTTTTTGTCATTTTCTCATAAAAAAAGAGCTCAAAATGTAGTCAAAATTTCACTATATAAGGCATTGACATGTCCCAAAATGTATATGATAAGACATTGACATGTCCAAAATCTATATGATAGGACATTGACATGTCTAAAATCTATATAAAGAATGTAGAACTGAATAGTTCTTATACAAAAATAACATTTTAGACATATTTTTAATGGGTGGATATCTGATTGTTAGTCAAAATTGCTACAAAACATGGTTTCATTAACCAAACTACTTCGAGGCATATACAAAAGCACTAAAAATGTCTGAGAGCTTCAATGCATCTCACAACTTTATCGATCTATGTCTACACCCTCATCATCTGATGCACTTGATTCAGTCTCATACTGTTGAGAGCTCTCTTCTTCTTCTTCTATATCCACAAGAGCTCTGTCTTCATCCACGTACATACCAAATTCTGCAGGATCATGCACAACTCTTCTTGTTTGCCTATGATTTCCTGTACCACATACATCTGGAAGCTTTTGTTTTATCATGTTGATGGTTGCTTTCCTCAAGTGACCTGTTTTTGTCAAGGAAAAATCATAAACAAGAATATCTACATCATCCATTTTAAGAGTGGATGTGCTTCGAATATTCTTTTTCTTTTTTGAACCTGTTCGTTTAGTATCACACACCATTTCTAAGTTATATTTACCTATGAATGCACTACTACTTTTAGTGTAATACCAATGCACCATCAAAGCCTCTATTCTTCTCTGATCAATATCTTTAGTTATCTCTAAAACCTTTGCAATCCAAAATGGTCTGGTAGCCTCATCACCATCAGCAAGAACTGCAATAAGTGTTCCAACATTTATCTCTATTAAATTTCCTTGCCATCTTGCTTCTGCCTGTTTTGTCATCCTTGGGCCTACATAAATATTTCTTTCTGGTGGATGTATAAAACTTTGAAGTGCATCTGCATTACATGCTTGGGCCACATTCACGGATCTTTGTGTACAAAAATCCCATGTGAATGGAACATCAACTGGCCAGTGACCTGCAATTGTATACTGTATAATCTCTTCTTGATGATTGAAAAAGTCCTCCCACCAAGATACATCTTGATCTCCAGCATATTTTTTTGCACGCTCAATATGTCTCTTCTTTTCAATGAGTGCATGCATCCAGCTTTTACTTTGATCAACCACATTTTCACATCTTTCTGTATTGTTTTTATCTTCATATGGTGATTGTTCTGCACCATACACTGTCACAGTAGACAAATTAGGCACCTGCAATAAGAATCTGCATCCCTCTTTAGGCTCCCACCCAAGAGAAGATGAATATTGCTTTGCAAATAAAAGGGTTATTTCATCAACCCTCCTCATCAAGAATACATGGTTGAAACTAATATTGTGCAATGGAGCCAAAACCTTAGCATTGTTATCAAGGCCCATTGAGCAAAAGTGCTTAAAGTCATAAATCTGTGTGAGGTGTTGAACTTCTGGTTTTGGAGTATATGCTTCTGAAATCAACTCAGATAAAATCGGAAGAGTAAAAGCATTGTTACGTGCCAACTTCTTAGAGAAAGTACTGAACATTTGATCAATGTGATCATGAGTGTGGCCAACTAGAAGGAAATTTACCTTAACCTTCTGAAATACCTGTTTTTCAACAAGCATGCTTAAATATCCAAAGACTGTAGAATTTTTATTCTCTCTTGCAGTATTATCTAGTTGCAAATATAGAGTTGGTGGCAAAAGACCCTTCCATGATTGCAAAACATGATGAATGACAGTAACTGTAAGGTTTGGATCATTATGCACATTCGGATATGTGAAGAAAACCTTGGACATTACAGTTCCATTGTATACCAAAGCACCAACCAAATGCATTTGCACAAGGACTTCATCTCCAATGTCCTTAGGGATGCGATAAAAATGTGGCAAACAAGTTTTTTTTTTATCCATACCATCGATCAACAAACACATATAATGCTCCGGATTTCTGAGTGCTTTACTTCGATGATGAATTGCTTTCTTTCTCTCTAAAGCTTGACTCTCACGATGGTTGTTAAGAAGGTTTTTAAAATTATTCTTTTCCTGTGGTGTTGTAGCCCCTTTTGCCATGTTTTTCAAAGTGGCGCAAACTGAACATTCACCCATTCTAACTTTACGAGGAATAGAAACATTGTTAAACTCTTCCTTCCATAATCGAGTAAAGTGACGATACAACACATACTTCTCATTTCTATTTTCCATGTCTTCTCTATATATTTGAAATACCTCTCGACGAGTAAAGTTATCTGACAAGTGCAACCTTCCAGTTGTAGGCATAATCTCACAATGCAAGCTAAAATAGTTCATCATCCAATTCATTACATGACGTCCAACAGATCCTTTGGTCCCAACATGGAACGTATCCAAAATGAGATCCCCATTCAAAAGCCCTTGTTGAACCCTATGTATTCTAAAATTTCCCACACCCATTGCAATTTTAAATGCAGCCCTACAACATCGCATCCCTTGACTAAAGAAATATTCAAAACCAACACGTGTTACTGACATGTTATCCTCAATCATTTGCATGTGAGAAACAAGGTATATATCCTGCCTTTCACTATCTAAATGGAGGAATTTTTCTCTTAGGTGCTTTAGTTTCTTCATTCCTAAATTGTACAAACATTTCAAACCACAACAATGCTTCACAATATCCAATGCAATCTGTCTATCTGAAGTAAGAAATTTAAATCTTTTTTGACTTACTTCACGAGGCCTTCTTTTAAATTGTAGATTGAGCTTGCTTTGCTTTTTCGTTGCTCCACATGCACTTGAGTCAGAAGGGAGATCAATGGTTGGATCAGATGGGAGATCAAGAGGTGCATTTGGTTGAGCAGCATTGCACTGTGAATTGGATAACTTAAATGACTCAACAGAAAACATGGAACCATCAGCACGTCCTAAATCATAGGGATCATCACTTCTGTGGAAAGGATCAACTGAGAACAATGAATCCGAAACTGTATCAATATGAGCAGAAGAAGCTGATGCCCAAGCATCCACTGAAAAGATTGAGCTCATCTTCACTGAGTTCACAGAAGACTGAAGATGAATGACCTTTTTAAATAAGTAGAAATCCGAGATCAAGTGAAGATGTCACATCAAATGTCACCTCAAGAAGATATGAAATCAAAAGTTTATTAAAGTACATTAAATAACATTAAACATCAAATTACATCAAATAACTTAATTACTCAAATATACACTAATAAGGGAACCTTTGTGAGTGAATCAAAATATATCCAAGTTGAGTTCCAACTGGATTATATATTAAAACTGTTTGTAGTAGTGCCATTGAAGACTATACAAGAAGAAATTTTACCTTTGGTACTAAATAAGATTTCAAGGATTAGGTTTCATTGTAGTCTTGGCTAGATCTCAAAGAGGTAGATGAAAGTATATTAAAAAAGAATTATGTGTAAAAGAGGTACTTGGAATGTTTATTCATACATTGATTTTCCATTTCAGCAATGTGTTACAAGATAAATGTGAATATGAATTAAAGTGAGGAGGATAACACTATAAAGATGTCATTAATCTCCCATATTCAACACAACTTAGACTTGAAGTGTAATTTCCATGCAAATGTACATAAATAGTTGCAAGGTTCTTTACTTGAATGTTTATTCATACATTGATTTTCCATTTCAACAATGTGTTACAAGATAAATGTGA
The DNA here is from genome assembly GCA_020310875.1 of Ceratopteris richardii. Lineage (NCBI taxonomy): Eukaryota > Viridiplantae > Streptophyta > Polypodiopsida > Polypodiales > Pteridaceae > Ceratopteris > Ceratopteris richardii. The sequence goes on from CM035435.1 coordinate 147,263,101, forward strand.
ATATGAACTAAAGTGAAGAGGATAACACTATAAAGATGTCATTAATCTCCCATATTCAACACAACTTAGACTTGATTTTCTCCCAAGCAAGAGATTCTAAGAAAAAATCTCTACATGAGATTAGACATCCTCATGTACATACCATACTCTTGCCATTGAAAGGTAATTTCTGATGGAGAATGTTAATCTCCAAAAGAACAAGCTATCCTTGGTATTAGACCACCTCTAGACCAAGAATAACTTTGGACTCCTCCTAATTTTGAAAATATACTATCACATTACCAAGATTTTGACTAACTGTGAATAAATCTCTTTTCTGAAAAGTCTGCTGCAGATTAATCACTCATTGACTAATCAATCCTGTAAAGTTTTTGATAAAACTTTGCACAACACTTTGCCTAGAGATTGCGCAACTTTACCAAGTTAAATTTCTCAAAATGATTGAGCACACACTGAGAAATGTGTGAAACACTTTACCTATGTCTGAAATAGCTTCTCTGTAATGGCGACTTTGACACCTGCAACTTCTTAACACTAGTTCTCCCAAAGTAAATCCCGTTTGATCAAGATCTTTTAGCCATAGATGGCTTACCTTCTAACTTAGATTTTAAGCCCTCACTTGTGTAAAACTTTACACCACACACTGAGTAATGTTCATTTTACTGAACATGAAATCTGCGCCAGTTTTGTCGACTCTCAGGACATCTTCACATATGAATGTTCCTAAACTAAATTCTCTCAACCTGATCAAAATTAGCCTCTCAAATTCTAGCCATAGATAGATTAGCTATGGACTTAGATACGTGCAGAAGGATTTCTCAAAAGATTAAACACAGAAGGAGCAGACAGCAAAATATCGGGCGCAAGATTTTTTGATTTCTCAGAAAAATTACATCTAAGTGAGGATAGACAATTCACTCACTTTTCATGTGTCTAATGACACTTCTTACAACTGATTTCTCTCTACCTATTCTCTATTCTTCTTCTGCTCTATATGCCCCGACATTTTCCAAAGTATTTATAGATGAATATATACAAGTTTATGACTAGACAAAAGTATAAGTCAGCTAATGTACATATGTGTACATATCTTTGGATTTCTGAATATATCCTTCCTTCAACCTTCTGAATTTATTCTCCTCTTGACTCCTTGACTTCATTTCTTCATAATCCTTCAATTGATGATTGTCACGCACCAACAATTTCCATGCAAATGTATATAAATAGTTGCAATGTTCTATGAATATTTCATTAAAGTGGCTCTGAAACAGCCTATTTGTGTGAGTGGTATTCCCTGGTTAGATTGGTTGACAGATATAGTTAGAAACTGGACTCATTCAGTTAGATCCAGTTAGTCTCTGGTTCAAGTTACCCAATTGCCTATAAATAGCAGAGGAGGAGATCATTCTCATTTTCAAAATCCACGAGCAACAGAGAGCAATAGAGCACAGACAGCTATGGAGCACAGAGCTCAGCATACAAGCAAGGCAACTATGATGGAGAAGAAGAATGTTGGCAAGAGTACCAAGAGGTAGGCAAAATCATACCATAAAAAAAGATTCCTAAAAGATTCCCTTTGTATGTTTGTGTAAAGAGTCTGCTTTCTAGGTTTTTATTTTTCTTAGCTCTAAAAATACAGATCCAATGAGGGTACAGCTCGATGCCTGGCATTGACTTTTAGGTGTAAGTCGATGCCAGGCATCCACTTGAGGCTGCAAGTCGATGCCAGGCATCGACTTGCACGTGCAAGTCGATGCCAGGCATCGACTTGAGGCCTCAGGTCGATGCCTGGCATCGACTTGCACCTGAAAGTCGATGCCAGGCATCGACTTTGTGTGCATGTCAATGCCAGGCATCGACTTGCAGGTGCAAATCGATGCCAGGCATCGACTTGAGGCTTCAAGTCGATGCCTGGCATCGACTTGCAGCCTCAAGTCGATGCAAGGCATCGACTTGCCTGGCATCGAAGTTTGCCTTAAAGTCGATGCCAGGCATCGACTTTAGGGAGCAAAGTCGATGCCAGGCATCGACTTTTGGGTGGAAGTCGATGCTAGGCATCGACTTTTAGGTTCAAGTCGATGCCAGGCATCGACTTCTAAGTGCAAGTCGATGCCCGGCATCGACTTGCACACAAAGTCGATGCCTGGCATCGACTTGCACTTAAAAGTCGATGCCTGGCATCGACTTGAACCTAAAAGTCGATGCCTGGCATCGACTTGGGCCTTTGAAAACCACATTTACGTATGAGCTGATTATTCCAAGCGCCTTCAGGGATGCGGAGTCCAAGAGTGAGAGGCCCTTCAAGAAACTGAAAGTCACCATGGGCTCTGGTGATCAGCAACGTGACAAAGGCATTGGTCACCAAGCGAAACCAAAGAAACTTATTGTATCCTTATCCTCTGAGAAGGCGAGCAACCCGCTAGGAATATCCTCAGGTGGACAGAGTAGCATCAAAATTCCTGAGGATGATCCAACTATGAAGGATAGGTCAAGGGACGCTGAGGTTTTAAGGACAGATCGTCCACTGCGGGACATGACAAATCTGGAGTGGTGCCTCCAGTATGTTGAAGAGAAGAATGCAGTCCTTCTTGTGTTCGCAGGGGCATATGGGGAAGGAAAGATCACGACAACACAAGGTTTTCAGTATGGCCTTGTGTACAAACTGGATTATGAAGATGAGGATTCTGACAACCTCCTTTTCTTGGTAGATACATCGAAAGGTTTGAGAAATGTTATATGCAAGATGGATTTCTTGTGCCCAGAGTGCTGTGTTCCAGATCGTCTAGCTGAGATATGCAGGGACTCAGTCAATCTTATCAAGGACTTGATGCCATGGATCCAGGGCAACATCATGCCAACACAACAGAAGATGACAACCCCTGTAAAGGCAAGGGGTAAGCAGAGCGTGCAGAAAAAGCTTCAAAAGAAAAAGAAGAGAATTTCAGAAGAGGAGTCTTCTGACTCAAGCTCTAGCTCTAAGGATATAATTGTTGCACCTGGTGGAGAGCTTGCCTCGGGTGTTCTTGGTACTGAGCAGAACAAGATGAGAGAGGATATAGCTAAAAGAAAAATTGTGAAGAAGGGGCAGTTGTTCCACCTGCCAATCAATATCATCCACAGGCCACCAATAGATCCAGTCATAGGGAGGAGGCCCCTTGAGATCAGGGAGCCCCACAATTTGCATGTGCAGAATCTTAAGAAGAAAATGAGAATAAATCCTCATGCTACTGTTGTGCCATTCCTTGTCATGGTGGATCCGAATGAGTGCAGCTCTGTGGAAGAGTTCAATGAGGGTTTATTTGAGGAGTATACTTATTATGTGATTGGAGGTTCACACTCTGCAGAGGCCCGTAGACAGCTAGTGAAGGAGCACCCTACCACTTTTTTCTTTAGGTATGCAGAGTGTAAGATATATGCTGGTCTTACAACTGAGGAAGCCAAGCTTCTTGCTTGGGATCACAACAATGACAATGACTACAGGCAAAAAATGTCCTCCATAGAGAGAATTCGGTTCTTCCACCATGAATATGAAGACTGTCTTGTTAAGGAAGCTGGAAGAATACATCCCAATCTACGAAAGCAATGCCTCATTGAGGTTGGAATTGCACTGGATGAGAATAGAAAGTCTGATGCCTTGAGGAAATATGATCCATGGTTTCAACTGGCATTCAGAACAGGTGAGATCTGGGATCTACAGGATAAAATTTTCACAATGTGGGAGAACAAGGAGGTCAAGGGCCAGAAGCAACAAAAGTCGAGGCCAGACCCACAGGTTGATCTGAAGGGAAAGGGAAGGAAAGCTGACCTCTCAATTGAAGAGGCTCCCGAGGACATGAAGCTGACACCATGGAGGGCCCTTCAAGGAATTAAGGATGATACATTGATCATATCAACTTTGTCAAGGGTAATCTCCAAGGACTTAAGCCTGGAGGAGATGGTGACTGAGCTGAATAAGTATGTATGTTATTCTCAGATCCTTTTTCCCTCCTCCCGTGTTTCTGGTCTAACCTAGTCTCTTTTTAATTTCTGTGACTATAGTCATAAAGTTTACATGAAGATTCAGGAGGTCATGATGAAGAGGCTGGGTTGCTTTTCTTGGACAGAGGTCCAAAGAGACTATCCAACCACATCATCCTACAAAGCTTTATCAGAATATTTCATCCTTTTCTGTGATTGGGTAGGTTCTCTTTCTGAGGTTGTGCCTGGTTTGCCATTAGGTTAGATGCCTTGATTCACCAAACCAATTTAATGCCAGGCTTTTAGTACGAATTCGATGCCTGGCATCGACTTACGGCTAAAGTCGATGCCTGGCATCGACGTGCAGCCAAAAGTCGATGCCTGGCATCGACTTGGGGGCATAAGTCGATGCCCGGCATCGACCTGCAGCATAAGTCGATGCCTGGCATCGACCTCGTGGCATATGTCGATGCCAGGCATCAACTTATGTCCCAAAGTCGATGCCAGGCATCGACTTTCAGTAGAAAGTCGATGCCTGGCATCTACCCCCACATGAAATCGATGTCATTCATCACTTCCTTATGTTCTGCTTGCTGTATTGAAGAGCTCATTTAGTTGTCTTTCCACGTTTTTCTGCAGAAACCAAAGAAAAGTAAGTCTGCGGAGCTACTAGATGATTGCCCCCCTGCATTCCTGGCTCACATTCAAAGAGCAAGGCATGAGAAATCTAGGCTGAAAGCCAAGGAGATGGATTTTGATGATGAACCCGATCTTAAATGTTTCTCCAATCCCCTAGACCCCCTTAGGCCTGTATATTACAATGTATTCTGTAGTGATGTAAATAATATTTGTTCTATTGTGCCTAGAAAACATTTCTCCCTTCTCATAGTGGACATACCCTATGGATTTAGGATGTTGGGATCAGTTAATGATGATGAACCCTTCAAACACCCTCAGATTCGGAAGATGGTCACTGATTTTGCAGAGTTGACTATCTCTCCTCTTTGGAGGATAGTAATTTTCCATAGCAGAGACCAGTCCTTCTCTGTTTCAACTGCTCTGAAGGCAAGATGTCATGCTGTGGAGTGCCTCACGTGGTAAGTAATCTTCTTTCTATCTCCGTGGCTTTAATGATGCTCTCTGTGACTCATAGTTCTTGCTTGCAGGGTGAAGACAAACGTAAATTACACTCCTTTGCATAGGTTTGTGAGCTCCACTGAATGCATTACAGTTGGCTATTATGATGAAGTAAGCAAAAGGAGAGTCAGGGAGCATTGCAATGAGAATGGGATCTCAAATGTGCTCATGTTCCCAGCCGTTACCAAGAAACTTCGTCATGTAGCTGGGGACATGACATTGGTTAACCCCTATCAGAAGCCACAAAAACTCATAATGAGATTGCTTCAGCTATTCTCCAATGATGATGACTGGGTCCTAGATCTTTTTTCGGGCACAGGTAATTTCAATTTTCACAATTTTCATTAGTCATGGTTGATTGACACCTCTAAGTGGTTTTCTGCTGTTTCAGGAACGACTCTGGCTTGCTCCTTAAAGATGTTCAGGCACTGCATAGCTGTGGAGAAGGATGATGCTCAAGTGAGCTTTATTAGAATGAGAATCAATGGGCTGAATGAATGCCCAGATGAAGACCAAGAGGTTGGAAGGAAGCACATTGCAGACACGGAGAGATTCCAACCGGCTTCAAGGGAGCCTGTTCCCCCACTTGCAGATGAACCGGGGGACATGGCTGACCTTGAAGAGCCAATCTTGGAGCAAGAGAGGCAGGATATGGGTTCTAATGTTCCAGAGGATCCCAATATCCTTGAGCCTGAGGAAAGCTATGATCAGCTTCTATTGTAGATTCATATTACTCTTGTACTTACACAGGAAATGTAAAACATCATTTTAATATAAATATAATGTCGAGTTCTGCTTCCACTTTGTGTTCAACTTGATTTATCTTGAGCATTTCTCTGATCATGTGTGAATGTTTCTTAGTATAATTTTGTTGATTATTATCTTCTCTTGGGAATGCTTTTGTGAAATGTATTTCATATTCTGTGAATATGGCCATGCATTCAATGAGGATCATAACCATACAAAGGGGATGATCTTAATTGCCTTGTTAAAATGTTCCGATTTTTGCAACACATGTACTCTAATTTTCGAGTAGCTTTTAATCAGCTATAATCTGTGCTTGTTGAGGTTATGGATGTAAGGAAGGAGCTTCCCGAACTCTTACTTGTACCTTAAACACTAATCTATTGTCAAAGATCATGATGTGGGATTCTTGATCGGTTGAAGAACTAGTTTTCATGGCAACAAGAATTTTATTATATCTATCTTGACTACTTGGGATATGAGATCAAGGTTCTAGTGACAATATTTACAAGCAAGAACAAGTGATGCTTTCTAGATATTGTAAAATGCTCACTTTATTGCTTGATATAATGGTCTTTAGGTAAAAAGGAAAAGAGAACATGTCTTTGTTCTCCTTTGTTGTGACTCAGTGTTTTCATAAGATTTAACACAAGAAAGCAATTTGGCAACGTGGATAAATTGGATTGCTCCCGTATACTTGGCCTAGGTTCAAATCCTGACAGCGCCACTCAACCGCAAAAGATTTTTTTCTAGAAAAGCATTACAATTTTAGCACCGATAGATTTTGCTTTACGCATGTGGATTAATTTCACGAACACGTGCACAGTGACAATCATTGTTTTGTGTTTTTCTTTTCATAGTATGCTTTATTCATGAAGATAAAACCTATATAAGAACCATGTGGGCACACTCTACAATACAATTCAAGTCAGCTCTTGGTGTTCTGAAGCTTTGGAGGTGAAGATTTGGTGAAGGAGAGGCTACTCTGTTGGAGCAAGAAGTCTTCTACAAGGTGGTGGTAACTATCTTTTGTGAGTTAACCTTATATTTTGTTTTTAGGGTTTTTCTACCATAATATCAAAATTAGGGTTGGTTGATTTACAATTTTGTTACACTATTTTGTGAGAATAAGGTTATCTTCGTTGCTCGTTCACTTCACACACTTAGATTATTTCAACATAATATAAATTCTGTATCATCATCTTCTTGGATATTCTTCCATTAGTGAGTGCACCACTTTATATGGTTGAATAGTACTCCCATGTTGTAATTTGGACATCTATTTTTTAGTGAGTAAGCATCTAGCTTACATTCCCTGTCCTTGTCTAAAGATCTCTTTCTTTCTATCTCTCACTTATCATCTTAATTAATTAAGTGTGTATGCTCAAAAGGTCTTAGTATTGGAACAATCCTGGGCCCCAAATTCCAACACATTGATTGTTGGTAATAGATCTTTTGTCACTTTTATTGATGCTCATTCAAGAAAAGTATGGATGTTCTACATCAAAGAAAAATTTGATGTGTTCTCTATGTTCAAGAGATTTAAACCACAGGTTGAAAAGGAAACATGATAGTACATAAAGATTTTGAGGTCTGATGGAGGAGGATAATACTTCTCCAAAGAATTTTCAAATTTTCTTTATGAAAATGGCATCAAATGACAATTCACATGTAGGTATACACCTCTGCAAAATGGAATTGCTGAAAGGAAAAATAGACATATCACAGAAGTTGCAAAATGCTTTCTCAATGAGATGAAGGTTCCACTAAACTATTGGGCTTAAGTAGCTAGTACAGCTGTCTATTTGATGAACAAGTGTACAACGGTTGGAGTGCATAACTTAATTCTTGAGGAGGTTTATTTCGGTAAGAAACCTGACCTTAAACATCTCAAAGTTTTTGGATGTGTGTATTATGTTCATATTCCTCAAGAACTAAGGACAAAGATGGAGCCAAAGTCAGAAAAATGTAGTTTCATTGGATATTCATCAGAGTAAAAAGGATATAGGTGCTACAATCCAGTGACAAAGGAGCTATGAGTCTCACAAGATGTGGTATTTGATGATCTAAGACCATGGTTTGGAGACAAAGGGAAAGAGAAGATTCTTGAAGAAGATTATGAAGATGATGGAGGTGCTATCCAAGAAGAATTTCAGTAAATAAGCACTCAAATGTCAGGTCCAAAAGCTTCTACATCATATGGAGAAAGCTCAACATGGAAGGGGAGACAAAGGGGTTATTCTTCATCAACAACGTGAGGTTATAAAAGGTTTGAAGCTGAAAGTGCTGCCCAAAATAGTGATTCAAATGCAAGTGAAGAAGAGTATGAAGAGGTGATTACACCAAAGCTAAAGTTGAGCCGGTTGAAGAAGAAATATTCAAAAGGAAATGAAAGGAGTTCTTCAAGAGCAAGGTATCCAATTCAAAGGCTGAGCTATAATAGTTTTATTGCAGAGCATTTTGCATATATGACACACGTGGTCAAGGACAAAGAACGAGATGCATACGAAGAAACATGTACACAAAAAGAATGGTAGCAAGCTATGCAAGAAGATATAAAAGCTCTCAAGGACAATCACACATGGGATCTAGTTCTAGAGGCTGAAGGTATGAAGATTGTTCCAAATAAATGGGTGTTTAAAATAAAGAGAAATGTTGATGGTTCTCTAGCTAGGCATAAAGCTAGACTAGTAGCAAAAGGATTCAAGCAGACTCATGCCATCAACTATGAAGAGACTTTCAGTCCAGTTGCAAAGATGGGAACAATTAGAACCTTGAATACAGTGAATGCAGCAAGGAGATGGTCATTGTACCAACTTGACATAAAAAATGCTTTTCTCAATGGAGAACTTCAAGAAGAGGTATAGATGAGTCAACCGATTGGATTTCAAGATAAAAAACATCCAGATTTTGTTTGCCGATTGAAGAAAGCTTTGTATGGGTTGAAGCAAGCACCACGTGCTTGAACCAAAGATTGGTTGAGTATCTCATAAGGTGTGGGTATAGTCCAAGTAGTGCAGATCCTTCTCTCTTCATGAATAAAGAAGAAGGCAAGCAGGTATACATATGCATATATGTTGATGATCTCATCATAACAGGAAGTAATGTTGCACGAATACAAGAGATAAAAAGAAAACTTGCTAAGGAGTTTAAAATTTTTTAGGCATTGAGGTAGTCTATGGGAAAGATGGCATCTACTTGATGCAACGAAAGTACTTGTTAGATGTTCTTTTCGGATTTGGAATGAGTGAATGCAAACCACTCACTCAATATAGAGGATTAGCCTTTGTAACTTGTGAAGCTATGTGGATTAAGAATCTCTTGGCTGATCTTGATGTGCAGGTAGATACCATTCCAATTTATGGTGACAACATGTCAAGCATTCACTTGACAAACAATCCAATGTTTCATGCATGAAGTAAGCACATTGAAGTGCATTATCATTATGTTCGAGAAAAAGTTTTGAGCAAGGTTGTGGATATAAAGTTCATTAGAACTAATGACCATGTTGCAAACATGTTTACAAAGTCCTTACATGCTTCCAAACTAAAGAGGTTCAAGAATGAAGTCAATCTGCAGGATATGGCTGAAGGTGCAAGCTCACATATGAGCTTGAGGGGGAGTGTTAAAAAATAAAGAAGCGAGGTCGTATATATTTTGCAAAAAGGATTTTTCTTCAAATAGGAAAATACAAAAATGAAAAATAGAAGCATTTATAACTTTAGCAAGTAGTGGAGGCTAAAAGAGAATCAAATCCAAAAACTAAACCAGAAGAGAAGAGTGGTTGCTCAAAGTAGTGGACGAATTATGGACGGAGTCATCATGAGAGCTCGTGGTCACTTGGCTACAGAAGAGGCAAGGGAGGATACTCAAGAAGAGAGGAAGGAGGTGTTGAAGTCCCCTTGTAGGTAGTTCATTTGGTTTTAGTCATTTCGTTTTCTTCAATCTCATAGACTATGTTCAGCTGCTCACCAATTTCTCAATCGTCGGATTGCAAGAGTCATATCTCTCAATGTATGTATCTATTTTTAGAGTTTAAATATTTGTTGGAAAGCTTATCTCGAGTGAAGTCTAGATTTTAACCTAACTAAGTGGACATGCAACTTGTTTTGAGGCAAAGAGTTTCCAAGTCAAAACTACTCCAAATTGAGTCTTTGATAGCTCATTTGAAAGCTATTATTGTGTAGGTTGAGTGACCAAAGTCTCAAGTTCATTGTGTTCTTCAGTTGATACCAATTTTCATTCTAAGGTTCAATTGTAGGTAAAAGTCTTGATCCTGAGAAGGTCTTCTACACTTTCAATTGTGCATAGGAGAGGAATTCTCCAATAGCCTAGTGGTTGATGCTTTGAATCTCAAAGAGGAATTCATAAGTTCAAATCCTGACTGGACATATCCATAAGTTCCCAAATATGGGTGTCCATGAGTTCCCGAAGATAGGTGCCTCTACCTTACGAGGTGGGGTGTGTGTCTTTCCAATTCATTGTACTGAAAAAAAAAAAAAAACGAAGGCTTCACGATCGCATTTGCCTGCGTCTCATAGATTCTGCATCAACGTCGATAGCTGTTGCGCACTGTCTGCCTCCTGAAGTCATTGATATCCCAAAAGTGGTGTGGCTTCGGAATCATCGCCTAATGATATTGTCTGTGTAACAATAATAACGCCTTAATCACACGATGCAGCACGCTGCTATGGCCGCGTTAGTCTATCTTCTGTATATGTCGTGTTTTTCTGCGTTCCTATCGCCTGCACCATAATTGAACATCATGTCGTCTCCGTGCGTCGCCGTATTTTTCCGCGTTTATTTCGCATGCACCGTGGTCGAACATCTGTTCAACATCATCTACATTCTGAGGTTCAACTTGTGTGTTTTGTAACATAAAATAGAAGCTTTGCGCTCAGAAAGGAATGGACGATCAAACGGAGCCTCCAAGTCATCGCGAAACAACGAGGAGCCTCACCTTGTAGCGTAGGATATGTACTCTTCTTTTTAAAAAGACTAACAGTTTAAATATATGAAGCTGTCAGCACTGAGTCAAGCTATCGCCTTTACATGTCGTCTGCATATGTCATCGTATTCACATACGCCTCATGTTGCCTGCATCATCGTTTACCATCTGATATGCACAATCTGCATTCTGAGGTTGTTGAAGATGCGTGTATTCTCCTGAACGGAAATACTTTTAGTTCAGAAGGAGATCGGATCGCTGAAGTGGCTTCCAAGTCATCGCAATGCAAAATGCTGCCCATCGCAATGCCTCACCTTGTAGCGTAGGATATGTACTCTTTCTTTTTAAAAACACTAACAGTTTAAACATACGAAGCTGTCAGCGCTGAGTCAACCTATCGCCTTTACATGTCGTCTGCATATGTCATCGTATTCACATACGTTTACATTGCCTGCATCATCGTTTAACATCTGTTCTGCACAATCTACATTCTGAGGTTGTTGAAGATGCGTGTATTCTCCTGAACGGAAATACTTTAGTTCAGAAGGAGATCAGATCACGAAAGTGGCTTCCAAGTCATCGCAATGCAAAATGCTGCCCATGTTGATATATAAGCACGTGCATTTCCTTTCTGCAAAATACACAGAAAGAAACCAAATAAATCCTTGTTGTAGAAATCAGAAGCTACAAAGTTTCTGGCTCGAAAAATAAACAGATATTGCATATGATTCTGCACATTATAGAAAGCACGTAAACCCACTCATGATTCCCACTTGTATTCTTTTTTTATACAAAATATATAATGCTTGCTCATCAAACTGCGCGTTCTTTTACTGAACCTCCACTTCTATGGAGCTTTGAAAGAAGCAAAAGGCCTCCTTTCGAGCAGAATGATTCTTCACGCAAGTGCATAATTTAGGGAACCGAACTCCGATAATATTTGATATATATTTTCTGGAGAAAGAAGCAAGCGGTATACTTGAGCTCCGCGTGTAGGTGATCTTCAACCACAGAAGTTCAAGCGTATGGCGCCAGCGGGGAGAAAGGGGTCGCTACCTCTATCCCATCTAAACCCAGAGTTGCGATGGGCTGACAAGACGTTGGCAGTAGTGGAAGCTGAAGACCTGTAGCCTCATTGTGCACTGCTTAACCTCTTACTTTCAAAATTTATATGCCTGTCACCTTGGTTCAAAAGTGCCCCTACGGCTATGCCACTAACATTTATCTCCAACTCAAATGGATTTTGTGGATCCACCACTTTGAGTCTTGGAGCCTCTTAATGGATTTCTTCAAAGTATTAAAGCTTCTTATTGCTGTTGCTTCCATGCAAAAGGTAATTTTCCTTGAATCAAGTCCCTCATACCTACTACTATCAACGAATAAGATGAGATGAGTTTCTGATAAAAATCACCGAGTCCTAAAAATGACCAAAGTTCCACCTTATCTTGAGGTGTTGGGCATCCCAATATGACTGAGATCTCCTTGGGATCCATCTTGACCCCCTCAACAAAGATTATGTACCCTAGATACTCTTTTTCTTGAAGAAATAATTGAGTTTTGTCTAGATTTACAAATAACTAGCACTACAAGGAATACGGGCGTGTAGCGACGGTTAACGCGATAGAATTTCGTCGCTATAAAATTGCAACTTGCATCGGAATTACCGTCGAGCGCGGACCGTCGATTATACGACGCAAAAAACGACGGTTTTTGCGATGCTTCCGCCTAACGTCGCTTAAACGACGCTTGTCAAAGGCGTCGCTTAAGCGACGCTTTTTTGCGTCGCATAAGCGACGGTCCACACCGTCGTATAAGCGACGGTTTACACCGTCGTATAAGCGACGATGCAGACCGTCGTATACGCGACGCTAAACAAATGTCGCTTATACGACGACGCGTCGCATCGCTTATACGACGATCTGTTGACGGACAAAAATTAAAACGTTGGAGGCTCTGCAATCGTCATTTTCACGCATCCGATCGAAGAGCTCTCCAACGTTCGCAATTGCGCTGCGCTTATGAGCTGAAGCAAGTATATGCAAAATTGTTGTTTTGCTTAAGCTCTCTGTTATTGTCTCCCTCTGTCTTTGTTTCTCTCTTTCTACATCTTTCTCTCTTTGAATTTTCTTTCTCTCTCTAGATCTCTCTCTCTCTAGATCTCTCTCTCTAGATCTCACTCTCTCTCTCTCTAGATCTCTCTCTCTCTCTCTCTAGATCTCTCTCTCTCTCTAGATCTCTCTCTCTCTCTCTCTCTCTCTCTCTCTCTCTCTCTCTCTCTCTCTCTCTCTCTCTCTCTCTCTCTCTCTCTCTCTCTCTCTCTCTCTCTTTATTGCAGGTTATTCAAGAAGCTAACCAAGCAAAAACTATGGATCACAATTGTAAGTACAATTTCTATTATTTGTAGATCATTTGAATTGTGTTATTTTCATTACATACCATACTCACACTTATTGATATGCACTCATACACTTATACATGATGAAGAAGCACACACACATGCATATACCTACATATACACATATACATGCACATACACACACATACACATAGAGTTATACATATACACACACATACACAAGAACATGCACATATTGATACATACATATACACTTATACATGCACATGCATATACATACATATACGCACACATACGCATGCACATATACACATATACATGCACATACACACACATACACATAGAGTTATACATATACATGCATATACATATACACACATACACATGCACATGCACATACTCATACACACATACACTTATACATGCACATGCACATACATACATATACACACACATACACATGCACATACATACATATACACACACATACATATACACTTAGGTACACACATATGAATGAATTATATAATTAAAGTATTAAAACACATGCTTAATATAAACAATAATAACAATCAATAGAACAAAACTCTTCATTACTTAATACCATACACACAATTCAAAACATGACTGAAATGAAAAATATATAGATAAATATATATATATATATATCAATGTAAATACATATAATCCAATGTCATAATCAACTAAAATCCTAATCATCATCATCATGATCATCATCATGATCATCATCATCATCAGCAATATCATGATCATCCTGATCTTCCTCATCCTCATGATCACCCTGTGACGATCGAGATCGTCCCTCCTGTGTCTGTCTCTCCACCTCATCCATATTTGTCTCCCCATAATACTCTTGTATTACATATAACAAACATAAATCAATAAAATAATTAAAACATTCATAACAACAAAATAATTATATAAAATTTAAAAATACTCACAAAGGCATCAGGATGATCTTGTATATACTCGCTCAAACGCCGATATCCAAAATGTGTAGCATACTCGATCTCGTGTTTCGTAGGATATCGGTCATAATCCTTTCGCTGCAATGAAAGAGATAAAAAACATTAGTTGCTTGCATTTTAACTAAAATAAAAAATATACTCACAATAACACATATACTTACAAACGTAGCTACAAAACCATTATGGCCCATTTGGCCTAAGTGCGATGTGTGGCCCGACTCCACTCTCTTCTTTGCAGCAGCCTGTTTATTCAAGGAAAAAAATACATAAATTAAATTAAAAAATTACTAAAATATCTAAAAATTATAAATATAAACTATTAATTTGTGTACCTTCTGCTGAGGAAATGACTCCTGAAGACGTAGTTGTCTACGAAAAAACTGCCACGACTCAGGTGGTATGTTAGCTCGCCTCTTATTTTTTTCGACCATACAATATCTCCTGTTAATTTAATCTCAAACAGAAAAAAAAGTCAGAATACATACACATATATACACACACATACACATACACATACACATACACACATACACATATACATGCAAACATATACACATGCATATATGTATACATACACACATATACATACATATAACATAAACACACATATACATATCGACATATATACGTACACACACATGCATGCATATACACTCATTCAGATAAAATGCATGCATTTATCCCACAATAATGTGTAGTTGTGTATATGTGAATATGTGTGTATGTGTAAATGTGTATATGTGAATATGTGTGTATGTGTAAATATGTATATGTGGATTTTTTGTTTATGTAGATAAGCAAATTATTAATATCAAATACCATTATTTGTAGATTCTGATCAATCAGATGGAACTCCACCACCGTCTTGTCTGAGGTGTAATGAGGTTTTGTTTACATGTAGGCACGCATATGGGTGAGATGTCAGTGTGCACCATTGGCAGAAAGCATATACAAGGGAGCATTAGCAACGAATTATGTGAATTATTCAAAGGAGAAAATCCTATTTGAGTTAATTCATGTGCGGACAGATAAGCTTATATCTCTTTTCATTAGAAAATCGTTGAGTGTCAGTAGAAAGGTTGTGGGTTTACAACGTGGATCCATCAACAAAGGAGAAGCATATACAAGGGACCATTAGCAGCAAATTATATGAATTATTCACAGGAGAAAAACCTATTTGAGTTAAATCATGTGCAGACAGATAAGCTTATATCTCTTTTCATGAGAAAATCGTTGAGTGTCAGGAGAAAGGTTGTGGGTTTACAACGTGGGCCCATCAACAAAGGAGAAGCATATACAAGGTGAGTAGGTCGGAAATCTATTGAATGACTCAAATGTAAGTAATGAGTTCTCTATTGTTGTTAACAAAGCTTGACATCACCATCTGATGACCATAGTCATCACTTATTTTGTTAATCATGTTGCAACCAGGAGGCGGAGATTTGACAAAGACGACGAGAGTTTGAGTTAAAGAAGTTTATTCCCAGAGGAGATTTGGCAAACTTCTGTCCTCTGGGAATAAACTTCTTTAACTCAAACTCTCGTCGTCTTTGTCAAATCTCCGCCTCCTGGTTGCAACATGATTAACAAAATAAGTGATGACTATGGTCATCAAATGGTGATGTCAAGCTTTGTTAACAACAATAGAGAACTCATTATCTACATTTGAGTCATTCACTAGATTTTCGACCTACTCACCTTGTATATGCTTCTCCTTTGTTGATGGGCCCACGTTGTAAACCCACAACCTTTCTACTATCACTCAACGATTTTCTCATGAAAAGAGATATAAGCTTATCTATCTGCACATGATTTAACTCAAATAGATTTTTCTCCTGTGAATAATTCACATAATTTGTTGCTAATGGTCCCTTGTATATGCTTCTCCTTTGTTGATGGGCCCACGTTGTAAACCCACAACCTTTCTACTGACACTCAATGATTTTCTAATGAAAAGAGATATAAGCTTATCTGTCCGCACATGAATTAACTCAAATAGGATTTTCTCCTCTGATTAATTTACGTAATACAATGGTGACCTAGATGAATCGCATGCACAGAGGTTTCTCAAGATAGAGCAATCTGATTATAATGGACTAGTGCCAGCAGGATATACCTTCTTTCACGGATTGGCTATATAGTCGTTTGCAACGCGCCAATGCAAATAATGAAGAAATCTCAGATGAGCAAAGAGAGTTAATGATAGGTTGTGAACCCAGATGCTCATCCTTGGTGGCAAGTCATTCATGTGCAACCTAGAGGTAGGTCATTGTTTGAACAGTTTATTGTTAGAGAGATTGAAGAAAGTCCTCTTGATGATTTAGCATCAGATACTGATACATCAACATCTGGAATAGAAATTAGACTCATTATACGTGATAATGATACTAATCTTTTTGATGAAGAGGATAATTCTCTACATGCTGATTCTACTGATGAGGAAGAGGAATTACCAGAAATAGATATTAATCCACCAATAGATGATGTGATTCATGAGAACATAGATTTAACAATAGAAGAAATAAATGAAATCAATAAGGATAATGAAGATGAGACTATATTGATGTCTTACCAAAATGATGGCAATAATGAAAACATATGAGCAGATTAGATAGTAACTTGAAGCTTCTGAATGGATATCAGATAATAGGTTTTTTTTATTAACTTGAATAACGATGAATCCTACTAGAGAGATGAAATCATGTTCTTCTAAGTTAGAACATGAAGCTCGGGGGTATGCCTAATTATTTTATATATAGCTTTATCTTCGAGGAGTAAATTTTTATCATGTATGTATGCATATGTGTGTGTATTCATGTGTATTATATGTATCCATATATTAGTATGCATATATATGTATTTCATGTATATGTATGTGTTTGCATGTGTGTGATATATGTATACATGTATTCATGTACGTAATATATGCAAGTGTTTATAATTGTGTACATGTATATATGTATATGTGTCTATGTGTAAATATGTACATGTAAATATGTATGCATGTATATATATGTTTATGTGTGCATGTAGGCATGTACATGTATGTGTAAATATGTACATGTAAATATGTTAGTATGTATATATATATTTATGTGTGCATTTAGGCATGTATGTGTGAAGCATAATATATCTACTCCATTTTATATTTATGTATCCTATCTACATGATGTGTATATATCTTTACATATATTATGAATCATGATCCTCGTTGATTCGAGTAGCTATATATAGAGGCATAAGGTTGGGAGGAGAGACATCTCTCTAGTAGGACGTCGGAGGTGTACATATACTTCAAACATATGGCTAAAAGGTTGAATTAGAGTTTTTAAATTAGGGATTTCAAAACCCTAATATTGAGATTAGTGCTCTCTCTCTCTCTCTCTCTCTCTCTCTCTCTCTCTCTCTCTCTCTCTCTCTCTCTCTCTCTCTCTCTCTCTCTCTCTCTCTCTCTCTCTCTCTCTCTCTCTCTCTCTCTCTCTCTCTCTCTCTCTCTCTCTCTCTCTCTCTCTCTCTCTCTCTCTCTCTCTCTCTCTCTCTCTCTCTCTCTCTCTCTCTCTCTCTCTCTCTCTCTCTCTCTCTCTCTCTCTCTCTCTCTCTCTCTCTCTCTCTCTCTCTCGTATACATACATACCGTGCATTGTCACGACGATGCGCCATAAGTGTCCGCATCTCTTTTAAACACCATTTAAGAGACCACCCTGTCCCAAACTTCGTCTCAAGTGAACTGAGCACGTACTTTTTATCCCTCTCATCATGCTCACTACAAAAATAAAAAACATAATATAAATAAAACATAAGATATATATTTCAATTTATATGTAAAACTTTTACTTACTTCCACGGTAAGTGGATAAAGCGCAGGTAAGAGTCGCATAGTGCACGCATTCTCCTCTTGAACTCCAATCCATTTCCTATGTATACAATATTCCCCTCTGGCTCTATGTCGCACTCTAGTCCTAACGTGCCTATGCATGTCCTCATAGGCAACGTCTCTGCTCTGCTATCACGTGCTGGAGGTGGTATAGGTGTCCTGAAAATAGATAGATAGAAATAAATAAAAATATGTGCTATAATATCATTAAAAAAATTTATGAAAAAAAACATACCTATGAGCAGATAGCTCTCTTCCTGCATGTGGATCCGCAGAAGAGCCCTCGTCTGATCGCATAAGCATCTGGATCGTATAATCCAGCTCCTCATCGGACATCTCTGCGTAGTCCCGCATTATGGCCCCTAGAGTATCTGACGGAACTCTTGCTCTCATATGACTTTTTATGAGAGTGAGTTTCGCCTTTCTCTCTTTACTGGGATCCATAATACCTAACATATAAAACAAAATGGTTAGAAATCAATATATATATACGTGTATGTGTGTGTATGCATGTGTATGTGTGTGTATGCATCATTATGTGTGTATGTGTGTAGGTATATGTGTGTGTTGTCTATGTGTATGTGTGTGTGTCTATGAGTGTGTATGTGTTTATGTATATGTATGTATCTATGTGTGTGTATGTATCTATGTGTGTATGTGTATGCATGTATGTATGCATATGTGTGTGTATGCATATGTATGTGTGTGTATGCATCATTATGTGTGTCTATGTATGCATTTGTACGTGTGTATGCATCATTGCATGTGCATGTGTCTATGTGTGTATGTGTGTGTATATGTGTGTGTGTCTATGTGTATGTGTGTGTGTTTATGAGTGTGTATGTGTTTATGTGTATGTATGTATCTATGTGTGTCTATGTGTCTAAGTGTGTATGTGTATGCATGTATGTATGCATATGTATGTGTATGCATATGTATGTGTGTGTATGCATTATTATGTGTGTCTATGTATGCATGTGTATGTGTGTATGCATCATTACGTGTGTATGTATCTATGTGTGTATGTGTGTGTGTATATGTGTTTGTATGTGTGTATGCATGTGTGTGTGTATGCATGTGTATGTGTATATGTGTATATGTGTGTGTATATGTGTGTATGCATGTGTGTGTGTATATGTGTGTATATGTTTGTATGCATGTGTGTGTATGCATATGTATGTGTGTGTATGGATTATTATGTGTGTCTATGTATGCATGTGTATGTGTGTATGCATCATTACGTGTGCATGTGTCTATGTGTGTATGTGTGTGTATATGTGTGTGTGTCTATGTGTATGTGTGTGTGTGTCTATGTGTATGTGTGTGTGTCTATGAGTGTGTATGTATTTATGTGTATGTATCTATGTGTGTGTATGTGTATGCATGTATGTATGCATATGTGTGTGTATGCATATGTATGTGTGTGTATGCATAATTATGTGTGTATGTGTCTATGTGTGTATGTGTGTGTGTATACATTATGACAGTGTATGTAAGCATGTGCATTATGTATGCATATAAGTATGTATGTATGCATATGCATATGCATTATGTATGCATATGCATATGCATTATGTATGCATATGCATATGCATTATGTATGCATATGCATTATGTATGCATATGCATATGCATATGCATTATGTATGCATATGCATATGCATGTGTATTAATATGCATGTAAGTATGTATGTATGCATATGTGTGTGTGTATGCATATGCATGTAAGTATGTATGTATGCATATGCATATGCAATATGTATGCATGTATGTATATGTGTGTGAATGTGTGTGAATGTGTGTGTACATGTGTCTGTATGTGTGTATGCATGTGTATGTGTGTGTATGCATCATTATGTGTGTATGTGTGTGTACATGTGTCTGTATGTGTGTATGCATGTGTATGTGTGTGTATGCATCATTATGTGTGTATGTGTGTGTATGTGTGTGTATGTGTGTGTGTCTATGTGTATGTGTGTGTATCTATGAGTATGTATGTGTTCATGTGTGTGTATGTGTCTATGTGTGTATGTATCTGTGTGTGTCTATGTATCTATGCATGTGCATTATGTATGCATGTAAGTATGTATGTACATTATATGCATATGCATATGCATTATGTATGCAAATGTATGCATGTATGTGTTTATGTGTGTATGTCTCTCTATGTGTGTGTATGCATATATGTGTGTGTATGTGTGTGTATATGTGTCTGTATGTGTGTATGCATGTGTATGTGTGTGTATGCATGTGTATGTGTGTATGTGTCTATGTGTGCATGTGTGTGTATATACTATATGTGTGTGTGTCTATGTGTATGTGTGTGTACCTATGAGTGTGTATGTGTTTATGTGTGTATGTGTCTATGTGTGTGTATGTGTTTATGTGTGTATGTGTATGCATGTATGTGTATGTGTGTGTATGTCTCTCTATGTGTGTGTGTATGCATATGTGTGTGTGTGTATATGTGTGTCTATGTGTGTATGCATGTGTATGTGTGTGGATGCATCATTATGTGTGTATGTGTCTGTGTGTGTATATGTGTGTGTATGTGTGTGAGCGTCTATGTGTGTGTATGTGTGTGCGCGTCTATGTGTATGTGTGTCTGTGTGTGTATGTTTGTGTGTCTATGTGTATGTGTGTGTATCTATGAGTATGTATGTGTTCATGTGTGTGTATGTGTCTATGTGTGTATGTATCTGTGTGTGTGTATGTATCTATGCATGTGCATTATGTATGCATGTAAGTGTGTATGTACATTATATGCATATGCATATGCATTATGTATGCAAATGTATGCATGTATGTGTTTATGTGTGTATGTCTCTCTATGTGTGTGTATGCATATATGTGTGTGTATGTGTGTGTATATGTGTCTGTATGTGTGTATGCATGTGTATGTGTGTGTATGCATGTGTATGTGTGTATGTGTCTATGTGTGCATGTGTGTGTATATACTATATGTGTGTGTGTCTATGTGTATGTGTGTGTACCTATGAGTGTGTATGTGTTTATGTGTGTATGTGTCTATGTGTCTATGTGTGTGTGTATGTGTTTATGTGTGTATGTGTATGCATGTATGTGTATGTGTGTGTATGTCTCTATATGTGTGTGTGTATGCATATGTGTGTGTGTATATGTGTGTCTATGTGTGTATGCATGTATATGTGTCTGGATGCATCATTATGTGTGTGTGTGTCTGTGTGTGTATATGTGTGTGTATGTGTGTGAGCGTCTATGTGTGTGTATGTGTGTGCGCGTCTATGTGTATGTGTGTCTGTGTGTGTATGTTTGTGTGTATATGTGTATGTGTGTGTATCTATGAGTATGTATGTGTTCATGTGTGTGTATGTGTCTATGTGTGTATGTATCTGTGTGTGTGTATGTATCTATGCATGTGCATTATGTATGCATGTAAGTATGTATGTACATTATATGCATATGCATATGCATTATGTATGCAAATGTATGCATGTATGTGTTTATGTGTGTATGTCTCTCTATGTGTGTGTATGCATATATGTGTGTGTATGTGTGTGTATATGTGTCTGTATGTGTGTATGCATGTGTATGTGTGTGTATGCATGTGTATGTGTGTATGTGTGTATGTGTCTATGTGTGCATGTGTGTGTATATACTATATGTGTGTGTGTCTATGTGTATGTGTGTGTACCTATGAGTGTGTATGTGTTTATGTGTGTATGTGTGTATGTGTCTATGTGTGTGTATGTGTTTATGTGTTTATGTGTGTATGTGTATGCATGTATGTGTATGTGTGTGTATGTCTCTCTATGTGTGTGTGTATGCATATATGTGTGTGTGTATATGTGTGTCTATGTGTGTATGCATGTGTATGTGTGTGGATGCATCATTATGTGTGTATGTGTCTGTGTGTGTATATGTGTGTGTATGTGTGTGAGCGTCTATGTGTGTGTATGTGTGTGCGCGTCTTGTGTATGTGTGTCTATGTGTGTGTATTTGTGTGTATGTGTGTGTGTCTATGCGTATGTGTGTGTGTGTCTATGTGTGTATATGTGTGTGTGTGTGTAAGTGTGTGTGTGCGCATACCTGTCAACCGTCTCCCTTCTCTCTCTCCCTCTCGCGCTCTCTCTCTCTCTCTCTCTCTCTCTCTCTCTCTCTCTCTCTCTCTCTCTCTCTCTCTCTCTCTCTCTCTCTCTCTCTCTCTCTCTCTCTCTCTCTCTCTCTCTCTCTCTCTCTCTCTCTCTCGGTCTTGCGTTCAAGGCCCGGCACAAATGTGCCGGGAGAATTGAAATTTTTTTTTTACATTCCAGAGCGTCGCATATGCGACGCTCTGCAGTTTGCCAACGTCGCTAAGTGCGTCGCTAACTAGCGACGCTTTTAGCGATGCTTTGGTGTTGCGTCGCATAAGCGACGCTACCGTCGCTTATGCGACGATGCTCAGCCAAAAAAAAAAATCCGATTTTTTTACCGTCGCTTATGCGACGTTTTCATCGCATAAGCGACGGTTTTCGTTTTTTTCCCGATTCGGGGGCGTCACTACGCCCCCCTTTTTCTTGTAGTGTAGTTTTCCTTTAATTTATTTAATATTAGACTTAATTGATTGTGATGTTCATGTACAAACCTAGTATACACTAACAAATCATCGATAAAGTCACACACACACATCTCTCTCTCTCTACACACACATCTCTCTCTTTCATCATGATAAGTGTTGTGCTCCTTCACCGTCTCTCTTTCTTTATTGGTTTTGGTTTCCTAATTTCTCTTTCAATTTGTTTTGTAGGAGCTTTTTGGCATCGGTTTTTGTTTGATGAGAGGTGATGTCAATTGTGCTTTGATGAGTGACCTAGAGGAAATTACATTGATGTAAGTGATTTATGTACATGCATGTAGTGTTTTATTCTTTATTAGAGAGAGAGTAAAAGAGAGAGAGAGAGAAAGAGAGAGAGAGTGAAAGAGAGAGAGAGAGAGAGAGAGAGAAAGAGAGAGAGAGAGAAAGAGAGAGAGAGAGATGAAAGATAAAGAACAATGAAATTAATCTTTATCAATGTTTAATGTTGGTTTTAGAGCATACATACACATATGCACACACACATATGCATACATACACACACATGCATACGCATGTATATTCATGCATACATACACACATTCATATGCATACATGTATACACACATGCGTACACACACACACACACACACACACACACACACACACACATATATATATATATATATATATATATATATATATATATATATATATATATATATATATATATATATATATATATATATATATATATATATATATATATATATATATATATATATAGATAGATACATACATACATACATACATACATACATTAAGGGTACACTCAAAGAAGGTTTGTATATGGTTTTACATCAGATACAAACATCAAGATCTATAGTGATATAGATTGGGCAGGTAATCGTGATGATAGGAGATCAACTTATGGATACTTGTGTTATGTGGGAGATAAGTTAATTTATTGGTGTTCAAAGAAGCAACACACAGTTGCTTTGTCATCTACAAAAGCAGAGTACAAAGGTATGGTGGAAGCTGCAAAGGAAGTGATATGGCTAAAGACTCTCATGAAGAGTTTTGACATCACTCAGAGTATACCCACTATTCATGGAGATAACATAAGTTCATTGTATCTAGCTGCTAATCCTGTTTTTCATGCCAAGACCAAACATATTGAAATTCAGTATCACTTTCGAAGAGAGAAGGTGATGGATAAAGAGATTGAAGTCATACATACTTCAACAAAAGATCAAATAGCTGATATGCTAACAAAAATCTTGGATGGACCAAAGCTACAGAGATTCAAAGACATGGCAGGCATAAAGAAGATAGAGAAAACCTCAATTTATGATTGAGGGGGAGCTGTTGGTGTAGGGCAATCAAAAATTGAAGTTTTGATGAAGGTTTGGAAGTCAAGGACTGAAGAAAAGATCAAGTTATGAAGCATGGAGAAAGTATATATATTCAGAGGATGAAGATGTGTATACATATGTACATTAATTTAGAGTCAGTTCATCTTATACTTTTGTATGGTCATGAGCTTGTAAATATTTGCCTATATATATAAAGAAAATGTCAGGGAAAATATGAGAGAATGTGTAACAATAAGATTAGAGGAGAATTAGATGTCGTTAGAAGCTTTAGAAGTGAGTAGGATCTCTCTCATCACTCAGATGTAAAAATTTTCAAGGAATGAAGAAATATTGTGCCCAATCTTTCTGAGTATTCTCCTTTTGTGTTGAATCTTTTGTGAAATGCTTTTGTACAAGTCTAAGTCTATAGTTGACTGACCTCTGTACAAATTTTCAGCTTCTAATTGTGATCAGGCTGAGAGAATTGAGTGTAGGAACATTTACATGTGTAAATGGAAAGAAGAGAAGTTGCAGGAGGCGCAAAATTTGATGCTAATGTTTTGGTCAGTTCTCCTTCCACAGTGTAAAGTTTTGAGCAAGCAAGCACTCATTCTTTGAGTTGGAAGGTAAGCTACCTATGGCTAAAAGCATTTGCATAGATGGGTTCTAGATTGAGAGAACCAAGTGTTAGAAGTTATAGGTGTCTGAATCGACTTCTCATAAGAATAGTTTTAGACATAGGTGACTTATTGAGATCATTTCTCAAGATCTAGTGAGTATTTTGAAATGATTTAACTTGGAGAAGGTGCGCAAACTATAGGCAACACCATATGCAAAGTTTTATAAAAAATGTTACATGGTTGATAAGTCAATGAGAGAGTTATGTGAAGCATACTTTTTGTGTAGCATAGATCAGACTACTAACCAAACTTTGATATAGCTTCATGTCCTTGAGTTCTTCTCCTCCATATCTCCTTAATTTGTGATTCACCTCCATTGGAGTAGGTGCTACCCTGCAATCATCCATTTTAAACTTGATCAACAAGTTTCTCAAATATCTTTCTTGAGTTACATACACTCCATGTTGAGTGTATGAGATCTCCATGCCCAAGAAATATGACAAGTTTCCCAAGTCACTGATCTTGAACTCTTTCTCCATTTGCTTCTTTAGACTTTGAATGCATTTCTCATCTGTACCTGTAAGAATTATATCATCAACATATATGCACATGTAAATGAACCCATCATCACTTGCTTTAACAAGCAAGCTACTATCTGCTTTAGATACTTGAAAACCAAGTTCTTTTAAGAACTTCACAAGTCTATAATTCCATGCCCTTGGGGCCTGCTTCAAACCATACAAAGCTCTCTTGAGCTTACATACATGCTCTGGATACCTTTCATCTCTGAATCCTTGTGGTTGCTCCATGAAAACATCATCTGAAATATAACCATTTAGAAAAGCATTCTTCACATCTAGTTGACATAACTTCCAACCTTTACATGCAGCAATAGATATGAGTGTCCTGATGGTTGTCATCTTTGCCATAGGACTATAGGTCTCATCATAATCTATACCATAAGTCTAAGCAAAACCTTTCACAACAAGTCTATCTTTATACCTAGACACACTTCCATCTGCATACCTCTTTGTCTTGTAGACCCATTTGCATCCAATGATCTTCTAACTATTTGGTTTAGGAACCAAATCCCATGTCTGATTCTCCATCAATGCATCATACTCTTCCTGCATAGCCATCTCCCAATTTTTCTTACCTTTTGCCTCTTCATATGTAGAAGGTTCTTCATCTGTCTTCACCATATAAGCATAATCTTTGGTAGCCAAAAAAGAAGTGTCATAGCTATACCTTGTAGGTTGTCATTTGTGTCTTGATGACCTTCTGAGTTCTCCACTTCTTGAAGTTTCTGGTTCATCACACTCTGGATCAAATCTTGGCACTTCTTCAACTTCAACCTGTACTTCATTGTTCTCCTCTTCATCAAATATCTGAACCTTTGACGTACCTTTCTTTTGATTCACAACTTCTTCATCACTTGCATAAATATTGATTGTACCTGCATACCAAGTACCTTGCTCATCAAATGTAACATCCTTTGATACAAGGAATTGTTTTGTGGATGGACTCCACAACCTATATCCCATCTGCATATCATCATATCCAATGAACACATATTTTTCAGCTTTAGGTTCTAATTTATGCCTCAATTGTGATGGCATATATGCATACGCCAAACATCCAAATACTTTGCAATTATCTAGAGTAGGTCTCTTACCCCACCATGCCTCATATGGTGTCATACCTTGCAAAGCTTTACATGGTAATCTATTGACCAAATATGTAGCTGTATTTACAGCCTCAGCCCACAAATAATTTGGGCAATTTTTCTCCTTCATCATGGATCTTGCAAACTCAACAAGAGTTCTATTCCTCCTTTCTGCTACACCATTTTGTTGAGGAGAGTACCTGCAAGTAACCTCTCTTTTTATACGTGCACTCCACAAGTAATCGTTGAACTCATTAGAGAAATACTCTCCCCCTCCATCTGACCTTAAGTCTCTTCAACTTATGACCTGTAATTCTCTCTGCATACACATGATAATGTTTGAATGTATTGAATACCTCTGACTTATCTTTGATCACATAGATAGTGATCCATCTGGTAGCATCATCAACATAAATCACATAATACCTTGAACCATTGATGCTGAAATCCTTTGATGGTCCCCACACATCTGCGTGTACCAAGTCAAGCTTCTCTGAATACATAAAACCATGCTTGGAATAAGATTGCTTATGAGCCTTACCTAATTGACATGCGTCACATCTGTATGTCACATGTTGACCTGCAACATTAGGCAATCCAAGCACTGAACCATTGTTAACCATATCTTTAATACCTCTTTCATTGAAATGTCCAAGCCTTTTGTGCCAAAGATCTAACTCAGAGATCTTATGTCCTCCATAGGTGAACAAAGCATGACCAAAATTACCTTGAATCTTCAATGTGAACAAACTTCCTTCTTTCTTCCCTGAAACAATTTGTTTATACCCATTGCTAGGGTCTTCCACAAACACTCCTTCATCAATGAACCTAATGTTATAACCTTTTTCAACAATTTGTCCTACACTTATCAAATTCTTAGGAATTGTAGGAACATACAAAACCTTACTCAAGAGAGTACTACCATCCTTGGCCTTCACTGATCCAATTGACTTCACAATATGCTTTGTATTGTCACCTGTTTGAACTACATGATTAGTTACCTTATTCTCCAAATCAGTCATCAAAGCTATGTTGCCACTCAGGTGATTGCTACACCCTGAGTCAATGTAGAAGACTATTTGGTCTTCACTTTGTCTTTCACAAGTTGCATTCATTATCAATGTTGAATCCTCCTTCTGATGTGAAGCATAATTGTAGTAGGTATTGTTGTAGTGTTGACTTTGGAATCCTCTACCTTCATTTCTTCCAAAGTATCCTCTACTACCTCTACCTCTGAAATTACCTCTTTGATTTCTGCCACCTCTTCCTCTTGAATTACAATTCTGATTATATCCACCATTGTTCTGAGTATTATGCCAAAAATCATTAGCTAAGTGATTTGTCTTACCACAAATCCAGCAAGCTTTGACTCCATCTTTATTAGTCCTGCCTCTTCCTCTACCTTTGCCACCTCCTCTTCCTCTTAGGAAGTTAGCTTGGCTAGTTGTACCTTCATCTTCATTTGCTTGTTGCTTCCCTTTGATATTCTTCTTCTTATCATTTGAATACATTGCATGACCTGTACTTTTATCACTTTCTCCTTTGACATCCTGCTCAAAAGTTAGCATGTGTCCTAGCAACTGATTTAGGTCAGGAGTAAAATTATTAGTGATAATTCACTAGACAAAATAAATGGCTTCCATTTATCATCACCTCTCAAACTTGTGAGGATTTGCCTTAACAATTTATCCTCCTCAATATCTTCATCAAGTGCTCCTAATGCATCTGCAATGTCCTTCATTCTTGTTACATAATCTGAGATGGATTGAGAAGCCTTCTTCTTGAATGTGGTAAATTCTGCCCACAAGGATGCCTTCCTTGACTTTGTGGTGTTTTGGAAATGCTCCTCCAAAGCATTCCATATATCACTTGCACTTTCAAGACCTCTAATGTGAGGTAGCAAGTAGTCATTAACTGCCATATAGATAATGCTCCTAGCTTGAGCATCTCTCTTCATCCAAATCTTCAAATCTGACAATTCTTCCCTAGTTGGAACACTAGGATCTCTTAACTGAGGCTTTTCTTCTTCACCTGTAATATAACCTATCAAGTCTTTGCTCATAAGATGAGCTTCCATCCGCATTGATCATGTTGGATAGTTCTCTCTATCCAACTTCTCTATTTGAAGAGAATCTCCCATCCTTTCTTCACCCGTGTACTGAATTCTTCAAACTTTATGAGTAATAGATGTACCTTTACTACGAATGAAGTTCCTTTTGACCTTTTTGATAACTGCTCATCTCCTTCTCAAGATTTGCTTTCAAGCTTTCACCTTTTGAACCTTCAAGTGTATAATTCTTTACAGCTGCAGCAGTGGGGGTCCTCCTTTCTTTAGTTTTGATGAATCCTGCTCTTATACCACTTATGGTGAGTGTTAATCTCCAAAAGAACACGCTACTCTTGAAGTTAGAGCACCTCTATATCAAGAGTAACTCAAAACCTTCACCAATTTAGAGGATCAATGATCAATTATCAAAATTTTGATCAAAATGTGAAGAAGATGACTACACAGAAAGTCTGTTGCACATAACTCTCTCATTGACTTATCAACCGTGTAAATTTTTTTACAAAACTTTTCACAAGGTGTTGCCTATAGTTTTCGCACCTTCTCCAAGCTAAATCATTTCAAAAGACTCAGTAGACCTAGAGAAATGATCTCAACAAGTCACCTATGTCTAAAACTGTTCTTTTGAGAAGTCGATTCAAACACCTGTAACTTCTAACACTTGTTTCTCTCAATCTAGAATCCATTTATGCAAATGCTTTTAGCCATAGGTAGCTTACCTTCCAACTTAAAGAATGAGTGCTTGCTTGCTCAAAACCTTACACTGTGGAAGGAGAATTGACCAAAACATTAGCATCAAATTTTGCACCTCCTGCAACTTCTCTTCTTTCCATTTACACATGTAAATGTTCCTACACTCAATTCTCTCAGCCTGATCACAATTAGAAGCTGAAAATTTGTACAGAGGTCAATCAACTACAGACTTACACTTGTACAAAAGCATTTCACAAAAGATTCAACACAGAAGGATAATACTTAGAAAGATCGGGTGCAATATTTCTTCATTCCTGGAAAATTTTTACATATGAGTGATGAGAGAGATCCTACTCACTTCTAAAGTGTCTAATGACATCTAATTCTCCTCTAATCTTGTTTTTACACATTCTCTCATATTTGCCCCGACCTTTTCTTTGTATATATAGGCAAATATTTACAAGCTCATGACCATACAAAAGTATAAGATGAACTGACTCTAAATTAATGTACATATGTATACACATCTTCATCCTCTGAATATATATACTTTCTCCATGCTTCATAGCTTGATCTTTTCTTCAGTCCTTGACTTCCAAACCTTCATCAAAACTTCAATTGTTGATTGCCCTGCACCAACAATACATACATACATACATACACATACACACACACGTAAAGTCACATACACATACACACACACATGTCACATATACATACACACATGCACATAGATACACATACATAAATGCACACATATGCATGCTTTAGTGTTAGGGCTTTAGTGTTTTACACACATGCATACATACATATACGCACATACACACATATATATACATACATACACATACACATACACACACATAAGCTCACATACACACACACATGTCACATATACATATACACATATACATGTTTTATGGTAAGACTTTTAGGATTAGGGTTTTAGTGTTTTACATACACACATATGCACAGATACACACACACACACACATACATATATATATATATACATATATATATATATATATATATATATATATATATATATATATATATATATATATATATATATATATATATATATATATATATATATATATATATATATATATATATATATATATATATATATATATATGTGTGTGTGTGTGTGTGTGTGTGTGTGTGTGTGTGTGTATGTATGTATGTATGTATGTATGTATGTATGTATGTATGTATGTATGTATGTATGTATGTATGTATGTATGTATGTATGTATGTATGTATGTATGTATGTATGTATGTATGTATGTATGTATGTATGTATGTATGTATATATATATATATATATATATATATATATATATATATATATATATATATATATATATATATATATATATATGCATACATGCACATGCACATACATATACACACACGTCACATATACATATACACATACACACACTTTTTCACGCATACACACCTATATACATACACAAATAGAAACATACATATAGACATACAATCACATGCACATATACATACACACATATATGCATACATAGACATACACATACACACACATAAAGTCACATACACACATGTCACATATACATACACATACACACATATACATGTTTTAGGGTTAGGATTTCAGGGTTTTAAATACATACACACATGCATACACATACACATACACATACACACATATATACATACCTACACATACACACACATAAAGTCACATACAGATACACATACACACACACATGTCACATATACATACATACATGCACACACATATACATACACATATGCACACATATACATGTTTTAGGGTTAGGGT
The DNA here is from genome assembly GCA_020310875.1 of Ceratopteris richardii. Lineage (NCBI taxonomy): Eukaryota > Viridiplantae > Streptophyta > Polypodiopsida > Polypodiales > Pteridaceae > Ceratopteris > Ceratopteris richardii. The sequence continues at coordinate 147,293,866 of CM035435.1, forward strand.
TTTAGGGGTTTACAAACATACATACATACATGTACACATACACACATATATACATACATATGCATACACATACACACATATACATGTTTTAGGGTTAGGGTTTATGGTTTTACATACATACACACATATGCACACACATACAGCCACATTTACATACATACATGCACACATATACATGTTTTAGGGTTAGGGTTTAAGGATTAGGGTTTTAGGGTTTTACACATATAGGCACATGCACACATACATAAACACATACACACACAAACATATATATACACATACATATATATATATATATATATATATATATATATATATATATATATATATATATATATATATATATATATATATATATATATATATATATATATATATATATATATATATATATACACATGCTTTAGGGTTAGGGTTTTAGGTAAATGGTTTTAGGGTTTTTCACACATATACACAAATGCTCATACACACATATATACATGTATACACATACACATACACACATGAAGTCACATATACATACACGCATACACACATATACATGGTTTAGGGTTAGGGTTTTAGGATTAGAGATTCAGGGTTTTACATTTTTAGGATTAAATCAGTATATATAATTCACTAAATGAAAACCCAAGGTTTTAGGATAAAACTAATAACAAATAATTATATATATAAACAACTAGGGTTCTATGATGAATATTTGTATACACACCTAAATATGAAAAGAGCTAGGGTTTTCGAATTAAAATAAACTTATATGATTAAATATATAAAAAATAGGGTTTTAGGTTTAATATTAATATATATTATCAAATATATAAAAAAATTAGGATTTTATGATAAATACTATGATATATAATTAAGTAAATAAAAGGCTATGAATTTGGGATTGGAAACTCGTAATATATATAAATAAATGTATTAGAAAAAAGGGCTTTATGATTAATATATACACACACACACATGTCACATATACATAACACATATACATGTTTTATGGTAATACTTTTAGGATTAGGGTTTTAGGGTTTTACATACATACACACATGCATACACACATATGCACAAATATACACATACATATGCATACATGCACATGCACATACATATACAGACACATGTCACATATACATATACACACACTTTTTCACACATACAGACCTATATACATACACACTTAGAAACATACATATAGACATACAATCACATGCACACATACATACACACATATATGCATACATAGACATACACATACACACACATAAAGTCACATACACACATGTCACATATACATACACATACACACATATACATGTTTTAGGGTTAGGATTTCAGGGTTTCAAATACATACAGATGCATACATACATGCATACACACATATATACATACATACACATACACACACATAAATTCACATACACATACACACACATGTCACATATACATACACACATGCACACACATATACATACACACATGCACACATATACATTTTTTAGGGTTAGGGTTTTAGGGGTTTACACACACACACACAGGTGTGTGTGTGTATATATATATATATATATATATATATATATATATATATATATATATATATATATATATATATATATATATATATATATATATATATATATATATATATATATATATATATATATATATATATATATATATATATATATATATATATATATATATATATATATATATATATATATATATATATATATATGAATAGCAAGGCTTTTATGATAAATATTGGTAAATATAATTAAATAAATTTAAAAAAATTATTTTAGGATTAAAATTACCATGTATAATTAAATATATAGAGAACTAGGATTTTAATGTCATTTTTAGTATACATAATTAAATTTATAATAAATTAGGGTTTTAGGAAGAAAATTAGTATTTGTAATCAAATAAAAATTTATGGTTTTAAGATTAAAATTAGTCTTTATAATTAATTGTATCATAGATTAAGATTCAAGGATTAAAACTAGTATATATTAGGGTTTTAGGGTTCCACACACATTCATACATACATATACACATACACACATATATACATACATATGCATACACATACACACATATAAAGTCACATACACACACATGTCACATATACATACACACATATACATGCATACATATACATGTTTTTAGGTTAGGGTTTTAGAATTAGGGTTTTAGGATTTTACATACATACACACATGTTTTAGGATTAGGGTTTTAGGGTTTTACATACATAATCAAATACATAAATTATTAGGGTTTTAGGATTAAAAGATACTAATAAATGAATTAAAAATAGGGTTTATGAATTAATACTATTATATAAAATTAAATATATTAAAAACAAGAGTCTTATGAGTAGTATTAATAGTTCAAATAAAATTAAAAAAAATAGGGTTATAAAACTAAAACTAGCATATATAATGAGTTATACAAAATATTAGGGTTTGAGGATGAAAATTAGTATATATAATTAAATATTAGTATATATAATCAAATGTACAAAATATTATGGTTTTAGGATTAAAAAATAGTATATTTAATTAAATAAGTAAATACTTTTGCTCTAGGATTAATATAATTAAATATATAGATTACTAAGATTTTAGAATTTATAGTACTATGTATAATTAAATATATAAGAAATTAGGGTTTTAAGATTGAAATTAGTATATATAATTCCATTTTTAAAGAACTATGGTTCTTTGATAAATACTAGTATACATAATTAAATATGAAAAGGTCTAGGGTTTTTGAATTGAAATAAGTATATATAATAAAAACATTAAAAATAGGGTTTTGGGTTTAATATTAATATATATAATCAAATACATATAAAAACCAGGATTTAAAGATAAATACTATTATATATAATTAAGTAGGAAACATTAGCAAAAAATTAGGGTTTGAGGTCTAACATTAGTATATATAATTAAATATTAGTATATATAACAACTATACAAAACACTATGATTTTAGGATTCAAAGATAGTATATTTAATTAAATAAATAAATATTTTTGCTCTAATATTAATATAAGTATATATAATTAAATATATAGATTACTAGGGTTTTAGAATTTGTAATACTATCTATAACTAAATATATAGAAAATTAGGAATTTAACATTAAAATTTATATATATAATTAGATATATATAACTATTATTAGTATACATAATTAAGTATATAATAAATTAGGGTTTTGGGAAGAAAATTAGTATCTATAATTTAAAAAAATTAGGGTTTTAGGATTAAAATTAGTATATATAACTAAATGTATCAGAGATTAAATGTCTTAATACCTCCACATTGTATCAAATGGCATATTTGGATGTGAAGGAGAGAATGGCATGTCTTTGCACTCATTGCAAGTGTCAAATATTTCATAAACAATGGATTCGTACTGCACATGCTCGAGAATATGGATCCTTTGATGGAGATCGACTACAAAACCTATGCTTAAAGTCCCACGGTTCGGTTGGTGAGCAGATCGACCCACAAGACATTGCATTGTCTACCTCTCATGGGCAAAAGAGAATGAAATAGGAGGTAGGAGGACAAAGTATTTGTAGCATGATAGAGCAGGAACACATTGAAGAAATGCTCGAGGCGTTTCATGAAATGGACAAAGACCACGATGATGGAGACAATATCGTATTTTCCATGGATACTATAGAACTCCCATGATCAAAAGCGGACAAAGAACATTAGAACATGCAAAGAATAGCCCACTTACCGATCTAAAATGGAGTAAAGATATATGTTCTATATGCATCGATCAGGATGCACAATCTTCAATCCACTTATGGATGGTTAGATATTAGTGTCTTTAAATTGTTTAAGTAAAGTGGATTTGAAATAAATTTTCAATGTTGTATCAAAATAAGTTTATCTAATAATATCACTTTAATTGCTTATCCCTTCCAAGCTTTTCAAAGATTATTTTTTGTCAGATGGTAATGACATGGCTTTAGCACGTGGAGACATAAAGAAGCTTTTACAATTCGTGGGTATGGACTACAGAAAGATTCTTGCTTATCGAAATGATTGTGTTCTCTTTCACAAGGATTTTGAGCACCTCCACATATGTCCGAAGTGTGGACCAAAAAGGTTTAGAGAAAACCTTGTGGGCAAAGCAGTCCCCGCAAAGGTTCTTCATCAATCTCGTATCATCCCAAGAATTAAGAGCATGTTTAGTCCTGCTTATCACGTCATTGCAGGTCATCATGTCAGAATACTAGAACTCTCGCAAGAGTACTCCCACCAATGACACTCCCTTTGGTGGGACTACTCCCACTGGCAGCACTCCCTCTGGCGGGACTACTCCCACTAGTGGAACTCCCTTTGATGACACTACACCCACTGGTAGCACTCCCTTTCCCTTTGGTGGAACTACTCCCATCGACAGCACTCCTAGCTTTATGACTCGACCACAACTTTCTTTTTAGCCATCCTCTAGTGGCTCCAGCTATCAATGCATGCACCAACATTCGAGACAATAGCACGATAGAGGCATTGCCCCATCTCATTCATCTAGGTCAGGCTCGAAGTCACGATATGGAGGAGCAGGTTCCAAAGATGGATCTAGGGATGGGTCTAGAGGAGGAGGTGAATGTTTTGGAGGCAATGTGATGGACACTCTGTCACCCACAGCTAGTCCTAGATCGAGTACCTCAAATGCATGTGCACCACACACTACACCACATACACCTTGGGGTGCACATGAACACGATGACTCAAAGGTGTACCATATACGAGATGGAGCTCTAGTGATGGATGCGGCTAGAGACAAGGGATGCAAGAATTACATCCCGAAGGGGATCTATCGCGAGCATCGACCAACACCTAGGCACCCTCTTGTCAACTCAGAGTGGATTCAATGCATGGCATGTGAGGTGATGTCCCATCGACGATCAGAGACTTGTGATGCTTTGAGAGAAGGCTTATCAAAGCTTGTATGACTAGATGTGGAGGAGTGGGAGATGATTTGTGATGAGTAGCAGCAGAGTCCTGACCGATATCATTAGCAGCAAGATGCAAGAGCCACACATCTAGATACAATCGGACCATTGCATTTGGGTAGGGACGGTTATGACATGATGCAGCAATCATGAGTTTGTAAGTATCATTTTGATGAATGAATTTTCTTATGTTAAGCACGTCATGTTTATTGATCTCACATTTTGCATATTTTTTGTAGGAGTTAGCAATAGATCATCATCCGACACAATCAAAAGAGTCTTATGGATATTGTCATGGTTTGGTTGCACTGATGCACGACTTGGAGGGATGCATTACGGCCATTTCATGGGATAATATATCGTGAACTGAGATTTTGAGCTTGGTTTAGTGTTTTTTAGTTTCTTTTTTACAAACATCATTTCAATTTGTCTGATTTCATGAATGTTCTTTATTGTAAGACTACAGATATAGAGGTTTTGATCCCTCTCGTTTTGTTTATGGTAGTGGTGTGCCATAGTTTTTTATTTGGCTCATATATGGAAATGATGCATCACATTTTTGTATTTGGTTCATATATGGCAGTGGCTTGTCACATTTTGTATTTGGCTCATATATGGTAGTGATTTTCCACATTTTAGTATTTGCCTCATATATGATAGGGATTTTCCACGATGTTGTACATGGTTCATTTATGGAATATCTCTTTTGTACATGTATGGAATATCTCTTTTGTACACGGTTCATGGTTCATGCTCCTCATACATATCTCTTTTATGTTCAATAATGTGTTTTGCTTTATGAAATCTTGTTTTGGTTGCCAGTCATCTAACCCTAAATCGGCAACCACTATAGTACATGTCATGACATGTACTCCATTTTTGTTGGGCAGAGTGTATTTTCCTTTGCTACACAATAGCATTGTCAATGGAGCAAGAGACACTACACTCTACCCAAAAAAAATGCAAATATGGTCATTGGTATAGGTGTCAGTATGCCTAGGCTCATACTGATGCTTATACCGATGGTGTTGCCTAGGACATATTGGCACTTATATCGACGGTCTATCATAGCATGAGACAAACCAATGCTTCCTGCAGGTCAATACGGTATGTATACCATCGAGAAAATACTAACATCAATACCAATGCTTATATTGGTGGTATTCAATGCATACCCACATGTATACTAGTGCCCATACGGACACTTATACTAGCATCATGGTACCAATGCTTTTACCAATATTTATATCAACATCGTGACTAGACTCACCATGTGTATTTTCACCGATATAAGGTCTAATATAAGGCTCCTATGTTGTAGTGTTTCTATAGTTGTGTCCATCTATGCCTCTAGTATTTCCAAATCAACCTCTACCACCTCCTTTCTAATTCCTTCCATTGAACTAGAAATTTTGAGTGGTATGTTTAGTCTTGTTATAGATGGCACAAGGTTGATCCATGTAACCTATTTTCACATTTTGATCTCGAGAAGAAATCCTTCTATTTATGAAAGAAGGCTCTCTAAAAAATGTGCAATGCTCACATACTACTATGAATTGAGAAAAGTAATTTCTCATAGCTTCAAATGCGAAGGTAAGCGAGCTAACACAAGATATTTCACGAACTTAGAGTGGGATGAGAGTGAGAAATATATTTAAGAAGTCACAAGTGTGATCCTGATGTTTTAGGGAGCAGACACTACACATAGAGTCATATAGATTGATTAATATCTCTGCACACAAAGCTCCAATGAACAAAATGATGCATACAAAAAATCCAAATGGTGGTACCTTCGTGATCCAAAAAGCATGTGAGAGTATCATACCAAAGAAGTTGATAAGCTTGGACAATACACATGCAGTAATGATCAATAGATGAAGATGATGATAAATCATCAAGTATAAGTATTGAAAGGTACACTAGAGTACATGGAAATGTTGGAGGAATCCAAGGTCTATGAGTTAAGTACAATGAAAAATCTAGAAGTGAGTGAGAGCTAAGGTACATCCTGCAATTATTCCAATGAAGTATATATAAGCTTTTCTCCTTGATCTTAGAAGGTAGTTGTTGATTAGTTCTACCTAATGATTCCACTTCACTATTTGGTATATATTTGAATTAGAATTCAAATATGAGTCTCAAATTTTAGCTCTCTTTAGATTTTCTTTAACTCTCAAATATTCATCATAAAGGCTTACTTTTACAATAGATAAAAAATGTAGTGAGAATCTATCCTTAGAATGAAATTAGGATATGTGTGTACATTTTGCATCTCATAGCTTAATGTAATACATTGATATGGTCAAGAAATTAGGCATGCCATATATACCAACAACAATGAACTATGTGACTAAGTGGGTTGAAGCCAATCCTATGGCTAGAAATGATGCTTAAACAATAGCCAAATTTCTCTTTGAACAAATATTCATAGGCTTTGGTCTTCTCATAGAAATTGTAAGTGATGAAGGGACTCACTTCATCAAGGAGGTGATTGGAAACATGCTAAGAACATTTATTATCACGCATAGGAAATTAGTATCCTATCAGCCACAAGGAAATAGACAAGCTAAGACCTCGAACAAAGTCCTTTTCACCATATTGACTAAGTTACTAAACAATGGAGGGTCATATTGGGATTAACAATTGCATCACATAGTTTGGGCTTCTCGTAAGGATTATAGGACATCATTAAATGCAAGTGCATTCAATCTAATCTATGGTCAACAAGTAATATTACTAATAAACTTCATTGTACCTACTCTATGAAAAACACAAGGATACATTTGAACAATTCATGAACTCTCTAAGATAATCAATAGTCTAAAGAAGCTCCGAGAAACTTTTTTTTGTGTAGTTTAATGCATTTACGCTACTAAGTAGAGGGATAAAACAAAATTTCATGCTTGCATAAAAGACCAGGAATTCCAAGAATGTGATCTACTCTTAGTAAAAACGCTTTAAAAACATGCAAAGAGGCTTCAAAATAGAAGTTAGGAGCCATTGATAATCCATAGGAGTTCACCTAGTGGTGCCATTATACTAAATTCATTATCAAGAGAGTTCATCCCTAATTATATTAGTGGATACAAAGTGAAGCTCTATCAAGGTTCACTCACAAAAGAAATGTTGCATTGCAAAAAGCCAAAGATAGAAAGTTTGAAGAGTTATGTATCAGATTGAAAGCTCAGCTGGAAGACCTAGAGCACATTGAGAGGAGAAATTTGAGGCAACAAAGAGCCACAAAATACCTAGATGAACCACAAATAATTCCTATGGGACTATGTGAACTATATGAATCATTCAAATATTCATTGATCAATGACCACACAAATGGGATGCTTTAGGACATAATTCTAATGCACCATCAAAAATTCTTATGGACACAATAGTTGTAAGAAACGTTATTCATTTGCCATTGGTCTACAAGCTTTGTGTTTGTTGAAGATTCACTCACTAATTAGACATAAGGACCTGAAGATGTATGAAGGTTGAAGAAAGACAAAGAAAAGCAGAAACAAAGAATTCAGAAAAATCAAAGCCTTAGTGAAGGGACAAATTCACGCCTGTAATATATAGCGTAGAAACTTCCAAAATTACGAGTTTTTGAATCTCGGATCAAAATGTATATAAGAGAGTTGAGAGAGTGCTTAGATAGAAGAGAGAGACGAGGTATGTGTAGTAGACGCAAGAGTGTGTATGTAGAGATGAATAATAGAACCTGAAATGTCGGGTATTCATCTGAGAGAGATGGTAAGGAGAAACTACTCAATAAAGGAGAGTTTTCCATGGCTATGAGCAAAAAGAGGCCAAGCCATTCTTTACACATCTTCTCTAATAGAAAACACATACTTATGTGGAAAGATCTAAGTGCATTCTCCTTGTGTGAAGAAATCTAAGTGATTTCATGTTACTGTGAAAGTTAGTTAACAGTTACAATCTTCTCGGTACAAGTTTTACGGTACTTCTGTAAGTTAGATCTCCCAGTTCAGTGTAATTTTTTTCATAAGTGATAGTTCATCTTGAAGCTAGTAGTCTCAACTACAAACTGATCAAAAGAGTTTTGTGAAACGGGACATGTACGCACAGTACTGTATCTGAAAGTAAAGAGATCCAGAACTAGTGAAGTTCTATCTCAAACTTTAGATAAAGTTCATTCACTGAAGGAAGCTCAGGTATTACTTCCTTACTTCAACTACAATCATTTGAAGTAACTACAAACAGAATTGCTGTTGATTTCGGTAACATTCCGGTACAATTATGGTGAAATTACGGTGACAGTCCGATGACAGTCTGGTAACAATCCGGTGAAGTTCCGGTGAAATTTTGGTAAGTTCTAAACCAAAATTTGACACGTCTAAGTGACGGAAAGTATATCTAACAGTAAGCTAACAAAGAATTGTAAAGATTGAAGTAAATCAGATCAGAATTGAAGCCTGAAGGAAAGGCAAAGTTTTCTGTAAAGTGAATTTTTAGATTTCACTAAACACAGTTATAAAGTTTTCAGTTTCAGAAAGGTTGCTAAGCTATTGATGATTGTAGAGGTGTTCTAATATCACTCTAGCTTAGTTCTTGTTGTGACGTGATAAAATTCTGTAGCTTAGTTTTTCAAGCTTCTTGTCGTGTCGACGTCAACAAGTGGTATCAAAGCAGGAAGATTCTGAAGAGCAGAAAGGTCCTCAAGAGTAAACGAAAGTGAAGATACAAGAGAAAGTGAAGAATTCTTCACAAGAAAGGTGAAAGTTGAGGAGATCAACAACAAACAGCATCAGAGAAGCGTTCTGAAGTCATTCTCAAGGGTAAAGGTTTACAAGAGGTAAAATCCTTTAATGTTATACTCACCGGCAGTAACAGAAACAAGAAGATTATGGCAGATCACATTTCTATTGACAAATTGGACAGAGATAACTATCCCGCATGGGTAATGCGAATGGAAGCCTTACTTATGAGTAAGGACTTAATGATATATGTGACAGGAGAAGAAAAGAAGCCTATTTTTGAAGACAAAAGTCAACCAAAGAAAGAAGAGTTAGAAGCTTTGAAGCTGTGGCAGAAGAAAGATGCAACGGCAAGAGCTTATATCTACAATACCATTACAGATCATCTACTACCATACATTAGAGATCTAGAGAAAGCGGAAGACATATGGAGTGCATTGGAAGATCATTTCCAAAACACTATTAAAGCTAGGAAGGCTAGCTTATGGTCAGAATTTACAACGTTCAAGAAAAAACAAAGTCAAAGCATTAGTGATTATGTCACTAAGATGAAGGACGTGGCAGACAGTCTTGGATCTATTGATGAAGATATTGAAGACCACAAGTTAATAGCGCAATTGCTTGCAGGACTGAGAGGAGATGAAAGGTGGAAACCTTTCGTACTTTCAATTGAACTTTCATTAAATCATTTTGTACCAGATTTAAATCAGTTACTTGGACTAATGCTAACAATTGAGCAAGATTTGAAGACAAATGGAGATAAAGGACAAAGTTCTGCTATGTACGCAAAGAATAACAAGAAAGGTGATCAAGGTAAAGAAAAAGATGAGGAAGAACTGACTACTCAAGCAAATTATGCAAGAGGAAGAGGTAATGTCAGAAGTAAAAGTAGAGGTAATACAAAAGGAAGAGGTAATCATAATAACAACAAGAAGTCTTGTTGGATCTGTGGATTAAGCAATCATTTGGCTCATGATTGCTGGCATAATTCTCAAGGAACAAGTCAGAATCAGAATAACAATAGCATAGGCAAAAGCGGAAGATATCAAAGAGGTAGACAAAGCTAAAGAGGCGGATATGGTAGAGGTGGAGCAAGAAGTTAGGGACAGAATTAGTCTCACAACACTACCTACTACAACTATGTGAGTGATACGCAGAATGACAATCATACAACGTTGATTATGAATTTGATAAGCATGTCAGAGAATGAAGTTCTCAAGGTATTCTATATTGACTCTGGTTGTTCAAATCATTTGTCAGGAAATATAGAATTTACAGTACAAACAGGTGATAATCCAAAACATAATGTAAGGTCAATTGGAAAAGTAAAGTGCAAGAATGGAGCTGACCTGCTAACAAATGTTTTGTATGTTCCAACAATCCTTAAGAATCTGATAAGCATGGGACAGATAGTAGAAAAAGGTTTTCAAGTCAGGTTTACAAATGAAGGAGTATTTGTTGAAGATCTAGAAAATGGATACAATCAAATTGTCCATGGTAAAAAGGAAGGTAGACTTTTTACTCTTAAAGTGCAAGGGAATGTTGGTCAAGCCCTGATCACACATGGTGATGAAGTGTTTACAGAATTGGACCTCTGCAATAAGAGGTTAGGACACTTTAATGAAAAAGGAATCAAAACGATGGTTGAAAAACAATCCGTAAGAGGATTACCAAATATGGAGAATCAACCTATGATTCACAAATGTGAAGCCTGTCATATGGGAAAAGCACACAGGCTACCATTTCAGAAGAAGGGTTACAAACACGATGGTTTGCTAGAACTCATACATACAGATGTATGGGGACCAACAAAAGAAGGATCTATCAACGGTTCAAGGTATTATGTTCTTTTTTTTTATGATGCAACAAGATGGATAACTCTTTATGTTTTGAAAGAGAAGTCAGAAGTATTTGGAGCTTTCAGGCATTTTCATGCATATGCTGAAAGACTTACAGGATAAAAACTCAAAAGACTAAGGTCTGATGGAGGAGGAGAATATTTTTCTCAAGAGTTCAATGATTGTTCGTGGAATGCAGGTATCAAAAGAGAAATAACTTGCAGGTATACAGCGCAACAAAATGGAATAGCAGAAAGGAGAAACCGAACTCTAGTTGAGTTTGCAAAGGCAATGTTAAAGGAGAAGAATTGTCCAAACTATCTTTGGGTTGAGGTTGTAAATACAGCCACATATCTTGTAAACAGATTACCGGGTACAGCTTTAAATGGAATGATCCCTTATGAAGCTTGGTGGGGTAAGAAACCAACACTTGATCATTGTAAAGTGTTTGGATCAGTTGCTTATGCTTATGTACCATCACAACTGAGACATAAGCTTGAACCAAAAGCTGAAATATATGTGTTCATCGGATATGATGAAAAGCAAATGGGATATAGGTTATGGAGTCCTTTAACCAAAGAGTTTATTGTTTCCAGAGATGTGACATTTGATGAAGGAAAGAGTTGGTATGCAGATAAAGAGTATAATGATGAAACATCTGATGAAGAGATAAGAATAACTGAAAAAGGTAAATCACATATGCAGGTAAATGGAGATGAAGATTATATGCAGGCAAGTACATCCAGGATCGGATCAACTATGAGGAATGAAGATGGACCAAGATTTGATGAAGAAGTGTATACAGATACACATGAAGAATATGAACCAAGAAGGTCAAACACAGTAAGGAAACAACCAACAAGATATTCCTATGATCCTTCTTATTTGACTCAGAAAAACAATTACAGACTTGTGAAGTATCTTAATGACCTTGGATACCAAAGTTCAAAGGCAGATGCAAGTCTACTCATTAAGAGAACAGAAGAAGGTATGATCTACATTTGTATTTATGTAGATGACATTATAATCACAGGTACCTCAGATGAAGGAATCAAGGAGGTAAAGAGATTGCTTGAAAAAGAGTTCAAGTTTAGTGATCTAGGAAAGTTATCATACTTTCTTGGAATGGAAGTTACATATACAGATCATGGTGTATATGTTTCACAAGAAAGATATCTCCTAAACTTACTGAAGAAGTTTGACATGGAGAATTGCAGAGAAGCCTCAACACCACTTGAGGTCAATCATAAACTCAGCAAATATGATGGTGCAGAGTTAAAAGATATGAGAAAGTATCAATGTTTAGTGGGAAGCTTGATTTATGCTACGCTAACAAGACCATATCTTAGTTATGCAATAGGAGTTCTCTCAGAGTTCATGCATTGTCCAAAGGATCAACATTGGGTTGCACGACAAAGAGTTCTTAGATATATCAAAAGAACTATAAAGGAAGGATTATATTATCCTTTTACATCAGATATAAAGCTGAGAGCATACAGTGACTCAGACTGGGCAGGAAGTCAAGATGACAGGTCAACACATGGGTATATGATATACCTAGGAGATAAGCTTGTCAGTTGGTGTTCTAAGAAGCAGCATACAGTGGCTTTATCGTCAACAGAAGCAGAATATAAAGGACTTGTGGAAGCAGCTAAAGAAGTGTTATGGATGCAGACCTTGTTCAAAAGCATGGGTATTGATCAAGGTATACCTATCATACATGGAGATAATATGAGTTCGTTGTATCTTGCACCAAATCCAGTATTTCATGCAAGAACAAAGCACATAGAGATTCAATATCATTTCTTGAGGGAAAAGGTAATGGAGAAGGAGATTGAAATAGTATACACTCCTACAAAACATCAGATTGCAGATATTCTGACAAAGAGCTTGGACGGAGTAAAGACAAGCAGACTCAAAGAAATGGCAGGAATAAAAGAAAAGAAGAATATATGAAAGATCAGAGGAAGCTAATTAGTGATTGAGGGGGATCTGTTGAAGATTCACTCACTAATTAGACATAAGGACTTGAAGATGTATGAAGGTTGAAGAAAGACAAAGAAAAGCAGAAACAAAGCATTCAGAAAAATCAAAGCCTTAGTGAAGGGACAAATTCACACCTGTAATATACAGCGTAGAAACTTCTAGAATTACGAGTTTTTGAATCTCGGATCAAAATGTATATAAGAGAGTTGAGAGAGTGCTTAGATAGAAGAGAGAGATGAGGTATGTGTAGTAGACGCAAGAGTGCGTATGTAGAGATGAATAATAGAACCTGAAATGTCGGGTATTCATCTGAGAGAGATGGTAAGGAGAAACTACTCAGCATAGGAGAGTTTTCCATGGCTATGAGAAAAGTGAGGCCAAGCCATTCTGTACACATCTTCTCTAATAGAAAACACATACTTATGTGGAAAGATCTAAGCGCATTCTCCTTGTGTGAAGAAATCTAAGTGATTTCATGTTACTGTGAAAGTTAGTTAACAGTTACAATTTTCTCAGTACAAGTTTTACAGTCCTTCTGTAAGTTAGATCTCCCAGTTCAGTGTAAAGTTTTTCATAAGTGATAGTTCATCTTGAAGCTAGTAGTCTCAACTACAAACTCACCAAAAGAGTTTTGTGAAACGAGACATGTATGCACAGTACTGTATATAAAAGTAAAGAGATCCAGAACTGGTGAAGTTTTATCTCAAACTTCAGATAAAGTTCATTCACTGAAGGAAGCTCAGGTATTACTTCCTTACTTCAACTACAATCATTTGAAGTAACTACAAACAAAATTGCAGTTGATTTTGGTAACATTCCGGTACAATTACGGTGAAATTACTGTGACAGTTCGGTGACAGTCTGGTAACAATTCGGTGAAGTTCCGGTGAAATTTTGGTAAGTTCTAAACCAAAATTTTGACACGTCTAAGTGATGGAAAGTATATCTAACAGTAAGCTAACAAAGAATTGTAAAGAGTGAAGTGAATCAGATCAGAATTGAAGCCTGAAGGAAAGGCAAAGTTTTTTGTAAAGTGAATTTTCAGATTTCACTAAACACAGTTATAAAGTTTTCAGTTTCAGAAAGGTTGCTAAGCTATTGATGATTATAAAGGTGTTCTAATATCACTCTAGCTTAGTTCTTGTTGTGACGTGACAAAATTCCATAGCTTAGTCTATCAAGCTTCTTGTTGTGTCAACGTCAACAGTGTTGCAAGCAACCCTATCAGTGCTATCTTGGTTGGCATTGGCAATACACAAACACCATGCTTTGGGGACCTATAATCCCAAACCACATTGTAGGGCATACCACTAGAGATTTATTCCTTATGTGTAAGAATGATTCTCTTGCCAATATCATATTCCTAGCACAAGATTGGATTCTAGATCATATTCTAGTCTTAAACGTAGCCACGATCCATCTCACAAAAAGGATTGATGATCAATGGTTCACCATTCAATTAGGGCAACGCATGAGTAATGAATGAGACCACCTCACACACAAGAAAACCATGCATACAGATTCTAAAGGTCATGTTAACTTGCATTTTAAGAGACTTATAAGAAATCAAGTGTTTCAAGAACCAAAGAAGTGGATGAAGCATAGACTGCCACAACCATCAAAGCAGGTTTGGGTTCTGAAATAGAACACTTAGTCTTCCCAATCAATCCCTAAGAGGTTTCAATTTCAAATAGCAAAGGAATGAGAGAACATGAGATCATTTAGTAAATCTTATCATAGAAGATAGATTTGGATCTTGAAAGCTTTAATAGAATCTCAAAACCTTCATACAAAAATTTGGGTTCCCAAATCTTGTGTTATCCCTAAGAATTTCAAAAAAAAACAAAACTTCAAGTGCTCGAAAGAAAAAGCAATACAAAAAAATTTGTTCGTTTATGGAGGAGTCAAGGAATGAAACTTTGCAACAAGTTTTACCATTGTAGGAAACAAAGTCATGTAGAAAGAAATCTCACCTAAAATTGCCTTATGATGATGCTTCAAGACAAACACAATTTGTGGAATCACCACCCAACGTTCCTCTCACGAGCTTAATGTGGACTATGCTCAAGTTTCCAACTAAGCATAGTACCAAGGAACTGACTAATTTACCTATATAGAAATGGACACGTAAGTAGTCTTAGAAAGATCTTGTGATCTACATGTAATAAGGCTAAATGCCAAGACAATCAAAGAGATATCATTTATTGACTCTGCCTAATAAATCTATATCTTTTGATAGTCATTAAATGAAAACCCTAACCTTATTGATAATCTTTATATGAGGTATAAGGAACACATGTTATGTATGGTAGATCATTATGGCTCTTCTTAGAGATTTGATCTCCTATTTTCTCAACAAGATATCTTCTTTTTCTTTCACTCGCTCATAGACTAAGATGTTCGATAATACATAGTCTCTCTCCTCTTCTTCAACCTCGTAGATCACTTGTATCATGAGATCATAGCATTCTTCATTTTGGCAAAGGGCGAGCATCTGCTCATTAACTACCATGTCCAAAGTAGCAAGGATCTGAGTCCAATCATATGGTTCAAACTCCTCATCTAGGAATCTCATGGGCATGTAGGATGGATCTTCAATTAGTCTATCAAAGTTACACTCTTCCCACAAGAGCTTTCCATTATTTCTTCTCTTAGTTTCTTGCATTTGGGCAGCTCTAATCATCATAAGTGAGTGTACTCATGCTTCCAATCTTTGAACTCTACTTTAGGCTTGCTAGAGAATTCACTTTCTACTAATTCCTCTATGCTTTGATGGATTTCCTTTCGTAGAAGTGGTGGCACATCTCTATATTAGTTGGATAATAGCTCTATTCATGTTGTAGTGCCTTGATGCTATACGTATATTGCATTACCACCCTATTCTTGCACAACTTGTAGTTGGTGCACAAATGGTTTTCCTAATAACAAGTCGTAATTGCTTTCCTTTCTAAAATCATAGATGGAAAGAGTGTATTTAAGCATACACCTTCTAATAGCCCCAATGGTCTTTCCATATGTTTGTATACTAGTTGCAACTTCATTTTTGTTGGCCTTAATGTCGTTTTACCCCATTTCATCCACACGGACTTGGTAACAACCACTCCTTCTATCCCAAGGTTAATAATGGCTTTAGTGCTGACATCATTTGAGGTGATCAAAATACAAGTATTCCCCTCATCTCCTTCATTGCACTCACCCATTTATCCAAGGGTGTTTTCTTGACTTGAGTATCTAGTTTAACTTTTATGGAATCTAAAGCAACTTTCCTAGCTATGCCCTCCTAGTAGTATGGTTTCAAACTGATAATTCTTTCATAATGAAAGTAAACTTAGTTCTAGCATTTTTGAGATCAACTAGTGTTCATTCTCACATTCAATCAATTCCTCACTAGTAGGCCCTAAGCTTTGGACATCTAAATCATTCATCTTAGTGAAGACTCTTGCATCAAGCGCATTTTAGGGAGTCTTGGACACCTACCACTTCTTCCATTTCTCTTCTTCTACTTCATGCCAAAATTTAACACCAAGACTCGACAATATTTGGGATATCGGAGTCAAAGTCCTCCTCTTGGTTTGGCATTATAACCTTGTGATTGTGGAAGCAATTTTACCACTTTTGGATAGGGTATGGATGTTTCCATGTGTGCCAACTCTCCAACCCCACTTTAAGGGTGTCTTAGGAGGACACATCTTGCAAGGATGAGTGTGTTTAGTGATTGGATTTGTCTTAATTGGTGGTAATTGTATCGCATTTGGTGGTGGAACACACACCATAAGTTAAAAGAGTAGAATAGGAATGTGAGGCTAGTTCAAATGAATAGGTAATTGATTGGAACCAAGGCTCATGAATTTGACTATAAATGAGATGATGGGGTATGTTCTCTAATAACTGATGACTCATCCCAACCATTCTTCTACACATATCCAACCTTTCTCTTTTAGATGGGCTCTTGGATACCACTTCTCATGATTTTTAATTGATAGCCCTAGAACTATCCTAGCTTGATAAGATTTGAGGAGAATTTGTAGATCCTCAGGTATTGGAGTCACCAACAATGATCTTGTTCTTTTTCACTCATGTTTTAGCTTTGTCTCTCCTATTGGAGGCTAGCGTTTTCTCTTTCCTCACCGTTAACTCTAAGATCTAGTTCTTTGTCATGAAGTTGAGAGTTCACTATGGATAGAGAAATTATCATCTCATCAAGTATCTTTCTAAGATAATTAACTCTTTTATCTCTTTTCTCTTTCCATGTAGGGCCTTTTCTTCTTTCCTCCTTTGAAAGAACTTGATCACTAGAATTCTTCATTGACTTGCCTTTCCTTTTTTTTCACTTGAGTAAGCTTAGGGCTTGAAACGTCTGAACTAGATATGTCTATATCTGAATCAATATATCTACACAAACACACATGTCACATATACATACATACATGCACACACATATACATGTTTTAGGGTTAGGGTTTAGGATTCGTGTTTTATGGGTTTAAAAACATGCATACATATATATACACATAGACACATATATGCATACATACACGTACACATACACACAGACATTTCACATACACACACATGTCACATATACATACACACATACGCACATATACATGTTTTAGGGTTAGAGTTTTAGGGTTTTACGTACATACACAAATGCACACACACATATACGCATACAAATGCATTTACATACACCCACATATACATGATTTAGGGCTAAGGTTTAAGGATTAGGGTTTTACACACATAGACACATGCACACATACACACACATGTGCACACACATGTGCACACACACACATATACACACACACACACACACACACACATATATATATATATATATATATATATATATATATATATATATATATATATATATATATATATATATATATATATATATATATATATATATATATATATATATATATATATACACACACACACATACACACACATGTCACATATACATACACACATACATACATATACATGCTTTAGGGTTAGGGTTTTAGGTTTATGGTTTTAGGGTTTTTCACACATACACACAAATGACCATACACACATATATACATACATACACATACACGTACACACACATGGTCACATATACACACATATCACATATACATACACACATATACATGTTTTAGGGTTAGGGTTTTAAGATTAGGGATTTAAGGTTTTACATTTTTAGGATTAAAATTAGTATATATAATTCACTAAATGAAAAACCAAGGTCTTAGGATAAAATTAGTACAAATAATTAAATATATAAAGAACTAGGGTTCTATGATGAATATTTGTATACATACCTAAATATGAAAAGAGCTAGGGTTTTTTAATGAAAATAAATTTATATAATTAAATATCTAAGAAATATGTTTTTAGGTTTAATATTAATATATATTATCAAATATGTATAGAAATTAAGATTTTAGGATAAGTACTATGATATATAACTAAGTTAATAAAAGGCTACCATTTTAGGATTGAAAACTAGTAATATATTTAAATAAATGTATTAAAAAATAGGGCTTTAGGATATATATATATATATGTGTGTGTGTGTGTGTGTGTGTGTGTGTGTGTGTGAATAGCAAGGGTTTTAGGATAAATATTGGTATATACAATTAAATAAATTAAAAAATTAGGATTAAAATTACCATATATAACTAAATATATAGAGAACTAGGATTTTAATGTAATTATTAGTATACATAATTGAAGATATAATAAATTAGGGTTTTAGGAATAAAACTAGTATATGTGATCAAATACAAAAATTATGGTTTAAAGACCAAAATTAGTATTTATGATTAAATGTATCACAGATTAAGGTTTAAGGATTAAAACTAGTATATATTAGGGTTTTAGGGTTTCACACACATGCATACATACATACACATACACATATATATACATACATACAAATACACATACAGACACGTAAAGTCACATAGCATACACATACACACACATGTCACATATACATACACACATATACATGCATACATATACATGTTTTTAGGTTAGGGTTTTAGGATTAGGGTTTTAGGGTTTTACATACATACACACATGTTTTAGGGTTAGGGTTTTAAGGTTTTACATACATAATCAAATACATAATTATTAGGGTTTTAGGATTAAAAGGTACTAATAAATGAATAAAAACTAGGGTTTAAGAATTAATACTATTATATAAAATTAAATACATAAAAAACTAGGTTCTTAAGAGTAATATGAATAGATCAAATAAAATTTAAAAAAATAGTTTTATAGAACTAAAACTTGCATATATAAAAACTTATACAAATTATTAGGGTTTGAGGATGAAAACTAGTATATATAATTAAATATTAGTATATATAATCAAATGTACAAAATATTATGGTTTTAGGATTAAAAAATAGTATATTGAATTAAATAAATAAATACTTTTGATATAGGATTAACATAAGTATATATAATTAATATAAGTATGTTATAATTAATATAAGTATATACGATTAATAGTACCTCTTATGGGTAGAAGAGAATGAAATGGGAGGTAGAAGGACAAGGTATTGGTAGCATGATAGAGCATGAACACATGGAAGAAATGCTCGAGGCATTTCATGACATGGATGAAAACCACAATGGTGGAGACAATATTGTATGTTCTATGGAGATGATAGAATTTCCATTATCAGATGCGAACAAAGAACATTAGAACATGCAAAGACTAGCCGATTTACCAATCTAAAATTGGGCAAAGATATATGTTCTATATGCATTAATCACGATCCACAACCTTCAATCCATTTATGGATGATTAGATAATAGTGCCTTTGAATTGTTCAGGTAAAGTGGATTTGAAATAAACTTTCAATGTTGTATTAAAATAAGTTTATTTAATAATATCATTTTAATTGCTTATCCCTTGCAACCTTTTGAAAGATTAGTTTTTGTGAGATGGTAATGACATGCCTCTGGCACATGGAGATGTAAAGAAGCTCTTACAGTCTATGGGCATGGACTTTACAAAGATTCATGCTTGTCGGAATGATTGCATTCTCTTTCACAACGAGTATGAGCACCTCCACATATCTCCAAAGTGTGGAGAAAAAAGGTTTACAGAAGTCGTGGGTGAAGCAGTCCTTGCAAAGGTTCTTCATTACTTTCCTATCATCCCAAGAATTAAGAGCATGTTTAGTGGTGCTTATGAGGTCATTTGAGGTCATCACACCAGAGTACTAGATCTCACATAGGAGTACTCCCACCGACGGCACTCCCTTTAGGGGACTACTCCCACTGGCAGCACTCCCTTTGGCAAGACTACTCCTGTTGGTGGCACTCCCTTTGGTGAGACTACCCCATTGGTGACAGTCCCTTTGGTGCAACTAGCCCCGTCCGTGCCACTCCTAGCTTTAGGACTCGACCATGTATGTTTTTTCAACCATCCCCCTAGTGGCTCCAATAGTTGACGTGTGCACGAACATTCAACACCTCATCACGATACAAGCATTGCCCCATCTCATTCCTCTAGGTCAGGCTCAAAGTCACGCTATGGAGGAGGAGGAGGTTCCAAAGATGGATCTATGGGTGGGTCTAGAGGAGGAGATGGATGTTTTGGAGGCAGTGTGATAGACTTTGTGTCACCCATAGTTAGTCCTAGATTGAGTACCTCAGATGCACGTATGCCACACAGTATACCATGTACACCTTGGGGTGCTCATGACCATGATGACTCTAAGGTGTATCTTATACAAGAATGCAGCTCCAGTTATGGATGTGGCCAGAGACAAGGGTTGCAAGAATTACATCATACAGGGGATCTATCATGATTATCTACCAACACCTAGGCACCCACTTATCAGCTCAGAATGGATTCAACACATGGCATGTGAGGTGATGTTCCATCAATGATCAGAGGCTCACAACGCTTTAATAGGAGGCTTACCAAAGCTTATATGGCTAGATGTTGAGGAGTGGGAGATTATTCGCGATGGGTAGCACCAAACTCCTAATCAATATAGTCAACAGAAAGATGTAATAGTCACATGTCTAGATACAGTCGAAGCATTGCATTTGGGTAGGGGCAATTATGACACGATGCATCACGATTTTGTAAGTATCATTTTCATGAATGAATTTTCTTATGTTAAGCAAGTTATATTTGTTGATCTCACATTTTGCATATTTATTGTAGGATTTAGCAGTGGGTCATCTTCCAACACAAGCAGAGGAGGCTTATGGATATTGTCATGGGTTGGTTGCACTATTGCAGGACTTGGAGGGATGTTGTTGACAAATTACTTCCAATAGTGGTTTCTCAGACTGTCATGTATATAAGAGCTCCAAAACTTTGTAACACTCAGGAAGAGTCTTCTTGTAGTGACGCAAGAGTATCCAACCCCAAATAGACAAAAGAAATCCTTACTTTGGTATAGAAAAGAACATTGTAAAGAAATCACGACTTTCTCCAGGCAGGAAATCAAGATTCTCTCCAAAATGGTATAAAAGCCACAAATGTGAAGGATTTCAGGCCATTTGCACTTGTATATTTTGCAGTAATGAGAAGAGAAGATCCATTGGCTGTGATACCTGTGTCATTTCTTTTGTTCTTTATCTTCTTTATGCTTTATGGAAGTGTTGTTGTGTTGCTTGGTTGACTATGAATCTATGGATGCTGGCTTTACTTGATTATGAAGTCCTTGAGGAGTAATCTCTATCCAATTCGTTTTCTGTAACCACTTTAGTGAAGTTTTCTGAACATGAATCTCTCTCTCTTGCTTGTACACTTGAGTAATCCTAATTCTAGTTCCATATTTGAAATCTAGATCAAAAAATGGCATGGAAAAGGCACTTGAATCACTTGATTTGATGCTTGTATGAGGGAGATATGATCCTTTGAAGTTTCTAGCTTACATGTCTGTAGAAAGTTGTGTTTTTCATAAATTCGTCTTTTAATATTTCCACCTTGATTTATCATGTCTAGTCCTTGTGGACATTCATACAAGTATGCTTGCTTGCATCCTTTGAGCATGATTGATGTGTGGTTTGTGAAGCACTAGTCTCTAGGCACCAATCGGTTTAGCTTGTTCTTGGATTGACAAATTAAAAAGGGAATCCCTTTCCCACTTCTTTGTCATCAAGCCCCTACTGCCACAATGGGATAGAGACTTGTTGGAAGGTGAAGGTAAGGTAGTCAACATAACTCTCTTTTTTGGCACTATTGCCGGGGACGAGTTACCTAGATTGGAGGTGTCAAAACCACAAGTAAGTAGCACCTGTTTATATTGAGACAAGAAAGACAATGGGAACTGCAAGATTGATGGAAGGTCAAGCTAGGTATGTACTTTTCATTTGATGCATAGAAGATCAAGTGCGTGTCGCCTTTGTGAAGTTTTCAGTCACATTGAGGTGAAGGGATGGCCATGTGGGAGTTTAGCACACTCAAAAGGGTTACCCCTTGCTCATTCATTTGAACTTTGCAATTTCTTCTGATCAGGTCCTTTTTCCCTCAATTACGAGGACTTTTGAGAATAGTAATATGAGAAATAGTTGCTTTCCTTGATCCTAACCAACCTTTTAAAGCACAAAAAAAATTCTTTGCTTTTGACCATTTCCTTTAGAAAGTCGCGACTTTCTGTCAGGAAACCACGATTTTTTGTGTTTTGCAATTTTAAAAGTCAAGAAAATATAAAAACCATAAAATGCCAAAAATAATAAAAATCAACAAATATGTAAAAAAGAAAAGAATATTCACAACAAAGAAGAGGGAGATGATAGCATGAAATGAAAGTTCTTGAACATCTAATATTCTTGGGGGGTTGCAAGAGATTTCATAAAATAGCGACTTTATGTGAGTCACTTCTCATAAAAATGTGCTTAATTAGGAGGGCTAATTGAGAAAGAACTTGATGATTATGAAGTCTAAGAAGTATCTTGAGATGAAAGGATCAAATGGGCTAGAGTGAAAGTGCAAGAAAGCAAGTGGAAGGGGTCTCATTTTTTGAAAAGGGAAGGATTAAAGTTATTGCAGAACATCATGACTCTCTGCCAGAAAATCATGATTCTCTGCTTGGAGATCATGACTCTCTGCATTCTTTGGGGGGTTTGTTCAAATTTCATGGGTCCTTGAGATTTCGTGAGAAAAATTTGTTCAGATTTTGTAGATCCTTGAGATTTAGGGAGAAAATTGGCCAGAATTTTTGGATGTGAGAGAATCCCGACTTTCTTCAAGAAATTCACGACTCTCTTCAAGAAAATTGTGACTCTCTTCAATTTAGACGATTCTCTGCTTTGGAAAATTTGTTAGTGAGAAGATCACGAATCTCTTCAAGAAAATTGTGACTTTCTCTAAGAAGTCTAGAAAAGGCGACTCTCTTCACTTGGGAAAAATTGTGTACTTTGAGAAAATCGTGAACTTCTCCAAGAAAATCGCAAATTGGTGAAATCAAGAAAATTGCAGAATTTTCTAAGAGAGGTATTAAACATGACATTTCCACCTTGATACACACATTCAAACAAAATCCTAAGGAATCAATGAGGTTAGCAGCTAGAAGGTTCAAGCAATACATAGACAGATGTACTCCTCAAGAAAAACCTTCTATACAAAAGAGGATATCATTGTTCACAGAAGGCTTATACAATGCACAATTAAGAACCCTAGTTTACTGTAAAAGGTGCAAAACTTTGGATGAGTGCATAAGGGAAGCCATAGACATTGATGATAACAGAGGAGAAGATCTAGTGGAAGGAGAGGGACCAACAACATCTTCATCTAAGATAGCCCACACTGAAGAACTAGCTCAAGCCATAGCAAAACATTTGGGCATGGGGATCCAATAGACCAACATACAAAGAATCAGAACCCTAGATGCAATAACTCTGGGGAAAATCACCACACCCATCTCTGCACCAAACCAAGGAGAAACTTTCAATGGGAAAAGAGATTCATCTAGTTCTACCCACAAGAGAGGCAATGGAACAATGTTGTAGGACAAACACACCCACCATTGGGAAGGGCAAGAGCATCCCAAGGTCATTACCCAGTAAAAGACTTAGCCAATCAAGAAAGCCCACAACCAGTTTTAGGTCAACAACCACCTTTACCTACCAATGTAGTGCTAGTTAAATACATACCTTTGGACGAAAATTTGGAAAGGGCAATAACACCCTCAAGACCAATATATTATGAGGATTCAGAAGATATAGGCTCTATATCCTACCTAGAGGAATGTCAAGAAGAGGAGAGGTGGGCCAACAAAGAAAATCAATGTTTTGCATACCAGAATAGTAAAGGAAATTATGAATTAGATCCAAGTTCATGCCCCAACAAAGAATGTTGAGTAACCAGAACCCTAGAAACTTTCAGAGGGGAGATTGCTACAAGTGTGGGGGATATCACTTTATAAGAGATTGTCCCTAACCTCCTATACTAAAAGTGGAAGTGTACTGCAAAGACTATGGCAAAGATCATCTCGTGAAGGATTTTCCAAGTAACCCTAACAAACCTAGCACAAGTACAGCCCCATTAAAGGCTCTGAATGTGGTGGAACCAAACATCCAAACTAGTGGTGAGTCCATCATGCCAAGTGATGATGAGCTAGAAGAGAGAGTACAAGTTCAAGTGATAACTAGGGCTGAGGCCAAGAGAAACCCTAAGAAGGCTATGGTGGAAGAAAGTTCAGAACAAAGGATGGATAAAAGGAAGAAGAACTCCTAGAGAAAAAGGAAAGAGCTAAAGCACGAGAGAAAAAACACGATCCTAAAGGGAATGAGAGGAAAGAAAAGGAGGGATTAGTTTTGGCAGAACCTTTGTCCAAGCAAATGAGGACTTTGATGAAACAATACCAAGGACCCCTCAAAGAAGTTCCACAACAACAACAAGAGGAAGAATATCCAATACCAGAAGAAGAAAAGAAATCTGCTTTGTGCAAGCAATTGATAGAAACTACTCAACAATTGTTGGAAAAAGATCAAGTCTTCAAAGAAACTAGAATGACAGATGAACAATTACAGAAATGCATGGATCAAGTTGCTTGGAATGAGTTGAGAGAACAAAAGGTTAGAGAGTACAAAGAAGAAAAGTCATGTCTAGGGGAAGTGGGAGATAGGACACTATAAGATGAGGAGCGAAAGAGTGTGAAGTGTACAAGGTTGAGATTACATGTCCAAAATTCCAGAATGAAAGCTACAGAGTGCCAAGATATAGAGGTGACTTGTAAAATATCATGGGATCAACTTGTGAAACAAAGCCCTAACTTGGAAAGAGTTTGCAGGAACCCAACACAAAATGACAAAGACTCAAATGAGGATGAAAGAATAATGCAAGTACCATTGGACAAGATAGGGGGATATTGTGAGGGGGAAGAAGGGAACTACACCATCATGTTGGACTTCCAAGGCCACAAAGTGCAAGCCATCTTGGACAGTGGATCTGGAGTGGCCATTGTAACCAAAGAGATATGGGAGAAATGGGGAAAGCCAAAGATGAAACCTTCCACGTTGAAACTTCAGTTCACTGATGGTCATTTGGAGCAGCCCATTGGATTGCTAGAACAGGTGGATTGGAAGACATGCGGGATCAAATTCCAACACACTCTATCTATAGTAGATTTTCTTGAGTTGACCACATATGATGTCATATTAGGAAGACAATTTCTTAGACAACTCCAGGTAGTGCAAGATTGGGGAACTGACCATATCTACTTGCAACATGAAGATAATGTAACCAAGGTGAACCTAAAGAATGGCACTTATCATTACATCTCTGCTAGAGATTGGAGAAAAGTGCATCCTCAAAGAACCACCTCAATAGATTGTAGCTCATTAGGAGAAGAGGATTCCAAAGATTCTGCCTAGATATGGATGTGCAAACCAAAGAAGAGGAGGATGTATAAACTAAACAAAGAAGAATGCATACTGGAGAGAAGCATAGAGGACTCTAGTTACCCACCAAAGTGGTTTGAAGAGGAGGATTTTGAACCCTGTTGGTGGAATCAATTTTTTTCAACCGTAGAAGTAGTGGTCAATGAACAGAGCCTATCCTGGATCTGTGATTTAGAAGGGTATGACCTAATACCATTCAACATGGTTCTGGCAGTATCAAACACAAAGAGTTGTAATAACAAGAGTACCTCTAGCACACTGAAGGAGAAAAACAAAGAAGAGCAAGTAGACACCCAAATTGATGTCGCATAACATTTCAAGAGATATGAAGTGGAAGAAAGGAAAGTCATATTCCAAAAACCCCAAAGAGAATGGAGAAAAGATCAGGCTTATGACAACAAAGAACGAGTGAAACAAGTGATAGTCATAGTGGAAGATAGGGGAGAGAGAAAGATAGTCATGGCGAATGATATTCAACCAGAAGAAGAAGAACAGTTGGTAGCTTTAGTAAGAGAGTTTAGCGAAGTGTTTGCATGGAGCTACAAGGATATCAAGGGGGTTGACCCAAGCATTTGTGTGCATAGAATACCCATTGCCCCTGATTCCAAACCCTCCAAGCAAAGACACTACAGTTACAATGATGTTTATGCTGCTAAAATCAAAGAAGAAATTGATAAACTACTATCAGTAGGGTTCATTTATGGGATAGAGCACATGGAACGGATATCTCCTATAGTGGTTGTCCCTAAGAAAAATGGCAAACTCAAGGTCTGCATCAACCTCAAGAAGCTCAATGCTGCCACTATTAGAGACAATTATCCATTGCCAATTACTGACCATTTGTTAGAAAGAGTAGCTGGAAAAGAGGTGTATAGTTTTCTTGATGGTTTCTCTCGATACAATCAAGTGGCTATAGCCCTAGAAGACCAACACAAAACTACTTTTGCCACTGAGTGGGGAGTATTTGCATTTAGGGTTATGCCATTTGTCTTGACAAATGCACCAGCTACCTTTCAAAGGATAATGTGTCATGTATTCAAAGATCTTTTGAGAACAACTATGGAACTGTCTGTGGATGACTTGTGTGCTTTTTCTTGCAAAAGATCAGCTCACCTTGGGGAACTTAGACAAATCTTTGAAAAGTGTAGACTTTACAGAGTTTGCCTAAACCCTCAAAATTGTATCTTCTTTCTTAGGCAAGGAAAGGTACTAGGCCATATTGTTTCCAAAAATGGTATCTCCACTGATGAGGAAAAGAACAGGATTATATCTGAGATGCCTAGACCCACAATTGTGAAGGAATTGCAAGCCTTCATGGGCCATTGTGGATACTACAGGAGGTTTGTCCACAATTATGCAATGATTGCTAGACCCTTATATGCCTTGATTACCAAACTTGAATGGACAGAAGAGTGTGAAGAGGCTTTTAATAAACTGAAGTATGGGTTGATCTCAACACCCATCTTGAAACCTCCTAATTGGGAGAAAATTTTCCATGTCCATGTGGATGCTTCCAATTTTGCATTGGGATGTATTCTAGCACAGCTAGTTGAGAATTCCAAGTTCGACTTCCTAGTTGCCTATGCAAGTAGACAAATGAATCAAGATGAGAGGAACTACACCACAACAGAGAGAGAGAAGGGTTAGGCATGGTGTATGCAGTCAAGAAATTCAGGCATTACCTCCTAGCAAACAAGTTCAAGTTCCTTGTAGATCATCAAGCTCTCTTGTATCTAGTGAACAAGCCTTGTAACACTGGAAGAATTGTCAGATGGTTTTGATTGTTGATGGAGTTTGATTTCGAGGTGGTGGTGAAGAAAGGAAAGACGCACATCAGGGCAGATCATTATCTAGATTATGCAATGGAGAATAGCCCCAAGGTGTGGATGATGAACTACTTGACACATATCTATTTAAGGTTGAAGTTGTGCCTACTTGGGCAGAAAACCTTGTTCCATTATTGATTTTTGGACCTCAATTCTCTAAAACAGACATAAGTCAAGCCCTAGGCCAAACCAAAAACTACATCTTGCTCTGAGGATATCTATACTACATCCATCATGCATGCATACTCTTAAGCTACATCCTAGAAGAGGATCAGAAGAGTTACCTGGAAAGGGCACATAATCCACATAACCTAGTCCATGCCTCTTAAGCCCAAACCCTAATAAATCTTCACAGATTAGGGGTACATTGGCCAGACCAAAAGAAAAACATACATTACTTTGTCCAACAGTGCAAAGCTTGTCAAGAAGGAAAAGTAGTGGAAAAGGCAACTATGTTTTGGTTAAACAAAAATCCAGTTTGGGGAGAAGAGATCATCAAACAATTGAAAACACAAAACCCTCAAGTGAATTAGAATTTTCATGAGAAGCTAATGAATTTGGAATGCACAGACTATTCATTGATAAGGGAATAGTTGTATAAGAGAGGTAAAGATGGATATTTAAGGTTATGTGTTCTAGAAGAGGAGTATGTGAGAATGTTACAATAAGCACATTCAAAGTTCAGCATCAAGACACTTTTCAGCAGAAATAACTGCCAAGCTAATAATTTATGCAAGATTTTGGTGGCCAACACTACATAAAGATGCTAAGATATTTGTGGAGAGATGTGGAATTTGCCAAAGAACAAAGAATCCCATAAGAAAGGATGATGTGCCACTAAGACCAATAATGATTTTTTGAGCTTTTTCCAAGTGGGGCATAGATTTTATTGGACTTATTTCACCACCTGCTAGAACCACACATGTAGAATACATCATAGTAGAAACTGACTACTTAACTAAGTGGGCAGAGGCTAAAGCCACCCAAAGAAATGATGCTCAAACAACACCTAGGTTCCTATTTGAAAACATCTTTGTGAGGTTTGGTTTGCCATTAGAAATCATCAGTGATAGGGGAACTCACTTTGTCAATGAGGTCATAGAACATCTTCTGCAAGAGTTCTTAGTGGTGCATAGACTCTCAGCACCCTATCATCCCCAAGCAAATGGCTTAGTGGAAAGCACCAATAAGGTTTTGTGTGGAATATTGCAAAAGATAGTCAACAATAAGAGGTCAAATTGGGATAAGCAATTACATCATGCTCTCTGGGCTTATTAGTTTCTTATAAAACTAGTATTGGAACTACACCCTTCAATTTGGTTTATGGGCAAAATGCTATCTTACCCATGGAATTCTTAATCCCAACCCTAAAAGTGGCAAAGATGCTAGATTGGACAGAACAGAAGCTTGTAAATAGAATCTCGGAACTAGAAAGGTTAGGAGCCACCATATTACAAGCCATCAACTCTCTATATGCCAATAAGAGAAGACAAAAAGCGTACTTTGACATGCATGTCAAAGAGAAAGATTTGAAAGTAGGAGATCTAATCCTATCTTTCATCGTCAAGGAAATGGGTAAGAAGCTACACAAGAGGGGACACGGACCGTATATCCTCCACAGGATCAGTAACAGTGGGGCCATGCAACTCGCCACCCTAGAAGGACGTCATGCCCAATTATATAAGTGGATGTAGGGTAAAAAAATGCCTAGAACCCCTTATAGAATAGCAATGTCAGAGATTATACATAGGTCAGTATGGACAAAAAGACTTGGAGAGAATCAAGGAAGAAGCTCAACAAGAGGCTAAAGAGAGAATCCTAAAGCTAACGAAAAAGATGAGGCAATCCAGACTATATTCTTTCACTGTTGAAATTGTACATAGCTCACAGTTTTTTATTGTTTTTATGTAGCATCTTTTTTCTTGGATTTTTCATCTGCGCATTTTGAATAAGTGTATGTGTATGTGTCTTAGCAGCCAAAGAGGATTTCAAGCTCATGCACATTAGTGATTGAAACCCTCATAGATCTTGCACTAAACTACACACATACACACACGTTTAATAAAGGCTTATGAGCATGGGAAGGCCATTCTTTGCACACAAATAAAACATATCTACCACAAATGCTACAACCAACCTCTAACCTTTATTCTTGATATTACAGAGAATTAAGAGGGGGAAGAAGGACAAAATAAAAGCAAGGAAGATAAAGAGAAACAAAGCCAGAAGGAATACAACACAAGGGGAATACGCCGAGAAAAATTGTTTTCACCTAGACAAAGAACACAAGGCACAAGACACACACTAAAGGGCTTATAATAGGGATAGGAAGTGTAAATTTGTTTTTCTCTTTAGAAAGAAAAGGGATTCAAAATTGGCTTCATTGTTTTAAGAGTCCTAACTTGAAGCTTTTTAATTTTAGAGATAGCAAGCCTTCACTATGTTGTGAGTGGAAGTCTATGTGATGAATAAGTGTGTAGTCCAAAATCATGGGATTCCTACTATATTCATTCAATTTTTAATTTTTTGTGATTTTTTCTTGAGTCTTGATATGAAAAAAAGGGAATTTTTCAGTAAGAGGTTCAAAAACAATGAGAAACATATAATCAAACTCAAGTTGTTGACTTTGATAGATGGCTGAAAATATGCTCAAAAACGTGTCCATAGCTCAATCCAGGGGACACTAGTTCTGTTAGACAACCGCCGGAGTGGGACAGACGTAATGACCACCTGATATACCGGAATTATCAAAATCCGTGTAAAAAAAGTTGGTACGCGCATCTTGAAAAAGATATATAAAGCAATGTAAAGAGAATGGAGAGAGAGACACTTGTGAGAAACGGTTTTCTTGGAATTGCCAATTTGTTCACCTGATTATTTGTCAGATTATTATTACACTGTTACGAAGTCTGAGTATTGTTTGTGTTGATTTCTGTTCTGTTCTGCACTTGGTTAATCGTTAATAAGTGCAGTGTGTTACTTGTCAGTAATATACTGACAAGGAAGTATGGAAGTAGTTCCGAACTGATCGCATGTTAACCATTTTGGTAAGTGACCAAGTTCGATGCAGTCGTCTACGTTCACTGTTGATTCCGATCACAGGAAAAACTAGCATCTGTAACGGTTGAAGTGCGAGTAGGTCATTGTTAAGCCTGTAACAAGTCGCTTGTTATCAGGACATTTGTTGCTCGTAATTGGTATACGATGAGTTATATAATTTCAGTATATATATATATATGTGTTTGGTATACCTATCTGTTCTGGAGAAGTATGTATTAGGTGATCTTTGTTTACTGAAGTAGATTATTCTATTGGACACAAGTCACCGGACTACTGCTCAGATCATCATAGCAGGATCAGTTCAGAAATTCTAAGTCCAGTACAACGAACAGTCATCGGTTGTTCAGAATTACGCACGGAGCTAAGACGCTAGAAGTAATTATGATTGTGTAATAAGTTGGGAAAATAGTACAGGGCCTCTGTCTAACAGACCCCTACCACTCCCAAGGACCCACGTGGCTAAGAGGTAATTTATGGTTAGGAAAGGTTCGGAAACGTATGAACTTGAAAGTATTTTGAGTCTGAAATTGGAAGTTTAACGATTAACATTTAACATTTGGCGCCGTCTGTGGAAAAGTGGCATCAAGATTGCCAGTCATCAGTCAGAATTCGATTATTGTTTGATTTTCAGTAGCAACAGAACCAGATTGTTGCAAACTGTTTCGTTAGTAACATTCCACGATTAATACGGAAAATGATAAATGCCGGTTACTCGGTCTGGCGAAACGTACCCCAAGAACCATCAGTCTGAAGTACTAAAGACAACTCTGGAAGGTAGAAGTACAACTAGGACTGACCCAGTTGTCAAGAAAGTTCAGAACGTTAAAGCTGATTCCGGTCATATTCCGGTAGAACGTGTTACGTCTCTGGTACATTCCAGTACTATTTCGGCACAGCCTGTCGAAGATATAGTAATTCCAGAACCTACCAAGTCGCAGTTGGAAGCTAGTTTAACACTCTTGGAAAAGGATTTAGATTCACTTACGATTAGACACACCCTAGGCAAAGAAATCAGCGAAGGCGAAAAGACACCGCATTCGGGCACAAGTTCGGTTTATCCCGGTGATATTTCGGTAAGAGAATCTCAGTTATTCGGTGACGAATTAGCACTTTCTGCTGAATCTTCAGCCCAACTGCCGTGCCTGGAAGCAAGTTCTCCTACACTGGACATCAAGGAAGAAGGAAGGCTGTTTGACACAGAAATTCGCAGTATAGTAAGCAAGCTCATTTCATCGGAAAGTGTGCCATCATACCATATAGATTCCGGTAGTTCAAATATTCAGACCAGAAATACAGACGGAAGTTATAATACATTCACGATGAATGGACAACAACAACAACAACAGTTATGTCAACACAGGCCATCTCCAACAGGAGTGACATACACGAAGTTTGGTGGATTTCTAGATGATGATCCGGATGCTCACGTACGCACTTTTGAGATAAGCTACGCCGTACTCAACCATCCACCGGATCCGGCCTACAAAGCCATTGTCTTTCAATCTACACTTGTCAATGAAGCAGCCAGGTGGCTCACAGAATACGATATTCGGCACCTACGAAGCAGTTCGAGATGCTTTTTTGCAACGATTCAGGTTAAAAAAGAATCCAGTCGAAATTTTTGATTATCTGCAGAATAACAGACAGAGAGTGAATCAATCTGTACAGGAATATGCTACCCTTTTCAGAACACACTTAAGGCAGCTATCACCGGCTCATGCTAACTTACCAGATGATGTTATTACTCAGTGGTTCATCAATGGCTTGGTTCCTCAACTTAAGCAGATCATGATCATAAGATGTGTCGGAGCTATGACACTTGATGCAGTCATTGCAATGACTCTGCAGCTGGAAAACAAAGTCGGCGGATTTACAGAAGATCTGGAGTGGGCAAAAACAAACAGACATGTTGTCGAAGATATGACCAAACAAGTATATTGCACCACATGCAAAAATTCAGGACATACCAGCACCAATTGCGCACTTAATCAGACATTCTGCGCTATCTGCAACATTGCCGGACACACCACCGAACACTGCGCATACAACGCTAGAGTACAGGGAACAGCGACTGTCAATGCAATTATCCAGGAACAAGGGCAGCCAGCCAATCATTATGTGCCTCCACAAATGAGAAACAACCAGCAGCAAGGATATCGAAATTACCGAGGACAGAGGAATAACAACTATAATCCAAATCGCTGGCAGAACGGGCCACCACCGGAAAATCCCAATTTACCACCACCACGCTATCATTTTTGTGGTGAATTCGGACACATTAGAAGATTTTGCAAGGATGCAGCTGAGTATGATCAAAGGAAGAAGGAGCGGCAAAACCCAATGGCCAACATGGTACAAATTACACCGGTAGAAACGCAAACTGCTACAGTCCAGACCCGATCAGGTAAACAGCTGCAGTCAGCAGCAGAAATATTCGAACCGGAGATACGAGAACAACATAGGATGTATAACAAGGCTAGTCACTGGACCGCAACAGAACCACCAGTGTTCCCAGAACCTATTCCGGTGACTCAGACCTCGTCGACAAAGGAAGGAACACAACAAAAGGAAGCAGCAGCGGAGCCATCATCAGCAGTAGACATAACAGCAGATACTTCTGCATCAGCAGAGACCTTAAGTTCAAAAGAGCAGGATAACCAATCTCAACAGGCCTGGGAAATTTTATCCAAGGCATCTATCACTCTGCCTCTCGGCCAACTACTGGCATTAGTACCTGGGATTCGACAACAGTTCCAGCAACAGTTCAGTCCGGTACCTTCTTTTATTCCGGCAACAGCAGCAGTTCAACCGGAACCTGATTCTATGGTTGATCATTCAGTTCCCTTAATTACAGTATGGTATAAGAAGCATAAGATCACGCAAGTATTGATTGATGGAGGCTCTGGTGTTAACATTGCAACCGCAGCATTATGCAAAAGGTTAGGATGGACCGAAATCCAACCAGTTCAATTTTTTGTCAGAATGGAAGATCAATCTAGAGTCCATCCTGTAGGACTTGTGCGAAATGTACCCATCACTTTACAAGGTACGACCTTTAAAATGACCTTTGTTATACTAGATCTGCCAGAATCCACTTTGGATTACAACCTTCTTTTCGGTCGACCCTGGCTGAAGCATGCAAAGGTAGTACAGGACTGGTCTGCACAAGAGCTTATATTTAAAGATGCCAATCATAGATATGTGGTAAAATTAGATGCTATACAACCTTGCAAACTACACGCTAGACCATATTTTGCTGAACCAGTCCACATGTTAGATGGACTATCAGATGATGAAGAAGAGGAATTTCTGAAGAATAACGCTGATTTAATGACCTTAGGGACTATTGATCTACAGTCCGTGATAGATAACTGGAGTACTTCAGTTTGTACAATTGTATCGATCACCGGGAATTCTAAGCAGGAAGATACTGTTTCAACACATGACGACGAATTACAATCACTGTTCAAGTCAACAGACGATACAGAGAAACCACAACAGTTTTATGTCTCCGAAGACCAGTTGACCTCGTACAATTTAGGAGACGTAGATCATCCACGACCTGTAAAGATAAGGCAAAACTTACCGGAAACATTTAAAGCTGATTTGATTCGACTACTTCGCGAATTCTTAGACGTCTTTGCATGGGATTACAAAGATATGAAAGGATTAGATCCGCGCATCTATCAGCACAGAGTCATGTTGAAGCCTGAAGCTAAACCGAATAAGCAGCCCAGCTACCGGATGAATCCCAATTATGCATCACAGGTAAAAGCCGAACTTGATAGATTATTAAAAGTTGGATTCATCGTACCAGTAGAACATGCTGAATGGATTTCACCAATTGTGATTGTGCCAAAGAAAAATAAGCAACTGCAAATCTGTGTAGACTACCGAAAATTAAACGCAGCAACAGTACCGGATCCTTTCCCGATCCCCTTTCTGGATACCATGCTTGATAGAGTAGCAGGACATGAAATGTATTCATTCTTAGATGGATACAGTGGTTACAATCAGGTTAGAATGGCTGAAGAGGATATACCAAAAACTGCCTTCATTACCAATTGGGGTGTCTTTGCTTGTACGGTAATGTGGTTTGGATTGAGAAACGCACCAAGCACATTTCAAAGATGTATGCAAGAAATATTTTCTCCTTATCTGACTTCATTTATGCAAGTATATCTTGATGATTTTTCAATTTTCAGGAAAATGATAGCACACCTGTTCCATTTACAGAGCTGCTTTCAGAAATGCAGAGAATATAGACTCTGCTTGAACCCAAACAAATCAGTGTTTGCGGTCTCATGTGGCAAGTTACTTGGCACATTGTATCAGCACAAGGTATCCAAGTAGATTCAGATAAGATTTCAGCAATTTTAGAAGCCCCGGCACCCACCACTCCAAAAGAAGTAATGCGTTTTATGGGTCAAATACGATGGCACGGCAGACACTTACGGTGGCTTGCTCATCTGGCTGTACCACTGAACAGGCTAATCACAAAAACTCCCCGACAGTTCGAATGGACTCAAGAATGCCAAACCACATTTGATCGACTCAAGTATTTATTAACGCAGGCACCAATCTTACAACCACCGGACTGGGACAATCCGTTCCATGTTTTTGTCGACATTTCAGATATTGCGATCGGCAGTATTCTGATGCAGCAAACACATAAGTGGTTTCGCCCTGTTTATTACGCCAGCAGAAGGCTTGCACCTGCAGAAAAGAACTATTCTACCACCGAAAGAGAATGTCTAGGATTAATTTACTCCATCAAAAAGTTCAGACATTATCTACTAGGCCGGAAATTCACATTCCATGTGGATCATGCTGCCCTCGTCTATCTAGTAAGACAGCAGCATTTAGGTGGACGATTAGCACGATGGGTGCTACTCTTGTAGGAATTTGATTATGAAGTCATTCACCGACCCGGAAATGCACATGCCTTAGCAGATTTCTTATCTCGTCTAGATTCTGGTGAAGCTCCGATAGGCATAGATGATACGACTCCAGCGATTTATAGTTCTGAGCCACTGACCGATGAGACTGCCGAATCACAAGCACCATCTACATATTATGATCAGATTCTAACTTTTCTCACCGAAGGATGCTTTCCATCCGAGACTGCCAAGGCAGTTCGAAGGAAAATTGCAGTCTTTAGCCGCCGATTCCGGTTAGTTGCTGGAGAACTATATTATGTAGATCACACCGGAATCTTACTTCGATATGTTCCTCCGCATGAAATTAACTCGGTCATCACAATGGCTCATTCAACCCCTACTGGTGGTCACTTTGCCACAGATTTAACTCACCGGAAAATTCTGCAAGGAGGTCTCTGGTGGCCAACTATGTACCGAGATGTGGCCCAATTCGTCAAAAACTGCAATAACTGTCAAAGGTCTGGACAACCACTGCAACGACACTTCTTTCCTTTGCAGCCTATTATGCCACTTGAACCATTTCAGAAATGGGGATTAGATTTTATCGGTCCAATCACACCTCAAGCAGTCTTCAGTAACAACAGATACATACTAACCTGTACAGACTATGCAACGAGATGGGCAGAAGCCTGGGCTTTACGGTCTGCTACAGTGGTTGTAGTAGCAAAATGTCTGCTAAATGATGTCTTCCCACGATTTGGCTTACTACTCGAATTAGTGACAGATCAAGGTACTCACTTTGTAAATCAATTAATGAAGGTACTCACCCAATCATTCCAGGTGACACACAAACTCAGCTCTCCATATTACCCTCGCGCCAATGGTTTGGCCGAAAGTACAAACAAATCACTATTGAATATCCTCCGGAAACTGATCATGGAAGCACCAGAAAGATGGGATCAACTACTACCTGCAGTATTATGGGCATACCGAACTACATATAAGGTAACAACAGGTTTGACACCTTTCAAACTAGCTTATGGCTTAGAAGCAATAGCACCCATGGAAATAGTCATCCCAAGTCTGCGTGTAGCAATCACTCAGAAGATGCTACCGG
The DNA here is from genome assembly GCA_020310875.1 of Ceratopteris richardii. NCBI lineage: Eukaryota > Viridiplantae > Streptophyta > Polypodiopsida > Polypodiales > Pteridaceae > Ceratopteris > Ceratopteris richardii. Next base: position 147,331,148 of record CM035435.1, read on the forward strand.
AAGATTCGCTGACAGCACGAATGGACGCACTCAGAGAACTTGATGAGCACCGATGGCTCAGCTTTTTAACCATGCGCGAAGTACAACTAAGGCAAGCCAAGACACACGATCGATATTTGAAGACTCCAATCTTTTTGGTAGGTCAGCTTGTACTCTTCTATAACGCAAAGTCGGATAGAGCAGCAGGAAAGTTCAAACTACGATGGTTCGGCCCTTTTAAGATCTCAGAGCAAGTCGGTCCGGCAACTTTTCGGTTGACTACATTGACTGGAAATCCACTCCCAAAAGTAATTAATGGGTCGAAGTTGCGGCCATATCATCACGCCACTAGCCCGCATTAAATTTTTCGACGATGGACCGCGTTTTGTTTAATCTTTTCTTTTTTTTCTTCTTTCTGCTTTTTATAAATAGTCGTGTTTTGTACAATCTTTATGTGACCAGCCGCCCCCTTATCAGTCACTCGAGTACGCACGCCTGCATGAAAACCAGCATTATTCCCGCACTGCACAATGATATCCAACCCCTTTCTCCTCCCCACCGTGTTGTTTCTACTTAACTCTGTCGACAACGCCGAAAAAATCTATTGTGTTGTATGTTAGTATTCTGAGCCCTCGTGCATGCTGCATCCGTGTTCATTGTCTGTCTCAGTAAACGCCATGGAAGCGATAGCCAACTATGCTGCCTTCCGCGATGGTATCCCTACAGAGGTAGGTGAATACCTGCGTTGCAGAGGGTTGACCAACTTCGCTGAGTTGCCTTGGCACTCAGTAGAAGCCCATCCTTTCTTCACGCAAATCATCACCACCATTGCTCAGTCCCCCGCCACCGAACGCCAATGGGTCTTCCTCTCGCTCCCTTCGCGAACAGTCATCACCTTCCAAGCCTTCGCTGAAGCCTACCGCCTCAATCCGCAAGGCCGTGAAAATGGCCCTAGTATTCCCCCCGCCCGCATGACCGAACTATTCCCCCGCTCTTCGTCCAACGAATACACCATTCTCTGCCGCCCCGAACCCGAACGATCCGCCCTGCAGTTCTTAGTCGCCATACTCAACCTACAGAAGCGCACCTACGGCATCTCACGCCCATTCTATTCCGCTTTAGATTTAGCTGCCCGAGAACCCATAAACTTCGCCTCGTATTTTTTCCTTAGAATCCATAAAGAATGTGTAGCTATAGTAAAGCAACTCCAAAAGGGTACCACCCCGCGCTCTCGCCTTCCCCATATCATCTCATTCCTTTTCCCAGCCATCCTTGCCGCACAACCACCACCCCAAGGTCCCGTACTTAGGCTCGAAGGATCAGTTCAACCACTCGACGATGAGGAAGAAGAAGATGAGGAGATCAACCAACTCTTCCGCAATAAGAGAATTCGGATCAGCTCCTCAGAAAGCGAAGCACAAGGATCCGCCAGAAAGAATCAAGACACCCGAAACGAAGAACAAGAAGAGACCTTCCACGACACAGCCACTTCCATCCACAACGAATCATCGGCCGACCACCACGACCAGCAGAATCACACAGAAACAGAACCAGTCTCAACTGAAGAAGCATCAGCACGACGATAAGATGAACAGCAAGTGATCGACAGCGCACTCAACACCCTACTGAAGGCCGTAGAATCCACCATCGCCCACATTACAGGTGAATACCAACCCATCCATCAAGTAACTCACCCTGCATCCCCTGATCCTCAATCCCCACCAGTCAACCCTTTCTCGCTGCCAATTTCCGAATCCTCTTCATCCTCCCCCAATTATTCACCCCCGACATCCCCCCAAATCCATACCCAAACCTCTACACCACCACAACACCCACTTCTTCTTTCCTCTGTTCCGGTCTTTTCTGAACTGGCCGCCATGGGCCAAATGCTCATTACCCTCTCACAACAACTTCCGGTACAGCTGAGTGAGGTTGCAAATACCATTCGGCAAGACCTACAGCACAAAGTCGACCTCCTGGAAGACGACATCACCCCACTCCAAGAAGAAGTCGATGCCGTAAAAGCGGAGAATCATCAATTACAGACACAATTAGCAGACCTCCAAGCGCAGTTTTCGGAACAACAGGCCTTGATACAGCAAAGGGATGCAGCACTAGAGCAGCTTGCCGCCAAAGATCAGCTATTACACGCAGCACACGAAGAAATCCGGGAATTAAAGACCGCACTCCAAGAAAAAGAAAACCTCAGCTCATCCCTAGAAGAATTGGTCGAAGAAACGAAGGCCCAGTTGCAGGAAACCATCCAGAAGAATCACGACCAATAGAGAGAAGCAGAACAAGTCAAAGACGAGCTACGAAGAGCCCAGGAATGCTCGGACGAGGTAAATAGAATGCTGAGACATCAATTAACCAGGGAAGCAAAATACCAAAAAGATCTGGCAAATACTCGAAGAGAACGCGATGCATTCTCCAAAACGATCGAATTTCAGAATCAGCAACTCGAGCGACTGGATAACCAATTGCGAAATCAGAAGGATCGAGTCACGGATATGCAGCAGAAAGTCACCGAAATGAAGACATCCCGGGACGCTGCATTATCCAATGATTTTTATTTACAGGAGGCCTTTTTGCAAACCCAGGCCGAAATTTTGCTTACTGAAGCCATCACACTTAGTTCCGTCAGAATAGATGCGCAGATTTTAGAACCCGACACTCTGAAGCAATTATTAGAAACCCTTAAGAAAAAAATAGCTCGTACATTTAGATTAGCCAGGAATATGTACCTTGAAGGCTTCATAGAAGAATACTAAAATTCGGTCATGCGATTTCGCAATGTAACGATGAGTTCGAATTGAGTATGATACCAAGGTTTTGTTTCATGATACTTTTTCGCACATGTAAAAGACTTACTAAGTCCAGCATCGATCTACGGGATAAAATGCAGAATGATGATTTTTTATGCTACAATTTTGGTAAGGGGAATGAAGTGTCATGTCCGAATGAAATATAATCATTCCAGCAAAAGGCAGTTCAAGCTCTGGTGCTTATAAAATGTGTATGTCCAGCATAGTATTTTTCAGTATAGTATTCTTCGAGCTTTGGTGCTAGTTAACAAATATTCAACATATTATTTTTCTGCGAGCCTTACAACCATGCCTGAATCCGATATACTAAGATGGCGACTCAGGAAGCGCGCAACTGCACAGAACCGTGTTGTGACTACAACAGACACTACATTACAGGATGATGAAGATGACTCAATGACTTCTGCAACATTAAAGGTTCAGCATAACAACATATTATTTTCCACAGAATTTAAAATAGAGCTCGACATCCATTCTAGGAGGAATGAGAACTGGCTACGGAGGATCGGACTCCTCCAGTTTGCTAAGTTACCATGGGAGCAGTGGACAGGTAATGAAGATGCAGAGAATCAGTTACACAGCATGTGACGAACAAAAGGCCTCATTTTAAACCAGGTACAATTTTCACCACAGTTAGTTTCAGCCATATTTAAATTGCCGCTGTATGATGATGCACGTTTTCCTAAATGTTCGAATGATGATCTGAGAAAAGAATTTGGAAACTGCGAAGGCCGCAGAAGATATTACATGATGAAAAATGCCACATATAATCGCCGTGAACAATTCAAGTGGTATTTGGAGAGACTATGTTTCTTAGTTAAATTTGATTTGATGTCTAGAGAAAATTTCTCACCATTAGTACATGCCGAAGGAGGTGGTAGAGTTAGATGGACACACTGGCTATATAACCATCTCTATACACAAATCTTTGTCGGGGATAAGCGAAGATCCCAAACCAGTAGCAGAATAGCAGTATATTTAGCTGCTATATTCAAATTTGTGCAGTCGGTGAAAGAGCAGAAGCTGAGATGGTCCCAAGATATTAATTCCTGTGATCATAACATGATAGACACGGGACATCCACACAGTGCAGAGCAAGAGGAAGCAGAACAAATTTCTACATCGTCTGAAAATTTATTTCACACAGATAATAGAGAACAGAACAAGGCAGTAGGAACGCCTTTTAGGCTGTCGACTAAACGCAGAATGGAAGACCACTTACAAACTGTCAGTCCAAGGAAGTTGCCGAATGATAATCTCCCACCAAATTATGTGACAGGGTTGCAAAATAAATTACAAGAAGTTTCTGATTATTTGCGTCAACAAGAACAAATGATTCAGCAGGAAAAAGAAATATTATTCGCTAATATGAATAATTCCAATTCATTATTAGAAAAGATGAAACAGATGCAAAATGAACTGGACGACAAAGAAGGCTTACTGAAGGAGTTACAGAGTAACCAACGGCAATTAGTAGCAGAGTTGATTAACGCTAAAAAGTTTTTTCAAGAATTTAACCAGTGGCAGAAAAATATACAAAAACAGATACAAGACGAAATGATGAGCTTTTCTATCATGAATGCCAACCTGCAAGCAGAAAATGAAGTCTTGCATTCACGAATACAAGTTTTACAGGAAATGGAAACCCAGTTATTAAATAATGAAGGCGTTGAATTGGATGCCACGTTGATGACAAAGATAGATATAGAGTCACTGAAACAACAATTGTATAATCATGTACATGATACTTGGAAACTTTTTCGTAGAAGATGGCTGAGTATACTTGTTCCCCAAATTGATCAAAGACGGTCTTGTTTTGTGTCCAACCATGAAAACGATCTCATGATAGTCATTAAACGACAGGAAAATCAGCTTGAAGAATACAAACAGACGATTCAAGAATTGCAAAGAGAACTGTTACAGGTGCAGACACAGGTGAATCGGGAGCAGAACACTGACACAAACAATCAGACGCACCAAAGTGGCGAAGAAAATATTGTTAGTTTACAGAATCTACAGGGTGCTCCCAATATCATTAATGAATCTGAACATAACTCTGAAAAAATTTTTGTGGAACTTGCGGGTTCGAGTCCACCGTGCGTGCCAGTGTTAGACAACCGCCGGAGTGGGACAGACGTAATGACCGCCTGATATACCGGAATTATCAAAATCCGTGTAAAAAAAGTTGGTACGTGCATCTTGAAAAAGATATATAAAGCAATGTAAAGAGAATGGAGAGAGAGACACTTGTGAGAAACGGTTTTCTTGGAATTGCCAATTTGTTCGCCTGATTATTTGTCAGATTATTATTACACTGTTACGAAGTCTGAGTATTGTTTGTGTTGATTTCTGTTCTGTTCTGCGCTTGGTTAGTCGTTTATTCACTCCGTAGTGCAGAGTTGCGAATTAGTAATCTTGTGTTACGAATCTGTTCGGTAATGGTTGAGTGTGTCTCTGAGTGTTAATAAGTGCAGTGTGTTACTTGTCAGTAGTATACTGACAAGGAAGTATGGAAGTAGTTCCGAACTGATCGCATGTTAACCATTTTGGTAAGTGACCAAGTTCGATGCAGTCGTCTACGTTCACTGTTGATTCCGATCACAGGAAAAACTAGCATCTGTAACGGTTGAAGTGCGAGTAGGTCATTGTTAAGCCTGTAACAAGTCGCTTGTTGTCAGGACATTTGTTCCTCGTAATTGGTATACGATGAGTTATATAATTTCAGTATATATATATATATATATGTGTTTGGTATACCTGTCTGTTCTGGAGAAGTATGTATTAGGTGATCTTCGTTTACTGAAGTAGATTATTCTATTGGACACAAGTCACCGGACTACTGCTCGGATCATCATAGCAGGATCAGTTCAGAAATTCTAAGTCCAGTACAACGAACAGTCATCGGTTGTTCAGAATTGCGCACGGAGCTAAGACGCTAGAAGTAATTATGATTGTGTAATAAGTTGGGAAAATAGTACAGGGCCTCTGTCTAACAGACCCCTACCACTCCCAAGGACCCACGTGGCTAAGAGGTAATTTACGGTTAGGAAAGGTTCGGAAACGTATGAACTTGAAAGTATTTTGAGTCTGAAATTGGAAGTTTAACGATTAACATTTAACAGTTCCTTGATGCAGGAGAAACGGATGAGGAGGCCAAGCAACACTTGATGAGAATGGCCAGATATGTGCATATGTTGAAATCTAGAGGAGCTAAATTCAATGTAGTTACACTGGACATAACAAAGCTACACAAACATGAGGATATAAAGGAGATTTGTAGGGAGGCAAGAATCGATGGGTTTTTAGACTTGGACCTCATTATGGTAGATATCCCCAGATGCATCTCAACCATGGAGACCATGGAGAGGCACAGCTGGAAAGAAAGTGAACCCCAAGAGTACTTAATGTGCCAGATGCTTGACTTTGCAAGGGAGATGAAAACCATTAGAATTGATCAAGCATTGAGAAGGGAAGCCCTAAAGTTTGAGGCAGGGAAAACATCTAATTTGAATGATATCAAGAAAGGGATGGACCGATACAGGGAGATTAAGAAGTTCCCAGATTTTGACTCAGAGGTATTAAACATGGCCGTCAGGCTATTGCATCAGCACTTTTGTTCAATACAAATGACGCATTACAGCATGCCTCACAAGGCAGTGACCTTAGCCTTTATGAAGAGAGGTAGTTTAGAAAGGATGGATTTGTCAAGTTATGTGTTGAAATTTATCTATGAGGCAGGAAGGAGAAGCAATTCTTGGGATGAGGGCAAGCCCTAACAAGAATTATATACACTGCTCTGGATGAAGATGAAGACATGGAATTCATGCTTAGCAGAAGGCAGATGGAGGAGTTGGCAAACACCACACAGGTGATCTCCCCAATGAAAATAGGAAGAAGAAAGGAGATGGAGGAAAAACACCGAAACCCACAACTGAGCAAATGGCAAGAAAGTCTATGAAAAGGGTACGAGAAGTGGTAGGAGTCATCGATCCCACCAAGAAGAAGTTAAGAACATTGGAGAGAGTGGGAAGAAAAGTTCCACAAGAAGACTAGGAAGAGCTAGGCATTCAAGAGAAGGAGACCAATTATGTAACCATTTGGGTGAAGGAAGACCCAAGGAAGGCAGTTTCAGAGATGATAGATCCCACTAGAGAGGAAGTGGTTGCAGCCTAGAGAGAATCTCAAGTAGATCCAGCCCCATGCCCTCTAATGACAGAGAAACAAAAGTTATACACTTACTTTCTGCAAGGTCATGAAGATAAAAAACTAGCATATGAAAAGCAGTATCAGAAAATGTTTGATGATTACTCAGACAAAGCGACAGACTGGACACAGCAAGAGCTGGAAGTATATGAGAAAGCTCATGAAAATTTGTTGGAATAAAAAACAGAGGTAACCTTCGTTAGAAGAGAAAAAGTTTTAAGAAGAATTTTTGAATAGCTAAACCTTGCAAAAGATCAAAGGAAGTTAGGCTCTCTAAAGAAGGTAAAGGTGGTACCCCTCACTAGAAGCAAAGAAGTTAGTAATGAGGCATCTAAGGATCGTCACCAACACCTCATTGAGAAAAGTAACAAGAGGTTCCCGAAAGAAGATGAGGAAAAGAGAGAATATGAGCAACTCATGCCATATTTATTGGAACCCCCACCAGAACTCCTAGAAGGTGGATCCACTTTGGTGACCAAAGAAGATAGACAACTGATATGCATATCGCAGCTGCAGGATCTGAAGGAACATTACAGGGAGGATAATGAAGGAACACAAAAAGTGGATGGTGAAGATGAAGAGGAGAGAGAACTGTTATGATAATTTTTGCATTTCGTAGAGACGGGAAAGCCCCAAGAGGAGTTCAGCATCCAAAAGCTCAGAGAAATGGAGCAAGAGGCTGACCTGGATGACTTCTTCGACGCATCCATGGGATTTGAAATAGAATCAACAAAAGAGAGAAGAAACAGTGGTTCTAACCACTTGTCCACACAAGGAACAGGAGCAAGAAGGGTTGGCATACTCGGTCCCAGATGTGATCATGGAAGAGGTAGAATCACAAAGCATGACTCACATGAGTATTGCTAAAATATCGGGACAAAAATTACATTGGGAAAAAACAGAAAAAGAATTTTACATCCGATCCTAAGGGGAAGAGGAAAAGGAAAGTATGGCTCAGGAAACATGCTCTCATACTACTATGAATTGAGAAAACTAATTTTTCATAGCTTCAAATGCAAAGGTAAGTGAGCTAACACAAGATATTTCATAAATTTAGAGTAAGAAGAGAGTGAGAAATATACTTAAGAAGTCACAAGTGTGATCGTGACATTTTAGGGAGCAGACACTACACATAGTCATAGAGATTGATTAATATCTCTGCATGCAAAGCTCCAATGACTAAAATGATACATACACAAACTCAAAACGGTGGTACCTTCATGATCCAAAATGTGTGTGAGAGGATCATACCAAAGAAGTTGATAAGCTTGGACAATACACATGTAGTAATGATTGATAAATGAAGATGATGATAAATCTTCAAGTATAAGTATTGAAAGGTAAATTATAGTAGATGGAAATGTTGGAGGAATCCAAGGTCTAGAAGTGAGTGAGAGCTTAGCTACATCTTGCAATTATTTCAATGAAGTATATATAAGCTTTTCTCCTTAGTTTTAGAAGGTAATTGATTAATTCTACCTAATTGATTAATCCAATGAAAAATCTAGAAGTGAGTGAGAGCTCAGCTACATCTTGTAATTATTCCAATGAAGTATATATAAGCTTTTCTCCTTAGTTTTAGAAGGTAATTGATTAATTCTACCTAAAGATTCCACTTCACTTTTTGACATTTGAATTCAAATATGAGTCTCAAATTTTGGCTTTCTTTGGATTTTCTTTAACTCTCAAATATTCATCCTAAAGTTGACTTTTACAATAGATAAAAATGTAGTGAGAATATATCCTTAGAAATGAAATTAGGATATGTGTGTACATATTGCATCTCATAGCTCAATGTAATACATTGATATGGTCAGGAAATTAGGCATGCCATATGTACCAACAACAATGGACTATGTGACTAAGTGGGTTGAAGCCAATGCTATGGCTAGAAATGATGCTTAAATAATAGCTGAATTTCTCTTTGAAGAAGTATTCATAGGCTTCGGTCTTCTCATAGAAATTGTAAGTGATAAAGGGACTCACTTCATCAATGATGTAATTGAAAACATGCTACGAACATATCTTATCACACATAGGAAATTAGTATTCTATCACCCACAAAAAAATAGACAAGCTACGACCTCGAACAAAGTCCTTTTCATCGTATTGACTAAGTTACTAAACAATGGAGGGTCATATCAAAATTAGCAATTGCATCACACAATTCGGGCTTCTCGTATGGATTATAAGACATCATTAGATGCAAGTGCATTCAATCTAGTCTATGGTCAACAAGTAATATTGTTAATAAACTTTATTGTACCTACTCTACGAAAAGCACAAAGATACAATTGAACAAGTCATGAACTCTCTAAGCTAGTCAATAGTCTAAAGAAGCTCCAAGAAACTTGTTTTGAGTGCAATTATAGGCATTTTAAAAGTAGTGAAATGTATTTTTGTTGGGTGCATTATCAAAACATAAGGCTATCATCTGCATCATCCATAGACTAAGTGCATTTTGGTTAGCTTTGATGTTATTTGTAATGCAACCATTACTTTCATGTACTAAGGAGACATCAATTAGCTTTAAAGATGTGTTGACACTTTGCTACCTCTTTTTATTGGTGGACAGTCAAGTGTTGTTTCAACTGAGGTGATTTCTCAGCCTTTATAGGTTCCACATGATGATGTAGATCATTTCATTTCTAATGTATATTAATATGATGCACTTGTTGGTGAGAGGGCTGATATAGAGAAGGCAAAAAGTATGCCTAAATGTCTGGTGCATACTTCTACAAGATAGCAAATTAGATGCTCCTTTGTCATATCATAATTGTTCAAACTCTCATAGTTCTTCTTTTGCATTATATTGCTATGCTATGGTTGCCTCTTGTCTCTATGATGAGAATGAGCCTGTTTCTTTTGATGAAGCACAAAATTTAGAAAATTGGATGGTTGTTATGCAATCAAAATATGATCCTATTATGAAGAATGCTACATGGTCTTTATGGGATTTGACTCCTGGAAAAAAGATCATTGGTACTAAGTGGGTAAACAAGTTGAAGCATAAGCCTAATGGAACAAATAAAAGATATAAAGCTAGGCTTGTTGCAAAATGTTATGCTTAAGAAAAAGGCATTGATTTTGATGAGACCTTTGTTATCACATGCCTAATGACTACTGTTCGTAGCATCTGTGCACTTGTAGCTCATCATGGTTGGAATGTACATCAGTTGTACATCAAAACAACATTTCTAGATGGTGACTTACATGAAGAAGTATATGTGTTTTAGCCCCATGGTTTTGTGCAGAAAGGGCATGAAAAGAAAGTGTGCAGGTTGAAGAAGGCATTACATGGTTTGAAGCAAGCACCACATGCTTGGTATGAAAAGATACATGCCTACTTGATTGCACATGGTTTTTGAGAATAGTCCAATTGAGAGCACCTTATATGTTAAGCATGTAGATGATGTACTTTTGATCATTGCTGTGTATGTGGATGACATGCTGCTCACTGATCCTAATGAGAAGCATATTGTTGGTTTTAAGGCTGATTTGCATGCCTCTTTCGAGATTTTAGATTTGGAGCATTTGCATAATTATTTTATCATTCAGTTCATGCAAGTTGATAGAGGAATAGCTTTGTGTCAAATGAAATATATTGACACATTATTGCAATGTTTTCACCTTGAAGACTACAAACCTATCACCACTCCTATGGAGATAGGTTTATGATTGAGTCTTCACGATGGTGGTAATGCATTCGATGTTGTTCTCTATTAGCAGGTTGTTGGATTCTTTATTTAATTATGTGTTAACCGACTTGATATTCAATTTTCTATCTCTTAGATGAGCAATTTTATGCATTGCCTACATGTAAAGCATTGGCATGAAGTTAAGCACATCTTTCACTACTTGAGTGATACATGACTACTTGGATTGTTTTACCCCAAGTGGGATCATTACTACCAAATTTACATATTCTCACTGACTTTGATTGGGCTAGTTGCTAGGACACTTGTGTGTCCATGAGTGGGTTTTGCTTCATGCTTGGAAGCTCATGCATATCTTGGTTGAGAAAGAAGTACCCTATTGTGGCCACTTCTAGTTGTGAGGTTGAGTATAGGGTAGCTTTTATAATGACTATTGAGTTGTGTGTGTGTGTGTGTGTGTGTGTCAGATAGCTTTTGGATGATTTGGTCATTGGTTAGTCTTCTGCCACCACCATCTTCACTGACAGTCAAAGCGCATTGATAGTTGCAAGGAATCATGTGTCTCATGCTCACACAAAGCACATTGATGTGCATTATCATTACCTTAGGGAGAGGTTCTCTGTTGGAGAGATCAATTTGGCATATGTTCCCACAAAGGATAACATTGCAGATGTTTTCACAAAGGCTCTTCTTCACAAGAAGTTTGAAGCTTTTCGCAAAGCTTTGGGCTTACTTCCTTTTGTGGATTGACCTCTTTCCACATAGCTTGGCACTTCCTTATACATGAGTGCAAGCTACTTGTTCATCGCATTACTTTGAGGATAAAATGTTAGCAGTATCCTAGTGACCCATAAATGCTTGCACTTCCTTGACCGTCCTAGGCCTTGGTAACTCAGCTATGGATCTCACCTTATCTTCATATATAGATATGCCATTCTTTGACACAATATGACCTAAAATTTTTGCTTGCCTAACCATGAAGACACATTTCTCTAGGTTCAAGCACACTTGATTTTCTTAAGACTTGTCAAAGATTTGTCTAAGATCTGGAATGTGTGTTTTTCGCATGTGGGAATGTGCACACATATCATCCACATAGACCTCTAAGTTCTTCCTCAGGAAGTTCTTAAGCACATGACACATCAGCCTTTGAAAGGTAGGAGGTTTTCACTATAGCACAATGGTAAGCACCAACCTGAGAAGATCCACCTCATAATTGTCAATTCCTAGATACGTGAGGGTGGTATGATGACCATAAGCAAGTGGGATACACAAGTGCATGAGTGAGAAGCACACTAACATGCACACACATACACACACATGTGCATGTAAAAGGCAAGACAAAGAGAGAGAACAACAGATTCTTTGAATATCTAACTCTAAACGTTCAAGAATAGGTTCACTCTCCAACTATCTAACCGAAAAAATGAACTATCTAGCTCTTTTTGCAGCTTTTTGACTAGCTTTGGCCTTGTTCAGACCAAGTGTCTGGCCTAGTTAAGAATTAGGTTCCCTATCTCATTTGAAGGCTCAAACGGGCCCAAAAGATAGGTGGTTCTACTACTCCTCAAACTTGAGGACTCCTTGGCTTGAAAAAAACATAGTCTCTTCTACCAAAAATAGGATTTACAATGGAGTGTAGGGATAATAATCACTCTTTGTTGTATATTTGATTTCAAAAAATTTGATTGGCCTATTCATCAGGTCTTCATTGGCTTCCTTGTTTGCTTGGCCCTCCTTGAACTTCTCTTTGACTTTGTTATCTTTGGCTTCCTTGCCTCATGCTTCCTTGGCATGTTAATCCTCCTTGACCACAAAGGCCCCCCCTCTCTCACGTCTATCATCCTTGACATACCCCTGTTATGAGTGGTGTTTGATGTAATAATGGACGACATGGGTGGCTAATTCATGCTCCTTGGGTCGAAGTCTGCATGCTTAGTCAATCATTAAGAAATCTCAATCCACCAGGCCTAGAACCTCCGAATGTGGCATACACAACTATTATGCATGGAGGGGTTGTTCTATCGCAAAAAGATGTAATAAGTGGGTGGCTCATGCTAGGAATATCTCAGAGTGGTACTCTCATAGTCTCTGGAGAACATCTCTTCAAAGGTTTCCTTGAAGCATGTGGGTAAGTACTTGATGCATGTGTGCCAACCATATACAATGTTCAAAAAAGGTGTTTTTCTCATATCATATACCAAGTCAAAGTTACCTTTATTAAAGCCTAGTGCCAAGTTAAACATAGCCTTGACATTTGCAATTTTTTTTTAAATGACAGTCATGAGCTCGATAATTTTAATACACATCTTTGCGGCTACATCAAGTATGTTCTTCAACCAAGGGGTCCAATGGTGATAGTCGATACCATGTAAGTTATTGTGGGAGGTCCCCAAGGTGGAGCAAAATATGGGTAGTTCAACTATTTTATGCATCCAGGACTATTTTTGGTCTTTATTGCAAATGCAAGCCATGGGAATATGTGAGGCATGGGAGTGTAACATGGATTATATTTTATGTGCAACAGCATATTGGACCAAATTCGTATCATTTTTGGATAGGTTTCTAGAAGATGTGCTCACCCATTGGGTTGGAAAAATTATGCCCCTTTGAGCCCTCTCTAAAAGATTGTCTAGTTAGAATAGGGTGGTGAATGTTGGCTCCTCTCCTACCACTCTCTTGACTTTTGCATTGTAATTGGTCAAATGCATGAATTATGGCATATATTATAGCTCAAAAGTTGTGATCAAGTGTCTATTAGACACGTTTTGAAAATATTCTCACTTGATCATTGTTTCTTCAAGATTTGACATTGACTGTATCTGAATTGTCACACAATCATCATGAGTACATCCAATTTCTTTGACTTGTTTAAGCCACTAAGGGATGGGTGTTTCATATGTCTTCTGGCCTTCCTCAGTGATGCGAGCACATGGAACCCGTTGAGGTTCATATGCATCTTTGAATGTTTCTTCCATTGGAATTTTCACTAACTCTTTGAGGCAAGGCACCTCTTGTGGAGATGGTGGCCATTTGTACTATAAAAGCTTTGTTTGTAACTCCTCTATCTATTTCTACAAGGCTTCAATCTCTTGTGGAGCGACACTAATTAGTATAGCCTTTGGAACATGTGTGTCAGTAGATGGTTGCCGACTACATAAGTTGTCAAGCTCTTCTTGTAATCGATCATATGAGTTGATGAAGCTAGTATGTTCTTCTAAGATAATGTGAATTGTATGCGATGGTACAGCTAGGAATCTGGATGGATTGATGTGTGCTCTAGGTCTACTCTCCATGGTAGCTTCAAGGTTGTCTTGGTTATGTTGTGGAAGGTGCTTATTTTCTTCTAATTCTAATGCCATATGTCAGTGCAAGAGGGCCACGTTTCTTTGGAAGTCCACATTGTGCTCCATCTGAGTGCATAAATGATCTTCAATTTTCTTTCTTGCCTCTTGGTTGACATTCCTAAGCTTGGCATCTAGCTCATTGTGTGCATGTTTTAAAGTTTCATATTGATCTTGTAATCCCTTGTTCCTAGTCTCTAACTCCATTATGCATTCTTTTAAGCATGCAATTTCAACATTAATCTCTGCATTTCTTGCTTCCAAATGCAAGGGGATGGGAAATGGGGATGGAAATAGTGTATGCAATGCCTAAGGGGGTTGGGAGTGCTGATGATTGGGGTGGAGGGGGAATGGGAGAAGGTGGAAGTGAGGGGGTGGAAGTGAGGGGGTGGGGGAGGTGTTGTGGATGGTGATATGTGCATAGCATCGGACATGGTTGTATGTGATGGTGCTACCATGAGCATTGGTATGGTATGTGTAGTGCTTGTTGTATCGATGAATAGTGAAGATGTTACAAATGTATTAGGACCCACTGAAGAAGATGGAGCAGACATTCAGAGCATGGCTTCAAGGAAAGTTGCCCATGGTGGTGGTAGGTAGTTGAAAATGGGTGAGTTGAAAAAGGGAGGGATAGGTTGTGGAGGTTGTGGAGGTGATGTACAATGGGTTATTGATAGAAGAGAATAATTTTGCATGGGAAATAGGGGCATGGAAACTAAAGGAACATGTAGAGGTTATTACGATTACTTTAGTATGTAGTGGTGAATGGGGTGTGTAGCTCAGTGATGAGTAGCACCTCCTTTAATGTCAATCCGGGAAGACGTGAGGATGGTATGAAGACCTCGAGCAAGTGGAGGCACAAGTGCGTGAGTGAGAAGCACACAAGCATGCACACACATACACACACACGCGCACACACGGCAAGACAAAGAGTGAGAAGCAATGGAGTTCTTAGATTACTTTCCAAAAGCTCTTACAAGTTCATTTCAATTACAATCTAACCTCAAAAATGAGCTCTCTAGCTCTATTTATAGTTTTTTACTAGGTTTTGGCCTTGTCCAGACCTAGTGTCCGGCCTAGTTAAAAATTAGGTTCTCTACCCTATTTGGAGGTTCAAACGAAGTCTAAAAAATGTGAAAACTGACAAGTAGATACTTCTAAAGCTCCTCAAGCTCAAGGACTCCTTGGCTTGCACAAAATGGAGCTACAAAAATATGAAATGGTATTTACAATGATTGTTAGTGATAAGAATCACTGTTATAAAGATGTTGATTTGGAAAAATTTGAAGGGCCTATCTGCCAGATTTGCGTCGACTGCTTTGTCTACTTAATCCTTCACCTCGCTCTGACTCTCTCCGCTGGCTTCCTTGTCTAGTCAGTCCTTGGGTGCCCATACTGCTCTCAAGAGGGTGGTACATGGAAAATTGGTTCCTCTGCTTAGGTGGTTTCAATAATTGTGGTTGCGAGGTTGTGTTGCTTGGGTTCTATGGGGGATGGAGAGTGTGGAGGTGAAATAGGCAAGGTTTGGACAAAATTTTTTGATGTAAGATCAATAGTCGTATTTGAGGTTGCTTCTTGAGTAGTGGTGGCCTCAAAATGTGAGATAGGTATTTGGATGTTCTTTCCTGGTCTCAATTCACCTTTGGTCATATTGAGGTCAAGGTCTCTCCATCATAGTATGAATGGCTTCAATGGTTCCACATGTCTCTGCCAGTAGGTAGAGGGATTCTATGAATTGCACGTCAACACCTTCTTCCCCCAATGTTTGATTGAGCTATAATTGGCTAGTGTGAAATGAGAGTCGGCCTCTTTCTTGTATACTCTTTATCATGTCATATAACCTTTGAAGTTGTGTAGTCTAAGTAGGGGTACCTTCATCTTCTTCATATTCTTTGTCATCTTGTTCTTGTTTATACTATTGTTCTTCATGTTGCTCTTCTTGTTATTGGTATTGTTGTTCCCCACCTTCTTCTTCTTCTTCTTCTTCTTCTTCTTCTTCTTCTTCTTCTTCTTCTTCTTCTTCTTCTTCTTCTTCTTCTTCTTCTTCTTCTTCTTCTTCTTCTTACTAGATTTCAAATTCCCTCAGATTTTGTTCAAAGTCTACGTTTCCTAGTTCCTCAAGAACAATTGCTCTAGGAAACTCTCAATTTGTGGGAACCAACGGGACTATCTATTGAATGCCATATGTGCTTCTCCTCAACAACCTAAGTGTGAATTGTCATAGTACACGTTTTGGTGTTGGTGAGATATATGGCCTCAAAGTAGCTCCTCTTGGTTGGGCACAAGGAATCAATCCTCTCACTCTCTTTGGTGGGGGTGTTGATGCTTTTCTGCTTTTGAATTGTTGGATTTTGTTCCAAGATAAATGTCTTTGAATAGGAATATCATAAGCTAAACATCGATAAATGATATGGGTAAGAGTGCAACAACCATTCAAGTTCATCTTATGGGGCCCTCTCTAGTTGACGGCAAAGATTTGGTCGATGATCCAACTTGGTAGATTGATGGTCATGTTGAGGATCTTTTCCATATATAAACTAAACCACACTCGCTTATGCAGCTAAGAAAATCGATCTTATCCTGGAAAAGCAAAGTGTTTCATACATATTTTGGAGATAAAATGCTATGTTTGGGGTCATAGCTACCATATCCTTTAAGTTAGTAAGATTCCTATTCTTCATGCTATCCAGTACTAAAATCTCCTTTTCTATAAGAATATGCATGCACTACATGTGAAGGGCTTCTGAAACTAGGTTTGAGGTGAGCTTGCACTTCTTCAATTCATTCCCACATGTCAAAGATGGAATAAGAAAGGTATTGGCTACCTTCTTGTCCTTCTTAGGCTACAAATTGTTGATAAGGTAGTAGCACCACATGAAATTTGGTTTAGTTATCGATGTACTAATTTATTTGGCTAAGCCTACTTTGTGCCATATTAATTGGAGTTCTTCCATATTTTGTAACTTCTCAAATTCTTATATAAAGAACTGATACTTCCCCTATACATTATTATATTGACATTCTGCTTCCCAAATATAAGCTAGATCTCCAAGGTTGACCATGTTGTTGAGCTAGTGAGAGTGGGGATTAACTTTTGTTGTGTATCCCATAGGTGGATCCTAAATGGGTATTGTTTGCAGGTCACTACTAGTGCCTTTGGTCTCTCCTTAGGTCTCTCAATGACAGGCAAAGTATGAATATCTATCATTTGGTGACTAGCAATTGCCTAGAAATTAGTGTCTATTGTTTAAGTCATGGAGACAGTAGTAGTAAATGTCATGTGGATCTTCTAGAAGAAGATCCAACCATGGTGATGGTAGTAGTAAATGTTCAGTTGCTTCAGTCATGGTGACGATAGTAGTAAATGTTCTTTGGATCTGCTAGAAGAAGAAGAACTACATTAGTATTATATCAGAAACTTGATGAGACCTTGTTCCCTTTACAATACAAATGTGACATCCTTGAATTATATTGAGTTAGTGAGTGTTATGTGTGAGGTTAGTATGGGTGAAAGTTAACATGGTGAGTAGATAACCTAAATGCATACTGGGGGAATGCAATGGGCTCTGAATGCATCTAATATCATACACGGCTATTATGTGGTGGGCTTAGGGGGGTTTTGACATGACTTGACTTTCCATAATTCCCTTATGGGATTACAAATTTTGTGTGGTTGGACTTTACATGAGTTCTTGTGTTCAATTGCTTGTAGTGTAAGTTTCTATGGGTCTCAGATCGATGAGACCTGTTTAATTCCTAAGAGTTCATGTGTGGCTAATTGAGCTCGTAAGTAGGTTTTTGGCACCTAGATCTATCTAGGGTTGTGATCAACCTTCATCGACTGCTTTGGACCCAAATTTAGTGTAGACGCTATGGAAAGACTCTTTGGTGTATGACCTGAGGTCACGTCTTCATCGACTACTTCTTAGGTATTGATTGTGCTAGCAAGGGAGCAAGTGGGCACTCACCCTTGTGTACCCAGATTTGCTTCATACCATGGATTGTTTTCCCTCAATTTTTCATTTGCCTTTGGGATTCCATAGTCCTTGTAAGCCACTTATCATGCTTCTTTGATTGAGATATTGAGACCATTTTTGTCTTTGGAAAAGAGGTGAGTTGTGTCCTCTCTCTTGCTTGTGCTTCAATTGTCGAATCCTTTTGCATCATATAGTTTTGGACAAGAGCAACATCTTTTTCTTCATCATTCACCCTAGAAGGACTAGGATTTTGTGTCATGCCTAGATCATTGATTGTGTAACTTCCTAGTTCAAGTGTGACACATTCTTCATTAAATATCAAAATCTAAAAAATCCACTTCTTAGGTTTAAGTTGACTACATGATCATAGATCCGGTCTTGACCAAGGATGAGAGACATAGTAAGTTCTTCATCATGGAAAACTAGCACTTTGATTATCATATGGACACCTTGGATGGAGATGGGAAGCCCCATCTCCCCCATGCAAGGGGTTTCCACTCCTCCTAATCCCACAAGATGAGCTTCAATAGGCTTGATAAATAGGTTCATTTCTTGAGAACAAGAATATCTTATAGTGCTAGTGGCTGCTCCAAAGTCGATCAAAGCCTTGATTGTCCTTGTGATCAGGCCCTATGCCAATTCTACTATTATAAATGGACGTCTGTCTTTGATGCAATGAGAGGAAACATTCTTGGTCTAGCACATAGCCATATGATATCTTGGAACTTCATAATCAATGTGCCTAGGTTGACCTATGTCTTGCCTTCTCAACTTTATACATCTGATACATTCTAAGGCATGTGCTTGGGCTTCTTCATGGATTCTTTTCTCTTCTTCTTTGCACTTCTTCACTATATTGAGTCGCTTTAGCATTTCTTCTATTAAAGTCTCTTGATATAGCTTTACTCTACATCCACCGATATAACTTGGTAAGACTTCACCTTCTAAGGAAGCTAGTTGGATTGCTCCACTTTTTTATATCTTATTGATGTTCATTGGTCCATAGCCACACTTCTCCAACTTTCGAGCAGGTTCTTTCAATGTATACAAGACCATGTCTCTTACTTTCAATCCCTTATCTTTTACATGTGCATTGCAATATGGTTTTTGCCTCTTCTTTGCAGCATATATTTTTGTTGCTACTCTTAATCTAGTTTCACCTAATCATTCTAGGTCAAAGATCCTAGATGGTAGCTCATGACCACTCCACTAACACTCTTGTGACACCTTCAGTGTGGTCATTAAACATTATAATGGAAGTATTTGATTCTATCCAAACATCATCTGAAAGGGATTGTTGCTAAGTACCATTTTGTAGGCAACCTGATATGCCAAAACAGCATGATGTAGTTTTTTGTCCCAATCAAAATGTTTGTTATTAACAAGCTAAGTCAACTCACCATAGAATCTTGTTCGTGCTCTCGGCTTGTCCGTTGGCTTGTGGATGGTATGGAGCAGACTTCTAGTGAATGATCATCAATTCTTGTAGCAAGTATTCAATGAACTCATTCAAGAAGTGGGCACCACGATCACTTACCAATTCTATCGGCAATCCATATCTTGTGAATATGTTTTCGAATAAAAATTTGGTTGTTGTTTGCACATCATTCTTCTTAGTTGCTTTTACTTCTACCCACTAGGTCAAATAATCCATGGCAACAATGATATACTCAGCATGTGAACTCTTGGTTGGGGGATTAATAGGACCTACAAAGTCTATTCCCCATTTAGAGATTCCATGTCCTCCCATCATGTGTCTCAGTGGTATCTCATCCTTGCATATTGGATACCAAGCTCCCTGACATACATCGCATCACTTCACATAGGTATGGACATACATGTGAAGGGTTGTCCACCAAAGACCCACAAACAGAATTGTCTTGATCACACAATTAGGTCCAAAGTGTTCTCCCACCACACCTTGGTGTGCATCTCTAAGATCTTTAGATATTCACTTTTGTGGATACATAGTCTTAGGTATCTGCCAGGTCCATGCCTATATAGATTATATATGGTTAAAAGCATTGTATACAGATTTGGGACTAGTGAGTTCCAAACCTCACATATTTGGAGATAATGTAAGTTCCATGCATCTAGCAGAAAATCCTATTTTCCATGCGAGAACCAAGCACATAGAAGTCCATTACCACTTCATCAAGGAGAAGCTCATGGCAAAGGAGATCGACATTTCTCTTGTTCCTACTGAAAAGCAAGTAGCAGATATGATGACGAAGGCACTTGATGGAATAAAGCTTTGTAGATTCAAAGCTATGGCAGGTATTCAACCTATCAGAGAATGAAGACTCAAGCATACTTTAGCTTGAGGGGGAGCTGTTGGAACATCAAACTTACACTATGCTTGAGGTGGATTTGATTTACATCAAAGGCTATCGCGTCGAAAGAATATCCGTTGGAGAGTTCTTTTTCATATGCTCATTTATTGTATTTTTTTGAGAGATTTTTGATGGTTCATTTACCGTTGTAAAAGCCTTGAGCTTTACACATGTAAAGGTAGAAATATAGAGCCAAAATCCCACGAATTTGTGGTGGTTGAAGTTGCATTCAATCAAGCAATCAATCACCTAAAAGTAGATCAAACTAGATCTTCACTTTTCCTAGATTATAGGAAAGTGAATTGATTCCCTCCAACAACCATTCCCACCTTCATTTGAATTGAAATTCAACTTGTAAAAGTCATAGAACACTCCTAGAGTCTATAGAAAGACTTGAAATCACTTGTACAATACATGGAAGCAATATACATACACTTGTGACCATAATTGTCTTGCTCCTTCAATTCTCTGCATCATCTTCTTCGCCAACAGTGATATTTCAGAGGATGTTGCTCTCTCTCCAGAGCTCCGAATTGAGTGTAAGATGACTCATTGGAAAGGTATTAGTGCCTATTTTATGCTTAAAAATTTTCAAAGCATCTGGTTTAGTAGATTTGGAGAAATCTAAGTCTTTCTGTCTCGGGTTCAATCTCTACATATTCCTGAAAAATAGGAAGTACCACCAGTGAATGTCGCATTCATTCCTATAGCATATTTTGCTTATTCCTTATACTTTTGTGCATTCCATACACTCAACCCTATTTGTATCACTCCCATAAAAGGATTTTTTCTAATTGTAATCACGCTGGTCGCTATGGGCATTTGAAGTTCATTGTCTCTTCCATAGATAGTAAGTTTTTTGAGCTAGTCGACCCCCGAACCTATCTGTTTTGTATCGACTAATTCTCCTTGATGCTCCAAAGTACATAGTGTGTTTCTTTGCACTTACTGCATGCCTATAAAGTCTATTTGAGTCTCCATAAGCTCAAGGGCTGGTCTTGTGCCGGTTGGCTTGACCAAACTTCGTCGCTTCGAAATGCACTTTTCTACCTTCGATAAGCTTCTCCAAGTTCTTTCAGTGGTATCAGAGCTATCAAGATGGGTGACAGCTTTCCCTCAATGATCGAGAAGCTTGATCGACACAACTACGCGGCTTGGCAAATCAGAATGGAGGCCTATTTGCAAGGTAGAAATCTTTATGGAATTGTAGCAGGTTATGAAGTTGTGCCTATTCCAAGATCCAAAGGAGGACCTACAGAAGAGGAGACAGATAAGCTCACACTTTGGTGCGCAAGGGATGCTCAAGCAAGGTTGTACATACTAAACTCTATCTCTGACTTTCTATTACCACATATTAGAGGATGCAAGAAATCTCAAGAGACTTGGGATGCCCTCAAGACTTTTGTTTCTGCTAGTACCAAAGAAAGAAAGAATCATCTTTCGAACGTGTTCAACCAAATGAAGAAGACACCTAAACAAACCATCACAGAGTTTGTTACCAAGGACAAGGAGGTTGCAGATCAGTTAGCATCCATTGGAGAGCTTATTGAAGAAGAGGTCATCATGAGGCAAATTCTCAACGGCATTCGAAGTGATAAGCAATGGCAATCCTTCACGATGGCTTATGATCTTATCATAGATGTGCAAACTCCAGACTTCAACATCTTTCTTGGACAAATCTTCAATCAAGAAGCCAACATTAGCATAAAGGAAGGTAAATCTTATCATGGTAATTCAACTAGTGCTCTATATGCAGATAAGAAGGATAAGAAGCAGAAACGCAAGAAGAAGGAAGAAGATGAAGAAGAGACTTCTCAAGCCAACTTCGCAAGCAAGAGCAAGTGGAAAGGTAAGAAGAAAGGACCAAAGCAAGACAAAGCCAAAGGTCAGAATGTTCAACCTTGTGCCATATGTGATAAGACCAACCACACCACTCAGAATTGTTCTTCAATGGGAAGACCCAAAAAGGAAGTGGAAGAGGTGGATATGGAAGCAATAGAGGCAGAGGTGGACACAACTTTAACAATAACAATAGAAGCTATAATAGAAGGGACTACAACAATTATTCAGAAGATCAACCACATGAAGACTCATTGCTTCTTATGAATTTAAGCCACAAAGAAGGTAAAGAAGATGATCATTTGTTCTACATAGATTCACGATGTTCCAATCATGTTGCAAGCAATATTGCTCTTCTATCTGATTTGGAAAGTCCAAAGCATAGACATGAAGTGCAAACAGGGGATGACACGAAGCACAATGTGGAGAAGATTGGTAATGTCAAAGCTTCCAATGGCAGGACAAACATTCTGAGTAAGGTTCTCTATGTACCCACTATCACTAAAAACCTAATAAGTGTAGGCCAAATAGTTGAAAAAGGCTTGCAAGTTAGGTTCACCCAACATGGAGCTTTTGTGGAAGATCCATATCAAAGCTTCAAAAAGATGGCCCGAGGTGAGAAGCATGGTAGGCTCTTTACTTTTGAAGTAGGAGAAACCAGGAACATAGCTCTATTCAACTTTGGGTCTCAAACCCTAAGTGAGCTTGAAGTGTGGCATAAGAGACTTGCTCATGTGAATGAAAGAACCTTGAAGGATATATGCAGGGATCAAAGTATTCTAGGACTCCCGAACATATCAAAGCAACACATGATCAACAAGTGTGATGCATGTCAGATTGGGAAGGCACAGAGACAACCATTCAACCACAAAGGCTACATCCACAACAACTTATTGAACTTAGTACATACAGATGTATGGGGACCGAGTCAAGAACCTTCATTGGCAGGATCAAGGTATTATGTCTCATTTATGGACGACCATAGTAGATGGACTGTTCTATACTTTATCAAGAGTAAGAATGAAGTGTTTGATTGCTTCAAGGAGTATCTTGCGCATGTGGAGAATCATACAGGTAGATCACTAAAGAAGCTCAGATCTGATGGAGGGGGAGAATACTTCTCCAAAGAGTTTGATGAGTTCTTGCAGGACAAAGGTATCAAAAGAGAAGTGACTACTAGGTACTCACCTCAATTAAATGGAATTTCAGAGAGGAGAAACAAGACATTGGTTGGATCAGCCCGAACAATGCTTGAAGAGAAAAAATTGCCACATTATCTATGGGCAGAAGCTATTTCAAATGTTGTGTACCTTGTCAATAGACTACCATCCAAGATCCAAGAAGTGATACAGACGATGACCAAGATGAAAGAGAAAGGGATTACAAGCTATGGAAGTCAAGAGGCAAAGCAAAGATGCAAGAGGTTGGAGAATGCTCCAAACAAGCACCTAGAAGATCAGCAAGAGAGAAGAAACAACCAGAAAGGTATGGATATGATTCCACATTTGTTAGGAAGCATTCAATCTACTTGGCAAAAGACTCTATTTCAAAGGAACCCTCAACATATGAAGAGGCAAAGGGAAACCCTGATTGGGAAAAGGCCATGAACGAAGAGATAGATGCATTGAAGGAGATGGACACTTGGGATTTGGTTCCAATGTCGCCGAATCAAAAGGTAATTGGTTGCAGATGGGTATATAAAGTTAATAGAAGTTCAGATGGATCAGTTTGCAGGTACAAGGCAAGATTAGTTGCCAAAGGATGCTCACAAACTCATGGTATAGACTATGAGGAAACATTCTCACCAATTGCAAAGATGACTACAATCAGGACATTGATAAGTGTAGCTGCTGCAAGGAATTAGAGACTCCTCCAACTTGATGTAAAAAATGCATTCTTAAATGGTTGGATAAGTGAAGAGGTATACATGTCACAACCACCAGGTTTTGAAAACCTTAATCATCCATTTTATGTTTGCAGACTTAAGAAAGCATTGTATGGATTGAAACAAGCCCCTAGAGCTTGGAATTACAAGTTGGTTACATATCTTCAAGATCAAGGGTTCAAAGCTAGCAGCTCAGATCCTTCTCTATTCATCAAAAGGGATCGCAATGAGGTTATTTATCTATGTGCATATGTAGATGATATTATTGTGACAGGTGATGATCTAAATGGCATTCAAAGGATCAAGAGACACATGCAAGAGGAGTTCAAAATCAGTGACCTACGTGAGCTCACATATTTCCTACGTATGCAGGTGATATATACAGATGAAGGAATGTATTTGAATCAGAGAAGATACATTCAGGATCTTCTTCTCAAGTTCAAAATGGAGAACACTAAACCTGCAGGTACACCTTTGGAGATGAATCATAAATTTAGTGTTTATGAAGGTGAGAAAATTGAAGACATTAAAGAGTATCAAAGCTTGGTAGGTAGCTTGATATATGCTACTCATACAAGGGCAGACATCTCATATAGTGTGGGAGTGCTTAGTCAGTTCATGCACTCACCAAGAAGACCACACATGGATGCGGCTAAGAGAGTACTTAAGTATCTCAAAGGTACAATCAACAAAGATATATTCTATCCTTACTCTTCAAATTTGGATATCAAAATCTACTCAAATGCAGACTGGGAAGGAGCTAAGGATGATAGAAAAAGTACATCTGGTTACTTAGCATTTGCAGGTTCAAAGCTAGTGTCATGGAGTTCCAAGAAGCAACCAACAGTTGCTTTATCTTCAACTGAAGCAGAGTACAGAGGCTTGACCATAGCAACTCAAGAAGCAATATGGTTAAAAGCATTGTATACAGATTTGGGACTAGTGAGTTCCAAACCTCACATATTTGGAGATAATGTAAGTTCCATGCATCTAGCAGCAAATCCTATTTTCCATGCGAGAACCAAGCACATAGAAGTCCATTACCACTTCATCAGGGAGAAGCTCATGGCAAAGGAGATCGACATTTCTTTTGTTCCTACTGAAAAGCAAGTAGCAGATATGATGACAAAGGCACTTGATGGAATAAAGCTTTGTAGATTCAAAGCTATGGCAGGTATTGCACCTATCAAAGAATGAAGACTCAAGCATACTTTAGCTTGAGGGGGAGCTGCTGGAACATCAAGCTTACACTATGCTTGAGGTGGATTTGATCTACATCAAAGGCTATCGCGTCGAAAGAATATCCGTTGGAGAGTTCTTTTTCATATGCTCATTTATTGTATTTTTTTGAGAGATTTTTGATGGTTCATTTACCGTTGTAAAAGCCTTGAGCTTTACACATGTAAAGGTAGAAATATAGAGCCAAAATCCCACGAATTTGTGGTGGTTGAAGTTGCATTCAATCAAGCAATCAATCACCTAAAAGTAGATCAAATTAGATCTTCACTTTTCCTAGATTGTAGGAAAGTGAATTGATTACCTCCAACAACCATTCCCACCTTCATTTGAATTCGAATTCAACTTGTGAAAGTCGTGGAACATTCTTAGAGTCTATATAAAGACTTGAAATCACTTGTACAATACATGGAAGCAATATACATACACTTGTGACCATCATTGTCTTGCTCCTTCAATTCTTTGCATCATCTTCTTCGCCAACAGTGATCTTTCAGAGGCTGCTGCTCTCTCTCCAGAGCTCCAAATCGAGTGTAAGATGACTCATTGGAAAGTTATTAGTGTCTAGTTTATGCCTTTAAATGTTCAAAGCATTTGGTTTAGTAGATTTGGAGAAATCTGAGTTTTTCTGTCTCTAGTTCAATCTCTACGTATTCCTGAAAAATAGGAAGTACCACTGGTGAATGTCGCATTCATTCCTATAGCATATTTTGCTTATTCCTTATACTTTTGTGCATTCCATACACTCAACCCTATTTTTATTACTCCCATAAAAGGATTATTTCTAATTGTAATCACGCTGGTCGCTATGGGCATTTGAAGTTCATTGTCTCTTCCATAGATAGTAAGTTTTTTGAGTTAGTCAACCCTCGAACCTATCTGTTTTGTATCGACTCATTCTCCTTGATGCTCCAAAGTACATAGTGTGTTTCTTTGCACTTATTGCATGCCTATAAGTTCTATTTGAGTCTCCATAAGCTCAAGGGCTGGTCTTGTGCCGGTTGGCTTGACCAAACTTTGTCGCTTCAAAACGCACTTTTCTACCTTTGACAAGCTTCTTCAAGTTCTTTCAGTGGTATCAGAGCTAGATCAAGATGGGTGACGGCTTTCCCTCAATGATCGAGAATCTTGATCGACACAACTACGTGGCTTGGCAAATCAGAATGGAGGCCTATTTGCAAGGTAGAAATCTTTATGGAATTGTAGCAGGTGATGAAGCTATGCCTATTCCAAGATCCAAAGGAGGACCTACAGAAGAGGAGACAGATAAGCTCATACTTTGGTGCGCAAGGGATGCTCAAGCAAGGTCGTACATACTAAACTCTATCTCTAACTTTCTATTACCACATATTAGAGGACGCAAGACATCTCAAGAGACTTGGGATGCCCTCGAGACTTTTTTTTCTGCTAGTACCAAAGCAAGAAAGAATCATCTTTGGAACGAGTTCAACCAAATGAAGAAGACACCTAAACAAACCATCAGAGAGTTTGTTACCAAGGTCAAGGAGGTTGCAAATCAGTTAGCATCCATTGGAGAGCTTATTGAAGAAGAGGTCATCATGAGGCAAATTCTCAACGGCATTCGAAGTGATAAGCAATGGCAATCCTTCATGACGGCCTATGATCTTATCACGGATGTGCAAACTCCAGACTTCAACATCTTTCTTGGACAACTCTTCAATCAAGAAGCCAACAATAGCATAAAGGAAGGTAACTCTTATTATGGTAATTCAACTAGTGCTCTATATGCAGATTAGAAGGATAAGAAGCAGAAAGGCAAGAAGAAGGAAGAAGATGAAGAAGAGACTTCTCAAGCCAACTTCGCAAGCAAGAGCAAGTGGAAAGGGAAGAAGAAAGGACCAAAGCAAGACAAAGCCAAAGGTCAGAATGTTCAACCTTGTGCCATATGCGATAAGACCAACCACACCACTCAAAATTGCTGGTTCAATGGGAAGACCCAAAAAGGAAGCAGAAGAGGTGGATATGGCAGCAATAGAGGCAGAGGTGGACACAACTTTAACAATAACAATAGAAGCTATAATAGAAGGGACTACAACAATTATTCAGAAGATCAACCACATGAAGACTCATTGCTTCTTATGAATTTAAGCCACAAAGAAGGTAAAGAAGATGATCATTTGTTCTACATAGATTCAGGTTGTTTGAATCATGTTGCAGGCAATATTGCTCTTCTATCTGATTTGGAAAGTCCAAAGCATAGACATGAAGTGCAAACAGGGGATGACACGAAGCACAATGTGGAGAAGATTGGTAATGTCAAAGCTTCCAATGGCAGGACAAACATTCTGAGTAAGGTTCTCTATGTACCCACTATCACTAAAAACCTAATAAGTGTAGGCCAAATAGTTGAAAAAGGCTTGCAAGTTAGGTTCACCCAACATGGAGCTTTTGTGGAAGATCCATGTCAAGGCTTCAAAAAGATAGCCTGAGGTGAGAAGCATGGTAGGCTCTTTACTTTTGAAGTAGGAGAAACCAGGAACATAGCTCTATTCAACTTTGGGTCTCAAACCCTAAGTGAGCTTGAAGTGTGGCATAAGAGACTTGCTCATGTGAATGAAAGAACCTTGAAGGATATATGCAGGGATCAAAGTGTTCTAGGATTGCCGAACATATCAAAGCAACACATGATCAAGAGGTGTGATGCATGTCAGATTGGGAAGGCACAAAGACAACCATTCAACCACAAAGGCTACATCCACAACAACTTATTGGACTTAGTACATACAGATGTATGGGGACCAAGTCAAGAACCTTCATTGGCAGGATCAAGGTATTATGTCTCATTTATGGACGACCATAGTAGATGGATTGTTCTATACTTTATCAAGAGTAAGAATGAAGTGTTTGATTGCTTCAAGAAGTATCTTGCACATGTGGAGAATCATACAGGTAGATCACTAAAGAAGCTCAGATCTGATGAAGGGGGAGAGTACTTCTCCAAAGACTTTGATGAGTGCTTGCAGGACAAAGGTATCAAAAGAGAAGTGACTACTAGGTACTCAAGAGTAAGAATGAAGTGTTTGATTGCTTCAAGAAGTATCTTGCACATGTGGAGAATCATACAGGTAGATCACTAAAGAAGCTCAGATCTGCTGAAGGGGGAGAATACTTCTCCAAAGACTTTGATGAGTGCTTGCAAGACAAAGGTATCAAAAGAGAAGTAACTAAATGGAATTGCAGATAGGAGAAACAAGACATTGGTTGGATCAGCCTGAACAATGCTTGAAGAGAAAAAGTTGCCACATTATCTATGGGCAGAAGCTATTTCAACTGCTGTGTACCTTGTCAATAGACTACCATCCAAATCACTTCAAGGTATGACTCCTTATGAAGCATGGCATGGAAGAAAACCTAGTCTTGGACATTGCAAGGTTTTTGGTTGTTTAGCTTATGTTCATGTACCATCACAAATAAGAGGTAAGCTAGATGAAAGGGCAACAAAGGCAGTGTTTATTGGATATGATTCAACTCAGATGGGTTACAGGTTCTTCAATCCTTCAACCAAGCAATTCACTACAAGTAGAGATGTTGTGTTTGAAGAACACAGGTCTTGGTATGATGAAGACAAACAAAAGGTAACACTACCATATGATCTTGATTCTGACTCTCATCAATTAGGAAGCAAGCATGATACACAGGTCCAGGATCCAAGAAGTGATACAGACGATGACCAAGATGAAAGAGAAAGGGATTACAAGCTATGGAAGTCAAGAGGCAAAGCAAAGATGCAAGAGGTTGGAGAATGCTCCAAACAAGCACCTAGAAGATCAGCAAGAGAGAAGAAACAACCAGAAAGGTATGGATATGATTCCACATTTGTTACGAAGCATTCAATCTACTTGGCAAAAGACTCTATTTCAGAGGAACCCTCAACCTATGAGGAGACAAAGGGAAACCCTAATTGGGAAAAGGCCATGAACGAAGAGATAGATGCATTGAAGGAGATGGACACTTGGGATTTGGTTCCAATGTCGCCGAATCAAAAGGTAATTGGTTGCAGATGGGTATATAAAGTTAAAAGAAATTTAGATGGATCAGTTTGCAGGTACAAGGCAAGATTAGTTGCAAAAGGATGCTCAAAACTCATGGTATAGACTATGAGGAAACATTCTCACCAGTTGCAAAGATGACTACAATCAGGACATTGATAAGTGTAGCTGCTGCAAGGAATTGGAGACTCCTCCAACTTGATGTGAAAAATGCATTCTTAAATGGTTGGATAAGTGAAGAGGTATACATGTCACAACCACCAAGTTTTGAAAACCCTAATCATCCATCTTATGTTTGCATACTTAAGAAAGCATTGTATGGATTGAAACAAGCTCCTAGAGCTTGGAATTACAAGTTGGTTACATATCTTCAAGATCAAGGGTTCAAAGCTAGCAGCTCAAATCCTTCTCTATTCATCAAAAGGGATCACAATGAGGTTATCTATCTATGTGTATATGTAGAGATATTATTGTGACAGGTGATGATCTAAATGGCATTCAAAGGATCAAGAGACACATGCAAGAGGAGCTCAAAATCAGTGACCTAGGTGAGCTCACATATTTCCTAGGTATGCAGGTGATATATATAGATGAAGGAATGTATTTGACTCAGAGAAGATACATTCAGGGTCTTCTTCTCAAGTTCAAAATGGAGAACACTAAACCTGCAGGTACACCTTTGGAGATGAATCATAAACTTAGTGTTTATGAAGGTGAGAAAATTGAAGACATTAAAGAGTATCAAAGCTTGGTAGGTAGCTTGATATATGCTACTCATACAAGGGCAGACATCTCATATAGTGTGGGAGTGCTTAGTCAGTTCATGCACTCACCGAGAAGACCACACATGGATGCAGCTAAGAGAGTACTTAAGTATCTCAAAGGTACAATCAACGAAGGTATATTCTATCCTTACTCTTCAGATTTGGATATCAAAATCTACTCAAATGCAGATTGGGCAGGAGCTAAGGATGATAGAAAAAGTACATCTGGTTACTTAGCATTTGCAGGTTCAAAGCTAGTGTCATGGAGTTCCAAGAAGCAACCAACAGTTGCTTTATCTTCAACTGAAGCAGAGTATAGAGGCTTGACCATAGCAACTCAAGAAGCAATATGGTTAAAAGCATTGTATACAGATTTGGGACTAGTGAGTTCCAAACCTCACATATTTGGAGATAATGTAAGTTCCATGCATCTAGCAGAAAATCCTATTTTCCATGGGAGAACCAAGCACATAGAAGTCCATTACCACTTCATCAGGGAGAAGCTCATGGCAAAGGAGATCGACATTTCTTTTGTTCCTATTGAAAAGCAAGTAGCAGATATGATGATAAAGGCACTTGATGGAATAAAGATTTGTAGATTCAAAGCTATGGCAGGTATTCAACCTATCAGAGAATGAAGACTCAAGCATACTTTAGCTTGAGGGGGAGCTGTTGGAACATCAAGCTTACACTATGCTTGAGGTGGATTTGATCTACATCAAAGTCTATCGCGTCGAAAGAATATCCGTTGGAGAGTTCTTTTTCATATGCTCATTTATTGTATTTTTTTGAGAGATTTTTGATGGTTCATTTACCGTTGTAAAAGCCTTGAGCTTTACACATGTAAAGGTAGAAATATAGAGCCAAAATCCCACGAATTTGTGGTGGTTGAAGTTGCATTCAATCAAGCAATCAATCACCTAAAAGTAGATCAAACTAGATCTTCACTTTTCCTAGATTGTAGGAAAGTGAATTGATTCCCTCCAACAACCATTCCCACCTTCATTTGAGTTCAAATTCAATTTGTAAAAGCCATGGAACACTCCTAGATTCTATATAAAGACTTGAAATCACTTGTACAATACATGGAAGCAATATACATACACTTGTGACCATCATTGTCTTGCTCCTTCAATTCTCTGCATCATCTTCTTCGCCAATAGTGATCTTTCAGAGGTTGCTGCTCTCTCTCCAAAGCTCCAAATTGATTGTAAGATGACTCATTGGAAAGATATTATTGTCTAGTTTATGCCTTTAAATTTTCAAAGCATTTGGTTTAGTAGATTTGGAGAAGTCTGAGTTTTTCTGTCTGGGGGTCAATCTCTACGTATTCCTGAAAAATAGGAAGTACCACCAGTGAATGTCGCATTCATTCCTATAGCATATTTTTCTTATTCCTTATACTTTGTGCATTCCATACACTCAACCCTATGTGTATCACTCCCATAAAAGGATTTTTTCTAATTGTAATCACGCTGGTCGCTATGGGCATTTGAAGTTCATTGTCTCTTCCATAGATAGTAAGTTTTTTGAGCTAATCGATGCCCGAACCTATCTATTTTGTATCGACTCATTCTCCTTGATGCTCCAAAGTACATAGTGTGTTTCTTTGCACTTATTGCATGCCTATAAGGTCTATTTGAGTCTCCATAAGCTCAAGGGCTGGTCTTGTGCCGGTTGGCTTGACCAAACTTCGTCGCTTCGAAACGCACTTTTCTACCTTCGACAAGCTTCTCCAAGTTCTTTCAGGTATTAGAATAGGTCATCGATTCATCTAGGGCATCCTCGACACCCCTCCTATCACAATCTCAAAATCGCACAGAAATTGGTGAGCATACTCAAGACAATTAGGAGTTCAAAAAATCTTTGCAATGTGGTGTTGAAATTTGGATTTGAGCTCATTTCGACCTCCAAATACACCTTCATAGTGCCTGCTACAAGCTTAGCAAAACTCGATAGGGTAGTTGTGTTCAACTTTTTGATATATAGTCATTTTTTTGCATCAAGGTATTTTAATCAATGGACATGGCTAAAAGGAATGATGTATTCCATATGTTGGATGTTGAGGATAAGTTGGATGGTACCAATTATCCATTATGGGCATATATCATGAGTCATGTATTGTTCACAAAACGACTATAGAATATTGTGCAAGGTGTTGAAAAACAACATGCTACACCTGTAAATATACTTATTGAAGGTGATGCAGATGGCATTGAAGATGATGATCTTCATGTTCCTATTCACGTTGTGGTTCCTATTGCACCTACTGTAGAACAACTTTGTTGGGATGGGAGAGATGCTCACACACATGCATTGATAGCTTTGTCTGTCAAATGTGCCATTATCCCTGATATTTGCTCTTGCAAACTAGCAAAGGATGTTTGGGATACATTTACCACTTTGTATAAGGCAAGAAATGAGGCTCGTGTTTCTTACCTCCAAAAACAGTTGGAGAGTGAGAAGGAGACTCTATGGACACATTTTTGACAAACATCAAATATTTGAAGGAAAAATTGATTTTTGTTGATGAAGTCTTGCCAGACAGTTCATTTGTGCAGACTGTTCTGAATGGTCTTCTTAATTCATATCAGATGTCTTGCTTCTAATCTTTGGTTGATGATGAAAGGCAATCTAAATGCCTTAAAATTTGATTTATTCTCTATCTTGTTGCATGAAGATCAATCTAGGAAGAATAGGTCCACCATGTATGTAGCGATCAAGCTATCTTAGCTAGTTAGAAGGGCAAAGGTAAATGGAACTAATCTAGTACTAAGCAGAAATTTGCTAATTCTGCACACTCAAAAAAGGAAGACAAAGATGAGAAGAAAATAGAAAAGTAGAAATTGTTGTGCAATTATTCTAAAGAAAAGTATCATGTTATAAAGAGTTGTCCAAAACTAGCTATAAAAGAGGTAAAGAAAAAAGAGGCTACAATGGTTGTTGTAGAGGCCTCTACACCTAAAAGAGAATCTGCTAATCTTGTGAAAATAAAGAATGGGCATTTACAAATGTTTGCAGATATGAACCACCTTCTCATGATATGTCTGTAGTAGACTCAGATGTTTGGTACTTTAACAGTGGGGCAACCAAACATGTTACCTCGCATATTAGTTTCTTCAATTCACCTGAGCTTGCCCCTACAAGGAATACTATCACATGCGCTAACAACTCCTCTTATCTTGTAATGGAAGTTGGTAAGATCGCAGTTCAAGATTCTCAGGTTTCATCAAATGCAGAGCTTTGGCATGCATGTTTTGTTCATATGAATTATGCTAGTTTACGATGCCTCCAAAAATCTGAAATGGTATCCTCTCTACCCAAACTTAAGATGCCTTGTAAACATGTTTATGAAGGCTTCATCTATATTATCCACAGAGTAAATGCATTTTGATTAGCCATGATGTTGTTTTTGTGGAAGTTGCAATTCAGTGTGTGCTCCTCGTGTGTGCTTCTTGTGTGTCTCTTACACTTCTACACACACTCAACACTCATGACAAGTGAGACTAGTTGGTCCTCACACATCCTCCAATAGCACCCAAGTGGTGGCTTGACACACACATGTCAACTTTTCAAACCAAGAGTATGCCCTAGCCAAGTGCATAGAAGCTTGTGCTCTAAAAGATGGTTAATGCATAAATAGGTCAAATAAGTGCATGCAAGGGTGATATCACCTCACAGCATCACCTTCTATTCTCAAGTATGTTCCATGATACATGGTGCAACAACAACCACAAAATCGATTTTTTCTCCTACCTTCCATGTTTGAATATGTTAATTAGATGGTTCGTTTTGAATCTCTTGCTGAGATGCACTTATTACATGTGTTTTTAAAGCATTCAAAGTTCTTTGCATCAATTTATGGCTAGAAAATCGTGTCAAGAATCTTCACCTAATGACTCCCTACACTTCATACACACATGAAAACAATGAAGATAGATGGGGAAGGGGTAGAGAACACCTCTATGAACACATTATAGGCCATAAACATACAAACTCACAAAGAAGGAGATAGTAGGACAAGAAGAGAGAGTTATGAGATCACTTCTTCAAGTTAGTTCTCTATTACAAGTGGAAAAAGGTCTTTAAAATAGATTCACCCAGTAACTTATATACATGTGTTCTTATTTTGATCTTTTCACATGAGTAGACTAGCACTTGCAAAAGTTCCTAAAGAGAAATAATACTTTTCAAAGATATGGTACATTTTTGGGGCTTATGCAACTAGATAACTCTTTTAATGCATTTACAAGGCTTCAATACATCTATTGTCTTTGTCGAAAAGAAGAAATAGGTAGTTTTTCTTTTAGGGTCCCTATTCTTCTTCTCTTCTTTTCTTGAGCCCTTCTTTCCTTTCTCCTCTTTTTCCTTTTGATTATCAAAGTCTCTATAACACTCTCCCTTTCTTAGTCTCTGTTATCCCTCATAGGTTTTAGTCAGATTTGCCTAATAGGCCAGCAATAGCAAAGGATGCACCAAGTTCCTTTCGAGAAAGGGCGTTTTCCACTAGTGGTTGGTGCTTCAAAGTCCCTTGTTGGTGCTTCAAAGGTTTCTTGCCTCTTTACATTTGATTTTCACCTACTAGGACTTGCTTCATTGTCTTTGACCTTCATTATCTTTCCTTATATATTTGTTTTAGCAAGACATGTGCTTCTACAAGGCTTTTGGTAGAGGGTGGTTATTACCTTATGCTTGATTTTTTTTTTTTGTCTTCTTCTTCCTCTTTTCTTGCTCAATTATGCTTCCACATGTCCCTTCTTGTGAACTCTCCCATCCTTGGCATGCTTTGGTTGGCAGCATGAGTAAGTGTGGAAGATCACTCGTTCCCTTGTGTTGATAATATTTGCTTTTGTGATTATGAATTGCTGCCATTGTTCTAATTTTACTAAATTATATGGTGCTTCACAATGATCCACAAAAAAGTGTAATTCATATGTGTTGTAGAGGAAAGAGACACAAAAGAGGAGCCCCAAAATTTTCAAATTAATGGGCATAATTTTCTTCTTCAAAATCCTATGAAATTCCCTCCAAGCTATGTAAATGCACTAGAGGGTAATGTAGAAGAGTTAGCAGAGCTGGTGGCGAAGAAGTTAGGAGTTCATGGACAGAGGAACTACTAGCATCCACCACTAAGAATACCCATGTTACGAAGATGTAGTCTATGTGGCGGAGATCATCCCACTCACATGTGTGTACGAGGAGGAACAGGCATGCCCCAAGCTTACCCTTACAATAGATAGCCACATCAAGGAACCACTTTGTATTGCCACATAGAACAAAAATACACCAACCACACCACTGAGAATTGCCCATTCAACAGGCAGACACGACCTTTAAACCCACCTCAGTATAGGCCACATGGATACCCACCTAGAGAGCTAGGCAGGGAGATTCTCAGGTATAATCCCTACCCAAGACCACCAGGAGCACCGAGACCATATGAGCAAGTACAATTTGGAAACCCCCAGCTAGTGTTAGGACCACAACCGCCACTTCCTCAACATGTAGTACCTGTCAAATATGCCCAACCAAAGGAAAACTTAGAAAGAGCCATAGTGTCAGCATCACCAATAACCAGTGTAGAATCAATGAACCCAGGATACGAGAAACCCAAGGAGATTACTATTCCTATGACACCAGTATAATGGAGTATGAGCAAGCTTATGATCCGCAATACTATGGATATGAAGGATATGACAATGTCTATGGACCAAAGGTGGCCACACTAATGTACACCGCACCTAAAGCACTGGTACCCACAAGACCACCGACCAGACCACCTATGCCAAAAGGACCGTGTTATAGATGCAGAGGAGACCACTTTATCAGAGAATGTACTAGCCCATATAACCCACCACCCCCTAGGACATGGGAAGGGTATTGTAGTGATTGTGGAAAGGAACATCTCTTTAGAGATTGCCCAAAAAATCCCAATAAGGCTCAGGACACTGCACCTATTAATGTGATCGAGGTAATAGAAGCATCGGGAAGCGACAAAGAATACACTATTCCATTAAAGGCCATCACATGAGCTCAAACGAAAAATCAAGAAAAAAGATGAGTAGACCCGGAACAAGAAAAGGGATAAACCCCAGAACCCAAAATTCAAGTAGTGGAAGATTTGGAAGACCCACGCAAGAGTAACCAAACAACAAAAAGCCAAAAGTGGAAGGAGAGGAGAGAAAAAGTCAGGGAAAAATGGATGAAAAATAAAAACAAGGAAGATAAGAAGCATAAGTGCAGCAATAAGGAATCTAAAGAACCTGAAGTTCAGGAAGAAATTTCCATCACAACACAGACAGGAGAGCCAGAAAATCCAAGATCAATTCTAGCTGACCCAAAACTAGACGATTTAGACATGTGGTTGAAAGCTTACCAAGCTAGAATCAAGAATGGACCAAATGTAGAGCAGCATGAAAAGCTTTACCCACAAGGGGAGTTAGAAAAGGAGAGGCTAGCGATATGTAGAAAACTCATAGAGGTAGCTAAGGCCACCTTAGAGCAGACTATCCCAGCTCTCCCCAAAACGAGAATATCTGAGGATCAATACAATGATTGTGTTAAGGCCAAGGACAAGAAACCAAAAGAGAAGAATGATGAGCCAGAACTACGGAAAATCCAAGACAAACCTATGTCCACAGTCCTAGATTTAGAGGTTGACTGGCCAAAAGAGTTGTGGACTAGAATTCAAGAAGATCAATGGAAAAGGAATAGAGCTGCAAAACCTCCATTTGAGGAATTAGATGTGGAAGTTTTTCAACCAACGCCAAACATGGAAGAAATATATGAGGAAGTCTCTAGACTAGACCAAAATAGGGAAGAAGCCCAGAGCATTTCGACCCTACCAAATTACATGGGGGAATATGAGAAGGAGTTCATAATCTTTCGTGCTCCCACTGTAAGAGGAAAAGAAAAGGGAATCTCATATAAGAACTCACACAATCTAACAGAACTTAAAAAGACCAAAGTACAATGCCAATTGACTGTGGAAGAATTACTTCGTGTTAAACCGCAATTATGGAAACAATTAGCAGGACAATTGGAGTTAGAGCAGGAAAAGAACGAAAAGGGAAGCAAGGGAAATGAAAACCCATCTATCAAACAAATCCTAGTGGATAAGGTTGGAGAATTTAGCAAAGGAGATGAGGGTAACACATGTCAACCTGTCACGTACAATGGATACATGACCAAGGCCATACTGGACATAGGAGAAAGAGTAGGTATTGCCACCAAAGAGATTTGGGAGAAATGGGGAAAGCCTTCCCTATGACCAACACGTATGAAGCTTCAATTAGCAGATGGCAATGTTGAGAAACCATTGGGAATATTAGAAAAGATCAAATTATCCACCTATGGAGTTGAATTTGATCATACATTAGTTATCTGTCAATTTGAAAAGGCAAATAATTATGAGATGATATTAGGACGACCCTTCATGAGACAACTACGAGTAGTGCAAGATTGGTGACGAGACTCATTATACCTCCAACATCAAGGAAACACTACCAAGATAAACTTGCATACCTTCGTGTACCGAGATGTACCTCCACTACAATGGAATCCCATACACAAGGAGGAAGATGATTTATCTATCCATAGTGCTGGATCGAGCGATCAATCATGGATGCATGAGGATGCCCAATTATGGATGTATAAAGAAGCCAAGAAAGAGGATAACAAGATGCATTTATGGCCCATAGGACATCCAAATTATCGACCCATAGAGGACCCAATGTACATGCCTCAACTTTTCCCGGATGAAGCATTCGAACCGCATGGTTGGATGGAGATCCTAGCAACCTTAGATGTATGTGTGAATGAAGAAGTTTTGACTATTAATGAATGCGTGGACGAAGAAGATTACGATGTAAATTTGTACATGGTAGTCTTGCAGGAGGTAGAAGCAGGAGAAATAGTAGAAAAGGAATGGAAAGAAGAATACGAGAGCATAGAAATGGAACCAAAATTTGATTCGGAGGATCATTACCTAGAAGCCATTCAAGCTGAAGAGAAGTACGGAATAACCAAAGTGTTAGCAATAGAAGCAGCCCCTATAGTACCAAAATAGGAGGAAAGTGTGAGTAAGATCGAACCAACCCCTTATCTTTTTGAAGTATTGGAACATTTCAAAAGATATGAGGTAGAGGAAAGAAAAATAGCCATACAGATGCCTAAGAGAGAGGCAAGAGAAGGAGAGGCGTATGACAACAAGGAACAAACGAAAAAGATCATAGTAACCATAGAAGATGGGGAAGAAAGATGTACATACATAGGAAAGGATGTATCAACGGAGGAGGAAGAAGAATTGATACGACTGATCTGAGAATATCGAGATGTATTTACTTGGACCTACAAGGATCTCAAGGGGGTGGAACCCTCCTTTTGTTCTCATAGAATACCAATGACACGGGAGGCAAAACGATCAAAACAACTCCTTTACATGTACAACGACGTTTATGCCACAAAAATAAAGGAAGAAATAGACAAGCTAGTAGAAGTTGGATTCATTTATGAAATAGAACATACCGAATGGGTGTCGCCATTAGTTGTTGTACCTAAAAAGAACGGAAAATTAAGAGTGTGCATTAATCTAAAGAAATTCAATGCAGCCACTATTCGTGATAGCTACCCATTACCTATCACCAATCACCTTTTGGAAAGAGATGCAGGAAAAAAAGTCTATAGCTTCTTAGATGGATTCTCTGGATACAACCAAGTAGCTATTGCTACTGAGGATCAACATAAGACCGCATTCGCGACTGAATGGGGGGTCTATGCTTTCAGAATGATGCCTTTTGGGCTCACTAACGCACTTGCTACTTTCCAAAGGTTGATGTGTCACGTTTTCAAAGAATTCCTAAAGAAAACTATGGAAGTGTATGTAGACGACCTATGTACATATTCAAATCGAAGGCAAGAACACATGCTTGAATTGCAGAAAATATTTGATAAATGCCAACAATATAGAGTTTGCCTAAATCCTGAGAAGTGCATCTTCATGGTAAGACAAGGGAAGATTTTAGGACACATCGTGTCAAGGAACGGAATATCTACAGATGAGGACAAGATCAAGGTAATTCTAGAACTTCCTAGACCAAAGAATGCAAAATAAGTGCAAGCATTTATGGGTCATTGTGGATACTATCGCCGACTTATCCACATGTACGCCATAATTGCCAAACCATTATATGGATTGTTGACTCAATTCACGTGGACGGATGAGTGCGAGAAGGCATTCACTAAGC
Organism: Ceratopteris richardii; assembly: GCA_020310875.1. Lineage (NCBI taxonomy): Eukaryota > Viridiplantae > Streptophyta > Polypodiopsida > Polypodiales > Pteridaceae > Ceratopteris > Ceratopteris richardii. The sequence goes on from CM035435.1 coordinate 147,370,444, forward strand.
TAAAAAAGCGATTTAGCATAGCTCCTATTTTGAAAACACCAAATTGGAACAAGCCTTTTCATATTCATGTGGACGCTTCCAATCACACAGTAGGATGCATCTTAGCTCAGCCAGTAGACGAACGAAAATTGGACCATCCAATTGCCTATGCAAGTAGACAACTGAATCAAGCCGAGAGAAACTATACAAATACAGAGCGAGAGGGATTAGGGATGGTGTACGCTATAAAGAAATTCAGACACTATCTCTTAGCCAATAAGTTCAAATTCTTCATAGATCATCAAGCCTTATTGTACCTAGTCAATAAGCCTTGTAACATGGGAAGACTTGTGAGATGGTCTTTGTTATTAATGGAATTCGATTTTGAAGTAATAGTGAAGAAAGGAAATACCCATGTAAGGGCATATCATCTCTCTAGGTTAACACATGGGGAACCACCAAGCGGAGTACCCGACAATTTTCCAGACACTTATCTGTTCAATTTGGAAGTATGTCCTAAGTGGGCGAAAAAGCTAATCCCAATACTCACTCATGGACCACAGCATTCAATTAATAAGGAGAGTGTTAAAAGCGCTTCCCATTAGCCACTTTTGATCTCATTTCTAGGTTCTTGGGGATGGATAGGGGTCTGAGAGTGTAGGGACCCTTTATTTAATTTTCCCAATTCAATCATGCAATCAATTTGTTAATTGTCTTTCAATCCGAAGAATATCACGTCGCAATACACTTATCACGCGAATTAATAACTACGAATTCGCACAGCCTTATTAAGGTTATCGTAGCATTATTGTGTTAATGTTTAAGTACTGTAACTCAATAGACAAAATACAATACTCAAGATTTTCTGCAACTCTGCAATCACAGCACTCCAGTGCGATCGCCCAGACAAGCAGTCTGGCGATTCCCGTCTCTCACCGAATGTCGTGCTTGCCTTTTCATTAATCAAAGAAAGTTGCAACTCTTCGTCATGCGTTTTTGGTGCATGCGAATATTTATAAAAATAAAATTACAATCCAATCCAGCGGCCTAACACTGGCACGCACAGTGGACTCGAACCCAAAAAGGAAAATACAGTCAAGGCTCATCAATAATGCCTTGTATATACAGGGTTCTGGCTAGTTTAAAAGTTCTTGTGATCTTTTGCTTTAAGGAATCCAACATAGTCTTCAAAGTATCTGGCTCGACCAATTGTGCATCTCTTCGAACTGAACTAGCAGCAACTACTTGACTCATCAATAATTCCATCTGTGTTTGCAAAAATGATTCCTGCAGATAAAAGTCGTTGGCTAGCGCAGCATCCCGTCTCAGTTTGATTTTGGCGATCTCTACATCAATTCGCGCAAGCCTATCATCCTGAACACCTAATTGCTTCTCTCTTCATTCCAATTTGTGAGCTTGATACTGGATGGTTTTATAATAGGCATCTCTCTCTTTCCTAATGCCAGCTCTTCAGTGTTCTGCACAGCCAAGTCCGCCATTTCTTGTCCCTTTTGTATCACAAGCTCAAGATCCGCACGTGTTTCTTCCAAGAGATTGCTGAGAGCAACTCGAGCATCTTCTTTGTCTTGCACCATCTATTCTAAGTGACCGATTTCTTCATCGCGAGCTGTTAGGAGAACGGTCTTCTTCTTCAACTCAGCTAGTGCGTTGTCACATTGGGCAATCAGATTATCTTACTCCGCTAACCTTTCTTGGAGTTGTTGAAGCTGAATGTGTAGGGCATGGTTCTCTGCTTTGACCGCATTGGCTTCTTCCTGGAGTGGGGCAATATCCGCTTCGAGAAAATCCACTTTACCTTGCAATTCCTATTGAATGTGCTGAGTGGCTAACTTCATTTGGAGGGGCAATTGCTGAGAAAATTGTGTAAGCAGACGGCCCATAGACTCCAATTCGGTGAACATGACGGCCGGGGGTGGAAGAGAAGGAGGAGGTTGTGACAATGAGGCAGAGAGCAGATGAGGGGAGGGTGGTGGAGAGTAGTCGGGAGAAGATAATTGAGGTGTTAACGCCGTGCGAACAACATTGGAGGGTTCATTGGAAAGAACAACAACATGCTCCACACTAGCAGTGGGCGGAGGAAGAGGAGGTAGAGTGGTGGACACCAAAACAATTACAGTCTCATTCGGATTTGTCGCCTCAACAGCATCAATCACAACCTCAGCAGTGCCAGTGACTTCCTTGATTGCATCTGCTTGGACTTCTGTGCTTAGGGATGAAGGAGATTGTTGTTCCCTTCCTTCATTAACTTCGGTAATGGCTGCATCGGCTTTGGCTATAGAGATTGGTGATGAGGGGGATTGACAATCCGTGCCTCCAGTAGCGACTTCGATTTCCTTTACAGCCTCCACATCCGAGTGATGCGATTCTTCTCGTGAAGAGACTTCCTCGACATCTTCCATGCATGCACCTTGTTCCAGCTGTTGGATAGGAGAAGATGGAACGGAGGATTCGATATGGAGAGAGATGGCGGTGTCGTGGAAGACATCAGCTTCATGTCCTGCAGTGGAGCCCTGTACCTGGCTTTTGGATGGGCTAACGCGTCTGCGTTTGCGGTGAAAAAATTGAAGCAAGTCGGCATCGTCATCATCTTCGTCGTCGACCATTTGTGTAGATTCTTCGTGTAACAGAAAAGGAGCGGTTGGAGGGGGTTGCGCGGCTTGTATCACCGAAAAGAGGAAGGTTAGGATATGAGGTAAGCGTGTGCGAGGGATATCATGCTTGGCGATTTGCTTGGTAACTGCTACGCATTCACGGTGAACGTGCCTAAAGAAGAATGCCGTGAAATTCACAGGTTCGCGGGAAGCAGTATCTATCATGGAATAAAAGGGTCGAAAGATATCGTAAGTGCATTTTTGCAAATTTAATGCAGCGTCCAGGAATTGCAGAGCAGTACGCTCTGGTTCAGGTCGGCAAAGGATGGCAAAATCATTAGATGAGTTCCGGGGAAATAGTTCCTTCATGGTGGCAAGAGGAAGGAGTGGACCATTCTCCAATCCTTCCTGAGGGAGTCGGAATCCTTCAGCAAATGTGGCTAGAGTGATTACTACACGAGGATTTAGACATGTAATCGGCCAACATTGCTCTGTAGCAGGTGTGGCGGCGATGGCAGAAATAATCTGCGCATGGAACGGATGACACTCCACTGAATGCCAAGGCAATTCAGCGAAAGGTAGCAGTTCGCGAGTGCACAAGTACTCACTCACATCTGGAGTGAGTCCTGCACGGAAGGTTGCTATATTGGCCAGAGCTTCCATGGCGCGCACAAGAATACACAAAAACACAGAGTACACAGAGCTCGCAAACACACAAACACAATAGCGATTATCAGTGGAAAGAACAAGATTAAGTAAGAGCAAGAGAAACATTAGGCGGCAAGAACCCTAATCATAATGAAGTATTGGAGAGATATCCTTCATACGTGCGGCATGCATGCATGAATAGGAGCAGTAACACAGAGGTGGCGCTTAATCATAGTTAGATATCAAAAATGGGAAGATTACGGTCAATTGGTCAACCAGAACACGTCGGGGTAGAAAAGAAAATCAAGTGACACTCGAAAAAGAAGAAAACGACTGAGTACACCTCAGGGGTTATCACACGGCTGGTGATATGGGTGGAGCTTAGAACCATTAATGGCTTTTGGAAGGAGAACACCTGTTAAGGTCGCCAATCGAAAAGTGGCGGGTCGGACCTGTTCAGCAATCCGGTATGGTCCAAACCACCGTAACTTAAATTTCTTGGCAGTGCGATTGGCTTTAGCATTATAAAATAAAACGAGTTGGTCAATCGTGAAGATAGGGGTTTTTAGGAAACGATCATGAGTACGGGCTTGGCGTAGCTGAACTTCTTGAAGAATCATGAAGCTTTCCCAGCGTTGTTCATCCAATGATCTGAGAACATCTAATCGAACTGGAAAAGATTCTTCCGGTAGCAATTTCTGAGATAAGGCGACTGGCAGACTCAGTACCACTACTGCCATTGGTGCAATAGCTTCCAATCCATAAGCAAGTTTAAACGGAGTCGTTCTGGTAGCCACTTTGTACGTGGTCCGGTAAGCCCACAATACTGCAAGTAAGAGTTGGTCCCATCGTTCCGGACATTCCAAGATCAATTTTCGAAGAATATTCAGCAGCATCTTATTGGTGCTCTCAGCAAGACCATTCACACATGGATAGTAAGGTGAGCTGAATTTATGCACAATCTGGAAAGTTTGAGTCAGCACCCCCATTAAGGTATTTGCGAAATGTGTACCTTGGTCCGTCACTATTTTCATAGGTAATCCATATCAAGGAAAGACATCCTTCATCAAACATTTGGCCACCGAAATTGCTGTGGCAGAACGTAAAGCCCAAGCTTCCACCCACCTAGTGGCATAATCTATACAGGTCAAAATATATCGATTGTTGGTGAGGGTAGCTGGGGGTGAAATTGGGCCAATGAAATCTAAACCCTACTTCTGGAAAGGCTCCAGAGGTAAGACAGGTTGAAGGGGAAAGAAGTGTCGCTGCAAGGGCTGTCCAGACTGTTGACAGACATCACACTGCTGCACAAAGTGAACAACATCTCTGTACATGGTAGGCCACCATAGCCCGCTTTGTAGGATTTTGCGATGAGTGAGATCAGCTGTGAAGTGTTCTCCAATGGGTGCTAAGTGAGCCATGGCAATAACTGATGTCGATTCATGTGGAGGGATACATCTGAGCAAGACACCAGTATGATCTATGTAATATAGTTGTCCCACAATCAACCAAAATCATCGATTGTAGACTACAATTTTACGGTGCAGAGTAGCAAGAGTATTAGGAGGGAGACAACCATCAGTAAGAAAAGTCATTAACATATCATAGTATGTAGGGGCAACAAGAAGTTCTGCAGATTCTTCAAGAGTTGCCTCAGTGACATAAATAGCTGGCGTTGTGTCATCAATACCTACCGGAGACTCACCGGAATCCAGTCGAGATAAAAAGTCTGCCAAGACATGCACCGTACCGGGTCAGTGAATAACTTTAACGTGGTAAAAAAAAAAATTAAGAGTTGGCAAGGTAGGGGCAAGGACTTGGTAAATAGAAAACTCCTGTAGTAGTAAAACCCATCTTGCCAATCTGCCACCTAAATGTTGTTGGCGAACCAAATACACGAGTGCGGCATGATCCACATGGAAAGTGAATTTTCATCCCAGCAAGTAATGCCAAAATTTCTTAACAGAGTATACCAAACAAAGACACTCACGTTGTCGTCGGTTTCTTAGAAAGGAGGGTGGAACTAAGTACCATTGAATGAAATCTTTAGGTAGTCTTGTCGTCTCATCTTGAACCTTAAAGGGCATGCATCCTATTGCTCAACCTTGTTAATGTCAGATCTCTAATAAGCATTAAATAATATTGATCCTTCCCGTATAAACTTCCAATGGTTTTTCTCCGTTCTGTTCATGATATAAGTGATGCTCTTGTAGGCACGACAACCTATAGTCATCTACATCCCTCATGATCTCTTGCATTATGACTTGCCCTACAAAGCAATATTAGTTTATTTCATTGTAAAACATCCTCGATCATGGTTCAAACAACCCTTTTCTATTACCGAAATCAAATGCTATAAGGCAAAGACGAACAATCCATTTGCATAGATAAAATGCCTTAGTCTACAAGAAAAGTAATAGATTTTTGATGCCTAAAACCGCAAATAAAATGATTATGGAGATAACTGCCAACTCATCTACTTTGAGAAGAATTTGCAACCATGATCATTACAGAAATCAGAAGTTAAAAAATCATTTCACCTTTATAATAACCAATACAACATCAACAATATTTCATTCACTAGAACAAGGGGCTGTATATATAAAGAAACCACAAGCACTAGTATCAAAATCCTAATACAAAAATGCATACGATGTTACCAGACTATCAGAGCCAGCCTGATGGCATGATCCGAACCATTCCACCTCTAATATCTCTGCCAACCTGTTCAGACCCCCGTGCAGGTTGTTACAGAACTTCATCAAATATTTGATATCATACACAGTGGGAAAGTAGACCAAATCTGTTTGAATCTATGCCTCTCTCTTCATTCTTATGGAAGTCAATGCCACTTTGACGCAAGAGATCAATAGAGTCCGCATTTGGGCAGACAACCATCCTCATCGGAGAAGGTAAGACCAAGTTGTATGAGCTTCAACATGTTCACATTAGCACGGAGTGTCTGATAGTGGAACTCTGCACTCGTCTTGAAGACGCCTATCGGTCTGACCACCACACCTGGAAACTCTGTATCCATCGCCAGGTAGGGATAATCATCTACTATCTCACGAATAAGATCAAACTCTTCATCAAGATTGTCCTCCCATACTTCACGAATCCGCAAGCCAACTTTTGGCATTATCGACATTGTTGCTGGTTCATTTGGTTCCACAATAGGAGCATGATCTTGAATATAAGAGCGTGAAGCTCCTAAACGTATAGGATATCGCAGAGGAACATCCAAGCAAGCAGCTAATAGAGCTAATGACTGACAAATGGAAAGCTAGGCAGCTTCTAACTGAGACAGACGACTGCACTCACATGTGCAACATAACCGAGTGCTGTTGCTGAAGACTCGTGATCATTTGGCTCTGTATAAAGGCCAGATCTATTATTCAAAGGTGCTACAACACGAAGGCCTCCAATCTTCATAGGCAGGACATCTCGACTATCCACAGATTGACTTTCCCTGGCCAAAGAATCTGAGTTTGAAGAAACTGCATTAATTAGTAACCTTGACTGTAATGGCATAGTGGTAGGTGTGGGGACCTTCTCAGTGGCTGGACAAGGAGCAATAGGGTACAAGGCAGCAATTTGACTGATCATGTGTCTTTGCCGTGCTGCCAACATACTCTAAATGTGTAAAAGCTTACCATAGCGTCCTTCACCTTCTAATGATCTGTGTTTCTCCTGCAGATGATTGCATCTAATTGCAAGTGCCTTGGCTGCAGCTAGAAGAGAGCAAACAGAAGGAAGCAATCTGTCCTTTGTGATGGCAACATCCTCTGATTTTTCTTGCAAAGAGACTTTGGCATTCTATGCATAGTATTGACCAAATGTCCATTTGCTTGTGGATGAAGATTTTAATTCTGTGAACTGAATGCATATATCATCATTGAGGATTTCTTTCCTCCTTTTCCTTTTCTTACATTCGCTACCTCTAAAAAGTAAAACCTTTCAAGAGGCATTCAAAATTCCCAAGAAGTGCATCTCGTTGAGCCCGAACTTGAGAGGCAATAGCAGCTGCACCATTCAAGCTTGCAAGGACCTTCTGAAAGTCCTCAAAAGGAATGACTTCGATATTAGGCGGATCTTCTGAGAAAGGGACCAGCACATAGTTGTCTAGTAGTCCCTCTTCCTGTTCTGTATCCTCGCCTTTATCTGCCTCTCTCTTTTCACCGACGCTGATTATCTGTTGTCCGTCCACCAGAGCTTCAGAAGCTATGTCCTCTCTTAACCGCAGTGATTAGTGCCCCCCTATTTTGTTGTGCATCCTCAAGTACAGTGTAACAGATTGACTATACCTTCGGGAAGCTCTCCTGTGCTGATCCCCTTTTCCAATTTCAACGCATCACCGTCCTTCTTGTCATTTCTGGAAGTGAAGACCTCAATTCATGACTGCACTCCCCGATATCATCCTCTTCCTCTGCATGCGTGCCTTTTTTTTTATGCAAGACTGCCATCAGTACTTGCGTACATATATTTGATATATGCCCAACATCTAGCTATGCAACTATATCGTTAAAAACTTCTGCAGACTTATGGTGATCGGAGGCTACCAAGAACATAGACGAATGATCTGCCTTTTTTTTCCAGAGATCCTTCTTGAATTCCTTTCTCTTTTCCTTCTGCGACGCTGTTCAGATCCTTCCTCCCATTCCTTTCTAGCAGTCCCTTTTTAAAAACTGAAGTCTCCTGGTCGATTGGTTCTGCCTCCGTGATCTCCAAGCCCGCGATCGCCACTTACTTTCTTCTTCCGCCATGGCAAGTTTCCTTTTTCATCCTCAAAGTCATGTGACTAGACGCCCAAAAAATGCATAGATGGAAAAAACTCTAGATCTCTCCTCAAGGTAGACGATATCCACATATCCCGATTGATAGATGGGAAGCAAGAATTTTCCCGTGTCCTGATTAAGGAAAAAGAAATTTCCCTCTATTCTCCTCTTCAATGGTGCTTCAATTTGGTGTTTGAAATTCGACTTCCAACACTGGGTTTTGGATCACGACGACAACGTTCTGTCACGGAGTAATTCCTTTCTGTAGGAGCTAATCTGCGGCTCGCATAGTACACAGGCCAAAACCATTTATCTGTTTGTTGCATCAGCACACTGCCAATCGCTATGTCTAAAGCATCCACAAATACATGAAACGGACGTTCCCAATCAGGCGGTTGCAAGATCAGAGCTTGCGTCAATAAGACCTTCAAACAATCAAATGCCATTTGACACTCATTAGTCCATTCATACTTCCGTGGGGTACTGGTCATAAGTATGTTAAGTGGCATCGCTAGATGAGCTAACCACCGTAAATGTCTTCCATGCCACCGGATCTGGCCAAGGAACCTCATAACTTCTTTCGGTGTCTTAGGGACCGGTGCCTCCAAGATGGCTGCTACCTTATTTGGGTCTGCCTGTATTCCTTGTTTGGAGATAATATGACCAAGCAGCTTCCCACAGGAGACCGCAAAAACTGATTTGGTAGGATTTAAACATAATCGATACTCTCAGCATTTTTCAAAGAAGCACCATAAATGATACAGGTGCGCCAAAATGTCACCAAATAAGGAAAAATCATCCAAATAAACTTGCATAAACGTTGTCAGGTAAGGAGAGAACACTTCCTGCATACATCTTTGGAATGTACTCAGGGCATTCCGTAAACCGAACCACATTACGGTGCAGGCATAGGCACCCCAGTTGGTGATGAATGTTGTCTTCGGTATATCCTGTTCCGCCATCCGCACTTGATTACTGTAGCCATCCAGGAAAGAATACATTTCGTGACGTGCTACCCTATCGAGCATTGTATCCAAAAAAGGAAGAGGGAACGAATCCGGTACGATGGCTGCGTTAAGCTTCCGATAGTCGACCCAAATGCGTAATTGCTTATTTTTCTTTGGCACTATCACTATTGGTGATATCCACTCTGCATGCTAAATTGGCACAATAAATCCCACCTTCAATAACCGATCAAGTTTGGCCTTAACCTGCGCCGCATAATTAGGATTCATCCTGTAACTAGGTTGTTTGATGGGTTTTGCATCGGGTTTTAGTACCACTCTATGTTGATAAATCCGTGGGTCCAGGCCCTTCATGTCTCTGTAGTCCCAAGCGAAAACATCTGAGAATTCACGCAAGAGTTGTACCAAATCATCTTGGAATTTGTTTGCTAATCTTGCCTTAATTTTAATTGGTCTCGGGTTGACCGTGTCACCCAAGTTGTATGTTACCAATTGATCCTCCGGTACATAAAATTGTCAAGGCTTGGCCAAGTCATCAGCTGGCTGCAACAGTTGTTGTAAGGTCGCTTCATCCATAGTTATGTCATCATCTGCTTCTGCTTCTCCGGTCATTGGTATGACTGTACAAGCTATCGAACTCCACTTATCTGCTACCGTCTGTAAGTCTACAATACCTAATGGGATAAGGTCCTTGTTGGTCTTGAGGAAAGCCTCCTCCTCATCATCAGATAGTCCATCCAACATATGGACTGGCTTTGTTACGTATGGGCGTGCACGTAGATCACAAGGGTGCATAGCATCCAATGTAACGACATATTTCCGGTGATTGTTCTTAAAAATTAACTCTTGAGCTGACCAATCCTGCATGACTTTGGCTTTCTTGAGCCATGGTCGACCGAAAAGTAAATTGTAGTCGAGCCTAGATTTGGGTAACTCTAGGACTACAAAGGTCATTTTAATGTAGTTCCCTGCAACGTAATAGGAATATTATGTACTAGTCCTACCGGATGGACTCTAGATTGGTTCGCCATTCGTACAAAGAAGTACACTGGTTCAATTTGGGTCCAACCCAGTTTCTTACAGAGTGCTGCTGTTGCAATATTCACACCCGACCCGCCATCAATTAAAACTTGTGTGATCTTCTGGTTTTTATACCAAACGGTGATCAAGGGTACTGAATGATCCACCGTAGGATCCATCTCTTGTTGTATGGTCGCAGTTGTCGGAGTATATGATGGTCCGGGGCTGACCTGCTGTTGGAATTGCTGTCTTACACCCGGAACTAGGGCGAGCAACTGTCCCAGAGGGAGTGTGATTGAAGCCTTAGATATAATGTCCCATACCTAGTCTGTTTGTGATGTGGTCATTACCGACTCAGGTTGTGATTCTGATGTTGCCGGAGCAGAATTCTGTGCATGTAGTGTTGCATTTGGTAGAGGAGGCTGAGTTATCAGAACTGGGTCAAGGAACACCGTCGGCTCCTTAGTTGTCCATTGAGTGGCTTTTGCAAACATCCGCTATTGCTCATGAATTCCAGGCTCGAAAACCTCAGCTATTGGTTGCAACTGTTTTCCTGATCTTGTCTGTACTACGGCTGCTTGTGACTCGACTGGGGAAATATAAACCATATTTGTCATCAGATTTTGTATTTCCTTCTTTCTTTTGTCGTACTCTACGGCTTCTTTACAATCAACGAATATGGCCAACCTCGTCGCAAAAATGACATCGAGGGGGTGGGAGAGAGGTACCTTCCGCCGATGTACCCGCCTGCCATCGATTTTGATTAAAATTGTTACTTTGCGGTCCTCGATAATTCCTATATCCTTGCTGCTGATTAGTCCGTAACTGTGGTAGTATGTAATGGGTGGTTGGCTGACCCGGCTCCTGTATTATGGCGTTTACTATCGTTCTACCCTGCACCTTTGCATTATATGCGCAGGTTTCTGTTGAGTGCCCTGTTGTGTTACAGATGGCACAATACATTTGGTTGAGAGCACATGTGGAACTGGTATGACCGGGATTCTTACACTTAGTACAGTACACTTGTTTGAACGAATCCTCGGTTACGTTCTTACTTGCCTTCAACCATTCCAGATCCTCCGAATACAGGAAGATTAGTAAGATGGTTCCTCTTACTAATGGAATACGACTTTGAGGTAGTGGTGAGAAAGGGCAAGACTCATTTGAGAGCAGATCATCTCTCAAGGCTCACATCAGGAGAGGCCCCACAAGGAGTGTCAGATGACCTACATGATGCTTACTTGTTTAATTTGGAAGTTGTACTGCAGTGGGCTAAGCCATTAGTGCCAGTATTGACATACGGTCCTAATCACCCGATAATGCACACAGAAGATAGAGAGATAGTAAAAGCTCAAAAGCATCATACCTTGGCAGGAAGTATGTACAAACATACGGAGCAAGGAGTATTAGCATGTTTTGTGGAAGAGGACGAGTACGCTAAATGGTTGCAATTAGCACATGTAGGTGCATTAGAGCAACACTACTCAAAACAAAGAACCCTACAGACATTGAGGAGACTAGGAGTGCATTGGCCAACAATGGAAGTTGATGTCCATAGAATGTGCAAAGAATGCCCAATTTGTCGCACTAACCCACCAGTGGAACATGCTACTCTTTATCGAATATCTTTAGTACCAGATTGGACTGAACCATTAGTAGCCTTTTTGAGGATGAAAACATTCCCTCAAGATATGACTTTGGCTAGACAAAGGAGTTTGGAACAAGAAGCCTTAGCTTATACACTCATTGGTGATAATTTATACAAACGTGGTAAAGATGGTTACCTAAGACTATGTGTCCATGAGAGTGAATACCTCAAGATATTAGAGACTGCTCACCAAGGTGTAACAAGAGGACACTTTGGACCAGATCGGGTGATCAAGGCAATACTATTTGCAGGATTTTGGTGGCCCACCCTTCACATGGATGCACACACCTACGTGAAGAGGTGTGAGGTTTGTCAGCGGACTCAGTATCCCATACGCAAGGATGAGATGCCATTGAAGCCTATGATGGGAGGACGTGCATTCTCTAAGTGGGGAATAGACTTTGTTGGTCCTATTAATCGCCCAGCTAAGGGTTCACATGCTGAGTATATCATTGTGGCCACAGACTATCTAACCAAGTGGGTAGAAGTGAAAGCCACTACTAAGAACGATGCTCAAACGACAGCAACGTTCTTATTTGAGAATGTGTTCACTAGATACGGATTGCCAATAGAGTTAGTAAGTGATAGAGGGACTCACTTCATAAGAAGTCATTGAAAATTTTCTTCAAGAGTTCTTGGTGATACACAAGAAGTCTGCTCCCTATCATCCACAAGCTAATGGGCAGGCCGAAAGCACAAATAAGATTCTATGCAATGTGCTAACTAAATTGGTGAATAATAAATGCTCTGATTGGGACAAACAGCTACACCATGTTGTTTGGGCATACCGAGTTGCTTATAAAACGGTACTCCAAGCCACACCCTTTCAGATGGTGTTTGGCGAGAATGCGGTGATACCACTGGACTTTTTGATACCCACATTGAAAGTAGCACAAGAGCATGACTGGACAGGCCATGAGCTCTCCTCTAGAATCTTTGACCTTGAACGTTTAGGTGAGACACGATTGAGAGCTGCAGCAGGAATCTATGCAGCCAAGAAGAGGAAAAAGGCGTATTTTGATACACATGTGAAGGATAAAGGCTTGAAAGTAGGAGACCTAGTCCTAGTCTACACATTGAAACAACATGCACGAAAATTAGAGAAAAGAGGCTATGGACCAATGATTATCAATAGGATCTCCACAAGTGGAACAGTATAGCTAGCCACTCTAGAAGGTGACATCCTACCGAGTTACATAAGCAGATGCAGAGTCAAGTTATATCAAGAACCCCTAACGGAAGAAATGCTAAATCGACTCAATACTGCAAAGAAACGTAAGGAAGAGGAAAAGCGAATTCGAGAAGAAGCACAGGTAGAAGCTTTAGAACGCATTCGACGAATGAAATTGAGAAGGCAAGGTAGAGATCAACCCATGACTGACGCTCATGAAGATCTAGGTTATCACATAGCCATGTGAGAGGCTTCAGGTGAATGGTCCCATAAGATAGTTGATCGACGACCTTTTGTGACCCTAGAAGTAGGACAAGGAGAGAGTGCAAGGACCGTGAGAGCTTTAATTGATTCGGGAGCCGCCACTAGTGCAGTTCGGATTTCTTACTGCCAACAATTGCAATTGGAGGTAAAACCCCTAGAAGCATATCTAATAGGATTAGGAGGTGTTGAAACCCCTTGCATGGGAGAGGTGGAGCTTCCCCTCTACATTCAAGAGGTCCTAACGTCAGCAAAAGTGTTAGTATGCGAAGACGAGGATCTTAACGAACCTCTTGTCTTGGGCCAAGACTGGATCTATGATCATGCAGTCAACCTCAACCTAAGAAGTGGACTTCTTCAGGCTTGGGTAGGCCAAAACCTCCTCACGATTGAATTAGAAAATCAATCACTCAGACCACTAGAAGAGGCACCGACTCCTGGTCCTTCCAAGAACCCACATAAAGATAACAATGTTGTACTTGTCCAAAGTTATATGGTGCAGAGGGTTGTTACTCTTACCGAAGGAACAGAAGTCAATGAGGAGTTCCCAGTTGTTCCAAAGAAGATTCTAAAAAGGCAGGCTGAGCATCACACGACACTAAGGAGACCGATGATCAAGAAGCAGGAGCACCAACCTGTGCAATACGGAGTATCTCGTGGCATGAAGCAGATCTGGATACGCAAGAAGGAAAAAACCACGGCCCCAGAGGCAGGTTCTCAAAAGAGCATCAAGCAAGCCACACTGTCAAGGACTAAAACGAAGGAGTTCCCCAAGCAACAATCTAGACATACCATTTCTATTTGGGTCCCTAATCGATCAATGAAGGCTATCCCTAATGCTAGGTAGATATGGGTGCCCAAGGTCTGCTTACAAGCCCAAATAGCTTCACCTTGACTCACTAGCATAATTCAACACTCACAAGCACGCTTGGCAAACAGCTCAAGGAAGATACCTACACCCCGCATTATTACACCATTGGTCAAACCTAGAAATGTTTGAAAATGGGTACCCAAAAGGTCCCAAATCCAGCACAATTTAGCTCATAAATCTTTACCTGTCATTAGCTCTAAGAGCTACGAATCCTCTGTCAAAGCTTGGAGACATAAACCGTGTATCAAACCCCCTTACCCAATTCTGTAAATCCATCCACTCTGATGTAGGTGCATTCTGAGTACATTGCATATCCAAAGCATGCATCTAGGATGACACTAACCACTAACCACCACTCACATCTATCACAAACACTTCACCTCTAACCACTAACCATCTGGATTGTCATGTTAGTATTGTGGAGGGAACATCATTACATCCTGTTTCCTATGCAACACTAATGTGCCTTACGTCTTCTAGCAGATAAGCATCAGAAGTCTCATGGCAACAGTAGCAGGAACAAGCTCCCAGGCGGGCACTAGTACTCAAAGAAATTGGGATACCATGCCTGTGGAGGCTCCACTGACAGCGAGGCCTGAAGAGTTCCTGAATGTGCGAAGAATTCCCATCTTGGATCCACCGAGTGGCCTAACAGAAAGAGTGAAAGGACATTCCCAATGGTTCAATGAGATGCCAGGAGATTTGGGAGATGCTGATCATATTTGGGAATCCAAGTTGGAATTTGGAGGAGTGTGGTGGACCTTTCAGTTCTTCTCACGAGAATTTGAAGCATTACAAAATGTAGCTTCTCTTCAAGATATCTGGCAAAAGGCGGAGTTAGAGGATTATTTTAGTGCATCTTTGCCTAAACCTGATTTCCTTAGGTGCTATTACTTGATTGCCACTTTGAAGGCGACAGGAGACAAAGAGCATTCAGGCACATTCCTGGTGCCCTCTTTATCAAACCAGGAGGAAATGAAAAAGTTTGAGTTGAACATCACCTTAATCAGGGAGGCCCTTCAGATGTATGGCACCCATGTACCATCCGATCGAGATCCTTTGATACCGGAGTCTATGAAGAACAATAAACTCAAAAAGTTGAAAGAAATGTGTGCTCTCACCCCGAACATTGCTATACCATTGCTAATGTGTCTTCAACATTTTGCATTTCCAGTGCAAGACCGATTCACACAACCTCATAAGAAGATCTGGTATGGGTTATACCTAGCGGAGACTGGGAGCTTACCTATCAAAATGCGAGTGTGGATCCTTGACCAGTTATATGAAGCAGGCAAACGAGGCATGAGAAAGCCTACTTTGAATGGTTGCTGTGCGATTACAAGAATTATCTACCGATGCCTTGCCTATGATGTGCCGATCGCACGGGCCCTTGAGTACTCACAGTTGGAATTCTTCCAGGGGCAGAAATCAGGGGTTCAACCCACTAAAAGAATGTGTGGATCACTTTCACAGGTTCTAATTCCTCGCGAGGTCACCACAGAAGCCTCCTGTAGAGAAGAAGAACAAGTAGCCCCTTTCACGATCCACCTCCAAGGACCACAATCAAGGGGCATGGTACAACCCACTCCATCAGCCCCTCCACTACCCTCGGATGCTGAGCTCGCATCCATGGCTACATTGGGAGAGGATACATCCTTTGACTTTGAGAGATTTTTGCAAACAGCACACTTATCTGAGAGTGAATTCTTTTCTGACAATGACAGTCCAGGATCATCATCCCAGAGAGAATGACCACATAGCGCGGCACGAAGAGTACATTGGGAAGATGAGGCACAACATACTCATGCTGAAGGCACACATGGTCAAGAAGAGGCACAGGGAAATAACTCAGAGGAGAGTGAGGAGGAAGCCCCTGCCTACATTGCACAACTCAAACGACTACAAAACGATCAAGCAAGTGCAGAAAAGGCATAAGTTATCAGAAGAGGCAAATAGAGCACTGGTGAATCAGATTCTGCAAGCGGAGAATGTAGACCCTCATTTTGTAGAATCACTGAATCTTTTGGCGGATATCTGTGGAATCGTGGACACCATGAGGACCATGGTATATCGTAATACCCCTCAATATGACCAACGAAGGATCGATACGCGACCGCGAAGGGGAAAGATGATCCAAATGGAAGTCTCTACCTCACTCCCTACCACCACTCAAGAAGATGTTCACATGGCCAGCCCAACTAACAGTGATGAACCAGATGTAAATATACAGATACCATCTCCACCATCACCTCCCATCCAGCCCTCAGAACCACACACCACTAGCCTTACTGAACAACTCACAGCCATCCTTACGGGACCTATGCCGCACACCACCATTTTGCCCTCCTCACCTATCCCTACCTCTATCATTGCTTGCCCAGTTTCTGAACCTCATATGGGTCATCCCTCCACCCATCAAACCATATTAGGCCACCCATCTTATCAACTAGCTCTTGGACAGCCACATCTCCCTACCCAAACCTTAACACACCCATTTCCCTTCACCACTACATTTCCTCTTTCCCAACCCCAAACCATTGAACCCCTCTTAACCTCCTCAGAACCAACTCAAGCCACCCTACCTCCATTTTTGTCAAACCTTGTAAATATGATGCAACAACTTGATGATTATAATAGAAATCCCCTTTCCCATCACACCTCACCCACATTCACGCCCACCACTAACAGACCACCCACCATTCCTATATTCATGATTCACACTTCACACACAATCACGTCTGATCCCATGGACATTTCACCATCCACAGGACCACCCACCCCCACGTTTGCTCCAACATCATCACATTTCACTTCACTCACGTCACCATTTCCAATCACTGTAGGCACAACATCCACTTTTCCCTTCCCCATTTCCTGACCCCTTGCATCTTCCACCTCTACCCTTGCATCCACCTCATTTAGTCAGGCACTAGACACTATGTTTGAAGCGGCCGCCCAGCTTAAACAAGAATACAGATAATTGGAAGAAAACAATAAGGAGCTGTGTACTCTGTCATCCCATATCCAGGCACATGTCAATGCCTTGGAATTGAGTAATGCAGCATTACAACAAGAAGTTACCACCCTCCAACAATCGAATGCAGAGCTTGAAGCCAAGTATACAGAGACGGGTAAGGCTATGGAAGAACAACTCAGAGACCAGCTGGCCCGCAATGCTAGAATACAAAGAAACATGGCCTTACTTTGCCGCCACTTAGCAGCTGCTCAAGAAGAGAACAGAAGACTATAGCAACAAAACCAGGAGAACTTAGAAGCAGCCATTGAAAACACCCCAGGGGCACCTATAGACCCTGCCAAATTTCAAGCTATTCCCTCAGAACAGATTCAACAGGTGTTAGAAGATTATGCGACCCTCTTGGAAGCACAGGACCAGTTGGCAGATCAGGTAAAGGAACTACAGAGCTCCCAAGTGCCCCCACCACACCCATCAGAACCTAAAGAGATGGTCAATTCTGCTACTTCACAAGAGCATGAATCTTCGACGGCCAATGAGGTACTTGAGCTACACCAACAAGTTGTAGAATTAAAGATTAAGTTGTTACAATATGAACGACCCCCCTCTCCACCCGATCAACCAACAGAAGAGGAGGCCCTCACCATTCCAGTGGAGGAAACATTTGAAGACTCTTATGAGCCTCAATCTTTTCCAGGAGACACAACCACTGACGAGGGACAAGACACATACGAGGAACCCCCTCCGGCATGGATGAAACAGGTAGAAGAGATGGGGGTGACTCATGAGGAGCGTATCTCAACTCAGATGGTGGCCATGAAAACTATCGAGGAGACCATACTTCAATCGGAATATTTCAAGCACTTGGCTCCTAGGCGATTGATAACCAGTACAGAGTTACAGTATAAGCCATACTTTGTACTGTTGGCAGACTACAACGCTGAGATCAAACGCAAAACCAACAAGTACCCCACTTTCGCTACCCAATTTGAACCCGAGGACATTCCAGAGGACGCCCACAAAGGGAACATACACCAACCCACCTGGAGGCAAAAGTTATTGGAGACCTATCTGGAGATGCTATGAACATGGGATCATGTGCCCATGCACTTGAAGTATAACAATTCCTACGGGCCAGTGCAACGCAGAAGATCATGGAAGGCATTTGCCATAAAAGGTAAGAACAATGCCAATAGCAAAGAATGGCTCAATTACCCCGCCATTGCACCCCCAACCAGCACGCCTACTGTAGCTTACATGATGACTACCATCAGACATTGGATGCCACACCTCCACCCCATGCCTGATGTCACTGCGCAGATGATGCTCAAGATACTGGACATGATGCAAGTAGTGTTAAAAACTTTCCGCAACGTACATCACATCCAGCCGCCAATTCCGGGCTTCATAAATGGTAATTATGACTTACTTTATGATATGAGCACAACCCCGAGTATTCGAGTTGCTTATGCATGGCACGCAAGAATCAGATATCTCCCTGCTTGTTATAAGCAAACCTTTGATGATATGTTCACCACGGGGTTCTCGGAATCACACCCAAAAGTGTTCGCGCCACGCCCAACTCATCTGCTACAATTATTTGCGTGCGAACAAACAATGCATTCAGAGCTCTACACCACGCCACAACCTGACATGCCTGGCATAGTTAATTAGGGATGCCTTGCAAAGAGACCTAATCAAGGGACTACGGATCAGAGAACAAAAGCTTGCAACCGACATACTACAGCACTACATTGATCAGACCATGGAGCAAAGGTCTGTCAGAGACGACAGACGCTAGGGGGGGGAGCGTTGGCATGATACGGGAAGAAGCAGGTATGGGCATACATGCAGATCTAGCATTGAGGCAACCCATTAAAATTTTTCCAGTCCCTACATCATTTTAAAAGTGATTCTCATCACTAAAAACCATTGTAAATACCATTTCACCTTTTTGTAGCTCCGTTTTGTGCAAGCCGAGGAGTCCTCGAGCTTGAGGAGCCTTAGAAGTAAGTGCCTACCAATTTTCATATATTTTTTTAGACCTCTTTTGAGCCCTCAAATAAGCCCTGGAACCTAATTTTAAACTAGGCCAGACACTAGGTCTGGACAGGGCCAAAGCTAGTCAAAAAACTATAAATAGAGCTAGAGAGCTCATTTTTGGGGCTAGCTTCTTGTAGTTTTGAGCTTGTATGAGAACTTGTTTGTAATAGAAGTGATTCCATTGTCTTACTCTCTTTGTTCTTGCCGTGTGTGCGTGTGTGTGTATGTGTGTGCATGTTTGTGTGCTTCTCACTCACACATTTGTGCCTTCACTTGCTCGAGGTCTTCATACCATCCTCATGTCTTCCCAGATTGACATTAAAGGAGGTGCTACTCATCACTGAGCTACAGTAGAGATCGGTTAGCTCCAAAGACATGTATGACACTTTGCTACCTCTTTTTATCGGTGGACAGTCTAGTGTTGGTCCAAATGAGGCATTTTCTTAGCCTTTACAAGTTTCATGTGATGATGCAGATCATTCCATTTCTGATGTAGATTTACATGATGCACTTACTGATGAGAGAATTGATATAGAGGAGGCAAAAACTATGCCTAAATGACTAGTGCAGACTCTATAAGATAACAAGTTAAATGCACCTCTATCATATCATACTCGTTCAAGCTCTTATAGTGCTTCTTTTGCATCCAATTGCTATGCTATGGCTGCCTCTAGTCTTTGTGATGAGAATGATCCTGTTTCGTCTGATGAAGCACAAAATTCAAAAAAAATTGGATGGCTACCATCGAATCTGAATATGATGGTATTATGATGAATAGTACCTAGTGTTTATGAGAATTGCCTCTTGACAAGAAGGCCATTGGCACTAAATTGGTATAGAAGCTGAGGCATAGGCCTGATGGAACAATTGATAGGTATAAAGCTAGTCTTGTTGCAAAGGGTTATGCTCAAGAAAGAGGCATTGATTTTGATGAGACCTTTGCTCCGACATGCCAAATGACTACCATTCGTAGCATCTATGCACTTTCAGCTCATCATGATTGGAATGTACATCGCTTGGACATCAAAAATGCATTTTTGAATGGTGAGTTGCATGAAACAATGTATGTTTTTTCAGCCCCATGGTTTTGTACAAAAAAGGCATGAAAACAAAGTGTGCAGGTTGAAAAAGACAATATATGGTTTGAAGCAAGCACCATGTGCTTGGTATGAAAAGATACATGCCTACCTGATTGCATATGGTTTTGAGAACAGTCCAACTGAGAGAACCTTATATGTTAAGTGTGCAAATGATGTGCTTTTGATCATTATTTTCTTTATTGATGACATGCTGCTCACTGGTCATCATGATTAGCATATTGTTGATTTTACGACTGATTTTCGTGCCTCTTTTGAGATGTCAGATTCGGGGCATTTGCATCATTATCTGCGCATTTAGTTTATGCAAGTTGATGGTGGAATATCTCTGTGTCAAACAAAATATATTAACACATTATTGTAGTGTTTTGCCTTGAAGACTGCAAACCTATTGCCACCTCCTATGGAAACACGTTTACAATTGAGTCTTCATGATGCTAGAATCAAGACATTACACGGAGATTTAGGTGTGAGGTCATCCACTCCTCATATCTTTGGGGATAACATAAGATCTTTACATCTTGCAGCTAATCCATTTATCATGCTAGGACCAAAAATATTAAGTTTCATTATGTTAGGGAGAAGATTACAAGCAAAGAAATTAAATTCCATATGTATCCACTCACTAAGAATGTGTCGATATGATGAGCAAAGCCTTCAATGAAGTGAAGCTAAGTAGATTCATAGCTACGATTGGATTTAAAAAAATCTCAATGGATTGAAGTCTCAAGAATCTTAGGCTTGAAAGGAGTTGTTGGTTCTTGAAGCAAGCCATAGTGCCTGAACTTGTCCATTAGGAATTCACAAGAACTTCGAGTCACAATCTTATACATACACTTGTATTACTTGATTGAGTTCTAAGGTCAATATCATATGCTACTTTTGTCAAAGGTAAAGAAGTGATCTAGAGAGAATCTCATGAGTATAGTGGAAGCCAAATGCCATGAAAATTTTTGAGTTCAAAATTTGAAATGACTCGTAAAAATATGGATTGTTTTAGTTGGATCCAGCCAATAGTCATATATGAAGAAGTGTATTTATACACTGAGTTTTAGTCATAAGTGAGCTGATCATCAAACTCATACGAGTGATTATTGTACTCACTTCAAAGCTTGTGAAGTCCTCCAACCTCTCATTGTATCATAACCTACTTAGCAATACATCTACATCACATTTTCATAGCTACATTGATCTTTGTTTATTGCTACAATACATTGCTTGGAATATGTTATCTTGTCTAAGTCATTGCACCACGAATATGATCTGATTAACTAATCTATATATTTGAGTATGAAGGTAGGACTCTTATGAATTCTCCAATTTTTTTCATTCCATTGGTGAATAGATCAAGGCGAATGTGTCTATGCATCTTCATCTCCTTGAAAAGTCATGATCACCCCCTGACTTCTTATGCATATTGCTCTCAATATAGTCCTTCTAAATTCAACAAATAACTTGGAATAGTTCATCCATCACTTCATTTGAATGTGTGCAAAAGTTATTTGATCGACTTCAACCATGGTGTGAGCTTTGAGTAAAAAGTTGAGTGATTTCTTCCATAAATAGAAGGTTTTGTCAAGTTGAGTACTAAGAAGTTTTCTATTTTGACAGAGTTTTGAAATTCATTTTCCAAGGTATGATAGTGATATAAATGCATAAATTGGAATCTCACAGTCTACTTAAGGTCCTTGGAATTACTTTGCCTATTCTCGAGCATGTTTTTTTGAGGGCCCTCTCATCTTTGTGTATTAACCATCACTTCTCACATAGTAAAGGACAAAACCCAAGTGATAACCCAATTAAGGGAACAAATCGATCAGAGGCAAGCACGATAAGACAATCAAGAAAAAAAATTAGGGAAGCCTATATTGCCTATTCCTAAAAGGGCATACTATGAAGGTTGTGGTACATTCTCTTTCTCTGCCCCATTGTTCAATAACCCATCAGGAATGTACAAGCAATGCAAGTTGATGGACTACCTATGCCTTTCTCAACAGAGCTAGATAAGAAGGAACGGGCAATCCTAGTGGCTAAAATGATGCAAGATTTTGAAGAGGCAATAATGAAATGTATGATGGATGCAACGATCAAGACTAAAGACTTGGAAAAGATAATGAAGCCATTTAATTTACCCTATGGAATCATGAAAGAAGAGACACAAAGGTATATTTGCAGAATAACTCAGAAGGATCCTCATGAAGTCCTCAATTTTACAATGAATAGTTTTAATTATATAGAAAAGAAATTCAATGAAGCGAATCCTATCTAGAGGAAGAAATTTTGGAAAAGAACCCAACTATCCATTTGTATTGATACGATGCACCATACTTACTACAAGTAAATCCTTCTTTTTTCATAGTAGCAATGGAAACAATTCTTGCAAGGATAATGTAAGGGTACCATCAATAAAAGAACTTAAAAATACATGTTCTAAAGCTCCACATATGATTCTTACAAAAACCAGTTGAGGTCCATGTAGGATTCTCAACAAGCTTTCCAACGAGACCAAAATCTCATCGATCGGAGTTCGTCTGGTGAAGTTATGACCATTCAGGCATTTAGGGGTCAAAACAGGCTCTCAGGCTCCTCCCTGGTTTTTAGGTATTTTGCCCACTTCTAAGGCTCTAATATCATCCCAATGTGTCCAAAATTAAGCCCAAAAGTACCTCAATTCAATCAATTAATTCACCCTAAAATTTCATGCGTTAAGCCGGTGTATCGCGATAGGTCGGGTCGGTGTGTCACAATAGGTGGAAGTGTCGCGATAGGTGGAAGTGTCACGATAGGTCGGGTTGGTGTGTCGCGATAGGTGGAAGTGTCGCAATAGGTGGAAGTGTCGTGATACTTGAGAGTGTCGCGATAGGTCGAAGTGTCGCGATACTTGGGAGTGTCACGATAGGTCAGAGTGTCACGATACTTGGGAGTGTCGCGATAGGTAGTGTTGCGATACTTGGGAGTGTCGCGATACTTGGGAGTGTCACGATAGGTCGGAGTGTCGCGATACTTGGGAGTGTCACGATACTTGGGAGTGTCGCGATAGGTCAGAGTGTCGCAATACTTGGGAGTGTCGCGATACTTGGGAGTGTCGTGACAGGTCAGAGTGTTGTGATACTTGGGAGTGTCGCGACAGGTCGGGATATGGTGAATTTTGCTGTTCAGGATAGTGATCCTAGGAGCTCTCAAGCTGTGCTATGTCATGGTGCACTCAGAATCGTGATTGGGTCAACTTTTTGGTGTGTCGCGATAGCTCGAGCTCGACGCCTCGGGGCTTGTGCAGAAGGATTCCGTACCTGCAAAGCTTGCTGGAGATGGTGATGATGCTGAAACCTGCAAGAAACATGCAATAACACACAAAAACAACAATGCACACTTGCTCTTTCTCAAACTCGCACAAAGCAAATGAGGAGAATGAAATGGAAGAGGGAATATGAAGTGGAGAAGGAGATGGAGATGGAGATGGAGATGGAGATGGAGATGGAGATGGAGATGGAGATGGAGATGGAGATGGAGATGGAGATGGAGATGGAGATGGAGATGGAGATGGAGATGGAGATGGAGATGGAGATGGAGATGGAGATGGAGATGGAGATGGAGATGGAGATGGAGATGGAGATGGAGATGGAGATGGAGATGGAGATGGAGATGGAGATGGAGATGGAGATGGAGATGGAGAAAAAAACAAGAAATTTACCTACTACTTACCATTCCAACACGTCCTCTCTACGTCTTACCATCACACGCTCGTCCTCAAAGCTCGAATCCCCGGCAACGGCGCCAAAATTTGGTGTAGCTCAGTGATGAGTAGCACCTCCTTTAATGTCAATCCGGGAAGACATGAGGATGGTATGAAGACCTCGAGCAAGTGAAGGCACAAATGTGTGAGTGAGAAGCACACAAACATGCACACACATACACACACGCGCACACACGGCAAGAACAAAGAGAGTAAGACAATGGAATCACTTCTATTACAAACAAGTTCTCATACAAGCTCAAAACTACAAGAAGCTAGCCCCAAAAATGAGCTCTCTAGCTCTATTTATAGTTTTTTGACTAGCTTTGGCCCTGTCCAGACCTAGTGTCCGGCCTAGTTTAAAATTAGGTTCCAAGGCTTATTTGAGGGCTCAAACGAGGTCTAAAAAAATATGAAAATTGGTAGGCACTTACTTCTAAGGCTCCTCAACCTCGAGGACTCCTCGGCTTGCACAAAATGGAGCTACAAAAAGGTGAAATGGTATTTACAATGGTTTTTAGTGATGAGAATCACTTTTAAAATGATGTAGGGACTGGAAAAATTTTCATGGGTTGCCTCAATGCTAGATCTGCATGTATGCCCGTACTTGCTTCTTCCTGTATGATGCCAACATCTACTTAGTACATGAAAGTAATGGATAAATAGCATCTTCTACAAAAACAATATCACAGCTAACCAAAATGCATTTAATGTGTGGATGATATAGATGATAGCCTTTGCTTTCAAAATTGTATCCAATAAAAATAGATTCCACTACTTTATCATCCAATTTCTTATTGTTGTCTATGCACTAATGCATATGTGAGACAACCAAAGATATGCACCTGACCAACAGATGGCTTGCGACCACGCCAAGCCTCATATGGAGTGATAGACTGCAATGCTTTAGTGGGAAACCTGTTAAGTACATATGTTGCATACATAACAGCCTCAAGCTAGAAACTATGTGGTAAAGCCTGACTCTTGACCATACACGTCACTATCTCCATGAGTGACATGTTCTTCCTTTCATAAAATCCATTCTATTGAGGTGTATACGGCACTGTACACTGATGGTTTATCCCACATTTAGCTAGAAATGCAAATTAAAATCAAAAGATATATATTCCCCCCTCCATCAGAATGGAGGGTGCCTATTTTACATGCCGACAGATTTTTAGCCAAAACAAAAAACTGTTTGAAGGACATAAACACTTCGCACTTTAGTTTCAATCGATATAACCATGCATGCCTTGAAAAATCATCAATGAAGATCATGAAGTAAAGATAGTTCCCAAAAAAAGGTGTTTGCATAGGACCACAGACATCACTATGAACAAGCTGCAATTTTTAAGTAGCTTGAATTGAACCATCTTTTGGGAAGGAGGAAAGCTGCTTTTTGCCCAAAATAAAGCCTTCATAAACATGTTTACTAAGCGCCTTAAGTTTGGGCAGAGAGGACACCATTTCATATTTTTGCAGGGATAGCAAACTAGCAAAATTTAGATGACCAAAGCATGCATGCCAAAGCTTTGCATCTGACATAGCTTGAGAATCATGTACTACATATGTTGAATCATTCACAGATTTTTCATAGTCTATGAGCTTATATAGCCCATGACATACAATGCTAGAAGCAATAATGACATCGCCATTTGATAGATCATGAATCTTGTTTCACCATAATGATCACTTATTTGAGTCTTGAGAAATCTTGAGTTTCAATTTTCCTTGATTGATTTTTCTTTTTTCCAAGAGACTTATGGTGTCAGAGTGGGTGTGTTTTCTACTTTTTCACAATTACAGGATGATGACTACCAAGGAGCTGCCTATTGCTAAGATGGAAGTGAATTCGTTGTCCTTATCTAGAGGGCATTGGTTCCTTGACAGTGAAGCAACAGAGGAAGTTCATGAGCTGGAATTATACGTTGATGAAGAACTATCGGAGAGTGTCAAGATAGCAAAAGAAATCAAAAGAGCTTTGGGCATTATTGGTCAACATATATTCACTATAAAAAAAGGGCAATACAAATTTACAATGCTTTGCTAGGAATTCTATAATTTCGAAAGGGCAATAGCTACTTAGAAATGGAAGGTAGTAGGATTGCACAGGATGCTGGATGAACCAATCTTTTTCACTGACTTTGAAAGGGTGGCTCAAGTAATGTCAAGTTTACAAGAATTGGGAAGAGGCAATGATGCCTATTTCAGGTGCAAAGTAAATAAATAAGGATGGTGAGGAAGTGCAAATAACCATTAAGCCAGAACATGTCAAGAATGACTTGAAGTTCTACACTATGGGAACCCAGTTGAATGTCAGTTTTGTGAAAAAGAATGCTGCAACATATGCAAGTTACACCAAATTCACTAATTTCAAAGGGAGGGAAAATGCAAAAATGGCTATAAGGATTTTTCTCCAATACTTATGCTTTCCAAGAATGCCTCGGTACACAATAACTCACAATCCAATCACCCTCATCATGCTAAACAACAAAGATAAGACCATGCCCTTTGGTGTTATGGATGTAACTCCATATATTCATGAGCAGTTTAAAGAAGCGGCAAAGCATTGGTTAGCAAGGAAGTTCATGAATGAAGCTCAATTTTTTACCAAAATCATCTATCATGTAGTAGGGATGGAGGAAACTTACAATTGGCTCCAGATGCTCAGATGTTTAGAATTATAATGGCTAGCATGGGGAGTTCTCCAAAATCCATGGTGGTTAAAGAGGTAAGAGGAAGGCGGTAGTAGTAGAAGAAGCCCAACCAAGTAAGAAAAGGAAAATGGACCCCAGGAAGCTTGAATTGAAGCAAGAAGAAGTATCCAAAGAAGATATTCAAGCAGAACAAAAGAAATTGCATGCTAATCAAGAGCCACATCCACCCCAAATAGGAAAAGAGAAGTTGTATGCTTACTTGACACAGGGTGGAGATAAAGGTTTGTGTATGAAGCACAGTATCAAAAGATGTTAGAAAATTACTCTGACAAAGTTACAGATTGGAAGCAAGAAGAAATACAACATTATGAGGATCTTCATGAGCAGATGATGGCTACAAAGACAGAAGAAGTTTTTGTGAAAAAAGAAGTAGAATTATTGGCCTATTTCAAGGAACTTCAAGGAACACCAGAAACCAGAACAACAATAGTAGCCAGGAAGAAGGTACAAAGGAAGACATCTCAAAAGAAGAAACCTACAAGAAAAGATAAGGGAAAAGCTATGGAAACTTCAATGTTGGAAGTAGATAACATTTTTGAAGGATTTGTCCTAGGGAAGAAGCAGGAAATGCAAGAGGAAAGAATGGAAAAGGCAATTGAGAAGGGAAAGGGAAAGCATCATCTGATTCATACTCAGATATAGAAGGATTTTTATTAAGAAGTCTAAACTTGTCATTACCAGGAACACCGGTGAAACAAATACAGGTGGTAGCACTGACTCACGTATTAAAAAAGGGAATGGGATCTGGTGAATCTCACAGGAAGTCAAAAATTGAAAATGTGACTTCTTTAGAAGATATTGAAGAGAAGAAAAGGAAAGATAAAGGTAAAGAAAGGGTGGATGAAGTGGAAATTAAGGAACAAGGGGAAAGCCATGAAGGGTTGATTGAAAGGATGACTATCATCATCAAACCTTCTAAAACATAATATTGTCAAAGAATTATTGAAGATAAAGGAACAAAGAAGATTGAGGAAAAGGAAGTTGCTTCAAAACCAAAAATCAGTAAAAACATTGAAGAAGTCCTGTTGGATCTAGGAAAATAAGAGCAAGGGCAAGAAGATCAGAGAGAAGAAGAGTAGCACTATGAGGATCAAGGCTGCAAAAGTAACTAATCAGGAAGAAGAACATGAGAAGATGGATATAGACAAAGAAGAAGGTGATCAGGAGAGACAAGAAAAAGAGGAAACTGTTATCATGGATCAGGGTGTAGATAAGAAAGAACAAGACAAGGTGGAGCAAGAAGAGAAAAAGATTAATTCTAAAGATGTCAAAGATAATCAAGAAGAGGAACATACAAAAGATGATGAATCAAAGGAAAAAGAAGAAGACAAATATCAAGAGGAAGAGAAGTAGATTGAGCTAAAGCAATTGGAAGTAAGTACAAGACTAGGAAGAATTCCAACGGATATAAGAAATGCATGTCAGACTATCATGGAATCTATAGAGAACTTTAGACCATCAAGCCGTAATATGATTCTATCAGGTATGGTGGTTGAATAAGAATTCAAAAGAGGAAGTAAAGTCATAGCGGAACAGAAGAAGGAGAAATCTAGAATGGAGGAGCAAATTAAAGAGATGCAAGGAAGGAATAAGCAACTGATATATAAAATTTTAGTATTAGAAACTCGGGATGTACAGAATAAGAACAGAATAAAGTTCCTAGAGGAAAAATGTACAAAGCAAGTGGAAAGCATTAGTCAGCTGGAAGGAAATCTAAAGAAAATGGAATCAAAATATAAAATTTTGCAGAATTCATACCAAATCATGGTAAGAGCCAATGAAGAAATTAATAAGCTACTTATGGAAGAAGGACAAGGGAGGATTGAAAATCAAACAACCACATCAGAAAGTGAGGAGATTGAAATGTTAAGAAAGGAAGTTCAGAAGTTGCAAGAAGAATTGAAGGATGTAAAGGAATTGGAAAGGCAAGCCAATGCACATGCAGTAATTGCCATGAAAGGTTACAACAAGGTGATTCAGGATATAGTAAAAGAGAGGGAAGGATGGGAAAAACAAAAAGAAGGATTACTCAAAGAACTAGAGGACTAGAAGAATCAAGTGGAGAAACAGGTACAAAAGGAAAAGGAGCTGGCAAAACAACTACAAAAGAAAAGGGAAGAGGAAGAAGTCAGAGAAACAACAAAGATGTCTCCTCCACCTGAGGAACATTTCATGACTTCTGAAGAGGAAAGACCAACAGAAGAATATTCAGAAGAATTCGTTTAGCAACTATTGACAAGTAGAGAATCCATGATGGAATATATCAGAAAAATGCATGATGAGTATGAAAATCAGATATTCAAGTTTGCATTAGAGAATGGTGTGAATCCAAATCAACAACATTGGGTTGCTCATGGATTGGGTATTCCTTTTTGCATGATTTTGGAAAGCATAAAAAATTATCGAACTGCAAGAGTAGGGATATCGCCCAACAAATTCTTGGAATATGAAGAAGATAACCAAAGAATTATTTGAGAAAGCAAACTCGGCTTGGAGAAACAAATGGCTTGATGCTCATAAAGAATGTAGGAAGATTTGGAAAGAAGCTCCTCTGCAGCAAAAGATAAATCCAGCATACTACCCTATAGCAACAAGAAGGGATTGGTCAGATTTTTGGAAAAGGAGAAATGAAGGCTTAATTCTAGCTAGATGGGTAAATTTTCCCAAGATAGTAGGACCTAAGAAAGGAACATGGCCAACTAAGAGTTATATGGTGGATACAGCTGAAGCCGTAATATTCTCATACAAGGATGTAAATGATCTTGCTTGTATATTAATAACAAGAATAATGAGGATGCTCTTCACTTGTATAGAAATATTTATAAATACAGATGTCAGAACCTTGAATTATATAGGATTTAATTCACCCACTGATGCTCTTCTTTTTTACCTAAGTGAAACTCCTAACAGGATATGCCTCATGCTTATTACAGCGGAATAGTATTTTTGGGCAGCCATTACTTACAAATTTTTGAAGATGCTTTTGACTACGGGTTTTTTGAAAGGGATTTAGAAATTTTTGGTACACTCTTAGTGATTACAAAGTCAAGACTTACAGCATATGAAGCAGCTTACACGGAATATGTCAAGAAGGATGCCATTGATAGACCAGAAGTAGCCGTACAGTGGAGAAAAGCCTTGTTCGAGATGGTCAAGAGTTTAAATGTGACTGAAAGATAGAGTTATGATCTCCTCACTCAAGTATATCAAAGAAAGAAGAAGCACTAAAGAAGCTACACTCTATTGAATCAACTTTTTGTCAAAAACGCCAAAAAGTCTAGGAGGGGAAGAAATGTTAGATTATGTTTTTTGAAGTCAAAAGGATTTTTGTAAAAATAGATAATTTTTGCACATATGTTTATCAAAATGATGTGAAAAATGAGGGAGAATCTTCCTCATGATCCATTAGATGCTATGTATTTATTAGAGATTTTTTGGAGCTCTCAAACTTAATTATTTTTAGATTAGAAGTTGAAAGGACCTAATTTCAAGTGTGAACATGGACACTTGAAAAAGTATAAAGGTCAAAATTTTGTATTTTGAGGGGAGGCTGATGATTTTTACTTGTTGAATATAAATTTGAGAGCTCATAGCAGAAAATCGTGTTTTCTCCCTTTTCTCTAGTTTTCATGGCTGAATGTGAATGTTTTTCTTGTGTTTCTCATGGATTTTGTTGGTGAGACTTGTGTATTACTGAGTGAAGCTTGTGACAAGAGGAGTTTTTTACTATACTAAATGATTAATTGCAAGAAACTACTGCTGGTTGTGAAGAATACCACTTTTGTTAGAATCACGATTGTCTCATCATGATGATACAGGTAATGAAATTTAATTCTAAGTCCATACTTGGAATCTACATGAAAAATAGCATGATTTAGGCACAAGAATCATAAAAAGTACTTATTCCTACTTCAAGATATTTCAAACCCTAGTTTTCAACTTCCTCTTCAAGAAAATCTCATATAATATAGTCTTTTCTTACAATTTCTTGGATCCCATTGGTACAAGAAGGGGTTGTGGTCTTAGTATACTTCCTGGATCAACATATTAAAGGTGTTGTTTATGCTAATCATTTATACTATGATGATTGGAGAGGACAATTCCAAAGAATAACAAACATGCGGTTCCACAATGAAGCTACTTCCCAAAAAACAAAGCCAAGAGGGCCTTCTAACTGCAATTCAAGTCTTGTAAAATACCTACCAAAAGGTATCTCTCTACCACTTGTTGGCCATGAGTCTTGGATTTCAAGGAGAGGTAGTTGCTACTATAAATGGTCTAGAACGTGGCACCATATTAAGTGGCGGGCAAGGCACTACTACACTCATATCTCCACATATGCCCATGCCCTTAACTTACAAATCCGAGTTATGTACAATGGCACCCCTTATAGGCTACAAGAGTCCTAGGCTAACTATGAGAATTAAGGGAACCTCCTTGGCGAGAGTAATGGTAGATGGAGGATATGGGATTAATCTTATGCCAGAATACTCAATGTCATTATTAAACCTAAGGCCAACTAAACCTACTCATTTTTCGATTTCTTTGGCAAATCAAAGTAGGGCCAGTCCACCTTGGCATAGTGGAAAAGGTGTGGAAGTCATCATTCAAAATTTAAATTTTGTCTTGGATTTTGTGGTTATAACACTTCCCAAGGTAAAAGGAGGATTTCGTCTCCTTATAGGGAGGCCATGGCTACATCACACTAGAGCAGTGCATGATTGGGGTAGTGATACATTATGGGTAGCCAGACTAGACAAGGTAATGATGAAGCTACAAATGGAAAAAGGTACTAACGAGGCCTTGGGAACTTCTCAATTTGTTCTCCATCTACAAAAAAACTCATAGGAAAGTAATTGAATAATAATAGAGAAGGTGAAGAGATAGCTAAACAAGAGAATGAGGGAGCAAGCATTTGGGCTACACCACCACCACCACCATGGGTCCTAGAGAATGCAAATGTGTCAAGACAAGATTGGGTGCCTTCACCTCTAAAAAATGGAAATCAGGTGCCTCCACCTCCCATAAGTGAAACCTATACAAATTGAGCACCTCCACCTCCTAAGAATGGGACATGTGAAGATTGGGCACCCTCACCTCCCAATTATATTATTGCAGAGATGGAAATTGGTTGCCTACACCTCCTAGAACATGGGGAAGAAATTCTCCATCAACTTGGGCACCACAAAACTAGGCAACTCTAGAGGCCTAGGCTCCATTCTTGGCTCAAGGACCTCCAAGTTGGGCACTTGAATGGGTGGCCTACCCTCCTCCTTTTGCTATCTCTACTACTTGTTGGGTGGCCAAATGGGCATTAGGTGAGCTCCATATAGAGTTGGAGTCATCAAAGAATAAAGACATGACATTAAGGTGGAAGTCTAGGAACACAACAACATATCAAAGGTATTATCCACAGAAGATCTATATGAAATAGATTGAAGAAACTAATCATGTTTCATGTTTTACAATAGAGAAGAAGAAGAAGAAGTACCTATTGTTGAGTCCATAGTTATAGGAGGACCTACCAAGGACTGTAGAAGAGGTAAAATCTCAAAAGATATTGAAGATAACCAAACAAAATTGAAGGAAAAACATCAAAGACCATATTTCCAATTGAAGAATTATCACTAAGATGGATGCAAGAGAAGCAAGAAATTGCAATAAATGATAGTCTTGCCTTCACAAAAGAAATGTTGTTCAAAGAAGGATCTTCTAGTGAAGGATCAACTCCAGATCCGATCAAGGAAGTCAACCTAGGAGAAAAGATCTTCCACCAACCCACTCACTCCACCTATCCCATAGCCACCACTTGCCCACCGAGACCAAAGCAACCACTCGCCTCACCTTTGGGAGACCCTGGAAGGTGACCACCCATGGTGCACAGCACTACTCTACACCCTGTGCAACCACCACCTTCCACCCTCCACTTTCTAATCCCCCCTTATGCAACCACCTATTAACCCTAGCACTGATGGACCTCCATTTTAACCTCATACTACTTTGGGTGACCTCCACTTTCTACTATTCCCTCATCCCTTTTGGGGAGACCACCACTTCCTTCTATTCCTTCCTCCCTGGGATACCAACATTGCCCACCCCTACTCTTTCCAATCCGAGGGGACCTCCGCTTTCCACTCTTCCCTCATCCCTTTGGAGCGACCATCCACTTCCCTTCAAAGCAGTCCTCCCTCTAAGAGGCATCTTCACCTACTCTCCGTAGCCTTAGCAACCCTTCATCCTTGGATATTGCCCTGCCCTTGGATATCAACTCTTCTTACTTCTCCATGAGTGACTACCTTCAATTCTATAAGTGACCACCTATCATGAGCAACTACCTTCAGGTTCCTATATGACCACTCATCAAGATCAACATGGTGACTACCCATCTTTCTCGGCACTTGACGACCTCTGAATTCCAATCCCCATCTAGGCGATCACCAATTACCACCATCTACTTCCACTCATTTCCCTCTAGATAGTCATCAGTTTCCAAACCACTCTCCACTCGAGCACCCACCCAATTCCTTCCACTTCCAACTTTTTCCCACATCCCCTCTATACTTGGGTGACCACCCATCCCTTCTAGCATGTGGTGCTCGAACTTGTAAGCATCCCTCTTCTCTTTCTATACTCAGTGGTGACACTTCCACCCTTATATCATCAATTTTCATCCAAATTTCTCCAAATTTCCCTTCTTTTTCGGGCTTCTCCAACTTCATCCACCACCTTCCCATCTTCCTCTAACAGTCCAACAAATTCCATGATTGGTTAGTAGTACCTCTTCCTTCACCACCTCTTCCCGCAACCTAACACAAATCTCACTTACTTCATATCCTCAACCTCACTTATTTAATGTTCTCGCAACAAGCCTCAAAAGTCTTCATCTTCGATTAATCATGGAACCCTTCCACCTTCCTCTACACTACAATTTCCAATTCCAAGATCTCTAAAGTCTATTGGGCAACATGGGTGATGCCCAACACAATGATTCACCTCCTTTGGTGGGCAAACCCTAATTATTGATGGAGACTTCTTATCACCTTTGCAACAATCTCATCAACTAAATCTTGCATCTACTTGTTGAGACTCCTTACTGTCTCTTGTTTTGGGACTCCATCTTAGCCAGTGCTTCTATAAGTTCCTTTTCTACCCTTTGGCGTGATTTTTGAACCTTGGCATCAAGTATTTTTGTGGTCTCTCTCCTCATCTTATTGAGTTATGTCATAGTGTCTGATCGCATCTCTAACCATTTGTACCTACACATCAACAAGGCAACTCACCTCCTCAGTTGGGTGATGCCCACCATCTCACAAGCAACAGAATTTTTAATTCAATTGGCAACAAAAAATTCTTGAATTGATACCTCTATATCAGCTAGGTGGCATCCTCAGTTGGGCTACATCTGGGCGATGTCCAAGGTGATGCCCAACTACTCAATGCAATCAAGGTGATGTCCACAAATTATGTGCAGTCAGATGGGTGACACCCTCAGCTGGGTTCCATCCATTATCCTCGTCAAAAGATGTGACCACCCAAAAAACTAAGTGTAGTTACTTACTCTAACATTATCCAATACCAACTACCTAATTTGGCCTTCATCTTATCCACAACCACCTAAGATTAGACCTGAAGACCATTCAATTTTCTACATAAAGCATACCAGTTCACCACTTCAACACAAGTGACTCAATCCATCCTCAGGAAGTACTCCATAAGAATTAGCCACCAAGATTCTTCCTCACTAGGTGACAAGGCTTCAAGGCATCTCAATCCACCCTCAACAACTGCTCCATAGGAATCAGCCACCAAGCTTCCTCTTAACTAGGTGACTAGGCTTCAAGATGAGTCTCTATGGTGTGTGACAAGAACTCCAATGTCAACCCTATCTCTTTGAGATGGAGAGACATTAGAGGAAGGCAACCTATAGATTTTTTTGTTGACAAGACAGAAGGGTAGAACAGCTCAATGGGTGTCAAGGAGTCCAAGTGCTAAAATTGGGCACCAAGTAGCCCAAGTGTTGAAACTAGGGGCCAAGGAGCCCAAGTCTTGAAACTAGGCACCGAGGAGCACGTGTTGAGATTGGGCACCAAGGAGCCTAAGTGCTCAAACTAGGTGCCAAGGAGCCCAAGTGCTAAAACTAGGTGCCAAGGAGCCCAAATGTTGAAATTGGGTGGCAAGGAGCCAATTGCTAAAACTGGGTGCCATGAAGCCCAGTTGCTGGAAAAGGGTGTCAAGATATCCAATTGCTTGAAAAGGGCACCAAGATGCTCAAATTCATCGATAGGACAAGTTCATCCAAGAAAAAAATGGGCCAAGACCTGACAAGGCGAGATGATTGAAGAGGTTGACAAGGCAGCCAAGTGGACCCCAACCACTCAGTACTATAGGACAAAGTCTGATACAGGCAGCTACTAACAATCAAAATTGCCAAATGCATTAATTGCTCATTACCCTTATGTAGCAGACCCTCTTTTGTACTCTATCCCTTTTCTATAAAAGGAAGGTTCTTCATAAGAAGATATATATGATAGATGAAGATAGATACCCTAGGATAGAGGATACAAAGTCCAAACTAGTTCTAGTAACTTAGAGACTTATCTTGCTCATCCCTTGGAACCAGCAAACCTGCTAGTTGGTGCTAGTGACAGGGTACCTAGGAGGATGATTGAGAAGATAGAGTAGTATTTGGTTGC
Source organism: Ceratopteris richardii (assembly GCA_020310875.1). Lineage (NCBI taxonomy): Eukaryota > Viridiplantae > Streptophyta > Polypodiopsida > Polypodiales > Pteridaceae > Ceratopteris > Ceratopteris richardii. The sequence goes on from CM035435.1 coordinate 147,405,651, forward strand.
CAAGGCTCTTTTTTGCATATGAATAATTCACTTTTTGTTATGTCACTCTATCTTGTCTCTATATCTTGTTGTTTTGTCTCTCTTTCTATGTCTTTCACTTAAGTATTCCTTCTTGCTCTAATTTTAGTAGTGTGAAGTTGCATGCCATTTATGAGATTTTCATAGTGTTCCTCGGATGCTCCAGGAGCAGTGCATTTTGCATTCCCTATATCCACACATACTACTTCATGTGCAAGACACATACTACTTCACCATCGATAATCATCATCACCATTATCATCCTCATCATAATATCCTATAAAGAGAGATACACACTCCTAAATTTCCTCATACATTGCTTATCGATTCATCTAGTACCACAAATAGATCTCTTTTCTTTAATAGATGATTTGATATCATGATCAGCCATTGGCAAATCGTGATAAAGCATGGTGTAAATTTCCAATACCTCTATCAAAGTGGTAAGGATTCATGGAGATTGTCATTATCTATAACGTCCACATTGATTTGCCTCATATCTCTTATGTGTTCACGAGTCTCAAAAATTCACATGTTGTAATGAAAATATGCAATCTTCTCCAATTACATGATAGAAAAATTGTTCATTGCATTTGTTTGGAAGATGGCCCATGGACCCTCTTTGCTTTAACAATCACTCACACTAGAGTCTTGTGAAAGAATTAAAATGACTATTTTTTTATGCATGATACATGCATAATAAGTAAGTATTGAATATAAAATAGATAATATACAATAATTTTAGAAAGTAAAATAATAGTGAATCAAAAATTAAACACTTATTGGATTAGAATATCAATAATATCTTTTTGTGATAATTTTTCCATGTGTCATACATAATGATGCATCCATAATTCTTTCAAATAATTTTGATAGGCTATAATTGACTCTCCAATATCTACTTGGTCTTTCATAGCTTTGTGCTCCTTGCCCTCCCATTGATATCATATCTTGTTGAATAGCTCAATGGTCTTCCTCTATGCAATTGTTCATGAAACATTTAATGAAAGCTCACATTGAGTAAAAGATTTTGTGATGGCTTGAAGGGCTTCTTGCAACATTTCATTGCATGAGGCCAATTCATTAGTAACAGAATGTGTTTGAGACATTGAAACATTGAAAAATGTTTAGAACACATTGTGAAACAAGTATGTCTTAGTGTAGTACCCATTGTTATAGACGTGCTAGACTAAAGCATAATTGGTATCAAGTGGTGTAGATTAACTTAATAAATGGTAATCCAAGTATGGTTACCCATTCAAGTTTGTGGAGACTTGTCTTATGAAGCTACAAAGCCCATACACATGCTCAAGAGGAAGGTCAACCCACATACATGCACTTAGAAGCAAGTAATATAGACAAGAAGCATGTGAAAACACTTACCTTAGATGGTTATGGGTTTGTGACACCTCAAGAACACCAGGAAAGCTGCAAATGAAGAAGGATATTGAAGAGAAGAGCTCAAGAAGAGAAATTCAAGTAATTCTACTCCAAATGAGTGAAAAGTCCTCAAAAAATAGGGTTTTTTACCTTTATACCAAAATTATTGACCTTTTCACATGATTTTTTTGACAAAAAGATTTAAAGATGGTACTAATGATCATTACATAGTCAAATAAGTCATAAAGATCTTGTAAAAGTTCCTAAAAGTTGGGGAATCACTCCTAAGGCTCGAGGACTCCTTAGCCTTTAGAAATGTAGAGTATTTATAAGTGAAGCCTCTTCAAATAGGTCAAAATATACATTAAATGAGAAAAATAGGCACATGTGGCAAGTGTTACATCTTGGTGCCAAATCTTATTACTTTGAAGCTTCTTTTATTTCTTAGCCTTGTCCCAAGGAGTTTTTCATGCACTTTTCATGGGCCAAGTGAAAAAATTGGTGGGACTCTCTAACCTTCAATCATTACTTGAGGTCTTTTCTTCAGTTCTTTGTGCCTCTATCAACAACTCCCCCCTCCTAATCCTTTTCATCCTCGACAACCCTTTTGTGGAGCTCATCATGGTCTATAGTTGGTTTGCTTTGGTGTGATCTCTATATCACACATTTAATGCTTCTTTTTCAAATACATAAGGTGATCTTGCCATGAAAAGACTCTCCTTCCCCTTTGGATTGGTATTAAACTTGAGTGAGTTATATCCATGTGGATGGCATTGAGCTTCAAGTGTGACAGTGAGGTAATTTAGAAAAATATTCAGAGTGTTTTTCAAAAAAATAATATATGAAAAAGCCTCCTTGAATGTAACCATTTGGTAGCTATCCAAAACTTGACTGCAGTTATAATATGCAATGAGGCACTTTAATGGTGGTATTTGGCTAAAGTAAAAAAGGAGTGGAGTTATCCCATAGCAAAAAACTAGGAAGATTTCATAGGGTTAGGAGGGAACGGGGTGAGGCATACCCTAATGTTTTCTAATTTTTTGACTACATTTGGCATGTGGGGTTTGGGAGGTTACTATCTCATCCTACCAAAAAGCAATCATGGCACACATATATTGTATAGTTGTTACATTGTCTTTGGGAGCCACCATGGCGAGTGTTAAGTAGATGATTTTGAATCCAATATCCTTGATATTATAGAGACACACAAACGTAAGTCTTGGCATGAATTTCAAGAGGATAAATGGGAGAAGTGGCAAGCATCAAAACTTGCCTTCACAAAGCTTGATGCATGGTCATTCTCTCAAGAAAGCTAGAGTGAAGTGTACTCTCACAAGTTAAAACCTCACTACTAAGATGTGATCTAGCTAGGCAAGAAGGGCTAGATCCAAAAAAGGTAATAATGGACACTCAAGTCAAGTAGGTAAGTCTATATAAAGTGGGCAAAAATAGTGAAGGAGATGAAGGGAATACTTGTATTCTAATCACCTTCAATGATTTCACCACAAAATCCATTATCAACTAAGGGGTACATGTGGCAATTACTACCAAGCCCTTGTAGATCAAATGGGGTAAGCTAGTGTTAAGACCAACTAGAATGAAGTTAATCAATTCATATAGAGATGTGCCACCTCTCCAATGGAAAACCATCCATCAAAACACAAAGTACTATCATAAATTGTACTCTAGTTATTCTAACATAGATAATGAAGATTGGGATCACGAGGACACCCATTTATGGATGTGTCGAATTACTCAAAGGCAAGAAGCTAGGAGAAGAAAGGATGAAATGCTTATGCAAGAGGAGTGCAACTTTGACAGACCTATTGAAGATCCCTTCTGCATGCTCATGGGATTTTGTGATGAGAATTTCAAACCATATGATTGGGCCTCAACTCCTTGCTACTTTACATGTGGTCAGTCATTAATGAACAAACATTAAATCCATTTCAAGATGAAGAAGTCTATGACCTCTTCATGGTGCGAGTGGCATTTGAAGATGATGAAGAAGAGATAGATTATGGATTATCCAAGATCCCAATACTTGAGAGAGTAAGAGAGGAAGAGGACATATTGTTGAGACAATAGGAGATCAAATCTCTAAGGAGAGGAAGTAAAGACCTAATGTACAAAGCGGATACTCCTTATGCATCAAATAGAGATTGTTTGACCAAGGTTGGACTTTTGAATTCCAAAGGGTCACCTAAGTGAATACGATACTATAAGGAAGTCTATCAATTGGAGAAAGCTAAACAAAAATGTGAGGAGCCCAAGGAAGAGGATAAAGACTCAATCTTTGAAGCCCCAGAGAACTTTACGAAACATACAATCCAGGAAAGGATTATACAAGTTCCTTAGATGTTATAAATGGGAAATCTTATGAAAATAAAGAGATCACTAAAAAAGGAGTTATTTTTTGTGAGAATGGTGAGGATTTGTACACTCTGATTGCCAATGGAGAGATGAAGAGAAAGTTTTAATTAGCCTCTTTAGGGAATACCAATATGTATTTGCATGGTCCTATAGGGATTTGAGAGGAGTGATCCATATATATATATATGCTTTCCTAGGAGTACCATGATTGTAGTTAAGAAAAGACCATATACCTATAACAAAACATATTTCGAGAAGATTAATGAAGAAACAAATAAGTTGCTAGAAGTGGGATTCATCTATGAGATTGAACACATTGAATGGGTCTCTCCAATGGTAGCAATACCCAAAAATAGTGGGAAACTCTATGTGTGTATCAATCTAAAGAAATTCAATGAAGCAACCATTAGAGATAGTTATAATTTTCCAGTAATGGATCATCTATTGGAATAGATGGTAGGAAAAGAGATATATAGCTTCTTGATGGATTCTTAAGGTACAACCATTTATCCATTGCCATTGAAGACCAACATAAAATTGCTTCTGCAATAGAATGGGGTATCTTTGCATTTAGATTCATGCCATTTTTTTTACTAGTGCACTCACTACCATTCAAAGACTTATGTGTCATGTGCTCAAAGAATTCCTTGAGGAATGCTTAGAAGAATACGTTGATGACCTATGTGTGCATTTTGTTCTGCAACAATGACACATACATGATCTCATATAGATCTTTGATAAATGTAAGATCAGCAAAGTATGTCCCATTCTAGAAAATTTATGTGTTCATGGTGCACCAAGGTAAAATCCTTGGGTGACTTGAAATATATATTTTATGTTTTACTTATATAATCTTTTTTTTTTGCAGTGACTTTGATGAAAGAGACAAAAGGAACATACTTAGTTCACTAGAGATAGAATTCGACATTGGGTGGTCTCATAAGTGGTGTTTGAAAGAGATGCGGATACTTATGGCACATCATCGTGACAATGCACGGTATGCATTGCTTTTATTTGTTATATTTTTGTGTGTATCTATAAACACACACACACACACACACACACACATATATATATATATATATATATATATATATATATATATATATATATATATATATATATATATATATATATTTATATATATATATATATATATACATATATATATAAATATACACACACACACACACACATATATATATATATACATACATGTATGTTAATATACATATATATGTATGTATGTGTGTGTGTGTGTGTATATATATATATATATATATATATATATATATATATATATATATATATATATATATATATATATATATATATATATATATATATATATATATATATATATATGTGTGTGTGTGTGTGTGTGTGTGTATGTATGTATGTATGCATGTATGTATGTATGTATATATATATATATATATATATATATAGTGTCTAGTCCTCTTCTTATCATTCTATACGTTGATTTCAATTGCTTCGTCTTCAAGTGCAGATGCATCACCTACATTGAACACAAATCATTGACTACTCGAATCAATGAGGACCATATAATAATAAAATATGAAAATAAGAATAAATATACTAGGATTCTAGGTATATAAATATACAAGAAAAGTGTATACAAATATACATATATACAAATGTAGTATGTTCGCATGTAGATTTCATTGTGCATTTGTTTGAGAAAATATTCCACCACCTACTAGACAAATGTCTCTCCTACCAACCTTACGCCTCTCTATTTATAGCTATTCGAATCAACAAGGACCATAATACATATATAGGTACATACACATCATGCAGATGCACATACATATATATAAAATACACATGTAGATACATACACATCACACACACATGCATACATACACACATGTATGTCGGTGCATGAAAACCATCAATTGATGTTTTAGACAAATGTTTGAAGTCAAAGGATGAATCAAAGACCAATATATGAAGCTTGAAGTTAGTGCATAATCAGAGAATGAAGTCTTGTATATACATGTACACTAGACTTGTAATTAACTCACTTATACCTTTGTTATGGTTAAGAGTGTGGACATATATGTCTATATATACAAGTAAAAAGTCGGGACATGTATGAGAGATGAAGAATGACAAGTTGTAAGAGTCATTAGACACTTTAGATGTGCAGAGAATATCTCTCATCAAACAGATGTAATGTTTTCTGAATAGAAGAAATGTTACACTCGATATTTTGCTCAGTGCTCCTTCTGTGTTTATCCTTTTGTGAAATGCTTTTCTACAAGTCTAATTATATAGTTGACTGACCTTTGTATTTTAGATCCTAATTGTGATCAGGCTCAGAGAATTGAGAGTAGGAACATTTACATGTGTAAATGTGAAGAAGAGAAGGCTGCAGCAGGTGCAAACTCGATGATAATGTTTTGGTCAGTTCTCCTTCTATAGTGTAAAGTTTTGAGCAAGCAAGGACTCATTCTTTAAGTTAGAAGGTAAGTTACCTATGGCTAAAAACATTTGAATAAACGGACTATAGCTTGAGAGAACTATGCATTAGAAGTTACAGGTGTCAAAGTCGACTGTATAGAAGTACAGTTTTAGAAATAGCTCAATTGTTTGGATCATATCTCAAGATCTACTGAATCTTTTGAGAAAGTTTAACTTGGAGAAGGTGCGCAAACATAGTATGACAACTAATGCAAAGTTTCATTGAAAACTTTAAACATTTGATTACTAAATGAGAGAATTAAGTGCATCAAACTTTTTTGAATAGTCACTCTCTTCATAGTTAGTGCAAAGATTGATAATCTGGCATTAGTCTTCCAAAATTGGTTAAAGTTTTGAGTTATTCTTGATATAGAGGTGCTCTAACATCAAGGATAACTTTTTCTTTTGGAGATTAACACTCTCCATTAGTGGTATCAGAGCAAGAATCATCAAAACTGAAGAAAGGAGGACCCCAACTGTTGCAGCTATACAAAAATCAAACTTTGAAGATTCAAAAGGTGAAAGTTTGAAGTGAAAGCTAGAGAAGGAGGTTTGAAGTTGTCAAGAAGATCAAAAGGAAATTCATTCGAAGTAAAGGTACATCTATTATTCACAATAACTTGAAGAATTTAATACACAGGTGAAGAAAGGATGGGAGATTCTCTTCAGATACAGAAATTGGATAGAGAAAACTATCCAGCTTGGTCAATGAGGATGGAAGCTCATCTCATGAGCAAAGACTTGATAGGTTATATCACAGGTGAAGAAGAAAAACTAGAATTCAGAGATCCTGGTGTTCCAACTAGGGATGAACTCTCATATTTGAAGACATGGATGAAGAAGGATGGTCAAGCAAGAAGCATTATCTACATGGGAGTCAGTGACTACTTGCTACCTCATATTAGAGGACTTGAAAGTGCAAGTGATATATGGAATGCTTTGGAAGAGCATTTCCAAAACACTACAAAGTCAAGGAAGGCATCTTTATGGGCAGAGTTTACCACATTCAAGAATAAGGCTTCTCAATCCATTTCTGATTATGTAACAAGGATGAAGGACATTGCAGATCCATTAGGAGCAGTTGATGAAGATATTGAAGAGGACAAATTGGTAAGGCAAATCCTCACATGTTTGAGAGGAGCTGAGAAGTGGAGGCCATTCATTTTATCTATTGAATTGTCACTAGATCATTTTACTCCTGATTTGAATTAGTTGCTAGGACATATGCTAACCTTTGATCAGGATGTTACATTTGATGAGCAAGGTATTTGGTATGTAGGTACAATTAATATTCATGCAGGTGATGAAGAAACTTTGAATCACGAGAAAGGTAAATCAAAGGTTCAAATATTTGATGAAGAAGAGAATAATGAAGCACAAGTTGAAGTTGATGAAGTGCCAAGGTTTGATCCAGAATGTGATGAACCAAAAACTTCAAGAAGTGGAGAACTCAGAAGGTCATCAAGGCACAAATGGCAACCTACAAGGTATAGCTATGATACTTCATTTTTGACCACTAAAGATTATGCTTATACGGTGAAAGCAGAGGAAGAACCTTCTACATATGAAGAGGCAAACAGTAAGGAAAATTGGGAGAAAGCTATGCAGGAAGAGTATGATGCTTTGATGGAGAATGATACATGGGATTTGGTTTTGAAACCAAATAGTCAGAAGATCATTGGATGCAAATGGGTTTACAAGACAAAGAGGTATGCAGATGGAAGTGTGTCTAGGTATAAAGCTAGACTTGTTGTGAAAGGGTATGCTCAAACATATGGTATAGATTATGATGAAACTTATAATCCTGTAGCAAAGATGACAACTATAAGGACACTCATAGCTATTGCTGCATGTAAAGGTTGGAAACTATGTCAATTAGATGTGAAGAATGCTTTTTTAAATGATTACATTTCAGATGATGTTCTCATGGAGCAACCAGAAGGGTTCAAAGATAAAAGGTATCTAGATTATGTATGTAAGCTCAAGAGAGCTTTATATTGTTTGAAGCAGGCCCCAAGGGCATGTAATTATAGACTTGTGAAGTTCTTGAAAGAACTTGGTTTCCAAGTGTCTAAAGCAGATAGTAGCTTGCTTGTAAAAGCAAGTGATAATGGGTTCATTTACATGCGCATATATGTTGATGACATAATTCTTACAGGTACAAATGAGAAAGGCATACAAAGTCTCAAGAAGCAAATGGAGAAAGAGTTCAAGATTAGTTACTTAGGAGACTTCACATATTTCTTGGGAATTGAGCTCTCATATACTCAACATGGAGTATATGTGACTCAAGAAAGATATTTGAAGAACTTTTTAATCAAGTTTAAAATGGAAGATTGCAGGGTAGCACCTACTCCAATGGAGGTGAATCACAAATTGAGCGGACATGGCAGGTATAAAGAAGATGGAGAAAACCTCAATTGATGATTGAGGGGGAGCTTTTAGTGCATAAAAACCATCAATTGATGTTTTAGATAAAGGTTTGAAGTCAAAGGACGAAGCAAAGACCAATATATGAAGCTTAAAGTTAGTGCATAATCAGAGAATGAAGTCTTGTATATACATGTACACTAGACTTGTAATTAACTCACTTATACCTTTGTTATGGTTAAGAGTGTGGACATATATGTCTATATATACAAGGAAAAAGTCGGGACATGTATGAGAGACGAAGAATGACAAGTTGTAAGAGTCATTAGACACTTTAGATGTGAAGAGAATATCTCTCATCAAACAGATGTAATGTTTTCTGAATAGAAGAAAAGTTGTGCCCTATATTTTGCTCAATGCTCCTTCTGTGTTTATCCTTTTGTGAAATGCTTTTGTACAAGTCTAATTCTATAGTTGAGTGACCTATGTACAAATTTTCAGATCCTAATTGTGATCAAGCTGAGAGAATTGAGAGTAGGAACATTTACATGTGTAAATGTGAAGAAGAGAAGACTGCAGCAAGTGCAAACTCGATGATAATGTTTTGGTCAGTTCTCCTTCCACAGTGTAAATTTTTTAGTAAGAAAGCACTCATTCTTTAATTTGGAAGGTAAGTTACCTATGGCTAAAAGAATTTGAATAAAGGAGCTATAATTTGAGAGGACTATGCATTAGAAGTTACACGTGTCAAAGTCGATTGTATAGAAGTACAATTTAAGACATAGGTGAATTGTTTGGATCATATCTCAAGATGTACTGAATCTTTTGAGAAATTTTAACTTGGAGAAGGTGCACAAATACTAAATACCCCATACAAAGTTTCATTGAAAACTTTAAACATTTGATTACTCAATGAATGAATTAAGTGCAGTAGACTTTTCTGAATAGTCACTCTCTTCACAGTTAGTGCAAAGATTGATAATCTGACAAGTCTTCCGAAATTGGTTAAGGTTTTGAGTTATTCTTGATATAGAGGTGCTCTAACATCAAGGATAGCTTGTTCTTTTGGAGATTAACACTCTCCATCAATGTATACATATACATGCATACACAATTGTAAACACACTTTCATATATTATACATATTCACATGCATACATACATGTGAAACACACACCTGTGCATACTAACACATGCATACATGTACACATGAATACACACACACACATATATGTGTGTGTGCGTGCCTGCATATATCGCACACATGCACACATATACATACACATGAAACGCACATGTGTGCATACTAACACATGCATATATATTTGTGTGTGTGTGTGTGTGTATATATATATATATATATATATATATATATATATATATATATATATATATATATATATATATATATATATATATATATATGTGTGTGTGTGTGTGTGTGTATGTGTGTTTGTGTCTGTGTGTGTATGCATATATACACATGCATAGATCGACTCATATCCATATACATAGACACTTATCACACACATGCATACATACATGGGAGAGATTTTTGCCCTCGAAAATTAAGCTATATAAAAATTGTAGGCATACCCCCGAGCTTCATGTTCTAACTTAAAAGAACATGTTTTCATCTATGTGGTGGGATTCACCTATATTCCATTTGAATAAAGGAGAGTCTATTGTCTGATAACCATTCAAATGATTCAAGTTAACGATCGTTAAATTGAGTTAGAAAGCTATAGAGCTCTCGGAAAAACTTAAGCTCTTTCCTGGAGCATAATGTTCTACCCTACAAGAATATATATTCATCTATATGGCGGTATTCATTTCATATTCGAAACGAATAGAGGGGGATCTATTGTATAATCTAGTCATGTGTTTTCATTATTACCATCATTTTGGTAAGACATCTATATAGTCTCATCTTCATTATCTTTATTGATTTCTATTATTTCTTCTATTATCAAATGATATGTGTTCTCATAAATTATATCATCTATTGATTGACTAATATCAATTTCTGGTAGTTCCTCTTCATCATCTGTAGAATCAACACATAGAGTATTATCATTCTCATCAAGTAGATTATTATCGTTGTCATGTGGAGCGATTCTAATTCCTCTCTAAGATGACAATATATCATATTTGATGATGAATCATCAACATGGTTTTCTTCGATCTCTTTAACAATAAAGTTATGAAACAATGACCGAACTCTAGGTTGAACATGAATGACTTGCCACCAAGGATGAGCATCAGGGTTTTTATAAAAAACTACTTGCTCAATATGCCTAGGAAGAATATATGATTCTCTAGTTAATCGCATTACTTTTGAAGATTCAATTCCTTCTCAATGTGGAATTATTACATTTATACTCGGCTCTAAAACAATCAATCTTCAAAAAAACCTATCAAAATTAAGAAAAAAAACAAAATTTCATTATTATGTTCTTAAAAATTATAATAAGCTATATCAAAAAAAAGTTTTTTTTTTTTTTTTTTTAAGGTATGAAACGATATTTTGTAGATACCAACAATGGTTCCTACATAGCCAAGTTCACTATTTATAAAGTTTGTATCATTTGAACTAGCACATGATAGTTGATTGAAAGAAGCAAAAATGCTAGACTCCTCTGTTTTACACAAAGAATCAATAACTTTGATTCTAATATGTTGTCCATAGGCCCATATATTAGTGAACATTCCATCTTGCAATAAAAATTAAATTATTATAAGAGAAACTAATATACATATATGTAAATGAAATATAATATTAGTAAAATCAAATTACCTTTCTTTTGCAAACTATCATTAACTCCCTCTGAGATTCATTCATTATTTGCATTGACTCATTGCATATGGGTACATAGCCAATTTGTAAAACAAGATATATCTGTATTCTCATTACTATCGAGATTATGTCTATATCTTTTGTTTTTCCATCTTTTACTTTGGAGATTTTGTTCTTGTTCATACTTATCAACGAATGCTTGCATGCATTCACTATTATATGCAATAAAAGTAGAAATATTATTTTTTTCTTGCAACATAAATTGAAATGGAACTCCCTTACCTGATAATACCACATTTGTCAATTTTGAAGAATACTCTTTGGTCCATGCATGCGGAGCTTCTTCATGAACTCTTTCAAAGTATTCACTAACATAGTACATGCACTCCTTAAGCATCCACCCATTTGCCATAGATCCTTCTATTTTGATCTTTTCTGCACATAACCTTTTAATATGTCCATAAATCACTCGACCCAAAACATCCATCGAAAGTGTTTAAAACTCGTTCAATCTCTATTTCATCCACAAGATGGATCAATAAATGAACCTGAATATCAAAAAAAATATGTTGGAAGCTCTTTCTCCATTAAATATAGTAGCTCCCTATATTCACATCTCTTTTGTGGGATTGAGTTTTTGTCAATCTCTTTTGATGTAATCCACCTATTATCATTCATAAATAAAATTATAAACAAATTAATTTGTAAAGAAAAGATATCAAATATTCTCATATATTAAACACAAAAGTATGACAATTACTTTATAAGCGATCCAAGATAATAGATCATGTCTCGTACTCCTTTCATTGCACATCCATTGATAACAAGAGGTAAAATGTGCTTCAAACGATTATGCCAATCATGTGTCTTTAACCCAAATAAGCTCCTATCATCCAAAGTAAACATGTTTTGGAAAGATGCTCCATATCTTATAGGTGTTCGAATCTTGTAGCTGAAACGATACTAATTAGTGCAAAAAGAGCAAAGATAACTAGCTCAATAGGGCTATTGTCACTTCTTATCTACACACTAAAGTTTATAAAGTTCACATCTATGCACTTCAAAATCACGAGCTAATTCAAGTAAGTGGAAATTTTCAATTCCTTACTTTTGGTTTGGCTATTGTGCCTTATTTGCTTACATGCATGAGTGATTTAAGATGATTTTGGTTCCACATTTAGGAGAAATGCTACCAAAATTGTTTTCACTATATGGTGTTGTATACGGTGAAAAAAAAAATCATCATACTTGCATAATTACATACATATATACATACTTACTTACTCACTTACTTACTTACACACACACATACATACATACATACTTACTTACTTATTGACATATACACACATACACACAAATATATGCACACATACATACATGCATATATATACACATACATACATCCACTTACATACACACATATACACATTTATGTATACACACATACTTACATCACACATACATACACATACACACATGCATACACACATACACTCACACATATACATACATAAATGCACACATGCATACACAAATAATTACATAAATACATACATAGGTACTCTCCCTCTCTCACTCCCTATTACTCTCTCTATCACACTAATTCATTGTTTTTTTGTTTTATTTTTTTGTAATTTTAGTGTAATCTACAACAAATCAATGATAGTTCAACTTCTATTGCAAAGCTTCATGTCTATGCTTATAAATCACTAAATTCACATATAGTCTCAAGCAAATAAAAACTCTCAATCATTTATTTTTTCTTTCAATCAAATTTGTTAACAATACTTTTAATTATAAAAAAGTTTAGTAAAAAATGTTTTTTTGTTTAACACATACATACATACATACATACATACATACATACACATATACATACATACATACATACATACATACACACATACATACATACATACATACATACATACATACATACATACATACATACATACATACATACATACATACATATATTCATACATGCATGCATACATACATACACACACACACACATACATACATACATACATACATACATAAACCATATATACATGCATACATAAATAAATACATACATGCATGGATACATGCATGCATACATACATACATACATACATGCATATATACATGCATACATACATATGTATATACATACATACACATAGATACATACATGCATGCATGCATGTGGTTCCAAGTGCTCTTGTTCCTAAATCTTTGTGACCCTCCTCAGTTATTCTAATGTCTTTCTCCTCCTCTTATAAGAAGCAATGAAGCCTCCCGCCTCAATGATAGTGATCCAAAATTTGGATTTAGGCCCCCGTAAGGCTTGCACTAGTGATTTTTTCTCATCCTATGAACAACAACTATCACTTATTCTTCTCCCTTGAAAATCTCTATATTTATAGCATATGCTTTAGAGATTCCCCTCCTCCTTCTAAGTTTTTCTATGCTTCATATCTCAACTTGTGTGTGGTGCTCTGCCCATTCACATTGGGCTAGACACCCACTATCTACTCACTGTGGATGAAACTATCCAACTAATGCAGACCTATGACTCTGGTAGTAGTGTTAGATTGCAAAGTCCTTTGCATGAGATCTCTTTGGGAAATCCAAGAGACACAGAGAGAGAATACTAATCATCTCACCCAACCTTTGAGCCATCCCTATTCCGTGAAAGAATCCTCAATCCTCCCCTCTCTTATACCATGTTTGTAGTATATAATCCCAAAAAATGCCATGTATCATCTTTCTCAAATGTTCCTAAAGGTTGATTCACACCCAAGTGATCCACTATGACCAACTATGTGATGATTGGCAAGTGTCAACACATTAGCATCATTAGAAATAACATTAGTTTCTTCTATCTTCACAGTCAAAGAAGATGGTGGAGGTAATTGTTTAACATGCCCATCAATATGTTGCCCTTTACCTTTAGCATTCTTTAACACATAACAATCTTTCTTCATATGTCCTTTCTTATGACAATAATGATACTCGATATCTCGCTTAAGCACCTCATAGGAAGACTAGTACTTGATACTTATGGATTATCTGAATTGCAAGAAGGAATGCTTTTGCATTCAATTGACAAACTAAAGGGAAGAGAAAAATACTAGAGTCACTCCTCCAATAGAATTAAGTCTAAGTTTGTGGGTGAAAGACCAAGGATTTCTTTGATATTGGGCCCTCACATGTACTCTATGGTGATCATTACCAACCATAAAATTCAAATCATAAGACTTATAACATTTCTAATGTGCAGATAAACCTTTCATCACATGCTTAATCAAAATCTTATCGTATGTATTATAAAGTAGCTTGAATAAGGCTCTAAGTTAATGATAACATTAGGAGCTTTTGGGGTATTAGAAAAGTTAATTGCTTAGCCTAGTGGTGTATTCCATTGGATGGGAAGGAAGAGGTCTTGGTTTCAATAGTACCTTGGGGAGCATATTTTGCCTAATGTGTCTCTAGAGCCTTCTAGCAGCATCCACTCAAGTTAATGTGAGTTAACTTGAGCCTAATGGGACTTAAACCAAAAGGTGAGCACACCTACCATTAGTAGACTCCATTGGAAGGTGTAAAAGCAGTGGTGGAAATTGCACGTGCATATTTGAACTTGAGTTGTGCTAGAGGTAATAATTACTCCCAAATCTATATATCTTCATGAGGGAATGATTGTTTAGTCCCATTTTTCTATATTTGGATATTCATTTGTTTGTCTCCCCCAAATATTGTTATGTTTGTGTGGAGATTTTGTGCCTCTTTAAGTTGTCGTCTACATGTGGAGTATTTATCCTTTTTCAAAAAAGATAGAACTTTATTCTTCTTACACTCATGTGACTTGAACCCACAACCTCTACAAGGGAGCCATATGCTTTCTTTTTACTTTTTATAATATTGGGATTCGAACATAGAAAATATAAAGAGGGTCATGAGCTATTCATCATACCTCTCATGACTTTTCTTGTATCTAAGATTTAGGATGTATTATCCTTTTAGTCCAGCCCCATCAACATCTTTTGTCTCTCCTCAGCCCATGTACACCCAATATATCTCGTCTCTTCTCCCTCTCCAAATCCATCTTTCCTCCCCTCTTCTATGCTATAGTTTTATGAGCATCTATTGTTGCTCTTTTCTATCCATCCATGCACATATAATCATGATAGAGGGAGAGAGAAAGAGAAAGAAGGCTCTTTGAAGCATCAAAGAGGAAGAGGGATAGAGTAACATATCTTTCAAGGCAAATTATTTGAAGGAAATCCAAAGCTAGCTTATAGTTCATCATGGTGCAGAGGCAAGGACGGGAAAGAAATTATTTTCTCTTTCTAGATGTTTGGAAAGAAAAGAAGAAGGAAATAAAAGAGAAGGAAGGGATGAAGCAAGTATCACATCACTCAAAAAGAGTCCTCTTGTAATTTACTTCATGAAGCATCAAAGGGACCAACATGGAGCAAGTGCTATCAAGAAGCTGAAATCCCGAAGAGAAAAGATTGGAAACTTTGAAGTATGCCTATCTCAAAAAGTGCAAATCTTGCAAGATGGCATATTTGCTCATCATTCTAAGGTACCATATGTCATCTAATCTATTGTTTTTTTCTTATATGTGTTCTTTGGAGCTATCTTTATAGGTACGTCTCCAAAGTTGGACAATTATAAAATTCATTTAGGATTTGCTTTGGTCCAATTGAAGTTTGGTTGACCAGGATGAGGGAACACTTCTTTCCAACATTCTACGAGGATCTTAAATCCCAAATTGGGCATAGTAGTCCTCTAGTATGCTAATAGATTAGTGGATGTTGATTGGAAGTGGACCATTGTACAAACATCTAAGTCAAATGTTTTGGTCAACCATAGTCAAACTTCATTCTCCAAGCCAAGTTCTAGTGAATTCAAGAAGATTTCTCAAATAGTTAGAGTAGCTCTTTAGTTAATTAGGTCCAATCCTTACGAGAGCCTTGGGGATCACATTTGCCTAATGAATCTCTAGAGCTTTCTAAAAGCATCCACTCAAGTTAATGTGAGTATACCTATCTAGGTTAACATAAGCCCATTGGATGGGAAAGAGCAAGTTTTGGGTTCAATCCCTGCAAGTGACTTGGGGAGCATATTTTGCCTAATGAATCTGTAGACCCATCTAGAATCATCCACTGAAAAGGTGGGTACACCTGCCACTAGTAGAAGGTGTAAAAGCAGTGATGGAAATTTCACATGCATATGTGGACTCCAGTTACTCCATAGGTCATGGTTAGCCCCCAAATCTGTATAAGTGCACGCTAGTTAGCTTGCTATTTGAATTTGAAATTCATTTGATAATTCATATTCCTAAGATTAAGTAACATTGGGACTTATCAAGAGATGAAGTATCATACTCAATCCAATCCTCCTTTGTTTTTTCTAATCCCAAAGATTTCAAAGAACTTTATGAAGTAGAATAGAGCATGTATGAATTTTCCATTATTTTTAGAAAGTCTTTCTTCTTTGTGAAGACTAATGGATGATCATCTATTATTATGCCCTAGATCCCTTTTTTATTTTACACTTCATGAACTTCTTCCAAATCTTTAGCTAGAAGTTCCCACTATGAGATGATTTCAAGCCTTGAAGCTAAATTTATCTTTGTGGTGATTATCTAATCTAAAACTTATCTTTTTCAAGTACTTATCACTAACTACTTTAAATGTTACTCTAGCATTTTTGAAAAAACATAGCTTCCAAGTTTCCTTCACCACCCATGATAAAGTATTTATCAAGGAAAACAAATCACTCTACTTGTAGAGAAACTTTGAAACTTCTCTAAGGTTTCGATCGCTGAATTTGGTATTATGTTTTTTCCCTCAATGTTCCAATACAAGAATGAGAGCGAACAAAGTCCAATCTATCTTCGTCACCGAACTCAAATGAATTTCTTAAACTAAATAACTAAGAATTAAATCCACTTCAATTAAGTTTTTGTTTCACTAAGAAATCTTCCTCAAAAATTTCTCAATGATTTTTTATAAGAATATAATATATCATGTGGAGAAAGAGGTTGGAATGGTTGTTGCTAAGGCCTATATGCCTAAAATAGAGTGTGCTAATCTTGTGCAAAATGAAGAATGGGCATTTATTACTGCTTGCAGCTACGACTCGTGCTCTCATGAACAATGTATGCCTGCAATAGACTAATATGTTTGGTACTTTGATAGTGGGGCAACCAAACATATTACCTCGCAACACATTTTCTTCAGGTCAGTTGAGCCTTCCCCTACAGGGAATACTATCACATGTGCTAACAACTCCTCTTATCCTATAATGGGAGTTGGTTAGATAATTGTGACTACTACTGATGGTAGTTCTTTCACATTGTCAGATGTTTTGTTTGTGCCAGGGATCAAGAAAAATATCTTTTCAGTTTTAGCATTAGCCAAGATTGACTTGGTTGTCAATATTGTTGATGAAAGATGTACAGTTCATGATCTGTCAAATGGCAATGTGATTATTGCTTCTGGCATTTTATGTCATGGCTTGTATAAGCTCATAGACTATGGAAAATTTGTCAATGATTTAACATGTGAAGTTCAATATTCTCATGCTATCTTAGATGCAAAGCTTTGGCATGCATGCTTTGGTCATCTAAATTTGGCTAGTTTGATACACCGATAGAAATTTGATATGGTGTCCTCTTTGCCCAAATTTGAGGCACTTGGTAAGCATGTTTTTGAAGGTTGCATTTTGGGCAAAATGCAACATTCCTCCTTCCCAAAAGATGGTTTAGTTAAAGCTACTAAAAAATTGCAACTTGTTCACAGTGATGTATGTGGTCCTATGTAGACACCTTCTTTTGGGAACTACCTTTACTTCATGACTTTGATTGATGAATTTTCAAGGCATGCATGGGTGTATCCATTGAAAGCAAAGTCCAAAGTTATGTGCTTCAAACAATTTCTGGTTTTGGATGAAAATCTCTTAGCATGTGAATTGGGCACACTCCGTTCTGATTGAGAGGGGGAATATATGTCTTTTGGTTTTAATGCATTTGCGGCTGATTGTGGGATAAAACATCAGTGTACACTGCCATATACACCTCAAGAAAATGGACTTGCTGAAAGAACATGTATCTCATGGAGATGGCGAGGTGTATGATCAAAGCTCAGGCCTTACCACATAGTTCCTGGCTTGAGGTTGTTATGTGTACAACATATGTACTTAACACGTGTTCCACCAAAGCATTGCAATCCATCACTCCATATGAGGCTTGGCATGGTCGCAAGCTGTCTATTTCTCATCTTCGTGTCTTTGGTTGTTTGGAAAATGCATTAGTGTCTAAACAACAATGCAAAAAATTGGATGATAAAGCAGTAAAATCTATTTTTGTTGGGCATAATTTTGAAAGCAAAGGCTATTACCTGTATCATCCACAAACTAAATGTATCTTAGTTAGATGTGATGTTGTTTTTGTGGAAGATGCAATTCATCTATTACTTTCATGTACTAAAGAGACATCAGTTAGCTCCAAGACACTTTGCTTCCTATTTTTAGAGGTGGAAATGAGGCAATTTCTCAACCTTTACAGGTTTCATATAATGATGAAGATCATTCAAATTTTGATGCAGATTTACATGATGCACTTCTTGATGAGAGGGCTGATATACAAGAGGCAAAAACCATGCCCAAATGGTTGGTGCATACTTTGCGAGATAACAAATTAGATGCACCTCTATCATATCATACTCGTTCAAGCTCTCACAGTGCTTCTTTTAGATTGCTATGCAATGGGCACCTCTAGTATTTGTGATATGAATGAGCCTGCTTCTTTTGATGAAGCACAAAATTCAGAAATTTGGATGGCTGCTATGCAATTAGAATATGAAGATGCACTATCATTATGTGAGGGAGAGGTTCTCTACTTGAGAGATCGGTTTGGCATATGCGCCCACACAAAAGAACATTGCAGACCTTTTCACAAAGGCTCTGCCTAGGGAGAAGTTTGAAGCTTTCCTCAAAGCTTTGGGATTACTTCCTTTTGTGAATTGATTCCACATAGCTTGGCACTTCCTTATACATGAGTGCTAGCTCCTTGTTCACCGCATCACTCCCAAAGGGGATTTGTTGATATATTTAGGTAGTGATATGTGTGAACACACTAGGACCACCAGGGCACTTTTTTCCCTCTTTACAAGGTTTTTTTCCCCCGACTTATATATATGCCTATAACCCTAATGGGTCACTTATCTTTGTACATTCTATTAGTAATACATTCAATATTGTGTGTTGTGCTCCAAGCTTCTTCTTCTTTCTTGTGTCGTTCGTGTGCTTCTGCAAACCTCAAACTCCAACCATCATAGGGAAGATTTCATAGTGACTGTTGAGTGTGTGTGGCTCAGATGCCTTTTGACTGATTTGGGTGTTGGTTAGTCTTCTACCACTGCCATCTTCATTATCGATCAAAGCGCATTGGCAGCTGCAAGGAACCTTGTGTTCCATGCTAGCACAAAGCACATCAAAGTGCATTATCATTATGTCAGGGAGAGGTTCTCTATTGGGGAGATCAATTTGGCATATGTGCCCACACATGATAACACTGTGGATCTTTTCACAAAGGCTCTGCCTCGAGAGAAGTTGGAAGCTTTCTGTAGAGGCTTACTTCCTTTTGTGGTTTGATCTCTTTCCACATTGCTTGGCACTTCTTTATACATGAGTGCAAGCTCCTTGTTCACTGCATCACTTCTAGGGAAGATTTGTTGATATATTTCAGTAGTGATGTGTGTGAACACACTTAGGACCACCATAGATTTTTTTTCCCTCTTTAGGAGGTTTTTTCCCCCCGACTTGTATATAGACCTATAACCCTAATGGGTTACTTATCTTTGTACATTGACTTGGTAATACATTCAACATTCTATGTTGTGCTCCAAGCTTCTTCTTCCTTGTGCTGTTTGCGTGCTTCTACTGACATCAAACTCACTCCTACATGCTAGACATATTGCCTTCTCATAAACAATGTCAAGTCAAGCTCAAAGTGTCAAAGGGCAACATGTTCAACCTTAAGGTCATGTAGTTTGTGACCACTTGATTCAAAACCTTAAAACCTAGTGTCATTTTGCATGATGGGCATTGCCTCAAGGTATTCGAAGAATTGCCTTATCTCATGATTTATTTGAAATTCATCTAGAGGGCATACACATAGTTACAATCTCCTAGAGACGTCTTTGATTTTCACGTTACATTTTTTTCTCGCTCACACTTGCATTCCATAGATCTAAGGCCCAATTTCATGAGGAAGAGTTGGAATCTTCAACATATTGATTGAAGAACTAAAAACCCTACTCAACCAAATGAATTTAGCAACTTGAATGGCTTTTCCCCTCATAATTTCTTTGAGACATATCTTTCTTTTTTCCTTCTTATTTTGTAAAGAAATTAGAAGAACCTCATCTACAAGACCGTGCAGCGTAGAGGCACCCATCACATTGGCAGAGAAAGGAACACCCCATCATATGATACTTCAACGAAAAACTAGATATTAAAAAACTATATGATCACATCGAGCTTTGGGAGGAGCTTGAATTTGATTCAATTGCTCACTTTTCAAGGCTAGCTGCTAGAGCATGCTCCCCTTCACTCAAAATTTTATTTTAATACATTTTTTTGTTGAAAATATAAAAGTTTTTAAAATGATTTAATTTTATTTATTTTTCATTTTCTTTTTTAAAGAGTTCCATCTTAGGACCCACTTTCCCTTCAAACTTCAAATTTCAATGAATAAACACACACATTTCAAACAATAAGCACACACGGCCAAAGGAACCCCCTTTATCCATCAAGGGTTCATTTCAATCTTACTCATTCAAAAATGATAAATTTTATCTTCTTCAATATTTAATATTTTTTTATAAAATAGAATGACTTCGGAATTCCGAAAAGGTGTCCATGTCCAACATGAGGTTCGGAAAACCACTCTAGATTCATGAAGCATGGAGTGATCGAATGTTTGTCCTCTCTCTCCAATGAGAGTGGCTCATGCTCTGAACTCTCAAGGAAGAAGTTCCGAGTTCGAGTTCCATTCTTAGCTTGAACATATCGATAAGATTTATAGGATGACTGCCTCTATCTTACGACTCACGAGGTCAGGGGTCTGTGTCCTTCCAATTCATTGTACGAAAAAAAAAAAAAAAAAAAAATAATACATTATCGGTCCTCATTGCGCGAGGAAGGCTTTTCACATTGATGCTTACGGTCGATGGTAGTGTTTTCACTCTCTTTTCCATCTCCCCTTTCTGTTCGATCACCTTAGACTGCAGCGAGAGGCACACAGACACACAAGCCTATTTACAGACCGGGTCATTCGTCTTCGCGCTCTCAAGTCGCGGTTTATGAGGTCAGTTAAGCCTATTTTATCAATTGTCGGCTCCGATTCTAGGATTTCAACGTGTTCGCCTTGGTTTTTTTCTGAATTTACGTATTTTCTGTTTACCATCGATTCTCGTCGATCGATGGATTTTTCGAGCTTCTCTTCTCCTTCTGCGTTAGGTGTGTTTCGCGGCTCCTTCTTATTTTAGCAGTGCTTAGTTTGATTCCTTTTTTTTTTGAATTTTATTTATTGTGTCCTTTTGGCATGTCCGGCCCCATGCTTTGTCCACAACCGAACAATGAGTAGTCTAGTACATGAATCTCTGAGAGTTCATTCCGCTCTACTGGGCCTTGAAAATATTATATTATGTGTTCCAGTGCCAGGAAATATTCCTTTTTTTTTTTTGCATCGAGGCCTACTTCTGTCATGAGGCTCTCTAATGTCCATAAATTTGCTCGATTCGTAGTGTGGGTTTCTTAAGGTACATGCATGCATTTGGTCTGTGCGAGATAGCCGAATTTAACTATTTTTTTTTTCTCTTTTTTCCAGCACTAAGGAGAGGCCAACCCTTGGGTAAGGATTTTGAGTTATTTCAGCTTTACTCAAATAAGCTCAAAGTTATACAATGTCACGTGTTTGTATTTCTTGTTTCCATTTACTGCATGTGGATATCTGGTGTCTTGAATTTTTTGTTCTTTTTTTTTTCTGTTGGAGACTTTGGCACATTGCTAACCTTATTTATGGGCCTCCATAATCAGGCATCCCTTTATGTTGGAAGAGAAACATCGAAAGCTAGTTGATTCATACAACATGTCTCTTTCTCCCCCTTCCATTTTCCTTTTGTGCTGTGTCTTTCTCCCTCTTCCATTTTCTATTTATGCTGGCTTGGTATAACCTGATTTATGGGGATACTGTATTCATAAATATAGCCATGAGAATGTTGAGTACTAAAGCTTACAACTAAGTTCAAGTCAAAACTTGGAGTGAAGCAAATAGGCAAAAGCCATGGGGCTTTATCATCTCAGGTTATTGAAGCATCAAAAGTCAAGCTCAATAAGAGACATAGAGCAATGAAGAATCAGAACTATGGAGCAATGAAGAGACAAAACTTTGGGAAGATGAAGAGTCACTATATCCCCTGTGGTTAAAGAGCTTATATAAACCACATTCCACGAGTTTAAGGGTATGGAAGCGTCAAGCAATCTCTCCTACTAAGAGGATACCATGTAGAACTTAGCTTAGTCTGTTTAGGGGTTATCTTTCCCCTTGTTCTTATACTCTTTCTAGAAGAAGCTCTTCTTTGACATCTGTTTTGGAACAGAGATTTCATTGAGCATTAAGTTTTTTGTATTGAATTCTTGTAATTTTCTATCCATTTATAAAGTATAGTTTGTGTGCACAAAAGATCTCTTTGTGATTTCTTCCTTACTGTGAGGAATTCAGTCATTTTGCAACTCTAATTTCTATGTAGGCGTTGACACCGGCTAGTCTCTCTTGCAATAGAGGTTTGAAGGAGCATTCAATGACCAAATTTAGCATTTTATAGCTCATTTGAAATCTGAACAGGTTTAGTATGTCTATGCAAAATCCTATTGGCTATTAAAATTGCAATAAAGAGCAATTCCGATTTTAGAGTGAAGATATTGAAAAAAGCTCATTGTTTTTAAGAGGGTCCATCACACTTTTATCGCATTTTAAGTTGGAATTTTTAAGATTGATTTCAAAGCTACATAGAGGCATTGCCAATGCATCTAGGAAGTTTACTTACAACACATAATATTATTGATAGGGCATATTATGTTCATATTATGACAACACATAATATTACAACACATAATATTATTGATAGGGCATATACAAAACTTGCAAATCACAAAGAAAATATGGAGTTCTCCTCAAAGAATTTACTCAACTAGTACGAAAGGGAGGGAAATCCATTTGAAAAATGAAATAGACAATTCGCAAAAGACCTTTAGCCAGCTAACAAATAATATCCTCAAGGTGAAGGAAATTAAAGATTCATTATGCACAATATGATGCATACTAGATAATGATGACCTAATAGAATATACCCTAAGTACTTTGAGAGAAGATGACAAATGGGGATTATTTACTACAATGAAGGTCAAGGATAAAATTCTTGGCTTTGATAACTTATCTCCCTTATGATTCTAGAGAAGCTCACCCTTGGAGGTTCTAAGTCAAAGGAAGGGCAAAACCAACTATTCTATAAGGAAGATATAGTATAGGTGGAAGTAGAGGTAGATAACCATCAAAGCAACCAAGATGGAAGCAAGTCAAGTTGAATTGAAGATACCAATGAAAGAGGAGAGGAAGGAGCACGTGCTCCCCTTCTAACATATCAACTTTTCAGGGTTGATCTGCTTCACACATTTTTGGTCCCAAGGGTTTGGCCTTGACCTATTCAGAGGGGGGGGGGGAAGAGAGAGAGAGAGAGAGAGAGAGAGAGAGAGAGAGAGAGAGAGAGAGAGAGAGAGAGAGAGAGAGAGAGAGAGAGAGAGAGAGAGAGAGAGAGAGAGAGAGAGAGAGAGAGAGAGAGAGAGAGAGAGAGAGAGAGAGAAGTAAAGAGGGGGAGGGGAGAGAGAACTTCAAAGTTTAGCCCCATTATCCATAATCTATCATCCATTGCCCATTTCCTAATATGATCTTATCATCCGTCACCATTACCTTTATCATGAATCACCATCCATTAGAAGTCAGCTTTATCCACTCGTAATCCTTAGTGACATGATTTATCACCATGCCTCGTGGTATATGTGTAGTTTGGGATGCCCAAACCATGACCATACATTGGCAAGCACTAGTAATTCAAGTTTTGGCACATGGGGATGAGTATGCAAGTATTGCAATAAGGAAATTTGCTCTGTCATCACTTGTCTCATACGCCATGTCTCAGGGCTAGGTGGTATGGGGATTGGTGCATGTTTGGGGTTACCACATTACAAAAGTTGTGCACAAGCAACCTTTGCAACTCGTTATCGTGACCGGATCTCTTCCATAAAGGGAAAAGAAGTACTTCTCTTTGAGGATAGTGAGTTAGAGACGATTGTAGAACAATTCCATCCGAGGTGGTTAGGTTCGTAAGGTTCGGTACTGGTAAGGTACGTGAATTGAATCTTACCCTCAGGGTAAGGTTTGTAAGGTACGTTAGGGTGTGTGTGTGTGTGTATATATATATATATATATATATATATATATATAGATAGACTCTAGAGAGAGAGAGAGAATAATGAATATATATATATATATATATATATATATATATATATATATATATATATATATATATATATATATATATATATATATATATATATATATATATATATATATATAACATGGAAAACATCATAATTCCTTACTCTCGCTTCATTTCTTTACTTTCAGAAGTGGAAACAAAACTATTAGAGTGATGGAACGATTATGGGTATGGACATCTTTTTCATCATACATGAAAAACATCATAATCCCTTACGCTTGCTTCATTTCTTTATATTCAGAAGTGGAAACAAAACTATTAGAGTGATGGAACCATTATGGGTATGGACATCGGCATATATCTCTAGATGCATTGAGAGTGGTATTTCATGTAAATTGCAAATGTATTTTTTTAATGTTTTGCAAGATTATATATTCACTTTATATGTTTTATTTTAAGTTTTTATTGTTTAACATATGTTTTAAGTTTTTATTGTTTAACATATGTCATATATTATTATTTAGGACTATTCGTTAGCGCCTGTGAGTCCAATTGGAGCATCTTTTCCTTGTGCTAGCTAAGCTGAGAAATTGCTTGAGTATTGCACAATTGAAGCACGTGATCTTTTGCAAAACCAATTTAACGATTATTGCGTACTTTAAAGAGTTTAAAGATCCTTGACTTGTAAACATTTATATATATATAGACTCTAGAGTATAGTTTAAAAATTCAATAGAGAAAAAAATTGGGATTAAATTTTTACTATATTAAATTTGAGGTCTTACCACTTGTGCTTGAGGACAATTTCAGATCACACAATAGTGGTGAGATAGGTTTATCTGATCATGATGAATAAGATGAGATCTATTGGTTTCTTTATTTGGAGTTTGAGAGCATTGATAGATGCATTATATGTTCATGTTCGCGTACTCTATCACAACAGAGGGAGGGTGCCAGATGCGCGCTTCATGGAGAGAAGATCGAATTCCACATGAGGATGATATTTCATATATTTCACATAGCAATACACAAACTTTTGATGAAGGCAATGTCATAGTCGGTGACATTTCTTCATTTTTAGAGGACTCTTCATATCAGGATTCAATCAATTTAGATGATTTAGAGTTAGAATAGTTATGAGACTCTAGAACCTTCTAATACTTGCCATTCTTTTATTGACTTGTATAATATATATGTATTATGTCACATGTAGCATTTTGCAGTGTGAGATTTACTTGAGAGCAACATTGGATAGTTTTATAGTTGCATTTGGATTTTTATTACGAATATAATCTATTTGGTGATTCTAGCTTGGTTCTAGCTTCTCTTTATTGTATTGTATAATGTATATTAATTTTGATGAATGATTTTGGTGGTTCTAGCTTCTGCTTAATGTGTTGTATAATGTGTGTCGAGTTTGATTAATGATTTTTAATTTTTGCTAGTGTAGTATCGCATATGTAGTTTATTAATCATTATTTGATATTTGTAATATGTTATATGAACATGTTTTTATATTTATTATGATGTGAATTGTAATAATATTAAATAGTATGGAAAATGAGAGTTGGGACTTAGGCAATGGGTATATGTCATTATTTTTTAATGCAACACACCTTATGCATCTTACCTCAAAGGTAAGGTTCTGTCCTCGCAACTTAAACATATCAAACTAACTTGAAATGCACCTTACACACCTTAATAATAGGTAATGTCCATTCCTTGCATCTCGAACATATCGGATGCACTAAACCAAATGCATCTAATCACTTTGTTACTATTCATGTGGCCATTGTGAATAAGAGGATATCCTTGGGATTCCATAAGTTATTTCTTGATTTAGGAACCTTGGAATCTTGCTCTTGTTCCATTTTACATGCATATTGGATTATGGTTGTATATGCATTGTGCAAGCTAGGTAAAAACCCTTTTAAAAAGAGGAAAGGGTTCCTTCGTGGTTTTAATGTGTTCACACATATCACTATCAAAGTATACAAACAATTACCCCTTGGGAGTGATGTGATGAACAAAGAGTTTGCACTCATGTACAAGGAAGTGCGAAGCAATGTGGATTGCGATCCATCCACAGAACGGAGCAAGGTCAAATGTTTGCGGAAAACTTCAAACTTCTCATGAGGTAGAGCCATCATGAAAATGTTTGCAACATTATTCTATTTGGGGATATAAGTGAAACTTATTTCTTCAGTAGAGAGACTCTCCTTGACATAATGATAGTGCACCTCAATGTGTTTAATGTAAACATGGAACAATGGTTTTCTCGAAATTACCAATGGACTCTACATGTTAGTAAAGATGGTGGGGGAAGAAGGTTGACCAACACTTAGATCAGCCAGAAGGTATTTGGGCCGTACACACTCATCTATGGTGTGAAAGCTTTCCTATGTTTAATCTCACAACTGGTCAAAGTAGGCTTCATCTTGCTAAACCAAGATATGCATGATCTACCAAGTATGAAGCAAAAACTATTTTGGACACAAGTGTCATAGCTTATGCATCTAATCCAATTGGAGTTAAAAAAATCATGTACATTTGGTGTTATGAATCCTTCCTTCGAATAAAAGAATTAAGTTGTTTGGAACTAAATAAGTGGCAAAAGATGTGTTTGATTGCCTACTAATAATTGATACCATGGCTATGCATAAATCCACTCATCTAAGAGAAAATAATTGGAACATCAGAATCCAGATATAGTAATGTATACTTAAATAAGTCATGCAATAGCTTGTTGATAGAGGTCAACATCAAATCCATCTCCAACATCATGAAGACTCAATCACAAACATGTCTTCATCGGAGTCTCAATGCGTTCACAATCCTCATGTCAAATCATCACACATTTTGCATCTCATTAAGACTAGTGAGCAACATGACATGGACATACGAAGTGCTTTGAGTTGGATTAATATGAAATCCATGTGCTAATACGTAGGCCTACATTTAAATACAAAGCATGTGGTCCATATAATGTCTTCTTTAACTTGCCAACTTTGTTTTCATGCACTTTATGCACAAAACCAAGAGGTTGGAAAACATATACTTCTTCACGCAAGTCCCCATTAAAATATGGTTTTGATGTACAATTGATGTACATTGTCCAGCCATTGTGACCTTGAAGTGCACAGATTCTATGGAAGGTTGTTATATGACAAGTAGGAGCAAATGTCTCATTAAAATCAATGCCCTTTTCTTGAGCATAACCTTTGGTACAAGCCTAGCCTTAAAACAACCATCACCACCATCAAACCTACGTTCACTTTGTAGAACCATCTACTGCTAATGGCCTTCTTGCTAAGAGACAAATCACATAAAGACCAAATATCATTCTTCGTAAGAGCATCAACATATAATTGCACAACATGTTTGCAAAATGATCTAAAACACAAAAATTGGGTCAACCTTCTATTAGGGGAGACCCTACTTGTAGGTCAATTTGATGGTCAAAGATTGGTCAAAAATTGGTCAAATATGATCAAATTTTGGGTAAAAGATTTTATTGCATATTCTTGTCGACCTCAACAAGAGTTATACAATGACATATAGCACTCCATTAGTTGACATCAATTTCTAGGTTAAAATTTAAACCCTATTTTTGTTTAACAAGTCAAAAGCATATTTTCAACTTGGAAAGCACATGACACTTGGCACAATTCTATTTAATGTTGTACATATGATCAAATTCCTGAGATTAATGCCGTGTGTCGTAAAAAACTCTTGTGCAAGCCCTTGAATGGCTTTTGCAAAAATCTTGCAGGGCCAATGATAGTGTATGGCTCCAAATTTAACGATAGTAGCTTTTTAGTAGTGATTTTCTTGTCGTTTTCTTTTCAACTTGAAATCTATACAAGCATCACTTTTTGGCATTATGGATTATCAGCTTTGGAGTGAGCTCTTCATGCATGAGCTGCCTAGGAATTTTGGAGACCTTCATCAACACTCTTGAGAGCTTGTGCTTCAGCTATGTGAGCTTGGAGCTGTATCTTGATCAACAACTTCAAAGTTATGTACTTTCTTTACTTGGAGTTGGAGGAGATCTTGCTTCAGCCATATGAGATTCATGAAATACATGGATAGCTTGTAATTCAAGGCTTATCATCTAGCTATTCTCTTGTAACTTCTAGCTTGCAATATAGTGAATTATGTAGAGTGTTGATCCTTATATCTTTCCAAGATGCAGTCTATTCTTTATGCTGTCTCTCTTTCTCTATATCAGCTGTGGCTTATTTGTCAGCAATTTGGTATCAGAGCTGGAAAAGATAGAGTACATAGAGAAAATGGCCTATGTAGGAAAATAAAATCTTCATGGCATGTACAAATCAAGCTCAGCCATATATTTAGCAGCGCATGTCAAGCAATCCAATTATATGAAAAAGCTGAATATTACTTTGAAAAGTATAACTCGAGAAGGTGTGATGAAGAAGATAGGAAAGGTTTCAGACATTACACCAGCAAAAACAATGTGGGCATCTTATATAAAAAAAACATGCAGGAAATTTTAGCTTAATGCTCTACTTTTCTACCAATTTGCTGGACACATAGCATTGGATTTGAAAATGGAAGTTCTAATACTAGTTGGAGTTAGTCAACAATGTGCATATGTTGGCAAATACATTTTGATGGTGAAAAGCAAGGAGGGGTTTGTCTTCTACATGGAGATACTTTGCATAAGGATCAACATGTGGTAGACATTGTGTTTAACACCTTGTAACGTGTATGTGTTCGTATGTGTAGATTAGAGTATAGAATCTTGATTTGAGAGGCCTAACCAACTAGGGATATATTTTAGTCTGTATTCTATCTAAAACATAGCATCCTTTGTTGTCTCTATCCTTCCAAGTACTTGGTTGAGAAGAGTGTGGGATGTATGAATACTCTTTGTGATGAGCGTGTTGGAGAGTGCTCTTCATGTCAAAGATCCTTGTGTGTGTTTATGGATCCTTTGCATGATCTGTGTCAATGATCCGTGTGTGTGTGGGACGAGGGCTAGTTAGCCAAGGTCCTAAGCTCGGGGGTATATCCTAAGGTATTTGATGGTTAGTGGGGATGAGTGTTGCATGCTGGCCACATGGCGACGCTAGAACATTCCACATCACTGCTATTTTAGATACAAGAGGATATAAATGGATGGGAGGAGAGTGGCACACACATCATTCACATGTCTTCTTTGAGGAAAGCCTCACACTTGGTATCAGAGCTAGATTTTTAGCTAGTTTGGTAGAGAATTCACGTGGAGGAAGGGCGCTCATGCATGTTCTTTTTTCGGCGGTCGTTCAAGGAGGAGGAGAAAGCTGCACGTGCGTTTCTGGGCTTTTCCCTTTGTGGTCGGGTTGAAGTAAAAGGGAGGAGGAGAACACAGTCCCGCGAGCATTCCTTGGCCGCCCACGAGGAGAGAAGCAGAGCGAGATAGACTCTCAAGCTCACGCAAACACCCACGTCTATTTAATTGCCCGTGAGGAGAGAGGGAGAGAGAGATTCTTCTCTTTCCTTGTCGTTGAAAGATTTAAGGAAGAGCTTCTTGGTATAAAGGCGCCTCTTGATCTGTTGAAGAGGATATGTGGGATTAATCCGCAGCGACGCGCGCATTCACAGAGAAGGAAAGGCGAATTTCTGAGGATATGGCCAAAGCTTATTTTTTTATCCCAGTTTTTGAGCACCAAGCTTCACAAAATTGGCCATAACTTGGTCAATTCTTATCCAAATTTGGAGTTCTTGGGCTCGTTAGAAAGCTCTCTCAGAGATCTTTCTAGAGAGTGGCTATAAGCCATACTTTGGGTTCAGAGATTGCCTGCAACAGAGGTTGGAAGTGGACTGTTCTTTATTGAATACCTTCAACGAATCACTTTTTGAAGATTTGTGTGATCTACGAGCAAAAGGGAGTCGATACTCTACCTGTAGCTCTTCAATTGGATGCTTCAAGAATATCAAAAGAATCTGACATAAGTATTTTTGCAATATTTGGTTGATTATTCTGTTGATTGTGCATATTAGAACTATTCTTGCATTACGTGTAGGATGACGTAAGTAGAGCGGAAATAGAGATGTATGTTCGATGCTTGAGCTTTTCTTACAGGTGGTAAGTATCGGCAGGTATCGACAAGAGAAATATTTTGATTGAGGACCTGTAGAGCCCAACAACATATTTGGAAAAGTTTTCAATTGCAGGTGTTCATTGAGAAGATAAAAAGAACAGATCGTGCCTGCCGGCACATGATTTATGCTTGACGATTTTTATTTTCTTCGAAATTATTTCGGATTTTAAAATGACGCTGTTAGGTTGGCGAAATTTCTAAAATATTAGCATGCATGTGCATCGAAGTTTAGAAAGCATATTAAAAGTTTTTTTCTTTTGATTTTTTCTGTTAAGCAAAAGCTTTAACTGGTTCTTTTTTCGCTTGCGAGTAGTATTTACGTTTGTTTAGTCTTAAAAAAAAAAAAAAAAGAGAAAACCAAAAGAAAAAGTTTCTTGCCTAGCATGGAACCCGAACCTTCGTCACCTGTTAGGACAGAATCCATTATGCCTGAACCTCTAGTTGATCCAATTCAAGCTATGAACAATAGAATTTCATCCTTAGAAAGTTCTCTTCATGATATCTTGAAACACGTGCGTGGTTCTAAGAAAGATGAAGAGCCTCTTGATTTTGATTTGCCAAAAATGGAGGTAGATACTCCAGATGAGCATCAAACTTCAAAAGTCCTTAAAGATAGCGTTTTAATTAGAGAAGCCAGATGGAAGCTTAAAGATCTTAAGCGGCCAAGATATCATGGCTCAACTAGCGCTAGGACTGCTGACGCGGTTGAGCAGTGGCTCAACAAGTGTTTCCGTCTGTGTCATATCATTGATGATAGGCATAAGATTCAGCAAGCTACTTATAATCTTATGGATGTCGCTCATAGGTGGTGGCATAAGATAGAGCAGGATAAGAAGGAGCCCTCGACATGGGATCAATTCAAAATCTTGTTTTATAACAATCATGTACCACCTGATGAGAGGTCTAGAGCACTAGACACCTGGTTCTTCATCAGTCAGAAGAATCAATCAGTTCAAGAATACGCAGATAGGTATAGAGAGGTACTTCTTAGAGTACCTGATACCATTCCAGAGTTTCTTCAAGTCCACAAGTTTGTTTTGGGACTCAGAGAAACTATTCGACCTTTAGTGAGAAAGGAGCGGTGTCAATCTTTGGCACAGGCCACAGAGATGGCCTTGGTTTATGAGGATGGCCACAAGAGCACAGGTTCCCAGGGCCAGAGATCCCCATGGACTAGGGTTAGCCTTCCTTTCCATACTTCGACTCTTGGTTGTTCAGTGCACAGCCTTCTAGGGAGGCTAAGCAGGTGCACATGATCCAGACAGTCTCAGGAGGAAAGAGAAAAGTGTCTTCTCTGGCTGAGAGGGCATATAACCGATCTATTCTTACCCCTCAGCAGAAAGAGAAGGCAATGAAAGAGGGTTTGTGCTATGGTTGCTTAGGACAACACCTATACAAGGATTGTCCTAAAAAGAAAAAGATAGCAGCCACCATAGTCATAAATCCGACTCAGGCAGGGGGTGGGAGTGAGGATGAATTTGGGGATCCCCCATCTCCATTATCATCTCCCATAGTGGCCATGACGGTCACTAAAAAGGTTCCGACTTTGCCAGATGCTTTGCTTTCGCCAGTGGCACAAAAAGGATACCGGTTCCCAGATACTGAACTTATTGTTATGAGAGGAGTCGTGGCAAGACAACCTGTCAAGGTACTCTTCGACACAGGTTCGACTCATAATGTTATTAGTTCCCGATTAGTCAAGAGATTATGCTTAGATACGGTACAGTCAGATTATACTTATATCGTAGAGTTAGCTGACGGAAAGGGAACTGAGACTTGGGATAGACGAGTAGTTGATCTTCCTATTCAGATCCAGTCCTATGAGGACAGATTGGATTGAGCATAATTCCAAGAGTTGTTTTTAAAGGAATTACCATCAGGTTTGCCTCCTTGCGGGAATATAGAGCATAGAATCAAATTGGTACCAGGAGCGAGTCCGACTGCTCGACCACCATTTCGAATGAGTTTGCAGGAGGAAAATGAAGTCCGCAAGGTTGTAGACGAGTATCTTCAAAAAGGGTTGATTAGACCCAGCTATTCACCCTTTGCCGCTCCAGTTCTTCTTGTGAAGAAGAAGGATGGATCTTATAGGATGTGTGTTGACTATCGAGCACTCAATAAGATCACTATTAGACACAGATATCCTATGCCCCGGATTGATGATCTTTTAGATGCTCTAGGTGGAGCCATTGTATTTAGTAAGATAGACTTAAAGAGTGGCTATCATTAGCTTAGAGTAAAAGATCATGATATACATAAGACAACTTTCAGGACCCGTTTTGGTCATTATGAGTATTTGGTCATGCCTTTTGGTTTGACAAATGCTCCAGCTACATTTATGATGTTAATGAATGATATCTTACGATCTTTCATAGGAAAGTGTGTTGTTGATTTTGTAGATGATTTGCTAGTGTATAGTAGGACTCTGCATGAGCATGAAAATCATCTAAGGTTTGTGTTGAATATTTTAAAAGAAAATAAGCTGTATGTAAATCCGGAGAAGACATAGTTGTTTCTTCCGAGGATAGACTATCTAGGGCACGTGATTTCAGCCGATGGGGTTCAGATGGATCCCAAGAAGGTTTTAGTTATTTTATCATGGCCTACTCCTCATGATGAGGGGAAGTTACGGTCATTTTTAGGACTTTCCGCTTTTTATCGGAAATTCATCTCTTCATATTCGTCGATAACAGCACCTATGACGAACTTGCTTCAAGGCAAAATTCCATTTGCATGGAAGCAAGAGAAGCAAGAGAGTTTTGATCCTCTGAAACAAGCTGTTTCAGAGGCTCCTATACTCAAAGTGGTAGATCCTCAGAAACAATTTGAGTTAGAGACGGATGCTAGCGGCATAGCCATAGGTGAAGTCTTGAGTCAAGATGGAAGGCCAATAGCTTTTCAAAGTAAGAAGTTAAGTAGTGCACAACGCAATTGGCCGGTGCATGAACAAGAGTTGTATGCAGTGGTGCATGCACTTAAAGTTTGGAGACACTATCTTTATGGTGCGGACTTTAAGGTATTCACAGATCATCATACACTCAAGTATTTTTGTAGTCAACCAGATCTTCGAGGCCGACAAGCTCGTTGGGCTGAGCTCATGAAAGAATTTCATATGGAAATCTTGTATAGAAGAGGCAAAGAAAATATAGTAGCTGATGCATTATCTCGTATAATGTATCAAATGAGCTTTACAGTTTTAGAAAGCTCATTGCTTCAAGAAATTAAGGAAACACAGGTGGAAGATCCACATTTATTACAGATAGTTAGAGCCATTAGCGATGACTCTATTTTAGGAGACGGGACAGTTTTAGCTGTTTCTTCTTCTACTAAAGCAAAAAAGTCCATTCCGTATTCTAATTTCTCACATGAGAATGGAATAGTGAAGCGGAAAGGAAAGGTTTGTGTGCCAGATTCCCGGGATTTGAGAAAGAAAGTCATGCATGATAACCATGATATTCCCTGTGCAGGACATCCTGGTGTTGACCAGACAATACAGCTTGTTAGAAGAACATTCTTGTTAGAAGAACATTCTGGTGGCTTGGATTAGCCAAAGATATCTTACTTATGTTCAACAATGCTTTATGTGTCAAGTCAACAAAGTAGAAAGGGTAAAGACACCCGGTCTTTTACATCCTTTACAAGTTCCAGATCATAATTGGGATAGTATATCCGTGGACTTCATAGTGGGGTTACCGCGGACCCAAAGGAAGCGGGATACAATCCTAGTTGTGGTAGATAGGCTGAGCAAGATGGCTCATTTCATACCTACGCAAGAGACGATAGAAGCTCCACAGGTAGCAGAGTTGTTTATCCAGAATGTCTTCAGATTGCATGGTTACCTACATCCATAGTTTCAGATAGGGATGTCAGATTCACAGGACACTTCTGGAAGTTTATATTTGACAAACTGAAAGTGTCACTAAAAATGAGTAGTGGTGATCATCCACATACAGATGGTCAGACCGTGAGGGTCAACCAAATTCTAGAGGATATGTTACGGGCATATGTATCTGAGAGACAGACAGATTGGGATAGTTATTTGCCATTAGTAGAGTTTGCTTATAACAATAGACCTCACAAGGTGACTGGGATGTCTCCTTTTGAGATGAATTATGGCATGAATCCCACGGCTCCTAGTACCATAGGAATGCCTAAGAAATGTCCTAGTGCTTCTGAGTTCTTAGCGAATCTCCAAGCAAACCTTGAAATAGCTAAAGCCAAGATGCAGCAAGCAGCTGATAGAGCCAAAGAGTATGCTGATAGGAAACGATCTCCTAGATCCTTTGAGGAAGGAGACCGAGTCTTCCTTCAGGTACCAGCTAGATCTACTTCATTGTCCACAGGGAAGTGTAGTAAACTATCACCAAGGTATTGTGGACCTTGGAAGATAGTAAAGAAGTTGAGTGATGTTGCATACCGATTAGAGCTTCCTCCAGATTGCAGAGTCCATCCAGTGTTTCATGTCAGTAAATTAAGAAAGTATATATCTAGAGAGGATAATCTAATAGAGGGTATTGTTTCTTTGCAGGAAACCGATAGAGAAGATCATTCTCCATACAAAATATTAGATAGGAGACAAAAACGGTTAAGGAACCGTGTCATTCAAGAGTATCTAGTAGCCTGGAGAGGATTACCACTTACTGACTCAACTTGGGAATCAACAGCTCTGGTTCGCAAGTACTTTCCCTCATTGATCATTGAGGACAATGATCTTTAGAAGGGGGAGAGAGTGTCAGACATTGGTCTACAGAGACCATTCCGTGTGTGTGTGTGGGACGAGGGCTAGTTAGCCAAGGTCCTAAGCTCGGGGGTATATCCTAAGGTATTTGATGGTTAGTGGGGATGAGTGTTGCATGCTGGCCACATGGCGACGCTAGAACATTCCAGATCTCCTCTATTTTAGATACAAGAGGATATAAATGGATTTTGAGGAAAGCCTCACAAAGACCTTCAACAAGTATTCTTGCCTGGCATATGCACCTAGTGTCAGGTTAGGAGGGGAGTTGTTAGCAAAAATATAAAGAACATAGAAATTTTGTCAACCTTCCACTAGGGGAGACCCTACTTGCAGGTCAAATGTGATAGGCCATGGCCAAAGATTGGTGTCAGAACATATGATCTAATGGCTGAGATTAAAGCCATGTCGCAATAAAAAACTATCCCTTGCTCCAACCCTTGAATAGCTTTTGAAAAAAACTTGCAAAGTCAATCATAGTGTATGGTACCAAATTTAGCAATAGTTGTTTTTTAGTAGTGTTTTCGAGGTGCTTTCTTTTAGACTTGAAATCTATATAAGCATCATTTTTTGACATTATAGATTATCACCTCTGGAGCGAGCTCTTCATGTATGAGAGCTTGTGCTTCAGCTATGTGAACTTGCCACTTGGAGGTGCATCTCCATCAACAACTTCAAGGTGTGTTGATTTTTGTACATGGAGGAGATCTTGCTTTAGCCAAAGGATTTTCATGAAGTACATGGACAACTTGTAATCTAGGGCTTATCATCTAGCTATTCTCTTGTAACTTCTATCTTGCATAGTCATGATTTTTATGTGGAGTTTTGCTCCTTATATCGCTCTCATGTGCAATCTATTCTTCATGTTGTCTCTATTTTCTCTCTTTCTCTATATCTATTGTCTTATTTGCTAGCATAGCAATCATCCAAATTTTTTATTTTTGTGCTCTATCAAAGAAAGCAAGTTCATTCTCATTAAAAAGGTTAGAAACAACCATTGCATAGCAATGTGATGCAAAAGAAGCACCATGAGCATTGAGAACATGAGCAAGTATGTTTAAGGCAAAGGTGCATCTATCTTAACATCTCTTAAAGTCTAGATTTTTTCGATCGATGTGTGCTCTCTCATCGCTAAGTGCATCATGTATGTTTGCATTAGCAATGGAGTGATCTATATCCTCATTCAAAGCCTTCATAGGTCGAGAATCGCTTCACTAAGAGCTACATTTGATTTCTCATGAATGAAAGAGAGTCTCTTTAATGCATGAAAGAGAGTTGAATTGCATCACCACAAAAACTACATCTTGAATGTCAGCTAAGCAAATTGTGCTAATTTGCAGGTGATAGGAATGAAAGCCTTTGTTTTTTGAATTTTACCCAACAAAAATACATTTCACTTATCATCCAATTTTCTAACGTTGTTGCACAGGCACTTATGCATATGCCAAACAACCAAAAACACTCTTGTGGCCATGCCAAGCCTCATGAGTGATAGATTGTAATGCTTTAGTGGGATACCTAGTAATTACTTATGAAGCAAACATCACAACCTCATCCAAAGACTATGAGGCAATGCTTGATTGGTGACCATACATCTTGTCATTATTATGAGTGAGTCGTTTTTTCCTTCGGCATGATTTTGTTGAGGTATACATGGCACTATACATTGGTGTATATGACACTATACATGGGTGTATATAGCATTATACATTGGTGTTTATTGCACTATACATTGGTGTATACGACACTACACAATTGTGTATATGAAACTATACATTGGTGTATATGGCATTGTATAGCGGGGTATATGGCACTATAGATTTGTGTATATGACACTACACATTGGTGTATATGGCACTATACATTGGTGTATATGGCACTATACATTGGTGTTTATTGCACGCTTAGTCATAAATGAATTGAGCTCACAAGACAACAAGACATACTCCCATCCTCGAATTGAATGAAGGGTGTCCATTTTACATGTTGATGTATTCTCAGCCACAACTAGGAACTATTCAAAGAACATAAAAAGTACGGACTTTGGCTTGAGTGGATAGACCCATTCATGCTTGGGAAAGTCATCCATGTAAGTCACGAAGTGCAAGTGAAGATTTTGTTTGCATAGGACTACATACATGAGTATAAACAAGTTGCAAATTTGCTTAACTCTGTGCACCATCTTTGGAAAAGGAAGAATGTTTAATCCTACCCAGCAAGGCACCAGATTAAATTTGTGTATGCATAGCAAAGTAGTCAAATTCATATGAATGAAACATACATTCTAAAGATTTGCATTTGAGATGGCTTGCAAATTTGGAACTTCACATATCCATCGATTAACCATAAGTTATTAGCTTAAAAACCCATCAAAATAGAATACCCAATGCTCTGATTTCGTTACCATCAGAGAGAGCATGTATGAACTTTACACCTGTCATCAACAAACTTGATACCAAACCAATCTTGCCTAGTGCTGGCACTGATAATGAATTCATTTGATCCGTTAAATGTATTTCCATTGGCAGTCATTAGAACAATTTTTTAACTCAAGATAAAAGTTGTTGGTGCATGTGACAATATCCCCATCAGGGGCAGGCTCAAGTGGGGTGAAGACACTACATTGAAAGCTAAGGTATTTTGTTTGATTGCGCCAGCCGCCACTGTCAAAGTACCAAACATTTGAGTCCACAACAGACATATAATGATCATAGGATGATGGATCATAAATATACGGTGTAGTGAATGCCCATTCTTCATTTTACACGAGCTTAACAGACTCAGTTTTAGAAGCAGAAATGCCTTTTTAGGAACAAGTTTAGGACATATTTTTATAAAATGATCATTGACCTTACAGTATTTGCCATTTGTTTGCTTATCTGTTTTCTTCTCATCTTTATCTTCCTTCTTTGATTGTGCAACATTTATAGATTCCTCCCAATGAGAAGAAGAGCCACTTTTACCCTTGCATTAATCCCATTTGATGGTTAAAGAGAACGTGAAATGTGCAAAGAAGAGCTGGTGGATGAGGTTGCGAGCAGAGATGTTGGTGTTTTGGGTTGTTTTTCATTGCTGAATGTCCTATAGACAATAATAGCAGGAAGTGGACAGGAAAGGGCAATTCTTGATCTTAAATTTTTTTCGGTAAAAGCTCTCTTCTCAAATGCTGTAGTCCGTTTTGGTGCACCAATAATGATTTTCCCTCCTTCCTGCGTAAGGGGAAGAAAACACAGGCGCACACAAACTGAAAGAAAAAATAGGATCTCTGTTAAAAAAAGGAAGTGAGAGGAATTCATGCGCAGAGAAGGGGCAGTGGATGATTTTCTTAAATTTCAACCTATTTGTATGTTTTTAAGGCAATATTATTCTCCTTGGAGTTGCTTAAAAATTATGTAATTGAATGATCTGTCAACATGTATATCGCGTGTTAAGCTAGCTCATATTCTGACTAGTCATATATCTGGCCCTTGAAACTTTCCTTTTCGCTATGTATCTGATTTTTAATGCATGTAGTGTGTACTGTTAGATCCATAAGCATCTGCTTAACGCTTGCTCCTGTTCATCTTAAGACGAATAATCTCATTGCTCCATTTGAGCATGCCTTGCCAAGTATAGAACGTTTGTGTGTATTTATTGTATATTATCATCAGGTGTCAACCAGTTGTGTGGTTGTTTTTTGACATTTCAGTTCCCCTCATACTGTGTTAATGCCATTCTATGATAACCTTCAGATTTATATCTTTCCTTCATGTTGGTCCACCAGAAGAAAAATTAACAATGGGGAGAAGGGATTGAAGCAAGACTTTGATATAAGCTTCTGTGGTATAAATCAGAATTAAGGCAGGTTGTCCACAAATCCTAGATTTGGAAGTGCTGATGGGCTTGCTGAGGGAAAAAAGTACACTCAATCCAACTGATGCATGTCATGATGCCCAATATAAACAAAACCAGCTTGTGTGATCAGGAAAACTTGTACTGGAGTTGGGGCTTATTTGAAGTGAACATACCTGGGCCTGACACTATAACTGTGTGTGTTTAGGGCATATCTAATGCTTGTAGTTATTTTGTCGTAACTTGTTCTGGTGGTGCGTATGTATGGCTAGAAAAAGTGATACAAGCAACAATCAGTTTCCTCTTGAGCTGTGTTAGAAGAAGAGAACATAAATAGCTAACAATGTGCAAGATAGTTGAACAAAAGGAACCATGGCATTATGGAATTTCCATGTGATATTTTGCTTCATTGCTACTCATAACTCATGATATGGTTATAAGCACCTCTTTGTTACTTGGAATCATATGGTCAATGTTGTTTTGGTTTGATTATGCTATTTTGTAAATGCAGCGGCACACGAATCAAGACCCGAAAACGGAATATAGCAGCACCTTTAGATCCTGCAAGTTTTGCGGATGCAATTGCCCAAATCTACATTGATCATGGAGGAGATTTGGTATATTAACAGAAGTTGATTTTCATGAATGCATTCAATTGGTGTTTAACATTGTTGAACATTTGTGTGTACAGGAGCTCATTGCCAAAGATGTTGAGGCATCAGAACTTGATTTTTCAAGATATGGTGAAACCTTCTTTGAAGTGAGTTCTTTCTTTCTCTCTCACTTCTCCCTCCCACCCCTTTCACCCCTGCCCTTTTTGTTTGGTCTTGTCTGTTTTTCCGTCCCTCTGATCTATTTCCATGAAAAATGCCATATTGGATAAAAGCTCCTTGATTGTCATTATTAAGTTAAGTCTTGTGAATATTGGACAAGCCTGTTCTCTGGCACAATGGTCTCAGCTTAGAAAATATAGATGTGTTTTTTGCTTCAACTGTAGAAGTTTACTTGTTTCCAGGGATCTTTGAAGAGCGTTTTGAATGGTTATTGAAATGGATTGGAGGCACAGCCCTTTTTTGGCCTTTGGTGCCACTGATACTAAATAGGAACCCCAATTTACATGCTTAACTGACATTATTTTATTGTTGGGATTTCCAGTTATAGGTCTTTTAGTTTTTGAACTTTTAGGGCTGTAATGTTCAAAAGGGCATGGAACAATTGACATGTATTGTGCTCGGTATTGTAAGGCAGGTGAATATGAATCAGGCCAACAGTAACAGATTATTCAAGCTTAGGAGCCAATAGATGTATATACATCTTTTATCTTTGTTTTTCCAGTCCATGAGTATTGCTAAACCATCCTTGGTGTTACCCGCCTAGCATACCAATTATGCCACAACAATTCATTGGGGCTAGTGGCTGATTGAATTGAACCTTCATGGTATTAACATTTCGTGATGGCTGTTGTAGGATCACTAGCATGGTTACTCAAACTTCCTCTTTTTCAAAACAAAAGCAATGTTGGCTTTATGTTGCAGGTTGTCTATACAGGTGGACGTATCCAGTTTGGGTCAACCAAACCAGAGGAGGGTGAAAGGCAACCGTACTGTATCTTGAATTCTGAAGCCTCACGAGAAAAAATTCTCCCCTATGTGCTATTTATCCAGAAAATTATCAGAAGACGCCCTTTCATGATAAAGAGTCTTGAAAATGTCATGCAGAGGCTACTTCAATCCCTTGAGCTCTATGGGCAGATTGATCGCTTGAAACTGGCGATTTTCACTGCACTTACCTTTAGTCAAAAGCTGTCTGGACTTCCTCCAGAAAACATATTTTCTGTATTGCTCAAGGATAGTCTTGTTGCGAAAGGGACCGTGCTCGGTTTTATAACAGACTGCTTCAATGAGTACCTCGTAGAAAACAGTTTTGATGATCTAATTGCTCTATTGAAGAGAGCTAAAATTGAAGATCGCTTGTTAGAGTTTTTTCCAATGCAAAAGAGGACAATGGAGTGTTTTTCTGAACATTTTAGGTATGCTATTATCGTCTCTATGGCTTTTATTAAGGTGGTGTGTACTTGCTATTGCCAATTTTTGAATATTGCAATGTGCCATCGTTTGGTCTGATTTGCAGCAAAGCAGGGCTAATTCCTTTGGTGGAATACAATGAAAAGAAGGTCTTTGATGTGAAATTGAAGGAATTAAGAAATTATCTTGCTGATCAGTTTTCAGAGGATGTTAATATGGATGAATTAATGGAATCCTTGAAGCAACGATGCAAGGAAGCTAGTTTACCAGATGCTGAAGTGGTGCGAACCGTTTGGGAAGCTCTCATGGATGCTATTCAGTGGTCTGGAAAGAATCAACAGCAAAATGTCAATTTGGCTTTACGACAGGTGCATTACTTTTCTGGTTTGTCCGTTATTTTTAGTATCCTTTCTCCACCTTCAAGTTTGATTATCTTTTATCGATCTTCAGTCTCCGGTCTTTTCAGTCATGAGTATGCACCACTTCGTTTCAGTTATTGATGCTGAGAGCTTGAAAGATATTAGTTCAGTTCTTTAGCGCACAAAACATTGTAGAGCATGTGTGGGCCATATGACAGGGCACAAGTACAGTGAACTTGCAAGAACAACTACAATACTCGAAATGTATATTGTAGTGGTTTAACCGAAACAAAGCAAATTACATAGGTATTCAAAGGCTTCAAAATCTTTGACATTAACTCTGTTGGGAACTGATCGAGTTCTGCACCTTTAGAAATCCAGGACATCCCTTTGTTCTTATGTTTTCAGATCTGCTTCCATGATTGTGGGCACTTGAAATAACGAAAAGAGGATAAGTGAAGGATGAGTGCTCTCTCTCTCTCTGTGTGTGCTTATACAAGTATTTCACTCAAATTAAGCTATTGTTAAAAAAGAGAAGGATAGGACAAGCCTATTCTTTTCTCCCTGATATGGTGTTCTGCCTTCCAACCTTGAAGATCCTATCTCAATATCATTTTTGACTGGAAAGGAAGTGCAGGGACATAATTTTTTCTTTTCTAAAAGCAATGGAAGGCCATGTAAAGGAAATTCTTCTTGGAGATGGGGTGAAAATAGTACGAGGATTGATTTGCTGCCATAACTAGGATTTCTTGAGGGCCTTCTTATCATTGAATAAGTGTCATTGAACGATCAGACTATAGGAAGAAGTTAACAACTTCTTCAATGTGTTTTAGTTAGACTGGACATGCATAAATAACCATGTTGTAACTTTCAACATATAGCAGAGAAGAAGGCTGTGACAATATTTGTGGGAGCTTATTATAATGGTTGCAAACTGGACTGCAATACCTTGAAGTTGATTAAGAATACATGTGAAAGTGCTTAACCT
Organism: Ceratopteris richardii; assembly: GCA_020310875.1. Classification (NCBI taxonomy): domain Eukaryota; kingdom Viridiplantae; phylum Streptophyta; class Polypodiopsida; order Polypodiales; family Pteridaceae; genus Ceratopteris; species Ceratopteris richardii. Next base: position 147,448,681 of record CM035435.1, read on the forward strand.
TTAATCAAGTTGCAATTTAACAAGTTTCCTCATCAAATGGGCTTGATTTACTAGAGTTTTATTCCCATATGTAGTCTTCAACTTTTGCTAAACACTATTAGCTGTTTGTATTCCCTTAATCTTTGCGATTATTTTATTGAAGAGGACTATTTTGACGTATGTTTTGGCCTCTATATTCAGCTTTCTCCAATCACTATATGATGTTGATGCAAGTTTTGTTTCTCGCCCTTTTTTAGAAAGAGTATGCCATATATGCATTCCTTCCATATAGATAATATGAAACCCGTTTGTATTGGATTTTTTAATCTCCAAAAACCTTTTGCTATCCGATGGAGGATTTAATATCCCAATTTTTGCTTATGTAATGAGAAAATAAAGGGTTAGAATTGGCAAAGTCCTTTGAAGCTGAAAATGGCCTTCAATTTATGCAAGAATTATCTTCTAGAGGAAGTTCTTTGTGATAGAACTTTGATAGAATCTCCAAATCCTCGATCAAACCTTGTTTTGATATCCATTGAAGAGATGTGGACTCGAAGCTTTGCAATTGAAAATGATGCTCAATTTATGCAATAATTATCCTCTAGAGGAAGCTCTTTGTGATAGAACTCTAGCACAAGCTCCAAATCCTTGATCAAACCTTGTTCCTATACTTGTTGAAGAATCGTAGACTCGAAAATTAGTAAGAATTGTCATTAGAGAGGCAGCACCCTTTGGATTAAGAGAAGAGAGCTTACATAGTGAGAGATAGGGAGAAAGTGTGCATGACAATAAAGAAAAGGGGTAGAAGGAACATATGAATCAGGGAGGGGGGGAGAATGTGCATGACAATAAAGAAAGAGGATGGAAAGAACATATGATTTGTTGAGAGGGAGAGAGGTGTGGAGAAAGAGAGGCACATGTACGTAAGATTTGCATAGGGTCTTGTCACTTGTTATTCTTTCTTCTATTTGTGTGACCACAAAGGGTCTTTTTATAGAATGGGGAGAGCCTTGATTTTCAAGGACTGCAAAAGTACTTTTTTTTAAACAAAAATATCAGGTGGAAATATTTAGGTTCTTTTCTAAAAGTATCTTCCCTAAAGAAATTTCCTTTTAATAAATATAACCGTGCTTAAAGAAAATCAAAACCCCACTGTTAAAAAAAATTAAGAAAACTTAGAAGCCTACAAAGGGTTTTATCCCAACACCCTCTCTCTCTTCCCCTCTCCATCTCCCTGCACTTTTTTTCAGCTCACACAGGAGATGCTCTCTACATTCTCTCTCCTGTTGTAGAAGCTCACATGGATACTCTGTTAGAATCTTAGTGCAGGAGTAGGTGACTTTCATCGTGCTTTTTCAGATATTTGAATAAATGACATACAAAGTAGATGACATACAAAGTAGTCTCGGTTGTTTGGTTATGGAAAACCATGGTAAATGAATATATTTTTGGAACAATACTGGATTTAAAAGCTAGTTGTTAAACTGCTAAGGGAGATACCAATATCAGGAAGATGGATCTTTGTTTCTTTATTTGCTGTATGTGCACATAGAGGGTGGGCCTGCACAAAAAATGATTTTTTGAAACAGAAGCTCGGAGTTGCATAATGCTTGTTTCACTTATTCTATTTTTTGGTGATGTGTTCACTAAAGAAATCATCTGAAAGAAAAAAGGATGCTGATGCATATGTGAGTGAGATATCTGCCATCAGAAAGGAGTATATGTGGACATGAGTAGGGATGTTATAGCCCCTTGTCTAAGGTCTAAGCTATGCATGATAAAGTTTTCTTTTTTGGTTTTGAATTCCTATTTGTATGTGTTTCTTATGATTAACCTTAATCGTTCTGTTTCATGCAGTATCTTCTCATTGTTGTATTTTCTTATGCATATGTTCTTTGGATAATTTGAAATATGAATGTATAATGTTATTGCTTGTTTCATTATTTGTTATGTTGTATATGGGAAGACAAAGAAAATACTGATGGATTGCATCACTACTCTTTATAATGTTGCATCATTTCTGTTTACACCAGGGGAGGGGTGAAGGAAGTTTTTTTGGCTTTTGTTTACCCTTGGGTTTGGCAGATTTGTGATATAATTTTGGAGAAGGGTAAACTGATTGGTTAATCAATCTAATACTCTGTTTTCCAGGTGAAGACATGGGGGGCATTGCTTGGATCATTTACTAATACAGGGAAGTTGGAGCTGGAACTCATTTACACTATCCAGACCTACTGTTATGAAGATGCTAAGCTCATGAAATTGTTTCCTGAAATTATTCGAGCTCTGTATGAAAAAGATGTATTGGCAGAGGATACCATTCTGTTTTGGTTCAAAAAGGGGTCTAATCCAAAGGGGAGGTATGATGGAGCTCTCTTCTTTCTTTGGTGAAATTGTGTTAATTTAATCAATCAAAATTGTGATGCTCATTTTGCTACTGTGGACGTTTACAGACAGATTTTTGTAAAAGGACTTGAGCCCTTTGTGAAATGGCTTGAAGAGGCAGAGGAAGAAGACTAGAAGAAGGATGCAAAGTTTCCTATGTGGACATGTACATCTTTGAAACTTTGTACTCAAGATTATTATCTGCTCAACTTAGTTGCTAATGCTTTCCTTGGTTTGCTTTGTGGTTGGTTGTTGCCCCAACAATAAGAAAGGTTTTTTTTATGGAGTGCTCATAGAAACATCTGTATCCAACCTTAGGTTGTTGATGGATGAAAGTGAGAAAGGAGGTGGAGTCTTGAGAAATGAAGCTTTTAGTTGATTCCATAGCTAGCTCATTGCCGGTGTTATTTACCTAACTCTATGCTAATAGATACAATTCCTAGTAGAACCTTTGTCTAGATGTGTGTTCAAGAAATATATGCATTCATGTCAATCATTTGCACTTCTCTCTGCTTAGGTGATTATAAAATTTGCCTGGAATATGTAATGTTTGTTTCCAATTGGAGATAGTGATGGATAAAAGTAAGAGGGTGAAAGTATGAGAGGGTCATATGTTTAAGTCTATGAAAAGCAAGTGGATTCGTGGGTCGTCTGCCTTTTCAGGAGATAATCCTTTCTGCCCAAAGTTATCTTTCTTGATGGAATTTCATGTTGAATGTTATAACAGTAGCCTACTTAAGCTTACATGAAACCTTAATTTTGGCATCAGATTTTTAGATTTGAAGTCTTCCTCCTATGTTGTTTTGCAGTCTGGTCAATCATTATTGAGATTTCAGATCTCATGTTTTAGTTTGGTCTTAAATGTATTTAGCATATAATGTAGGCTGTAGCTATAAGGAAAAAGAAAGTAAAAATCAAACTGTAGGCAAAGTAGTAAACAAGAGGAGATTTTTACTTCTGAGTTGTTTTTCGTTGAATTTTGTGATTTTTTACCTAAGTTTGTCTTGTTTTGATGTGTTTTATTTTCTTTCCTTTCTGATTAATAATTAAAAAAAAGATTTTGCTTCTTTTGTTCTATTGCTCCCCCTTTTCTTTTGTTCTGTTTTTGGCATCGTGTTTTGATTTGTTTGAATGGTTGTGTTCTCTAGTTTTTCTGTTAATTGTAGTCATATAGTTGGATGCTTCATGGTCCTTAAGGGTTTTCCAAAGACTCGATGCCTTGGAAATCTTGTAGTTTGATGTGTCCCAGGATCATTAAATCTCTTCACATAGGCCAAGCCACAAGTTTAGTCCTCAAAAGAATGCTCTTCTCTCTCTTTTTCTTCTAAAAAATTGCTCTCAATCATTAGAAATGGGATTGAAATCTGTAACAACATAAACAAACCTCCTCATAGTTTACTTCTCAGAAGGACTCTCTCTCTCTCTCTCTCTCTCTCTCTCTCTCTCTCTCTCTCTCTCTCTCGATTTCTGTCAAATGTGCTCTCAATCGTTAGGATCGAGTCTGAGATTTTGCATGATGTCAATGACTTCCAGCTATCTGGTGCACAGATTGTGAATACCTATAAAATCTGTAGTGCACTGTGGCATTAGATGACTTACAATGTGCTTTACGATTAATACTAGTTGATCTCTATGTATCGTACTATGAGTGCTCTTTACGAATTGACTTTTGAAGAATACATGGCAGGCCATGAATTTTGAGTGATGTTGGCCATACTACTACTCATGGCAGAAAGTCTGTCAAAAGATTTGAGCATCATATTACGCCATTTTTATGCTGAGATAGTTATGAGCTCTGCTGTGGTGTTTTGAGAAGTTGGAAGCTGATGTCAATATTATCAATTCATTTTCTTATGAAAGTTTTTCAATACACGCAATCATTGAATTTGGAAGGTGAACTTCCAGGAGATTTGAGCATCAACATTCATCTTAAGCCTGATATGGCAGGACCGTTGTCTCTTAATATTGTGGCACTCAAGTCTTTGTATTGTGACATGAAGTTGTTTGCTATGCTCAAGTGTGTGTGAAGGGCATGCATACAAAGTTCAGCAGCTGGGGTAGACTTTCAAATTATAGGATGACCAGCGGCGGGTAGGGGCGTTTCTTCAGACATGATATTTCATCTTCAAAATCTGGTGATATTAGAGACAACTAAACACGAGTAAATGTAAGGTAGTTTTCATCTTTTGGAGTTCTGCAATAAGCCCATAGTTTGAAGGCATGTACAATGTCAGTTTTGGTTGTCAGATCATTATTTATTTCATACTGCCTCTTCAGGTGTACATTATTGTTGTTAATAATAATATATTAATAATACTATTACAGTATCTTTTAAGGATGTATTGCTGTCCATTGTGATAAAGAATGTCCCTAGAACAAAACTTGACATCAAACATATTTCATTATGATTTTGACATCAGCTATATCCCTGTATCGTTTTGAAGTCAAGAACCTTGAAGAGTAACATGGTTTACATCTGGTGAGTGAACTCTAATCAATCCAGATTAATAGTGCCAAAGACAAACTGAGAAGGATATTATAAATGTCCCTTTTTTCCGGATAAACTGCTAGTAAGGAGAAAAACAACTTAAAGAGGGTGGGAAGATCTTCACATTGACACTGCCTGCAGCTCCTATGACCCCCCAGCAGGGCGAGGCACAAAGAGAAAGATTAAGGAGAGAGAAAGGTTCAAGCTTTTTTATAGAAAGAAGTTGTACATATTATCTCTGAAATATCCCTGTGGATGTTACATTTGGGACCTTAGTTTTAATATTTAGTGACTTTGGTCACTTGGTCAAGTGAGAACAGGTCTAAGTGACCATAAGTCATTATAAATCACATAAACGTCTATTTCTCCCAATTTGGGGGACCAAAAAACATAATAAAAATATATTTAGAAAGCTTCAAAGAATGCTATCATGTAATGGCCAAAAATGTACATATGGGGGCTCCTTGGGGCCTCTATCCCCAACAGCCCTGCACTTAAATGGCCAAGGAGGATCCTTCAAGCCAAGTGACTTCCACCATCTATATGCAGTTGATGCTGTGCTTTTGGTGGGTGCTTGGTGAGAGCATCTGCAAGATTTTGTGATGTGTTGACCTTGACCAATGTGATAATGCCATCCTTAAGTACTTTGGTGAAGTGGTACTGCACATCTATATGCTTTGTACATGCATGAAATATGGCATTGTTTGCCAGACAAGTGGCACTTTTGACTACTGCAGCCAAGCACAGGTGCTTTGCCAACTGAACTCATTGTATAGACATGCTTTCTTGAGTAACCTTAGCATCCGAAAAATATCCAGCCTTACTAGCTACCACCCTTCAAAGTCTAGAGCACCATGAAATGTCACCTCGCCAAGAATGTGTACATAATCACTTGTGGACTTGAACATATCCGTATCACCTTCCATGTTTGAATCACAGAATCCTTTTAATTCCAATGGGTCCTTCTAATAGCATAGACATTTTCCTTTGGTAACTTTCAAATGCCTCAAAATGGATTTAACTGTATCCCAATGAGCTTTGCCAAGATTAGCTATAAACAGGCTCACAGCTCGCATTGCATGGATAATGTTTTGCTTAGTAATAATCCTGGCATTACATAAGTGAACCATAGCTGATGCATATGGAACACTTTTCATATAGCCGACTGCTTCATATTTTTTGGGATGTCGTCCTTGGGAAGCTTAACATGTGGCCGCAATGGCATCAATTCTGTTCAACACTCTTTCAATGTAGTTCTCTACAACCATGCTGTACATAAGTGAACACAAGCTGATGTATATGGAATGCTGTTCATAGAGCTGGCTGCTTCATCACTTTTGGGATTTGTCCTCCTTGGAAAGCTTAGTATGTGGATACAATGGCATTAAATATATGGATACAATGGCATTATATTTGTTCAACACTTTCAATATGACTTTTGCTGTCTACACCTTTTTATTACTCTTGAGCTGAGAATATGTTCAGCTTCTCCACTGTCCTATATTGAGAATGCATAGTTCAGCAACTGTTTAAAGAGCATCTAAGGTGCTTTTCCCATTCTCAGTCAAACAATATATCGTACAACACAAGAATGACTGCATCATCATCTTTTTTGGTGTACAAACGGTGATCAACCTGGCTTCCTTTTGAACCCATTCTCAAGTATGAATGCATCAAGCTTATAATATAACATAGTTGCTTGTTTTAAACTGAAGTTTTCATACAGCTGGCTGCTTCATCATTTTTGGAATGTCCTCCTTGGAAAGCTTAACATGTGACTGCAATGGCATTAAATCTGTTCAACACTTTTCCAATGTACTAAATTATTTGTCCTCTAATCCTCTCATTGACTAGACTTATTTTTCTTCTACTCCTCTCATTGAGATAGAATCCATTACATCTTCAAAGTCAATTTGGGGTTGTTTGGGGGCAACACAATGAGTGTCTTCTAGGAGTCAAGAAGCATCATAAGCAAGGAAATTCCCTTTAATTTATTATCAAAGGCGAGAAGTCTTGAATCTTGTAAGAGTACCTGTGAACGTAGACAAGTGCTATGTTGCACTTTTGGACTCATTAAACCACATAGTCGTGATTTTCCTCACGAGCTGAACTGCTTCACAGGTTGTGTTCTCATGAGGTGAACTTGATTTACATGGGTTGAGAACATTCAAAATCATAAAAAAATTGCATTCTTGAATTTTTCTTAAATCTTTTTTGTGAAAACAATAGTAACTTTTTTTGTTGGAGCTCTAAGAAGCATAGATGTAGGTAGCATGATCTCAAAGAGGTATTTATTGCAGAATCTCCAATTTTTGATAGTACAAGCACCAATAAATAGTTTTTCAAAGATGGGAAAATACACCTTCAAAACAGTTTCTTTGGCAAAAACAACCGCTCACAATTGAAGCACACAAGCTCCCACTTGAAAGAGAGCCCTCCTTTGCAATCTAGTGATGTGAAAATGAAAAACCAAAAGTAAGAGTGTTGTATATGAGATATTGGAGTGTAATTCAAGGTGAAAGAGAGAGCTATGGGAGATGAATCTCACCAAAAACTTGAAAACCTTCTTTAGATTTATTAGAGGCTAAAGTGCTCTTTCAAACATAACACTTTTTTCATGAGATGAGACTTATGCTTTGATACTTAGTGGAAGAGGGCAATTAGAGATTTGCATTGATGCCATTGATAGCTCATGATTCCCACGAGAGAGAGAGATTAAGGAGAGAATGGATATGCGAGTTTTGGGAGAAGGGAGAAGAAGCTTGTATATATTATTTTTGAAATGTCCCAATGGATATGAAATTTGTGATTTCTGTTCTATTATTGAGTGACTTTGGTATAATAATTTGATTGTTTCTTGCTCTATCATCGCAGTGGCATTACTTTAGCTATATCATTTTTCTTTCTAAATAGCACCAAGGGTTTCAAATTTTTTTCCTTCCACATGAAAATTGAAGGTTGAAGCTTAAGATTTTACCTTATCTCTATCTTTGTGCTCAAAAGAACTTGCACTTCTCATCATGCATTTGAGAGACCCGATTCAATATCTTTTCAACAAAAAAATCAGCAATTAGTGTTTTGAAATGCCAGAATCTCAACCTTGGATATTTATATGAAAGGCACTTCTATATTGTAGACTATTGTAGTACACCATATGGAAACTGCAATGCTTGTTTCGAAATGAAGGATGTTGGGCGAGGAGGCTAAGCATGCACAAAACATCGTGAAGTAGACTTGATAGTAAAGGGGATACAAGAGTTGCTAATATAAAAAGTAATTTGTCCTAGAAGTTTTGGCTCAAGCATGGAAGTGGTCATTTTTCTCAATTTGATGCATTTAAAATTTTTGGGGGATGCTAAATGTAATGTTTCTAGTAGGGCCTATTTTGGGAAACTACTAGCTAGTATGAATATGCATTATATTGTCTAAATATCTTTGTTTTGAACCAAGATCCACTTGTCCTTTTTTGATGTCTAACCTTCGATTATGTTGTGACATTTTTTGGAAATTTTGAGTCTATTGAACACATTGAATCAAATGATGAGATGTATATCGTATTTTTCTTTCTTTGTTTTTCTTTTTTGGAAACAAAGTATTATTGTTTCACCTTCATATGTGATCTTGAAGAATTTTTAGGTAGCAACAAAATTTTGAAGTATAAACTTGAGTTTTATGTCAATTTTATGTCATTCAATCTTATTTAGGATAAGTATGAGGTTGTTGCATTGTGTTGAAAAGAGTAAATACAATTTGAGAAGGGTGAATGTATCATTGCAAAATTCTTTTTCATCATATATAAATGAATAGTAGTCGCAAGGGTATGGACATATACTAGCAAAGATAAAAGATCCATTGATAAAAATGGATCACATAGAATTCAAATGGTACTTTCGTCTCCAAGGTTGGATATCTAAACAAGTATTTTATGTTTATATGTAAAAGAATACCCTCATTTTCCTTCAAAGGTGGGTGGAACATTGATGCAAAGGAAAGGGAAGACACAAAAGAGCTACAAAGAGAGGAAATGAAGTCTAGAAATTGATCCAATTTTATAAAGAAATGATCATTTATTATCAAGAAGCCCATTTTCATGCATAATAAGCTTTGTAAATGCACTAAATGAATCATCGATGTGCATCCCCAATAATATTGAAAATATTTACTCGGCCATAGTTCACTAGATTGGAGTTTTAAACTTTCTCTCCCTTCAAGTTTGAAAGGATGCATTAGTATCTAAGTGAACTCAAGTCAATTATAAAGAATCATTTTAAAAAACAAGAGTACTTTTAACTTCGGTCCCATAATTTCATCTTTTTGACCTCTTTTCTTCTTGTATGTGAGCTTTTTGACATATCTACTGGTGGAAAAGGTGCCTTGCATTGATATCTACCCTTCCCCCCCTCTTATTTATGGTATTTCTAGTGTGTATTGAGCTTCATGGATGAATGGAAAAAGGTATGCCATTTTGCCAGCTTGTTTTTTGCATTTTTTTGAGATGTGTGCACTTGTGTGAGTGAAGACTCTATCTAGAAGCATCTCTTAGAGAGATTTCAAAGGACCTATCATTCATTAGGTTTGGCCTTACAATTAGGAAGTTGTGTAATATTTATGTGTTTTCAACCATGAATGTGGGTTCAAGAAAGTAGTTATGTGTGGTAGAATAGGAGAGGCTTGTCGAACACATGAACATTAGATTTCTACAACCATTTCATTAGGGCCACACCTCTGTCACTAACCATGTCATGCATCAGATTGACAATTGAAGTGTTGTGATGATCCACCATTATACTACCATTGATGCGTATGGAGCATCTAATCTCGTGAGTCTAGATGGATGTGGCACTTTTTGGTGTCATTGTTGGGTAGATAACCTGAATCAAGGCATTTATGTAATGTTAAAGCTCATTTCAGGAGTGGGATTGAAGTGAGGTTGCAAATTGTAGTAGCAAGGCAATGAATTCATCATAAAACATCTGTTTGTACTTGCAAGCTAAGTTAGGTTTTTAGGAAATTGAAGAAAAGGAGTGATGGATAAGGATGTATTCATTTATTCCAGAACATTTGAACTTGATCATCATTTTTTATATTTTTAGTAAGATAATCATGTTTTATGATTCTTCAATCCTCAAAGAGTGTGTGTGTGTGTGAGAAAGTGTGTTTGATTGTGTGAGAAGATGATCATGACTCCAACCAAAGACTCTTGCTTTTTGGATGATTGAGATCTTCAAAACCATGAAGGTGATTTTTAACATCTCTACATCAATTTTTTATGACTTGCAATCCCGTTTCATCATTAAAATCTTCTACCGTAGAATTTGGATTATGTTAACTGGTGATTTTTGTGCAAAACAAGTTCTTTATAAAAAAATAATACATGGAACATATTGAGACTACTCAATGAACACTCAAAAATTAAGGAAAAAAATTTAATTGTGTAGGACCAATCATGATTGTGCTTACACAATTCTATAAGACACACAATTAAATAAATCAATCACGATTGAGTGATATACTTGATCATGGATTTCCATGTACCAATTCACAATTGAGCTAGCTTAATCTTCAATTGTGTACCTTGTCTTGATCATCTTAATATACACAATCATTGACTTGATCAATCATGATTGAGTAATGTACTGAATTGTGGATAATTGTTGTTGGCTTTCATGTGATTGTGCGGATGTGATCATGTTTGAAATTTATTGTATTTGAGCTTGATCGTCTAAAGAGGAAAAATCTTCTATATGCACTTGAGATCAGGAAGATAATTGGAAACTTGAGAACAAATAGAACTAGGATTTATTTTGAAGAGAGCATATCTAAGATAGTATGCAAGTGTCGTAAACCTAGATACCTTGAGTGACAAATCTGGATTCAAAAGAAATGGCACAATTTGAGGATATGCAAAGACCAACCATGAGTGAAGAAGTGAATTCCATTATTGAGGGAGAGTATCACGCTTCCGTATGATACATATCAACTAATGCCTTAGGAACGGCTACATACCTAGATGACTTGAATTGATTAATGATTAAAGTTACCATCCCCCATTCTTACAATTAGGTCGTAGACAACATTTGAACAATGCGTTCATGAAAAGAACCAAGCCACTCCTAACCAGAATTTTGATCACCAAAAGGTGAGTGGATCACAAGTAGACACAACACAAATGGAGTTGAAGATGAACCTAACTCCATAGTTCTAGAACCCAATGATTGTTTGCTAGGAAGAGAGTCCAAAAACCACAATAAAAGCTATGGCCAAGCCCAAGCACATATCCTAGAGATAGACATGGGAAAAGAACCATACTTTTTGGAAGTTTCAACACTAATAGAGGGAAGTATAAGTCCTAGCATATGGGAAGAAGATGCAATTGATTTGCACACCCTTCCTAACTATTGGAGTTTGAGGTCTTTGGAAGCACACAAGCAACACAAGAAATATGAAATAGCTTTGAGCACATCACAATAATGAATGTATTATCAACTGAATGTAGAAGGACATGTGACACATTAGAGTTATATGTGTATAAAGAAGCCAAAGGAAAAAAACCTTCAAATGAGGGAAAAATGTATTAGTATTTGACCAATGTCTACCTCTCATGATTGTATGTACTAATGCACATTTTGTAAGTCCCCATTATGAGGAGAAGACAAGTGTGTATTACTCAATTAATGGGAATCCCAACTTGCATGTTGGATGAAGGTCAAATTGGACAATCTAAGGTATTATAAGGAAAGGGAGTTTCCACGGTCCACAATTGTGGGGTGTTAGGGTCGCCAATTGATATAAATTAATCTTTTGTATATTCATCTTGAATCGTTGTAAAATGGGAGGTAAACCCTTCAAAGCGACATACTTAGTTTATACTGGTGCGGTGACAAAGAACACAACCACAAGAGAGTAGGTTGCCATTGATGGTGCCTCATGCATAGATTGCAATGGATTTTGAAACTTGCTTGTCGTAGTAGTTAATGATTGATCTTAGGTCTTATGATTGATGATTACGGTGTATTGACTATGGTGTAGTTAATGATTGATCTTAGGTCTTATTATCGATGATTATGGTGTATTGACTAACCTTGCAGTTCAAGTGTGATTGTATGAAGTTTGGTAGTGTATGGTGTTTTTATCGGAGATAGAGATGCGATCATCGAAGGGTGAGGAAAAGTCAAGGTCTGTGTTCAAGGAAACCTCTAGCCAAGAACCCTTGCAACTTGTTCGGTCTGTCAACCGATAAGAGTGTGACATATTATGCATTGGATTGGAAAATTCCAGCCCAGAGATTAACATTGGTGATCCTACTGGGAACTAATGTACATGAAAAAAGGAAGAGTAGAAGAACACATGCTTTTATTGCAATTAGGTGAACATTACCCAAAGTACAAGGAAGATAAGCAACTATGGCTAGTGAAAAGTCATTTTGGTGTTCTAAAACTGATAAAGGCCTCAGAGGAATAGGCAATTCATTTAAGTACATATCCGCTATTGAAGACTATAATGGAGCCAAAAGCGATTCAGTGTCTCCTAGAATAATTACGACTCAGGAGACATCAATAGCTCGTGCACTAGAATCCTTTCGGAAAGTGTTTGGTCCAACCTCCGGAGTATTTGGTGAACAAAGGGAGGCTACCCCACCTATCGAACATTTTACAATCTCAATATCTTCTATCAAAACCATTCCACCAAAAACTAGTCAAGCCACTAATCTTCAAACACCAGATTGGTAAGATAATGGATTCTTCCATAATTTCTAAACTTTTAGGAAACCGATCACTAAAATAGATGTAGAAGATATTAATGAGTGGTGTTTAGAACCACCCCTACCGAATCCGTATCCTAGCACACTTTTACATGATTTTCACAAATTCAAATAGAACTATTTGTGACAAGTTCTGAATCTGACGAAGTGGTGGATGCTGTGGAATAATTTAGTCCTATTGCAATGGCAGGAGAAGACTTAACCCTACAAAGATCATTGCCAAGAGGGATGTCCTATGCAAAATTTTGTGGATTTCCAGGTGATAATCGAGATGCTTATGTTAGGGCATTCAAAATTAATTACAGAGTTTTAGAAAATTCTCCTAACACATCTGGTATAGAGTAGTACAAGGCTAGGGTGTTCCAAGCAATCCTTGTTAATGAAGCAACTAGGTGGTTAACAGAATTTGAGCTAGACCATTTTCGAGCATATGTAGCAGTTAAAGAGGCCTTCTTGCAACGTTTCATATTAAAGAATATGCCCAGTTAGGTCCTTGTTTTTTTACAAAATAATAAACAAAAATCTCAACAAATGGTATATGAGTATGCTACTACCTTCTGCATACATCTTCGATAGATTTCGACAGAAAATGCATTACCAATGTGTTGATACATTTTAGTAGTGATATTCCACAACCATTCAATGAGACTATTCACACTGAAGAGGGTAAACAAGCAGGAGTTGGCCAACCACTACTTTTTCCTACAACATGGTTGAGTGTCGATGTAACACAATTAAAATCAGTAGTAAAAGTGTGATTCTAAGTGCAATGCATGGACGCTCACCAAGGATTAATGGAGGTGGATAAAGAGTACGAGCAAGCTCATGTAGAACTAGATTCAAGACTCTTAGTCAATAACGTTTAAAGCAACTGATATAATCACAAGGTCAATATGAGAAATCAAGGAAAGAAATAGAAGAACCATTATCATAATCGACTCATCAACATGTGAGAATGCAACATGGCATCTGAAGACTCCTAGGAAGGAGATCAACTAATGGAACACGAAGGTCAAGGCCAAGATAGGATAGTGGAGGGACATTGCAAAATCCTCTCAACAATCCATCATGAGATCTAAAAGGGCAAAGAAGAAGCTAGAAAGCTATGTCTATGACACATCACAAGTGACAAAACAATCTATCTATTTAGCACAAGACGAACTCTGAAGAGCCCTCATCTTATGAGGAGGCCAAAATAATATTGATATATTTCGGAAGTGATCTGTGTGAATACACTAGGACCCTTGGGATACTTTTTCCCCTCTTTAGGAGGTTTTTTTCTCCTGGCTGTATATATGCATATAACCCTAAGGGATCACTTATCTTTGGACATTCTCTTGGTAATACATTTAGTAGTGTGTGTTGTGCTCCAGGCTTTGTCTTCTTCCTTATGCTATTCACGTGCTTCCGCAGACATCAAATTCTAACAATTGGTATTAGAGCAAGTCGTGCCTTCATCTAGGGTGTTGTCGAAACCTCTCCGATCACAATCTTAGAATCGCTAAAAAATTGGTGAGCATACTCAAAAGATTAGGAGTTCAAAATGGCTTTCCTTTCTGGTGTTGAAATCACTGGATGAGCTCGTTTCTACCTCCAAATGCACTATTGTAGTGCCTGTGTAGGTAATTTCATCTTTTTGTGCCAAAGATATATACACGTTTTGGTTCGCCAGTATAAGCGCCTCGAAATCTGCTACATGTTTAGTAGAACTTGAGAAGGTACTTATGTTCAAATTTTTGAGATACAATCATTTTTTTGCATCAAGGTATTTTAGTTAGTGGCCATGGCTGAAAGTAGTGATGTATTCCATATGTTGAGTGTTGAGGATAAGTTGGATGGTACCCATTATGGGCTTATATGATGCATCATGTATTGGTTGCAAAAGGAGTGTGGAATATTGTGCAAGGTGTTGAAAAGCCTCCTATTACACTTGCAAATATAGGTACTAAAGGTGATGTAGATGGTATTGAAGATGGTGATATTCTTCAGGTTCCTGTTTGTGCTACAGTTCCTACTGCGCCTACTGTAGAGCAACTTCATTGGGATGGCAGAGATGCTCAGGCACATACGCTGACAGCCTTGTCTATCAAACGTGCCATTATTCCTCACATTCACTCTTGTAGAACAACAAAGGATGCTTGTGATACACTTAACACTTTATACCAGGCAAGGAATGAGGCTCATGTTGCTTACCTCCAAAAATAATTGGAGAGTGAGCACATGAATGAAGGAGATTCTATGGACAGTTTTTTGATAAAGTTCAAAGATTTGAAGGAGCAATTGATTTTTGTTGATGAAGTCTTGCCTGACAGTTCACTTGTGTAGATTGTTCTAAATGGTCTTCCAGATTCATATTAGAGTTTTGCCTCTACTCTTCGATTGATGATGAAAGGAAATCCAAATGCCTTAACATTTGAGGGGTTAGTCTCTATTTTGTTGCAAGAAGATCAGTCTAGGTAGAAGAGGTCCATTATGCGTGTTACAGATCAATCTTTCTTGGCTAGTGAGAAGGGCAAAAGTAAATGGAGCTCTTCTATCAGTAAGCAAAAATTCGCTAATTCTAATCAAAGAAGGATGTTAGAGACGAGAAGAAAACAGAAAAGCAAAAAATGTTTTGCAATTACTATAAAGGAAATGATAATCCCATAAAGAGTTGTCTAAAATTGGTTGCAAAAGAGGCAAAATAAAAAAGAGTTTGGAATGGTTATTGCAAAAGCCTCTACACCCAAATCAGATTCTGCAAATCTTTTGCAGAATGAAGAATGAGAGTTTAATACTGTTTGCATTTATGAACCATCTTCTCATGAACAATTTATGTCTACATTAGACTTAGATGTTTGATACTTTGATAGTGGGGCAACGAAACATATTACCTCATAGCACAGTTTCTTCACTTTACTTGAGCTTGCCCTACATAGAATAATGTTACATGCACCAACAATTCCTCTTATCCTGTTATGAGAGTTGGTAATATCATTCTAATGACTATTGATGGTAGTTCTTTTACATTGTCGAATGCTTTATTTGTGCTAGGGATCAAGAAAAATCTGTTACAAGTTTCAGCATTAGCCAAGATCAACTTGGTTATGAAATTTTTTGATGACAGATGTATGGTAGATCGAAGACCCGCAGGTGCTTATACTTCACAGTCTACTGTCACAAATGGAGCCTCTTCTTCAAGTATAGTGGTTTCTCCTTCTCCACCTACACAAGAGCAGCTAAGATGGGATGGAAAAGATGCTCAAGCTCATGCTTTGATTGCACTTTTTGAGTGTCATATAGTTCCACACATTCGGTCATGTTCTACATCACAACAGGCATGGGACACTCTTGCTTCTTTGTATGCCGTGCGTAATGAAGCATATGTTGAATAATTGAGGAAGCACTTGAGGATGTATGTATGGCTGAAAATGAGTTGGTGGATGTGTATGTGACACACATCAAGGACGTGAAAGAGCAATTGGCAAACATAGATGAGATTATTCCAGATGCATCACTCATCTCTACATCGTTGAAAGGATTACCATAATCTTTTCAAAGATTTGCTACTACTCTTTGTTTGGTTGCAAAAGGGAATCCTAATATGTATGCATTTGATGAGATTGTGTCTCTTCTTTTTCAAGAAGAGCAATCTAGAGTGAATAGGAGTGGTTTGATTGAGGGAACACAAGCACTTGCTATCTCACAAAAGGGGAAAAGCAAGTATGGTTAAGCTTTGGGTTCATCAAAACCAAAGCCTCAACCTTCCTCTTCCGCTCATTCATCTAATGATGCTGATTTGCAAAAGAAGAAGAGATGCAAATATTGCCAGAAGGCTGGCCATACTATTGATCAGTGTAGAAAGCTTACTAAGCACAATGAAAAGAAGAAGGAATCTGGCATGTCTATTGCTAAAAATTCAGCAAATACAAAGAATGATGAAGCTAACATGGCTCAAGATTTTTGGGCATGTGTTGTTACATGTCATTATGATGCATCTTTGCATTCTAAATGTATGGTTGTGAGTGAGGCTAATTCGGATTGGCTCTTTGATAGTGGTGCTTCAAAGCACATAACATCATGCAAAAGATTTTTTGCCTCTTTGAAAGATGCAAAAAGAGGACATGTGGTGTGTGCAAACAATGCCCCTTTTCCTGTCATTAGAGTAGGAGAAATTGAGCTTACGGCTGTAAATGGAGGTGTGATTCTCTTGAAAAATGCATTGTATGTGCCCGATATCAAGAAGAACTTAATTTCAGTTCCGTTGATTGCCAAAGCTGGACCTCATGTACACTTTGTTAATGATAAGTATAATGGTGATGTCCGGTACATTATGTAATGGTTTGTATCACATGTATATATACAAGAGGGTTGTCTCGAATGCCTTGGTTGCTCATACTTCTTCCATGGCTGAAATGGAGCTTTGGCATGTTTGTTTTGGTCACTTGAACTTCAATAGTTTGCTTTACTTGCAAAAGAAGGACATGGTTATTGGTTTGCCTACACTTGAGTCCATTGAAAAGCATGCATGTGAAGGTTGCATTCTTGGAAAAATGCATCGTGCTTCTTTTCCAAAAGATATTCATACACACACTACAAGAAAATTGCAGCTTGTTTATAGTGATGTATGTGGTCCCGTCAAGACTCCATCTTTTGGAAAGCATGTATATTTTGTTACCTTCATTGATGATGCTACTCGCCATACATGGGTATATCCATGAAAGCAAAGAATGAGGTATTCTCTTGCTTCAAAGCATTTTTAGCTATGGCTCAAAATTTCTCTTCACAAAAAGCTTTTGACTCTATGCACAGATTGTGGTGGTGAATACATGTCACATGAGTTTAATGCTTTTCTTCATGAAAGAGGTATTTCACACCAATGTATGCTGCCATATACACCTCAACAAAATGGTGTTGTCGAGCGTAAAAATAGAACTCTACTTGAAATGGAACGATGTATGGTTAAAGGAAAGCACCTTCTTGATAAGTTTTGGATGGAAGCGATCATGTGTGCAAACTATGTGTTGAATTGCTACCTTACAAAAGCATTGAGAGTCATCACTCCTTATCAGGCTTGGAATGGCCATAAGCCTATGGTTAGTCATATGCATGTGTTTGGTTGTTTGGCATATGCTCTTATGCCATCACAACAACATCACAAACTTGATGACAAGGCAAAGAAATGTATATTTGTTGGTTATAGTGCTAAAAGTAAGGGATATCATTTGCAACATCCATTGACAAACACAATTATTATGAGTCGAGATGTGGTATTTGCTAAAAATTCAGTTTTCCCTCTATTTGAATGCAAAAAACAGCCAATAGTTAGCTTACAAGATGTGTTTGATACACTCATGCCTTTGTTCCAAAATGGTGCGCTCGACTATGGCCATGTAGACTAGCCAACTGAGGCTCAAAGCCTCATGAAGCTCACATTGTAAGTAGTGGAGTGATGAATTTGGCGCGTCATTTGTGATCGAGACATAGCTGAGCTAAGGCTAAAATGCTCATCTTGCTAAGACATCGTATTATTGTGCATTGTTGAAGTGATTTAAGTGTATTGTGTACTATTGAAGTAATTAATTCTTTTAGTAAAATAACATGTTTAAATAATTACATTTTTTGGCGTATGAAGCCTCTCATCTTTTGATTTTGACCAGAAACGAAGAGAATATATTCATCAATTAAGTACTTACAAAACTAGTTCTTTAGAGAAGTACTTACAGAGTTGTCCACTAATCATAGGTACCATATCTTAGAATGAGTTTTTCAATCTCCCTCTCTCTCTCTCTCTCTCTCTTCTCATCTCTCTATTGCTTACGTCTCTCTCCTTCCAAGGTATTTGTTTTACTCAGTCTTATGTTTTCTCTTGCCTCCATCATATTCCTTTTCCACACATTGAATGCATGCTATATTAATGTCTCATAGAAGTTGAAGCATGGAATCGGCGTATACAGTTCTCAGAAGGTATAGTAGTTGTAATCTCATGGAGCTTTATGTTTGAGATATTGTTTCACGGGTTTAACATGCGCGCGTGACATGAAGAGCCCTATAGCTTTAGTAGAGCGTTGTTTAAAATAAATTAGTTATCCACACATTGAATGCATGCTGTATTAATTTCTGATAGAATTTGAAGCATGGAACCGGCATATAGATTTCTCAGATAGTAGCTGTAATCTCATGGAACTTTATGTTTGACGGTTTGTTTTTATAATATAAAAATTGACGAAAAAAACTTATGGAAGTTTGTGTTCAAGGATTTGTTAAAAAGCCACACATTGAATGCATGCTGTATTAATGTCTCATAGAATTTGAAGCATGGAACCGGCATATAGATTTCTCAGATAGTAGCTGTAATCTCATAGAACTTTATGTTTGACGATTTCTTTTCATATTATAAAAAAGGCTGCCATCCAGCTGGAGTAGCTCAGTCGGTTAGAGCGTGTGGCTGTTAACCACAAGGTCGGAGGTTCAAGCCCTCCCTCTAGCGATCTCTTTTTCTTATCTCTTCCACTTTTTTGGAAGTATATCTGTTTGAATTTCTCTTTCTAAACGTGCAAAAGTAGAGAGACTATGCACATGCACATCTACTCACGCAACAATGTGCATAATTTTCTCTACATTTACTCATGGAATAATGTGCATACTTTCTACATCCACTTATGCACACGTGGAGACAAATGAATGACGAGTCTAACTATCTCCTCGTATGGACGTATAGGGTGGTTCAAACGGTGATGACGAAAGGAGCTGCAAAATTGCATGATAAAAAATCTACTTCATGTAGGCCACATACCGAACATCCATAGTGAAGAATACCTTGGGAAAGCCTTCGTGCCAATACCTTTGACCCAAATCTTATGACGAGGAACGATAACAAGAGATTCCCTTATTATCAAGATAGGCACGTAGACCGTGCCCTTGCAGAACCTCAATGGCAAGAAAAATTCCATCTCATTATTACACGTGGAGACAATGTTTTACTTGAATATAGCTCTCTTGTAGTATGGACACACAAGGTCATGATGGAAAGAGCTATACAAGAGCAAAAAACGTGACTATGTCATCTAGGTCGAATCATGCAAAACCCATAAACTTTCTATGTCGAGAAGAACATTCTGAAAGCCATAGCCGCAATATATGCAACTCATCGATATGAGAAACAACGACAAACAACCTCCAACACATCTCTATGAGGAGGAAGAATGGCAGATGTAGCACTATGATTGTGCAAAGCAAAGTTATGAAGATCATGGCCATTTTACTCCACGTTTTTGAAGGTGACCTTTTGCATCTAAGCACAAACATTCACCCTTTGTACTCCTCTAAAAGGGTGCCTCCTTGCCTAGACTAGCCATTTGGTCACCCTCGTTGTGTATGGCTCGCCGACCTCCTTGTGTATGGCTTGCCCATCTCCTTGTGTATGGCTCGCCCACCTCCTTGTGTATGGATCCCCCATCTCCTTGTGTATGGCTCACCCACCTCCTGTGTATGGCTCGTCCATCATGACAAGGCACCAAGATAGGTGCACACTCACCTCCATCACAATTGAAGGTGCACCCTCGCCCATATATGTGGATTTGGGGCAGCCTCTACTTGAGGTGACACCTTGGCACGATAACCTACAATAGCTGACTTTTTCACCCTGCAAGGGATGCTGAGGGAGACCATTGGAAATGGATGCACGTGGGCAACTTTTCCACCTTGGTAGAGATATTGAGGGCGACCAAGAGGTGACCATATGCCATGGATGATTGAAGGAGGGGACCTCACGCCCTAAATACATTTGGAGGCCTGAAGAAAGGCGACTCGCTCCCCTCTTCTCCTCCTTGAGGCAAGGTGAGCCCTCCCCTTGGGAGGGAAAAAGATGAATCATTATGCCACCAAGGGCAAGATCATATCAAGGTGACCATTGGCCCATATACTCCAATTAAGGCGATTGGTTCCTATTCCTCAACTAGGGCAACTCCTCCACTTGGGTGACCCAATGGGAAATCTGGGCAACTTCTTCACCATAATGCACTTGGCTTGGGCGACCTCTCAGGCAACTCATTATTCAAGGCAGGACCACCCTCTACCCTTTTTGGAACCAAAGATGGGGCAACAAACTTCTATTGATATAGAAAGTAGGGACAACCTCTCTACCTATAAATAGTCTTCAAAATTATGTGATAGTTAAGGCATATGGGGCAACCCTGTCTCTTCATGGACAGTTAACAATGCAGAGAGATATGAAGTGATTTTGGGCTTGGTGATGACAATTTCATTAGATGGTAAGATTTTGGAAGACTACTCATCAATAAAGGCTAGTCCACCACCTTTCATATCGATTATGGCTTCGGGTGGCCCAAAATTGCTAAACTTCCAAAATAAGGCATCCTTGCCACCTATTTTTGACAATTCCTAAATAGGGTGCCACCTCCACCTATTTTTGGTACATCCAAATTAAGGTGTCTCCTCTTCTTAATTTTGGCATGACCACCATAAGTTGACACTATGACCACCCAAGTCTGACGTGATGCAGGATAAAAAGTGAATTCTTCCAAGAATTACCAGTAAAAGGTTAAAGGGTCAATAATTGAAGGAGAAGCCACCATAAGGCCTTGCAGATGCCAGAAACTCATAGTGGAGGGCCAAAAAGTGGTTGGTGACTAGTGCCAAAAATAACTCATCTCTGCCATCACTCACGTCGTTTTGAAGTGTGCAATAGTTAATGACTGGAATCGACAAGGCCACTTCACTTGGCCTCTGGGGTTGATATGAGTAGATATTGGGCACTCATTTGCCCCATCTTATCGAAATTGATTGCCTACTTTCTATTGTCTATCTCATATGGCTTTACTTCCATTCTGAGCTATCTCTTGTCTGCTCACTGTACATTTTGGTGACTCTACTTACTATGTGTTGAGTCGACTCTGTTGTGATTATATAGAGTCTTGGCTACTCAACTATGTGGCATATAGATTATCAGTATAATTGAGTGGTCTTTGGTTGGTTTTCTCGATGCGGAAGCTTGTATTTCAATTGCAGAGAAGAGAACATTTTGTTGTTTCAAGCACTTTTTATCATTACTCTTTTGTGATCAACTCTTGTTTCCCAATTGGCTAGCCTGTTTGTAATTCTCATTGATCTATTTTCACCTTATTGGAATCATTATGAGTCTTAAGGATCTTTCGAATTCCTTGTTACTGTATTTTATGATTTTCTCATCATTGTATTTTTCACTTGCAAATTCTTTTCCTACACACATGCATGCTACAAGGTATACAAACCTTAGGAAGAATCCCCTTTGAGTAGAAGGAGTACTTGGAACTATGTGTGAAAGGTGGTCATGGATATCACTTCTATGGTTTGACATGCCTAGTGGGACCCTTACATGCTCTATTTGAGGTATTTGTTGAAGTAAGCATTTGCTTCCTATATTGTTCTTCTTTGACTTTTTGAGTCTTGTGAGCAGGTACATGACCCATACATGAGCGGATAGGGAGTCACTTCATGTACACAAGATCCCCAAAAAGTCAACTCAACCTTCTTTTGGTCAACTAAACACCCCTTACCTTTAAATTTCTCCATTGATTTAGCCTCTACACCTATTTTTAAAGAGAATCCTAGAAACTCAGGCATCGATGGAGGACCTCTCAAAATTGTTACCCAGGTTAAGTATCAAGTTTCCTAATTTTAAAAGTTAAGTGCACGAAGATGCAGATGATCACATAAGGAGGTTCATCCCCTTATGTCGTGGATGAGGATTGCAACATTGGGAAGATGTCATGCTAGTATTGTTTCCATCTACCCTAGATGGACTTGCAAATAAGTGGTATAGCCAACACATAGATGGACAATTTGCCGCTAGAGGCCTCAAAGACCTCCTTCTATCAAACATTACAATCAAGCAACTCTTCAGAATGAGCCTCGGATCAATTGGAGAAACTTGAAGCTACAACCAGTTGAATCTTTCCATGAACTTTATACAAATGCTAAAGCACTTGTTTCTTGCTTGTTGCATGCTCTAGGAGACTTTTTAATAAAAAAGTGGATTGATAAGGATCTCCTAAGGTCTTCCCAATAGAAGCTTTGGGAATCACTGAGATTGGATGCTATATTGGAGGACTTTGTGGCTGTTGCTTCTTGCATCGAGGAGGATAGAGTGAATTTCGAAGGTGGTAGTCAAGCAAATTATGTCACTTTCTCAAACCCGATTGCACAACTTAGAAGGGAATTGGAATCTCTTAAGATGCAATAGATCCAACATTAGAGAAGTTCATTTTGCTGCCTTCATGCTACAATGATGATTCTAAGTAGTGAAACTTCATCATGAAGTGGAGGACTTGCAGACTACTTAGGACATCCCCAGGTAGATTCGGTGTACTACATGCAACAATAGTGGACACTCCAACATCAACTATCCTAATCAAGTAACTTCCCAATTTTATGGCAAAAATGGTCATGAGGGGCATGACTACTACTACCTCAAGGGAGCTCAACAAAGAGGTAATACACAAGTACTTAACACATTTTATATTAGTACTCCAAATTCGTACAATAGGGAGGAGAACCATTTGAAACAACCAAGCTATACCATACCACTTATGTGCTATCACTGCAGAGAATATTGACATGTGCAAAGTAAGTGCTCTCTGCTTGCAGGTGTGCCTCCCTATCAACATTGCCGCGATTCCAAGGACCATTATACAAGGGACTATCCCCACAACCGCCCCGCTCTGATTCATATGATCACGGTCTCTCCAGGAGAGGAAGGTATGGATAGTCTTTTGTTGTTTCATCATATATAGCACCTATGATTACTAAAGGTAGGTAAGCAGAAACAGCTCATATAGAAAAACAACAAGGAACCAAGGAAAAACAAGATGGTAAGAAGGATCATTTGAGCAACCAGGTGGCCATTGAAGAAGCTTATGAAAAGGCAAGTAATTCATTGAAAGACCAACTGACTCGCCCTTAGGTGCATGCATAGGATGTTAATATTCAAGAAATTTTGAAGCACGATTCATCATAAGGTAAGTTTATACTAACTCATGAAGATGGATGCAAGGGTGAGAAGTGATTTAAAGTTATATAGTGTGCCTATCTAAGCCCACCACTAAGTATAGATGGGTTTACCCCTAGCACCAATGTTACACTACTAGAGTTCAACATTGTCTATTTCCATAAAGAGTGAAATTTTGATAGGAATCAATGTGGATGGTGGGTTTGGTATAAACTTGATGCCTGAATTCACCATGAAGAAATTGCAACACCTTTCACTCTCACATTGGAAGATCAACATCGGGACACAATATTGGGTGTTATTGAGAAGGTACTTATGATAATTCAAGGTTGCCAATTTCTATTGGATTTTGTTGTTATTGCCCTACTTCAAGAAACCTCTTTGGCTCTGCTCGTGGAAGGCCATGGCTAAGTCAAGTCAAAGCATTACAAGATTAGGGAAGAAATAGGCTATGGATCTCTACAAATACTAACAACCAATTGCAGATACATTTGGAGGAAGGATGTGACACTGATAAAGAAATTGGGTACACGATGGACATTGAGGTAATGCCGTCCTTGTTTCATGAAGATGGTAATCTACTTATTAGATGATGGGTAGTTTAGATTGTTGGACAATTGAAACAAGTGAAATAAGTGAAGAATTAGATCAAAATGGAACAGATCTAGCCTTTATACACATATGCAAAGTTTCTATAGAAGATGCACAAGGAGGCCCAAGTGAGGTGAAAATAGGTAATTTGCACTCATTCAATGAGCAAAAAGGTAAACTAGGTGATTTCAGAAAAGAAAAGCAGAGATAGAAGATCAAGAAGCCCAACATGTGGCCTAGTTTGGGTACCTCCTTTAGGGTGGCCCAACTGGGTGAGACCTCCCAAGTAGCCAAGGTGGCCAAACTAGGTGCCTAATTTTTGGTGGCCAAGATGGCAAAATTGGGTGCCGAAATTTTGATGCATAGTATGAAGTTGGGCAGATGAATTTTGGTAGACCTCAGGAAACTAGACCCCTTGTTTTGAGTGATTCTCATGGAGTTGGGCAATTAAATCGTGAAGGACCACCACAATGTGAGCATTTGGCAAATACTAAGCAAGTCGGCCAAAAGCCTTCTTTCGTGCAATGTGGGCTAATTTTTCCAGTATAGCTAACTCCCTTTGTAAAGTAAGTTGGATAGGTTCTTGTAGACACATCCTGAGAGGTAGGAATCTCCATTCGGGATACTTAACCAAAGTGGCCAAATTTTTTCAAAAGGCACCACAGTTTTGTTATTCTAGGAGAAACTAGGTAACAAGGACAAATTCAATAGTTTTGTGGATGCAAGACCAAAAGATGCAAAACATGGGCAAACACCTTGGGCCATATCTTATGACACAATAGTACCAAATGATTTCCTATTTATAGAGATTTTAATAAGATGGACCAAGGAGTCGATCATAGAGCATAAGATAAGTATTACCCCCGCTCCTATAATGGAATAAAGTCAAAAGGAAGAACTCAAACTCTACAGAATGCTATCGATGCAGAGAGCCTCACTTGCACGATACATGTACTATTGTTGTGAGGAAGCCAAAGTCAAAGGTAGTTGCAGCTATGCTTAGGGTTATCACATCATATCAAACTAACAAGAAGGGCATTATGGCTCTACAGGGATGCAAGAAGGATGCCATGAGAAGATTAGTGCAACACACTCGAAAGCCAAGGAAGAGATGTTCCAAGGTGCCATGCAACAATTGGAAGACTTGAAAGAGGAATAGAAGCCGTTGGTTATCATGTCCAGGCTGAAGACATACTTCTTTTGAAGCAATAAAAATGGAATTCATCTACTGTATATATCATCACATCATTTCATTTCATTTTTGTAGTTCATTTTGATTAAGGAATAAAGTGGAAACTTGCATTGGGACAGTGCAAACGCTTAATACAACAATTTGTAGCACTAAGATTGTGCAAATAAAAGCTATAATGATGATGGAAATTTTGCTCCATGCTTTTTAAGGTGACCTTATGCATCTAAGCACAAACACTCACCCTTTGTACTCTTGTCTTTATATAGCCCAAAAGGGCATCTCCTTGCCTAGAGTAGCCACTTAGCCTCCCTCCTTGTGTATTGCTTGCTCACCTCCTTATGTATGGATCGCCCACCTCCTTGTATGGCTCACCCATCTCCTTGTGCATGGAGCACCCACCTCTTTGTGTATGGCTCGCCCATCATGGATACTACATCAGTGACACATTGGAAAATGCTCCTATGTATAGAAAAATTATAGGAAGTTTGATATATCTCACAATTACAAGTCCTGATCTAAGCTACACTATTGGACTTGAAAGTCAATTTATGCAGGCTCCCAAGAAACCACATTTAGATGCTCTAAGACACACTCTACGTTATGCGAGTGCTACTTTGGATTATGCATTGTTTTATGAAGTTGGTGTAGAATTGCAAGTTCATGGATACACCGATGCAAATTGGGATGGTTGTATTCTAGATAGAAGATCTACTAGTGGCTTTCTATTCTCACTTAGGAGTGCAACTATTACATGGAGCAACAAGAAGCAACCCATTATTGCTTTTTCGAGTACAGAGGCTGAGTATATAGGTGCTATACTCGAAGCATGTGAAGCATCATGGCCAGAGATGCTACTTGCAGATTTAGGTGTGGAAGTGCAAAAGCCTATCATCATCTATTGTGATAATCTATCTAGAACTTGTTCATCATAGGCATGATTTACGTTCCAATTTCAAGCTTTGGATGTTTTTATTTTTATTTATTTTATATATATTTTCCATAAAAGATCAAGCTTTATTACACAAGGATCCAAGAAGGTTAGGGTTTTAACTTATTAAATATCAAAAGATATAGCTTTATTACAAAAAATCATCTATGATTGTCATAGGATTTAGTATTATTACACATAGATTACAACTCAAATGTGGAACCATTTACATATTCATTTTTGAATAGGTAAAGTGATCATCTCAATGGAACTATTTATAGTTGAAAACTTGAGAATAGTCCACTTGTGAGTCGATGGATGATTGTCTTAATGCTTTGGCATAATAAAAATAGGGTGGAGCTTTTTTTGCCATATTAGTTTTGTAACCTATGGTGATGGAACTTGATGCAAAGTTTTGCTCTTTTGTTGCTCCTCAGGTAGGCTGACATGCTAGAATTTCTTTTCCTTTTGAGGATTTGTAGTGTTGACCTTCTTGAAAGGGTTAAGGAAAATGCTTGATTTGAGAAAAAAAATCTGAGTGTGAACTTCTTGAGCTTCTTCTAAAGACTTTGTGATCCAAACCTGCCTTGTGGGAGAAGACTGATCAGAAAACCCTTTGTTCATTTGTCCCTTTGGTGTATGTTGTTGATAATTCTTAAGGTTTGAAAGTGAAGAGGAGGGACTCTTTTTCATTAACCAATCTTTCTTAGGAAATCAATGTGCTTTATACTTCACCTACTTCTTTCATTTTTGAAACACTTGATCTCTCGTTAGTTTCATAGCATCCAATTTAAAGCAACGTTTAGAATCCATATGCATATCTTTCTTGTGTGTGGAATGCTCTCGTGTATTTCTCATGAGGTGCCTTAGTTGTATGGAAATCCATTCGCCATCAATTCCCATCATGAGATGGTCCATGGCTAGGTTGAAGCCTACATAGTGATGTAGAAGCCAATATTATCCCAAAATACTCTATTGGAAAGAGAATCATCAATAAAGACTAGGAATTTAGCTCTAGTGGTACATCCTTCAATGTGAACTGGGATAGAAGCTTTTCCTATGCATGGTGTGCATGTATTGCCTATGCCAATCAATGTTGCATTGACATGTTTAATAACAAATCATCCACGTGCTAGAGAGATGACTCTCCTCTCAACCATAAGCCTCTATATGTAGCTCTCTCCAAGGGATTTCCTTCTTTGGGTAGGTGGATACTAACCATCCAAGTGTCAGCCATGTAACTGTATGTGTGCCAAGTGTCCCAATTAACTCGAGATAACTCAAGTGGATGCATTTAGAAGGCGCTAGAGCTCTTTGGGAAAAATACTCTCCCCATGCACCCCATGGGCATTGAACCCAAGACCTCCTTCTTCACGCCCTTGAGACTTAACCACTAAGCAAAGTGGATCACTTGTTTACAAA
This sequence comes from Ceratopteris richardii, assembly GCA_020310875.1. Lineage (NCBI taxonomy): Eukaryota > Viridiplantae > Streptophyta > Polypodiopsida > Polypodiales > Pteridaceae > Ceratopteris > Ceratopteris richardii. The sequence goes on from CM035435.1 coordinate 147,476,415, forward strand.
AGCACATGACCTCCTAGTAAGTCTAGACTCAAGATCTTTGGTCATACACATGGGTGACCAAACAATGTTTGATTTCAGATCTCTCTGAACTGGTCAAAGCCTTAGATCATAAACTTACTTTATTACATATCTCTAGATTCCATAAGAATCTTCGATGGCATGTTAGAACTATGCGCTAAATTAGCCCATATGTGTGGTCATCGATCGATGAATCTTTTGGAAGAGTCTTCAACCTCACACATTTCCATAGGGATCTCTTATTGTTCATCGATGTATTTGATAACTTTTTGTTGCCTCAAATTTCTCTTATTAATATGTTCTAGGGATTCTTGTTGGGATCTTTATCTAGTTCGTAAGTTTTTGCTTTCTATCCTTAGCCTTTTGCAATCAAAGCAACATCTCTTCTATGAGTGGATCTTGATAGAGCTTAACTCTATATTCACTAATGTAAGTAGAGATGACTTCTCCTTCCAAACAAGAGAGCTGTAAAACACCATTGGGTGAAATGTTATGGATTACCAATGGTCTCTAACCTCTCTTTTTTTAGCCTCTTTGCATGCTGTTTGAGAATATATACCGAGACTAACTCACCTTCTTTTAGTTTCTTATCTTTGATATAGGTATCAAATTATGCCTTTTGTCTCTTCTTAGCCACATTAATGCATGCTATAGCTCTCAAGCATGTCTCTTGGAGCTTTTCCACACTATGTACTTATTTAGAGAGTTCATGTCTAGTCAAATTATATCCTTATGCTACTTGTAGAGTAGGTATGACAAAATCTATTGGTAAAGTAACTTGTTAACCATACACTAGATTGAATGAACTTGCACCTAAGATGTTGTATAGGTCACTCAATAAGCTCAAATTGCATGATGCAATTGATTATCCGAATTTGATCTTCTATTATTTACCAACTTGGTCAAGACTATGCAAATGACTTTGTTTGAATTCTCAGTTGTCTGTTTGCTTGTGGGTGATTGGGTGCTGAGTTCTTGTGAATGATAAGAAACATACTTGGGAAATTTTCAATCACCTCATTGATGAAGTGAGTCCCTCTATCACTCACAATCTAGGGGAAGTCCAAATTATGCAAATATTTGCTCAAATAGGAATCTAGCAATGGTTTGAGCATTGTTCTTGGCTATAGCTTTGGTTTCAACCTATTTAGCCAGATAATTAGTTGTAACCATGATATATTCAACATGAGAGCCTTCTGTGGGTGGGTGGATAGAATCGATAAATTCTATACCCCGTTTGGCAAAATCTCTACCTCCCATCATAGGTCTTAAAGGCATTTTGTCTCGCTTGAAGGGATACTTTGACCATTGACACTCATAGCATCCCTTAACAAAGCTTTTTTGCATCCATTCTCATTGTTGATCACCATAGGGCCACAAACATAAGCATCTAGATAGTTCTTTTAGGAGAAAAGTGTCCCCTTACTTCACCTGAGTGAGAAACTTTGAGTAGAGGTAGATACTCTGACTATGGACAAAATGTGAACGAAGTTTTCCATACTATGCTCATACATTTGATTTCCAATCAAAGTTTATTCCTTGGAAGTCTCCTTAAAATATATTTTTCTTGTTTGTAACATGTTTTCCAATAGTGTGCCCATCTTGAGGTAGTCAATCATGGGAAGACTCCACTTGGGATTGGTAGCTATTTTGTATAGTGTAGCATTCTCGAGTGTTTTCATGAGTTTACAATCATTGAACTCTTTAATATAACAAGCTATATCTTTCTCCGTTGTTGTCCAATGTACTCCATCTCTTTCCAATTTTTGTAGCATTCAAGAACGAGAAAAATAGTTGCTCAATATGCTTTTATGAGCTTTCTCAATGCGCGTCCTTTGCTCTACTTCTTCCACACAATAGTACAATATTCCTGGATTATCTCTATGATAAAGAAAAATTACCTTGATCTGAATATAGCATGCTTCTTAGATTCTCTTTGGAGAAGTTTTCAAACCAAAAGTGAGAACTAGCCCCAAAGGCTTGGCCCACTTTAGTACTACCTAAAAGTTGAATAGATATTTATATTCACATGTACATGGTAATTGTGTGACCCCTCTTCTCTTTAATTAATCACTTTGAGTGGACAAAAAGATTTGAGAAGTCTTTGCAATAACTAAAAAGACACTTGATATCATTACCTATATGAAAGGTGTGTGATTGGAATAAGCCATTCCATATTCATGTGGATTCTTCAAACTATGCACTAGGATGTAGCTTGGCTCAACTGATAGATGATGGTAAGATGGATTTTCCCATTGCATATGTCACTTGACAACAAAAAAATGTTGAGAGAAATTACACTACAAAGGAACGAGAAGGCTTGTGAATTATCTATGTTGTGAAGAAGTTTTGGCATTACTTGATGTCAAATAAATTCAAAATCTTTGTAGATCACCAAGCCCTCTTGTACTTAGTGAACAAACCATGTGCCACAAGAAGAGTGGTAAGATGGTTCCTATTGCTTATGGAATATGCCTTTGAGATAATAGTGAAGAAATGCCATACACATATTTGTGCTCTCCATCTTTCAAGACTCACTAATGAAGAAGCAAAAAGTGTTGTGAATGACAATATTAAGTACACCCATTTTAAGTCAACAAAACGTAGGTAGGAGTCACATAAAGCTCTCATTTTTTTTTAAAACTCCAATCCACCTGATGAATACTATATTGCCCTTAGTTTCTATGTCATATTCCATCCCTAGGCTACCTATGCATGTACTCATAGGCACTTGTGTTGTGCTCTCATGAGTTGGAGGTATAGGTGTCCTAAAACTAAACAGATAAAAACGAATAAAAACATGTGTTATGATATAATTAAAAATATTAAATAAAAAGAAATCATACCTATGGGTAGACAACTCTCTTCCCGCAAATGGAGCAATAGAGGAAGCTTCCTCTCGCCGCTAGGCAAGGATCTAGATCATATAGTCTAATTCCTCATCGGTCATGCCTGCATACTCATGCATGTTAGCCCATAAAGAATCAAACATAACTTTTTCTCTAATAAGATTCTTTATGAGAGTAAGTTTTGTCTTTCGCTCCCTACTATGATCCGTAAAATATGTACATATAAAATAAAATGTTATATATATATATATATATATATATATATATATATATATATATATATATATATATATATATATATATATATATATATATATATATATATATATATATATATGTGTGTGTGTGTGTGTGTGTGTGTGTGTGTATATATATACATATCTGTGTATGTGTGTATGTATGTGTATGTGTGTATGCATATGTATGTGTGTATGCATGTGTATGTGTGTATGCATGTGTATGTGTGTATCCATTTGTATGTGTGTATGCATGTTTGTGTGTATGTATGCATGTATGTGTGTGTATATGCATGTATGCATGTATGTGTGTGTATATGCATGTATGCATATATGTGTGTATGTATATGTATGTATATGCATGTAGATGTATGTATATGTGTGTGTATGTGTGTGTGTATGTGTTTGTATGTATATATGAGTATCTATATATATATGTGTGTATGTGTGTGTGTATGTGTTTGTATGTATACGTGTATGTATGTGTATGTGTGTATATGTGTTTGTGAACGTGTATGTATATGTGTTTGTGAGTGTATGTGTGTGTGTGTGTGTATGTGTATGTCTATGTCAGTGTGTGTATGCATGTGTGTATGTATGTATGCATATGCATGTGTATGTATACATGTGTGTATGCATGTGTATGTATAGTGTGTGTGTGTGTATGTATGTGTGTGTATGCATATGTGTGTGTATGCATATGTGTGTGTATGTATGCATGTGTGTGTATGTATATGTGTATGTATGTAAGTGTATGTGTGTGTTTATATGTGTATATGTGTATATGTGTATGTGCATGTGTGTATGTATGTATGCATATGCATGTGTGTGTATGTATGCATGTGAGTGTATGTGTGTGTGTGTCTATGTGTGTGTATGTATGTGTATGCATCTCTATGTGTGTATGTGTGTTTATGCATGTGTATATATATGTATGTGACTTTATATGTGTGTATATGTATGTGTGGGTATGTATGTGTGTGTATGTGTATGTTTGTGTATGTATATGTGCATGTGTATGTATACATGTGTGTATGTGTGTGTATGCATGTGTATGTATAGTGTGTGTGTGTGTATGTGTATGTGTGTATGTATGTGTGTGTATGCATATGTGTGTGTATGTGTATGTGCATGTATGCATGTGTGTATGTATGTATGCATATGCATGTGTATGCACGTGTCTGTATGTATGCATGTGTGTATGTATGCATGTGAGGGTATGTGTGTGTGTCTATGTGTGTGTATGTGTGTATGTATATGTGTATATGTGTATGTGTGTGTATGCATATGTGTGTGTATGTGCATGTGTGTATGTATGTATGCATATGTATGTGTGTGTATGTATGCATGTGAGTGTATGTGTGTGAGTGTGTGTCTATGTGTGTGTATGAATATGTGTATGTATGTGTATGGCTTTATGTGTATGCATATGTGTATGTGTGTATGCATATGTGTGTGTATGTGCATGTGTGTACGCTTGTGTGTATGTATGAATGCATATGTGTGTATGTATGAATGCATATGTGTGTATGTATGAATGCATATGTGTGTATGTATGATTGCATATGTGTGTATGTATGAATGTGAGTGTATGTGTGTGTGTCTATGTATATGTGTATGTATGTGTATGTGTGTGTATATGTGTATATGTGTGTATGCATGTGTGTATGTATGTAAGCATATGCATGTGTGTGTATGTAAGCATATGCATGTGTGTGTATGTATGCATGCGCGTGTATGTGTGTGTGTGCGTGTGTCTATGTGTGTATGCATATGCATATGTATCTGTATGTGTGTATGTGTGTGTGTATATGTATACGTGTGTGTATGTATATATGTGTATGCATGTGTATATATATGTATGTGACTTTATGTGTGTTTATGTGTATGTGTGTGTATGTACAGTGTGTGTATGTGTATGTGTATGTATGTATACATGTGTGTATGTATACATATGTGTATGCATACATGTGTATGTATACATGTGTGTATGTATATGTGTGTGTATGCATGTGTATGTATAGTGTGTGTGTATATATGTGTATGTGTGTGTATGTATGTATGTGTGTGTATGTGTATGTGTGTCTATGCATGTGTGTATGTATGTATGCATATGCATGTGTATGCATGCGTGTGTATGTATGCATGTGTCTATATGTATGCATGTGTGTATATGTATGCAAGTGAGTGTATGTGTGTGTATGTATGTGTATGTGTGTATGTGTATGTGTGTATGTGTATGTGTCTGTATGCATATGTGTGTGTATGTGCATGTGTGTGTATATGTATATATGCATATGCATATGTGTGTGTATGTATGCATGTGATTGTATGTGTGTGTGAATGTGTGTGTATGCATCTATATGTGTGTATGTGCATTTGTATATGTGCATGTATGTGCATGTGTGTATGTATGTTCGCATATGCATGTGTATGCATGTGTGTGTATGTATATTGCATGTGAGTGTATGTGTGTCTGTATATGTGTGTATGTATATGTGTATTTACCTGTATGTGTGTATGTGTATGTGTGTATGTGTATTGTATGTGCATGTGTGTATGCATGTGTGTATGTATGTATGCATATGTATGCATGTGTGTGTATGTATGCATGATAGTGTATGTGTGTGTGTGTCTATGTGTGTGTATGTATCTATATGTGTGTATGTGTATGTGTGTGTATGCATATGTGTATGTATGTGCATATGTGTGTATGCATGTGTGTATGTATGTATGTATGTTTATGCATGTGTGTCTATGTATGCATGTGAGTGTGTCTCTATGTCTGTGTATGTACTTGTATGCCAAATGTGCTCGTTCTCTCTCTCTCTCTCTTTGACTCTTGATCCTGGCACAGATGTGCCGAGAGAAATCAAATTTTTTTGTAATTGCAGGATGTCGCTTATGCGATGCTCCTCCATCGTAGGCAGTTTGTCATCGTTGCTAAGAGCATCGTTAATCTGCGATGCTCTTAGTAACATTAGTTATATGCATCACATAAATGACGATAACCATTGCTTATGCGACAATGTTTTTTTTTCTTTTTGAAGTTGATTATGCAATACTATGTGGAAATAGCATCGCATAAGCGACATTTTGTGCTTTTTTTTTAACTAGAGGTGTCGCTATGCTCCCTTTTTTCTTGTCATGATACGAGTCAATGGAAAAAGTTCATAGATAAGGAAATAAGTGTGCATGCGTAAAGTTATTGCATTCACACATACAACTATCAAAATATACCAATAAATCATGGTGGGGGTGATTTGACAATGACACGCTCAAGGAAGTGGAAATTCATGTGAGTTGTGAAAAATCATCAAAATAGTAAATCCAAACTTTTACAAAAAGCTTTGGATTTTGCACGGGGTAGATCTCTATGGAAAGGTGTATAACCTTTTAT